>JAYKKO010000025.1:8750000-9375000 GCA_037074685.1 Glyphodes pyloalis
GGGTAAGCTTGGACCATAACGGGTGTGAGGTTCTGTAAGAGAGTAATAAATGTTCATACTGACCAAAACATAGAACATTTGAATAGTTAATGACATAAAAATTATGGCTGGCTTGGCCAGCATAGGACAACTAATCATCTTGTCATTAATTGTTTTTCGTGCACATTTTAATATGCAAGTAGACGGAGTAAATGCATAAAACAGGCGACTATCCCATGTCAATATGAAAGCGTCAATATTTTAGGCTTCCAGGTATCTTTTCCAGGAAAAATGTTTCAAATATTTTTATTTATTCAGGACGCAAATAAGTCAATACTAGATTGACCAATTTCTTGAAACAAGATTGATGCAATTCCCAATCAGTATCAATATTTGTAAAAGAGACTATATATTATAAGTTCCTTCTGCCCACACCACATATTTTGTGAGCTATTTTGTTTAAGTGTGGAAATTGTATTCCACCCATTTTGTTAATATAGCAAACAGCTGTAGTATTGTTTATTCTATTATTCATAAAAATAATTCTGTATATTTTTTCTGGTGTATAACTAATATGGCTGATTCTGAACAAACATTTTTAATTTGTAATAGTTTTACAGAACCACCGCCAACAACTCAAAATAATTTATATAATTTCTTTCATTTTGTGCAACATACATGTTAGCTTTGTTAATGACATTTTTCCACCATAAAATCAGCAATTAACAGATGGTTGATTTCTAACTTTCATTACTATCTTGATATAAGTGAAAAGATAAGATATTTTTCCCTCTAAAGCTTTTTGTATATAGCCCGCCATATAATACTGCTGAGCAAGCAGCTGTGGGGTTGGTACCTTCACAGTAATGAGTGCAAGGTCTCTTGTTTTAACAACATATTTGACATATGCTGGGCCTGTTATTATATCTTACTAGGCCTGTTAAAATTTTTCAGATGGTAATTTTTAAAAAGGTGTTATTTGAAGTTTTAAGGTGTACAATTTTGACTAAGTTCAAAATAGCTTTTTTCATTATTTATCACAAAACCAAATTTTCCTCATAAACTATATCTGCATAACCCAGATGTGATGTAAAATCGTACAATTTACCATCATACCAGAATCTTAAGTATTTTCTTAAGGACCTATGTATAAGTACCAACATATACCTCAATTGTTACCATAAATTGATTGTTTTTATCAATTTAGTTGCAATATGAATATCCTCAAATTTTAACTGATATGTGTTTCTTAGCCTTTTTAGGTTTAGAATAAATGTATTTATTCAATTGTTTTTAGGAACAAGAAAAAATAGGCTATATTAAATACCCTTCACAAACTAAACAAGGCACAACTGATCCAACTTCTAAAAGTTTTTCCAATGAGGTATTACATTTCTACATTTGAACAAGGTGGATTGGTCGGTTCAATTAGTGTTACCGGCGTTTGAGTAAGGTTTCATTTTTAACCTTTAACTATTAATTGTAATACTTGCCAATTGGTAGTTGTATCGAGGCCATTGTGTATGAAGCATTGAATGCGGCCAGCATGAAGTACCTCTAGTAGCTCAGCCGCTGCAGCAACTGCTCCTGCGGGCGCGGCTGCGACCGACGGCGGATGGCGCGAGGTCGGCGGCGGCGGCTGCGGCTGGTTGCAGGCGGCGGCGGCGGCGGGAGGTAGCAAGCGTGGCCGGCTGGCGCGCGCGCTGCTCCCCACTGCTCGCTTGGTGGAGAGGCGTCCTCGAATTTTCCCGAAGCGCCGTATTGATATGTCCTGTATACATCCAAATAGATGGAGGAGTTTGAACAAATTTCTTAAGTTGCAAGCTAGATTTTATATATTTTCCCCCAAATTATCACCAAATATGAATTTTCTTCTTATAATACTTTCTCTCATCATGGAAATAATAACTGTCTTGAATTTATAGTCTCTTCATAATGGTGCTTGACAAGAATTTGATTTATTCACATAACTTTTTAATGACATCTATATCTTCCATATCCTGATTAATTAACAATGATGTTAAATCAGATATCCGCTGGGGTAGTAGCTGTACTACAGATTGATTTTGACAGACATGTACTTGTCACGGTTCTATTGTTGATTCTATTGATTATATACTTTAGCATTTAATTGGCTAGCTGGAAATTTTCAGGGATCAAAATGTTTGCAGTAATGATTCCTTGTATTCTTTCACCAGTTCTTCCATCAGGATTTTCCCCCAAACGTTCAGAGATTTTTATTAGAATTCTTCTTCCAAATTTATCTTATGAGGTTTTAACTATGCCTAAAAATGAAAGGGATTTTCATCAGGGTTTTTACTACAGAGTTAATCAAATTGTTAGGTGTTACTGTTTCTGCCGGGGACCGGCAAATCTGTATTTGATTGGGAGACTGTCCTCAATAGCAAGTCAATACTGCCAGCGTCTGACATGGTATAATCCATAACTGCTTCCACCTCAAGCTCATCACCACAGCTAGCGTAGCCATCTAAGTGTGTCTCGTCGTACACATGGATAGTGTTATACTCCGGTTCTATCAATTAAATACATCAAAATTAGCTTAATCATTGACTCTTTTGGATGACATCACATGCTACCACCATAAAAAGAGATTTTATTAGTACACAAGTGGGTATAACATTCCGGATGACATCTCGTGCCACCACTGAGGAATGTAAAAATTTTAAAGGACCACTTTTGGAAAACATCTCCAGCATTCACTGCAAATAGGTATTTCTTTCCGGATGACATCTCGTGCCACCACTGAGGAAAGATAAAGTATAAAAAGCATTGCTTTTGAAAAACATCTTGTGCTTTTGATGCAAGTATATATTTCTTTCCGGATGACATCTCGTGCCACCACAGAGGAAAGATCAAATAAAAAGCACCACTTTTGGAAAACAACTCTTCCTTTCGTTGCAAGTATGTAGGTATTTCTTTCCGGATGACATCTCGTGCCACCACTGAGGAAAGATAAAGTATAAAAAGCATTGCTTTTGAAAAACATCTTGTGCTCTTGTTGCAAGTATGTATTTCTTTCCGGATGACATCTCGTGCCACCACAGAGGAAAGATAAAATAAAAAGCACCACTTTTGGAAAACAACTCTTCCTTTCGTTGTAAGTATGTAGGTATTTCTTTCCGGATGACATCTCGTGCCACCACAGAGGAAAGATAAAGTATAAAAAGCATTGCTTTTGAAAAAACATCTTGTGCTCTTGTTGCAAGTATATATTTCTTTCCGGATGACATCTCGTGCCACCACAGAGGAAAGATGAAATAAAAAGCACCACTTTTGGAAAACATCTCGTCCTTTCGTTACAAGTAGGTATGTAGGTATTTCTTTCCCACTGAGGAAAGATAAAAAATCAAAGCACCGCTTTTGGAAAACATCTCGTTCTTTTGTTGCATGTATGCATTTCTTTCTGGATGACATCTCGTGCCACCACTGAGGAAAGATATGTAGTTATCAAGATAACTTTATGGCGGGTATGTTCACATGAAAAATTATGATAGTAAAACGCCGATAAGTATATGTTATTTCGGGACGACATCGCGTGTCCCCACTTGGGAAACAATTTGAAACATACTTTTTTGCGTGTTTCAATCGAGATTACGCCATACCATACTTGTTAATTCAAAATATTTATTTACCAACCTTCATTACGGTCTCCATTTGGCGGGTATTAAGTACATGCTGCTAGTAACTTTTTACGTGCTCGTAATTCTTTTTCCAAACATATAATCTTTGATTCCAGTTCTTCATCTGACTTTTTACTTGTTTCAATACCCATTTCCTGGAAATCAACACTTAAAACACCGTATTTTAACACAAAACTATAATTTTCAACGGAGCGAAAGTGGATGATGCACACACAGAAAACGAATGAGCGCCACCTGTCGGCAACTTCAGGAACTAGACACGAGTCGGAGCGTTTAACAACTTTTAATTTTCTTTTTTATAGTAATAAATCTAAAATAATAGTGTGATGATGCATTACGTCAGATAAACGTACTACATATTATTAAACCTTCTAGGATGCAACAATGAAGTATAATTCACCCAGTGAAGCCATAACGAAAATAAAGCGTGTTCTGGAATCCGGACAAATTAATTACCGCTGTAGTACAGTTCGTTACGGAGTTTGTGAAACAGTCGCATGCTATGCTAATATAATATTAGTTTGAGTTTTTAGCTTGATATAGTAGAGTATATTTAGATACGTAAATATGTAATACTAGTGGTCCACCTCGGCTTGGCCCATGTAAGACCAAAGTATTTTTTACAAATCTTGCGTGACTATTTCAAACAAAACATAAAACGAAGTATTTCTAGTTTTTCTAAAGTTATGCGCGTACATATATTTCGATGATTTATTTTTATTTAAACAAGTAAATAAATATTGGACATCATCACATACAGTGTTCTGATTCTGTGGTAACTAGCTAAAGCACCTGCGTTACAGAAATCAGAAACAACGACGGTACCACAACACCCAGATCCGAGACAATGTAGAATAGTTCATATCCTATATTGACCCGACCCTGATCGAACCCGTCCTGGGTTTAAAATTCAAAGATGGCGAGACGCCCGCCCACTGGTATCTGCAATGGAGGTCGTCTACAAATTTAGTGCTACTTTAGTGGTTCAAGTCTTAAGTTTTATTAGTTAAGATACTAAGATTTGCACTGTTGTCAGTTATACAGACTATTACTATGACATTGGCAACTAAATACTGATATTTAGTTGCTTTGAGGTTTTCAGATGATCCACAATGCTGTTAGTGTTACTGACGGACACTGCTATTTATTCCCTAAACTAAAGTCTGAAATCCCCAAAAATGCTAATAAGCTATGTACCTGAGTTCTATTTTGTTATTAGTACAAAAAAGATTCGAAAATAGTTTGTTCCAGAACATGTTTTTATTTACCCGAGTGTACGTGGGAGGAGTGCACTGTGTGTGTAATTTATGAAATAGTGCGTTTAAATAAGTGTAGATTTAAATTATTTTTATTGCACTTCGTACTGCAATTCAATTTCAGTTTTAAACATAATATGAATTTGGTAATGAGTAGCTCTAAAGTTCATATAACTTTAGTTATACCTGCATTAATGACAGTTCATCTAATGATTATGGCTAAACCCACACCAATATCAATCAATAAAATATTTATGTATTCAAGTAGGTTTAATGTAACTGTTTTGAATCGTCTTTGAATACATATACTAAGAAGACACCGGTAAAAAACTCATCAGATAAGTTACAAAAGTAGTATCTTTCTTATGTGTAGATTAGTTTGGACCGAGTCATATAGTTTTGTTTTGATGAAATAATTAAGTATTCAAGTAAGTATATGTAAACTTATGTCACAACTTAGCGTTGTTAAGTAAAAATATTTTACAGGCCGAGGTAAATACTTGCAGTTCGATATTCGTTCTTATGTGTACGACATAAAGACGGTCCAATGTGTGTAGTCTGACGTGCTTTTATCTATACATGAGCTAAAAATATAGTCCAACACTCTTAAGTTGAACGTCGTTTGCTCGCTAACAAGTACCTATCACTTGCTTTCTTTCAGAAATTCATTAATTACTTGGAAAGTTCAACGCTGTTGTTGTTTCGATCACGAACACAATTTCATGAAACAAACTCTTGTTATGAAAGCTTTTTAGCAGTTTTGGTTTTGAGAAAGAATATGGCTAAATTTCAGAGATACAATTTGGTTATAAATTGTTGAAATTTGCGTTTTCGCTAAAGACAAATTCTTCAATCTTTCAAGAAAACTGCCTCTGATATACGTAGCTCCAAATTCGTTATCCCGATGTGGAATTTAGATGTGGGTCTATATAAAATATTCAAAGCCTACAGCAGGGGTTCTCAAACATTTCCAGGGTGCGGTGCAATTCCAGGTTAAGTATTTTTAAAGCGACGCCTCTTGAGCGTTGGAAACCTAATAATTAGTTATTAATCAACATTGATACTGTTTAGTTTGTATGGGTCCCACTGAGAGTTATTTAATACAAGCATTTGCTCGTGACTTGGTTCAGTGACTTGGTTCACACTATTTCAGGATTAAAAGTACCCTATGCGTTAATCTAGCATCCCATATGGCTTTCTAGCAAATTTCATCTAAATCCATTTCATGAAAAACTATTTGCATGAAAGACATATCTAAACCTCCAGAAACCCCCACATTATTCCAAGCTTTCGCGTTTATAAATAAGTTGGAAGAATGGATCACGCTGTATCTATATTTTGCGGGGGAAACATAGGGTGTGTGTATGCCTGACGGTTGGCGGCGCCCATGCCTACTAGCATGCGAAATAAGTTCAATTTTATCGCATGAGAAGACAAAAGTTTGGATTGATTGGCTGATAGCACATCGCACTCATATTTTCAGCCAATCAGCAACTGACGCCCTGATTTTGATATTTTTTAAGAGCGCGATAAATTTTATTCGACATATCTCCACGCACCAATGAATCTCGGCGTTGGCACAGTTTGGGAAACTAGCCTTGAGGGTTCGGTACATGACGTAAGGACTAGACGAAGTAAGCCTATTGTGGTAAATACTTAGCTAGACTTAACGGAGGTCCAAAACCTATTACGAGTAAGATTCTAGAATTTCTAAGGATGAAACGGGTCTTAGAATTTGTGAGGTTGAAGATTAAATTCTGGCGAGTGAAATATGTACAAAAGCACGTCAGACTATATTTGAACTTTATAGCGTAGGCATAAGAGCTTATTTCGATCTGCATGTGTTCGTGATATGTTTTTTACCGTATTATAGATCAGGAGCAGGTTTTCCTAAAATTCCCTCCTATTCATTTATATCTTTTACCGTAGCAATTTTATATCAAAATCAATAGCTCAAAATCCTTTCCAAAGCAAGCAAGTGTGTCTGTGATAAATTTCACTAATACCAGTAGGAATGATCACCCATCCAATAAGTAATACCGCACCGTTATTGATACAGAAATGATAAAATAAGATTGCGATGTTATTTTTGCTGGTATAACAAACCCAAAGAAAGAGAGTTATGTATGCTAATATTAAAAAACTGAGAAGTTTGTTTGTTTGTTTGTTTGAAACGCCGTTAATCACAAGAACTACTGGTTTGAGTTGTGTTGGATGGTCAATATATTGAGGAAGGCTTTAGGCTATCTAACCTTACATTTTTACTGTTAACGCACCCATAAACCAATTATCTGCATGACCCAATGGTTTATTGGTAGAATATACTTCTAGCATTACGTCTTTTATACGTCTTTTTGGATTAAATATACTTATAGTATAATAAAGTTTTTAAATAAATAAATAAACCTCATGCTGTGACCAATTGAGCGAGGAGACAGTAGAAAATATGAAGTAAACGGGGATAGTACACGTGCAAAGCCGCGGTGGGCCGCTAGTCTATTTAATATCTTTAATAGAATTTCGAAGAAAACTAACAAATACGAAAAAAAAAAGTTGCAGAAACGCAAACTACACCACTTCGGTGAACAACTGATATCCGACTTAAAATCTCGATGGCAGCGGTTCTCATTTAGCGGCATTGGCAAAATCGATGGACTTATCGATGCAGGGGATCTACTAGTCCCCGACCAATAGCCCATAATATAAGCTATCTGATCGATTTTATTAATCCGATTACTATTACAAAATTGACAGCACGTCGTTTTGAATGTGTTCGGTCGTAGTTTATTTTTATTTATTGAATCCTTGTTTGTAAGGATTAGGGTTGTAGTATGAAATATATTCGAAGATTTGACACATAAATGGAGCGAAAGCAATGGTGTAATGGCCTTAATGTAATTTTGAAAAAGAAGATTATTCTTAAGTAAACTTTTTATTATTAAATTAATCGCTTACTATTAAGTTTTGGCATTATGATTGGGCGTGCAGAAACTTTTAACTAATAATCACACGATTTTTTCCTTTTCTTTCTCATATTGCTTTTATACTTGTCTGTTAAATAAATACATTTCCCAAATAATACTCTTAAGAATATTATGTTATTAAAATTTGACTAGAACTTTTTTAAAATTAAAAATGAGTTGCTATTTATACCTACTTGTTTAATACATTTCCTAGGTTAAAACTAGATCATTATTACAACAAAAGCATGTCATATACACATTGTCTGCGATAATTAATTACACGCGTCCAATTAATATGTATATTATTATAACACATAAAGATTTCCATCATTCTTAAAATAATACTATTACTCGATCATTCTTAATTAATTAATTGATGTAGGTTACAAGTAACACTTATCATCAGAATATATGTAAACTACATCATAATCTACCACCTTTCCGGAACCTTAACTTATCAAAAAAAACCGGCAAGATAATCAGTACCTAGTTAGCCTTCTTTACAACGTCAGAAGCTAAATATTTTTATTCAAAT
This sequence comes from Glyphodes pyloalis, assembly GCA_037074685.1. Taxonomy (NCBI): domain Eukaryota; kingdom Metazoa; phylum Arthropoda; class Insecta; order Lepidoptera; family Crambidae; genus Glyphodes; species Glyphodes pyloalis. The sequence goes on from JAYKKO010000025.1 coordinate 8,758,396, forward strand.
AGATTACATCAGTCACACTATGAAACGTCTCTATACAATTCAAATGATGCTACGAGTACCTCCGATTCGGAAGCTGTTATAGCTTGCTACCGTGAAGATACATGCCAGAAGCTCAGTAGTTTTTCTTACAAATAAAAAGCTAAATGTCTTAATTCAATATTTACTAACTTTGACATTCACCAACACACAGTTAGTTCGTCAGTTGCGGACTTCAACAGGACTATAAAGAACCTACAAGATAATAAAGATACAAGAAAAATTGAGTCGTCGCTAATGCAAGATCGAAGATAAAGCAAAAATACTTTCAAAGCAACCCCTTTGTGGTCACGTCACGGTAATATCTTACGCTAGGAGGGTTGGTGAAGAGGGCGGTGTGTTGATGAAAAAGATTAGTTCATACAATAGCCATCGATGCTAAAGCTTCGGCTTATGGATGGGAAAGCAAATAAGGTTTTGATAGATAGGGGATGTGTAGCCATAGGCTAACATATTACAAAACCTTGATGAGACGTGTATTTCTAAAGTTCAAGGTGTTGACTGAACTATTTACGCGTATCTATATACTTCCATACTAATATTATAAATGCGAAAGTAAATCTGTCTGTCTGTCTGTCCGTCTGTTACTCTTTCACGCCTAAACGGCTGAACGGATTTTGATGAAATTTGGTATAGATATACGTTGAATCTCAAGAACGGACATAGGCTACTTTTTATTAGAAAATAAGGGGGGATGGGGGTAATACCACCTTTGAAAGTTTATAAGGAAAATGTTTATTTTTGAAGTTAGAGATATGAAATTTGGCACAAATATAGCTCGAAACTTGGATTAAAATATAGACTACTTTTTGTTTCGAATATTAGGGGAGAAAGGGGTAAAACCGACCATGAAAGGATGTACGCGAACGAAGTCGCGGGCACAGCTAGTTACTAATAATTTAAAGCTGAAGAGTTTGTAATCTCAGAAACTACTGGGTCGAATTAAAACATCATATTTGTGTTGAGTAGTCGATTTATCGAGGAAGGTTTTAGAAAGAAAGAAGAAAGAAAATAAATTTATTGACATCACAAAATATACATACTTTGTCACTATTACCGCACCCATAAACTAACTCTCCGCATGACCCAAAGGTTGACTGGTAGAGAATGCCCATAGCATTAAGTCCACCTGTTGTACTTTTTTTGTGCAATAAAGTTTTTAAATAAATAAATAAATAAACATACAAACACAACGCAAAACAATTCAACAGATAATAATTATTAAAAAATATCTTGTGAGGCCAATTTGGGTTCCACCTCAGCAAAGGCCGCTACGACATTTTTAACGCCGCAGCAGCGCTGGTACTCTGGTGGAACCCCTTGCTTGGGAAATTAGCAAATGCCCCGGCTCTTGCTAGTTCCCCACGCAATCGAGTGGCGCTAATGATTATTAAAATCTATAAATGACATTATAAACTACATACACATACACTGGTAAAAACAGGCAAAAACAATACATATACAATTAAATAATCACGAAGACAAAATAAAAAAAAATACCTAAAATAAAATCAAATCGAGCACACACACATACATACCTACACACACATAAAAGTACAATTTGTCGAGAAATCTTAAATGGTCAACGAAATGTCAAATTTTTACATAGGACTACAATAAAATGGTTGCGACACATTGGTTAATAAAAAAAACATAAAATAAAAAAAAATAAAAAAAACATTACAACACACAGCAAATACAAACAACAAATAATTCGTTGTAGTCACAACGTAATGTCATATAGCCTAAAACTATATGACATTACGTTGTGACTAATAGGAGCGAATTATTAGTGGAAAATGTGGAAAAAAACGTGAGTAGGACGCGTGCGAATGGGTTCCAAAGAACCCTGGTGTTTCGTCGCAGTACCACAAGGGTTCTGCGTTCCGCCCATATTTAAGCAAAATTTTACACAAAATTATAGTTTGTTCTTTTTAACGTGAACTTGTAAGTATTAAAACTAGAGATATGTCATTGTGATTTAAAAAAATAGGGTTTTGCCTAGAGAGAGGAATCGACAAGGGTTCCAACGCAAAAAAAAATTGAGAACCTCTGCTAAAGCATACACTCACATGCATGAAGCATGAATAGCATATTATTGAGTATTTTTGCATCCCGATAATACTTGACAAATATCCGAGTTCAGATATCGAATATTTTAAAGATACAGAAACATTTATTCTCCTCTAGCGGTGTGTTGCTCTTTTGTTTTTTTCTGTTATATCAACCTTTACAACCGGTATTTATTTTTCTGTTTCTTTAGAATATTTAAAGATTCAGATATCGAGTTATCGAGATAGCAGATAATATTTGAAGCTACTTGCTGTCTCCATGTTGACTAAACAAACAGTAGGTAGTTTACGTTTGCGTGTTCGCAAGACGGCCATTGACGTCACAAGTCGTAAATACTCGCCCAGGCATTGGCATAGGCTGTTTGGTTCTGATCGATGCGAAGTCGACTAGACTGACATCAGTTTCTGTCCGAAATAAAATTGAGGCTATTTTTTGTGTGTTCGAGAGCGGATCAGAACTTTGTACTGTCTAATAGTACATCAAGGCATGCACCTGCAGTTCTATATTCATTCTTATATCCAGGACCTTAGGGCTGACATGCTTTTGACTGTAAGTAGATTTCTTTAAGAAGGGATCTGGTAATAATGCCGTTTTTATGTGTTAATGATTATTAGGTGTTACTATCGTAGTTTCTGCTTTTGGTAAAATAAATTATGCTACTTTTCACAGGATCAAAGCAGTGTGTACGCGGCTTTGTCCAATATTTATTTTCATTATTATTTTTGAAGGGATTATTTATTTAGTACAAGTAAATATGTAGAAAACTAAAAAATACGCAACTCCGACTACTGAAAAATCGCGTAATAGAAATTGTTTCCCATTATTACCCCATAAAAGTGAAAATATACAAACAATATAAAAATATGAAAAAAATTCATGAATGAATGTGAGGATTTTGTTGACATTCAATTCGAAAATTAGTCGGCGCCATCTACCCCTTATAATTCATTGTGAGTTGACGGGGAGGCGTAGGAACAGGTATGGGGGTATGAATACGCTTTTGTGCGATATCTTTATTTAAAGCGATGATCAAAAAGGCCTTTAGAATCTCCCTCAATCTCGTAAATCGACCGACAGCTGACTGCCGCCCAGCGACAGTCCGCCCTTGAACTTGCCGCCCTGACCGCCCCACCTGCGACCGACCTCTCTATCTATAGAACTAGCGGCCTGCCGCGGCTTCGCATGCGTGCTTTTCCCGTTTTTTCAAGTGTTCTACTAAGTATTCACCTCTATTAGTCGCAGCGAGATAATATATATATGTATATATATTTTTTTAATATTGCACTTTAAGATTGACCTCATCTCGCCTGATGTTAAGTGGTATTGAGGTCCTAGCTTAAAGGTGACAAGTATATAATACATTTGTTACTAAACTTGTCGCCCTTACTTGAAGGCTCTACACCTGCTTCTAAGTAGCACCCCCCAGGAGCTCTGGAAACCTTACTCACACGCACGAACACAACACAGAAGTGATTGTTATTTGGCTGCGGTCTTCTGTAAGGTGGATGTATTTCACCAGTCGGGCTGCTCCAGTTCGAGCGATAAATTGCTATGCCCTACCTCTCTTATATAGCCTAAAGCCTTCCTTAATAAGCATCTAACACTAAAATAATTCTGCCATTCGAAACATTAGTTCCTGAGATTAGCAGGTACAAACAAACCAACTCTTTAGCTTTGTAATATTAGTATAGATGACAAAAATCAAATTTTAGGACCCCTAGAGCATTGTAAGATAGATAGATAGATAGATAGATATACTTTATTGCACAAAAACTTTACAGACATAGGTTTTACAGATTGTGAGGTACTGGAGAAACCACCAGATCATGGAGACCTTTACAGATACGGAATCTGAAAAACGAAATACAGGACGGCAAAAATTTTCAGTAAACGTCCGTTGTGCTGCTTCTTATTTAACTAGGTAATCCATCTCCTTGATTCGCTATCAAAATTAACTTTAGCAGTTATCAGCAAGATAAATGCTCTAGCAGATATCCGAGAAAACTCTAAGGTCAATTAATAGGGATGCCACGTAGGAAAATCACATTATTTAGATACAGTTCTAATTTAAGCACTTAAAGCATTAAATATCGAACATTGTTGTATTTCATGTGCTCGTGTTATCAGTTGAATTTCAAAGTGTCTATAGAATATTTTAGCCTAGGGTTACTGGCACCTTGCTATGGGGTTGATTGAAAACAAAACAAGAGTAGAAAGAGTAAAGTCTTAAAACTAAGACTAGGTACTTTAATTATTAGGGCTTATAGAAGACGCTATAAATAAAACATTGAAACCATTCATAAATAATTGCAAAAAAAAGGAGTATACTACGTTACATTGGCTACATTGATTTTTTGCAAAACTTTCTCTTCTATAAATACTCCGAGCATATTTCATAGTCAGAGTGTTGGTAATTAAAATCATTGCGTCAGAATGTGCTGTCTACTATATAAAAATAAGTCGGGTTTTCCTTCCTGACGCTATAACTCCAGAACGCACGAACCGATTTCCACAAATAACCAACTAATACCTGTTGGACATCACGCTTTTGTATTGCCTTCTTGTGGATTGTAAAAGCCGCCATTGTGGCAAAATATTTGCTACGAAACTCAATCCTTCTTATTTCCGAGAAAACCAGAGGCACTTCAACCCTTTCTGTCGGGCAATCCGTAACAATTAGAACGATTAATGTCTTCTAGGTTAGCCTTTTTTGAACTACTAACACTAAATCATCTCGTTTTAGAATACTGATAGTGAGTCTGATTAATGTTCCCGAGTACCTTCGTTAAACATTCATTGATCTAGGTATTCATTTGACTCTCGTAGCAAAGCTGGTTGAAGTTACGTAATATTATAAAACTGAAGAGTTTCTTTGTTTGAACACGCTTATAAGAACTACTGGTTCAAATTGAAACCTTATTTTTGTGTTGGATAGTCAATTTCTCGAGGAAGGTGCAGCCGGCTATATACCATCAAGCTGCGACCAATACATAGTGGAAAATGTGGAAAAAACGGAGATAGTAGGCGTGCGAAGTCGCGCAGCTAGTCAAATATACCTACTCGTATTTCTAAAGATACATTCTTATAGGTATTACATATGAAATGTATGACGTATTTTCGGAGTCATTTGCATTATATAGACCTTTCATAAATATTAATGATGTAATTTACATGAATGAAAGAAATTTGAACTTTGAAGCTACGTCAACCATATATGGGCATAGTATGGGATTACGGACAAGTAACATTTGTCACGTTAACTTAACACACGTATAGTCGCATCATTAGATTGCTTACACTTCGGTACCTTGTCACATTAAATCTCCGCGTAACTAAGTAGGTACATCAGTTAGGCAGTTAACTAATGTGACAAGGTTTTTTGATTTACCATATCAAATGAATAACATTGCGGTTTATAGATAACTAGCTGTGCCCGCGACTTCGTTCGCGTGGGCTACATCCTTTCATGGTCGGTTTTACCCCTTTCTCCCCTAATATTCGAAACAAGAAGTAGTCTATATTTTAATCCAAGTTTCGAGCTATATTTGTGCCAAATCTCATATCTCTAACTTCAAAAATAAATATTTTTCCATATAAACTTTCAAAGGTGGTATTACCCCCATCCCCCCCTTATTTTCTAATAAAAAGTATCCTATGTCCGTTCTTGAGATTCAACGTATGCCTATACCAAATTTCATCAAAATCCGTTCAGCCGTTTAGGTGTGAAAGAGTAACAGACGGACAGACAGACAGACAGACAGAGTTACTTTCGCATTTATAATATTAGTATGGAAATCGTGATATGAGGTATCACCAGGATTATGTAAACACTATCCCCTGCGTATCGAAGACCAAACACCTAGACTTTGTTTTGTAGTAAAGTTTCTCTCAGACTCTTAGACCAGTGTTTCCCAATCATTGTTTTGCCATGACCTGGTAATTTTCACATGGCCCTTTTGTGACCCACCTAATAATTTTAAACTCAAGCTAGTTCCATTAGGTAAAATAATACTTGTTTATTTTTACAAGAAAATATGTTTTATTATTTATTGTAACAATTTTTTGGTATCGCATTTTTAGCCACTAAATTATACTGCGAAGTATTGTGCAGTTGCTTATTTTTTTACTAAAGTATCCAAGTTCGCAGATATTGACGAAAAACAAGGCGGAAATGTTGCGACCCGGTATTTTATTTTGATGGCCCGGTATCGGGTCGCGACCCGGCAAATGGGAAACACTGAACTAGACGATGGATCAATCTAACTAGAGGCAGCAACACTTCGCACTCAAACCCAAGCAAATTTAAGAAGGTCCCAAATTGACTAGCCGAGAAACAAATACGGGTCGTTCTCGCGCTAGACGGCTATCACACCACTGAGCACTCGTGTCATCTAGTCTCAGCTTAGTAATAAACCATTAATGCCCGGTTCCAATGAAAAACTATCCGTTCTAGTTACGGATTGTAATAAATTATACGAGGCGTAAGCTAAAAACGACCAACAGACAGATTGAGAGAGGTAGGGCATAGCGATTTATCGCTCGAACTGGAGCAGCCCGACTGGTGAAATACCTCCACCTTACAGAAGACCGCAGCCAAATAACAATCACTTCTGTGTTGTTGTGTTCCTGCGTGTGAGTAAGGTTTCCAGAGCTCCTGGGGGGTGCTACATTAGTAGCAGGGGTCAAGCCTTCAAGGTAAGGACGACAAGTTCAGTAGGTAACAGCTTTATTATGCTGTACTTGTCACCCTCAAGCTAGGACCTCATTACCACTTAACATCAGGTGGAATGAGATCAATCTTGAAGTGCAATATAAAAAAAAAATATGACAGCTGATATGGAAAGTAAATTTGAAATTAGAATTAACGACTCGTTGTCGGTTGAAGAAATTTTTGACACATTACGAATAGTAAAATATTGGAACTGGGCATTAGAAACCTTAGAACATACTTGACTCTCTAATTAATCAATCTGTTTGATAAAGGCGAGCGAGATAATATAAAAATCCCCTGATTGAATTAAAAGTTTAATTATTCAACTGTTGAAGTGTTTCATTTATTTTCCGCCGAGGGTCGAGTGAACTTGACCTACAAACGAAGGTCAGACAGATTCCAGCCCCGGCATAACCTGAAACGTGTAGCATTCGATATAGCTTAAAAGCTATGTAGCGACTGGGTAGTGCGACGATCAAGTTCGGCAAATAATAAAGCGACTCAGCGGGATGATGTGTTTTACAATATACACACTGCGATACAACCATCTACTGCTGGCCAATGATACATTTACGTCATCCCAAAATATACAGCATAAGCAATAGTGTTATTAAAATCAGACTTAATAGGGATATTATACGTTCATAAATAAGTACATGTATAAAAACTCAGACGCAAAACAAATACGAATATTTGTCCAGAGAATCAAACCCACGTCCTCAGGAGAAGAGTACAATCAGAAGTAATCATTGTTCCAACAAGCCAACAAGCTTTTTAAGCGTTATGAACTAAAGTTTTTATTAATTATAAATATTTATTTTGGTGAAGAAGATCGAAAATGCCATAAAATCCAGTCAGAACTTAAATGAAATTCTAATAAGACTTCTCATTAAATACATTTGAACAAAGTATTTTAATATTTGCAATTTAAAACATTAGTTCTCTCAATTACAATAACTTAAAGTTTTCTAGCGCTTTGAAACTAAGAAACGAATTCGATGTTAACTTCTTGGCCGTTGACGTATAAGGTCGTTTCCACCGAACTTGGCTCTCTTTTCACGTTTACGTTTTCGTCAGAATACACTAACACCGTGTCGTTCCGGCGTTTGATGATATTGGAGAATATTCGTGAACTTGCCAGCTATTGGGCTTCATGCGTTGAACGGAAATGAGTTTTAATGTAGGTATATATGTTACTTCTATTACTGAGTATACGTTACTTAATCACATATTTCATTTTATGTTTGATCATAGGAGTCGTAATTGCATTTTTTTGCGTTTAATCTAGTAACCGTAAAAATACAAAAACCATGACTTATTTTTAAATGTTTACCACATTTGACTAATTCATGTCGTATACTACGTGTTAGTGTTGCCGTCGATTCGATTATAATCGATTATTCCAAAAGAGGCCTAAAAATCTAATAATCGTATCTCTCGTAGATATGATAGTATCGATACTATCGATATAATCGATTATATCATTACCTATTTTTATTAGATATAATCGATTATAATCGATCGAATCGTAGTCAAATACAATATAATCGATTATATCGATATCAAGTTGAAAGCGATACTATCGATATAATCGATTAATTTGCAATTATTTTTAGATAGTATCGCCATGATGGTACAGTTCAGGTAGGTACTAAGAAACTTAGCTATCACGTTTTATGAATAAAAAGTAGGGTATAAATAACTTTTTCACGGTTTCATTTTGAATGTGTTATGTCTAAGAAGACATTATATGAATGACGATTAAATCTAAAAATAATTGCAAATTAATCGATTATATCGATAGTATTGCTTTCAACTTGATATCGTATAATCGATTATATCGATTATATTGTATTTGACTACGTTTATAATCGATTATATCTAATAAAAATAGGTATCGATATAATCGATTATATCGATAGTATCGATACTATCGATTATTAGATTATTTGAGGGGGGGATAATCAATTATTTGAACATCGATTCGAATCGAATACGTGTGTGCATTAATTCTCCCAATAAATTTTCGATTCAATCTTAAACTAAGAAATTCCTATTTGCGTTGAGAATTTTAAATATTTTTTGAGCAACTTAATGTCTTAAACTGTATGTATACTTTCTTACATATTTTTTTATTTCAAGCATATTCTCTTCATTCAAGAACATTGAAGTAGATAGAACATTCTAGATACAAGTAATTAATGTTAGTCTAGGTTTACATAGAAACAACTAAAATAGGTATCTCTCGTCACAACAGTTGTGTATGTGTTCGTTACTAGCAGATACTTTTCGCTAGTCTAAAAATACGTCGCTAAAATGTTGAGCAGGTGCGTGACGTCATTTCCGGTTGTGTAGCGCCGTAAGAGCGACGTCATTGCCAATGCCAAGCGATTCCACGTAGAGACGCCATGTGGTTCGGATTAATATACAGGGTGGTAGACTGAACTAGAGAAATGTTTTAATTAACTATACATTTACTATACACTATTAACTATACATATATCAGTTATGCTTGAAATTGCCTATTAATAAAGTTTGCAATATAATATTAGTGACAAAAATCGTTCCGCAATACGGACTTTAGCTAAGTAAAATTGCAACAATTCTGCATACAATTGAAACAAAATAGTAAACTAATATACTTCGATTGAATACTTCGATAAAATAAATATTATATGAAAAGAAGTAACAATGAAGTACGTTTGTAGATAGTAAGCATTCGACCAAATGAAATTGTGATGTAACATGATTCTATAATATGTTGAATGTCGTTTAGAAACATCTGCGAATGGTTTTATGGGAAATGAAAATCGTCGAAGAAAATTGCAATTAAGCGATGGGCTCCCGGTTAAAGGTCTATCATATCAACAGTCATATAAACTATACAGCTATATAGCTAAACAGTAAACTGGCCAGTAACAACTATAAACATATTGAATAACATAAAAAGTATTTTGTCCTATTAATCAAATTATATTTTCCTAGCTGTTTACGAAAGATCAGTTACAAACGTAGACCAAAGGAAATGTTACAAAGGTTTATTAATTAGATGAAAAAATTAAGCATACGAAAGTTAGCATTGAGCTAATGAATCCATACTAATATTATAAATGCGAAAGTAACTCTGTCTGTCTGTCTGTCTGGCTGAACGGGTTTTGATGAAATTTGGTATAGGTATACGTTGAATCTCAAGAACGGACATAGGCTACTTTTTATTAGAAAATAAGGGGGGAGGGGGGTAATACCACCTTTGAAAGTTTTTATGGAAAAATCTTTATTTTTGAAGTTAGAGATATGAAATTTGGGACAAATATAGCTCGAAACTTGGATTAAAATATAGACTACTTTTTGTTTCGAATATTAGGGGAGAAAGGGGTTAAACCGACCATGAAAGGATGTAGCCCACGCGAACGAAGTCGCGGGCACGGCTAGTCCTATATAAATGGATTAAAAGTATCAAAATATCCCAAATAATCCGATTTACTTCTTTTAAAAGATCGCGAACATTGCTCCAGCGAAATGAAGAACAAAAATATATAATATCATGTTTTTCAAACAGGAAAATGGATTACAGATTTATGATCAGCCTGTAAAACGTTTTTCTTTGACCAGAGACCGCTTTTAGAATTTGCAATTCATACGAAGATATCAGAATCTCCAATATTAATGACTGTTCAATAAAAAATGATATTGACGGTGGAAATAGATTCGTTTGAGGGTTATTTGGATCCTCGAGCAGTCTCGGGTATAAGAACTTTATTAATATTGGTTTTTGGTGACGTCCGTAGCCGAATGAAGTCGGACTTTGGCATCGCGGCTTCTTTGAGGTCCCAGGTTCGAATCCAGGTCAATATGGAAAACATATTTTTCGATATTGTCTTGAGTCTGGGTGTTGTGGTACAATCGTTGTTCCTTATTTCTGTAACTCAAGTGCTGTAGCTACTTGTAGTACTTGCGAGCAATGTCACTTAGATAGCTGTGCAATGTGTTTCTAATATTTGTTTATTTGATGTCTGTCCTACCCAGTCTCTATCTGTTGCCCTTAGAATTGAGTAGACGACTAAAGATGTATATTTTGTTCAACATTATTATTACAAATAACACTGGTCAACACTGCTTTTGCCACTCGAACTTTGATAGCTAATTTTGTTTACGTTATACGGCAGTAAATGAACAGAAACGCTTACAAATAAATAGTTATAAACATATTTTTCGTTGAATTTGAACACTTTCTCGTGATTTATTAACCCTGTGAACATGTCGAGGAAGTGTAATCCTAATCCTTTCTTTAATATCTGCGGAGAACTTACATTAAAAAACAACGACGAAATTTTACGAATCTTGTGTTGGAGTGTTATCACCAATGTTTTCGTTTTTCTGTCGCCCATCAAGACAAATCCTAGGCCCCTCATGTCTGTTACATAACATGTGTAAAAAAATTAACTGACTGGAAGAAAGGTGCACGACCTATGCCGTTTGCTGTACCAATGATATGAACTGAACAGGGTGATCACGTTTCAGATTACTTTTTTTGTGTCACTGACATGATACGTATAAAAAACAAGAAAAAAAACTCATTTAGGATGTAGCTGAAGATAAGTTAGGTATACCCTAAGTTATCTTCGGCTATAAGACCATCATTTTATATTCACTAAGAGATTTTTGCAAAAATGCAATATTTATGGAAATATCTGACAAGATAAGGTTAGTCAAATCAAAACAAAATATTTGAGTTAAATTTATGAACTCAAACCTATTCTGATTTTATTTACGACCCGATTTAATGAACTTCGATAGAAAAATGTAATGACATTATTGATTAACTTATAGAATATAACTGACGGACACAAGATTTTAATTTACAAATGAAAAAAAGTAATAATAAAAACTACATTATATGTACAAATATACAAAATTATGATTATTGCGTTAAATTTAAAATCAAAAAATCTAAAATTTGTGTTGAAGCAAGTTAGTGGCTTATAACACTTTTGAATTGTCATGGAATACAATACAATGTGACGCTACTACCGGTTTAGAAACAGAGAAAAATCAGGAAGAAAAAATAAATAACAAGTTATATTTAACCTACATTTATATTTAATGTTTATATTTCCTGATTATCGAAGGTTTATAGGTATGTAGTTGTTGTAAGGATGAGAAAAGTCAAACAATTTTGTTGGTCGACCATTTAAAAATGTGTGACTCACATATTATATTCAAATGAAACTGTCCCGTTCTTGATCATGAACGGCGTCAACGCACCGCGTGTGACGTAAGGGCGGCCGTAAAAAGGCGATAAAATGTGGCGCAACAATTACGTATAATAGAGATGTTGTCGTTTCTGTCCGTGCTGTTATTGAAAACGCTCGTAAAAGGAGTGGGCGCCGGCAGGATGAGAAAGATGTATTGTTTTAGGAAAGGCTCAGGGTCGGCTTTGGGCCGGCTTCAATGTCTATTAATTTTGACAGTTCTCGCTATATTAGAATAAATATAATATAATATTATTCGTTTATTTAGCACACAAAATAAAACAATACATGTATGAGAAAAGAAAAATAAAAACAAACAAAATATATGCTACATTTTTTTTATTCTTTTTGACTGACCTCATAGGACCTTAGATAGACTGCGAAGAGTGCTTCGAAGCTTTCGCTGAAATACATAAACAGGATTATTGTTAAGATTTTTAAATATATTATGTATGTACTTACATTTTATTAGCGAACTCATATCCTTTTGATTACTCGTATTGTAACATTATGATTAGTAAGTCTTTTCAGGCGGCTTCGTCTTCAAGTGATTGTGATTATTTTCAAAAGGAAAAGCGCCCTGTTTCGAAATTTTTTACCATCTCTATACCATAAATAGACCGTGCCTATTATGATTTGAATGTTTTAATATTTTCCAAGAAAATTTTACTGTACGAGGACATTTATAATACATTATAATTTAGCTCCCAAATCCAGCCCTGGACAGGTTACGGGTTCGATTATCTTGGGGTCGCGTTTTATTGTAACGAAGAAAATTAAGAGGTTCCCGGAGATTTGTTCGTCCTTTAGGCACTTGTTTGTTTAGCAACACATATAAGTATAATACGCTAATTGGCTACTTGACAGTGTTAACAATAAAATATGAAAAGTATTTGATAAGTTAGTTTATTAGTTAAGTAATAATTTTACATTTTTATTTTCTAATTAAAAGCATAGTTAGTATTTTATTTTTGCAAAATAAATTTTACTTTTTTTATTTGTGGAACAAAAGAACCGAAACGAAAACCACCATTGCAATTCGGAAATGACAGCTGTCAGCGCAAATTATTTATTTGAAACAATGATTATTGTACTGGCGTTTTCGCGCTCTTTTTAAATGTGTTTCACAAAATCTTATTTTTCTCTGGTTATTTACATTTTTTCAGATAAATCGAATTGCTTGGGATATAAAATGAACGGGCGCACATTTTACAATTATTTTTCTAAACCTGTCAAGTAGCCAATTGTGTACTACGTTTTAGCTGTAGTAATTATTTCATATGTCTATCTATCTATAAACTATATATATATCGTGCTGTAATGTATTCGTGGAGTGGGCTAAGTAATGGTCGAAGGTAAGCTTAGGCTACAAGGAACAAACCATACGATAATAAGCCGGTCGCAAGCTCTTCTTTGCGAAGCAAGATAGTTTCCGTCTTTATAATTTGGATTCAAATGTAATACAGTTAGTTCTTAATTGATTATCTGTTAGAGATTAATAATAACAGAGGTTTTTGATATAGGAGTTATTGTTTCTGATATACTAAGCTAAAAAAGCTGCTTAATTTTTGAGCAAATTTGCTGGAAATTAATCCAAGGATTTGCGACGTACAAAATTTTCGCCCGGCGCGGCGGTCTAAGTTACCAACAACGAAGAAGCAATCCCGCCACCCGTAAAGTTTACTCAGGGTAAATTTTTACTTGTTGATGTTTTTTTGATTATTAATATTCTATGTTTGCTAGTATCCCACCAGTCGGCATATATAAGATTGGGCTTACACTAGGAAAGCAATTAAACGGCCATTTCCACCGAATTAACCCTTTTCAAGTAGTTAAGTGCGAATCAGAGTGGAATAGGCCGTGATAAAGCGACTTACAGACGGTCAGATCGTAAACCACTGTTCGAATTATTCTAGAGGCTAATTTGTGTTTACCTAAGCGTGTTCTACCTATGATGGCCAGTGTTCTAAGGTATTGTTCGATTTGATGCTTACGCCCACTTTCTACCGCCGTGTCGCTTGTCATTGATAGGGAGTTCATCCACAAGATAAAATTGGAGTAGCGAGCTTCAATAAACTACGGTAATCAGGCGGCCCCTATATTTGACTGCCACTTTAAGGGTGTAAATAAAAATAAAGTACGAATCCAATCGGAATGGCTGTGATAAAGGGACTTACAACTGACGGTCAGCTCGTAAGTCACTGTTGGAGATATTTCAGAGGTCAATTTGCATTACACTCGTCTTAAGGTTTTCGCAACGAGATTTTTAGAGATTACAGTAATGTTCTGCGATTTTTAATCGTCTTATACAAAAGGGCACTTTATTTACTTTATTTTAGTCGAGGAAACCAGTTATCAACTCTGTTTCGTGTTTACAAATCCTCATTTGGCAAGCTTGGTTATTTACCAAAACCCATTATTGTATCGATGATTCCTCCCCTAGCGCGGAAAAGTGGTAATCGTAAAATTTTATGTTTAAGGTTTTGTGTCGCATTGTCAGTAGTTTCTATTTTTTATGTTCGCTAGCGCTTTTTCGATTTCCATACTATTTTGTCACTATGTAATACTAAACCTCCTTTGACGACCTCGGTGGCGCAGTGGCTAAGGTAGGCGCCCAAAGCGCGTAAGGTCCCGGGTTCGATTCCCGGCCAGATCAATTTGAAAAACTTTTCTTAATTGACTTGGGTCTGGGTGTGCTTGGATGACGCCCCCAGTTAGTATCCGTCGTCTGGTACTCATGTTACAAGGGAAAACCTTAGTTTGAGACCAGGTGATTGGTGTGATTGTCTGGCGCATTTATTTATTTATTAAACGATTACCGTTTTTTCGTGATGTGAGATCTAACTAATATAAGCTTTTAGCTTGCATTATTTGCATTAACATACCGATAATTTACTTTATCCTACTTTATTTGTATAGTTTCCTCTTATTGCTCAACTTACGTTTGGGAAAACTAACAACAGTGTAATTTTCATTCCAGACTCCCTCTCGGTCCACTATTGCAACCGGGAGGTCCGCGTGTCCGTCACGGGGGAGGACAGCGAGGGGTACATCCGTACCCCGGGATACCCCAACTTCTACGTGGGGGAGGGGGAGACATGCAGCTGGCGACTAATCGCGGACCCCGAGCAGAGAATACGCGTCACGCTGCTAGATGTTAGTTTGAGAAGTGAGTATGGTTCATGTAAAAATGTATAGACTTGCACGTCAGACTACACACTTTTCAAAGTCAAAATTTTTTTATTCATATATATTACATCCCTACTAACATTATAAATGCGAAAGTAACTGTCTGTCTGTCTGTGTAACAGACATGTTACGCTTTCCTGCTTAAACCTCTCAACCGATTTTGATGAAATTTGGTATAGGTATACGTTGAATCTCAAGAACGGACATAGGCTACTTTTTATTAGAAAAAAAGGGGGAGGGGGGTAATACCACCTTTGGAAGTTTATATGGAAAAATGATTATTTTTGAAGTTAGAGATATGTTTGGCACAAATATAGCTCGAAACTTGGATTAAAATATAGACTACTTTTTGTTTCGAATATTAGGGAAGAAAGGGGTAAAACCGACCATGAACGGATGTAGTCCACGCGAACGAAGTCGCGGGCACAGCTAGTTAGTGATACTTATGAATAGTCTTTATATAAAGCAAATGAAGCTACCTCCGGTTCGGAACCTATAACTACAGAATTTTTTTACAAATAGCTTTCATTTGTAAAAAAACAGTGTTTTTTTACAAATGGAAGCTAAACTTATTACTAATTTTGCACTAAGACACACAGTTAGTTTGTCAATTGTAAAATGAAATTAAAAATAAATTATTAATAAAAATGTATTTTGTAAATTAAATTAAATTAACTGTAGGACTTACATGCGTCATTGTGGCCTTATTCTGACATTGATTAAGAAAACGCATCAAATATTTTTAAAATAATATAAAACGCGTAAGTACATGCGCCCTTATGTCGTCCGCATAAGAACTAATATAGAATTGCAAGAGTTTACCTTGGCGTGCTTTAGACCGTATGTCGAAGATAAAATTTGAATGAAAAAATAACAAACAAAATTATAAAAGGCAATACTTCAGAAAGTTCATGTGGTCAAAAAGGTACTACCTATCTGTCAAGAGCTTGCTACAAAATGTTTTGCGCTTCTTACATGGTTTACAAGGTGTTATCAATTGTTTAAGTATGGCCGACAACTTCAAGGTAAATACTTGCAAGTTCTATATTAGATCTTATGCGTACGACATAAGGGTTTGCACCGCGCAAAGTCCGAAGTGTGTATTCATTCATTCTGTCGTGCTTTTGTCTCTAGATTGAACACGTAACACCCTGTTAGGTCACTCCTAATTTTATTATTATTTTATTACATTATTTGAGTGTTAGAATTATTAAATTGTAACTTTTTCGTTGTAAATCCTCCTTCGAACTCATACTGGCTAAAAAAATGTGGAAATTCGCTACCAAATTACTACTATGAACCAGGAATTTCATTGGTAAAGCATTAAAATGCACAGGGTGTCTACTCTTGAAAACGAAATATGTCGGATCCGATGACGTTTAGTATTTTTTATTGCTCATTATCGCAACTAACACACTTCGAATGCGAATAAAGCATTATCAAAGAACAAAATATTATTTATACAAATCAAAAATCACGTTTTAATTCCCTAACTTTTGATCAATCTTCAAAAACGAAACCTTTCGTTTGTTCGTTTCGTTTTCAAGAGTAGACGCCCTGATTCTAGAACCTAGAACTGTCTAAAGCTATCGTTGTCAGTGCTTGAACCATATAGGTATGTACCTACTTATTATGCTAGTACTATTTCTACGTTTCTGCACTGTGGTCAAATATAAAGAAAATATTAAATTATTAATGTTTCGTAAATTAAATAGTAAAATGATGTATAACACAAAAATTAACACGGCTTTTACGATTTAAAGCTTTTCAATATCTATAAAAAATATTTTTTACATAATCATTAGCTACCTATTGTTTATTATTACATAAATCTGGAAAAATACAAACCATTAAATACGTTTTATTAATTGGGCTATGACATTTAACATACAATAAATTTCTCCCGAAGCAAGCTGCTCAATAATTGAGTTCAATATTCGGAATCAACGAAAGTACCCTAGCAAACAAGAATGTCGAACTACCTAGATATTAACTTTAAAAATCCTATAAAAGTTAATAGCTTAGTATACTTAGTGTACTTAATATACACATTGGATAACTTTGTCCGTCTGTAAGCTGAGCTAAAGTGCTTGCTTGAAACTCGCGAAGATTGATGGTTCCAGCCATCACAGAAACAAAAATAGCCAACTTGGTTGCGTATGATAAAGACGAATGAGTTTAATATGAACTGAAGTCTAGAAAACTGGCGCAGTGCATTTTAAGTTTAACGTTTTATGATTGTGCAGACATTTTACCTACTGATTGCGTATTGTTACGTACCTATTTTCAGTAAATGTTGTAAAGATTCTGTTTTATTATTTTGGATTCGGTAGAAGGCACATTTAATTGGTATTTGTTTGTTATTTAGTGAATTTAAAATAAAAAAAGTAAGTAGGTAATATTCAATAGCTAAAATCAATTTAAATGACTAGCTGTGCTTCGACTACGTGCGCATGGATCGTAAAGTATAAATAATGGTCGATTTTTCCCCTAACTCACCTTAATTATTCGAAACAAAAAGTAATCCGTATTTTAATCCAAGTTTCGAGCTATGTTTGTACCGCTTTACATATCTCGAACTTAAAAATAAACATTTTCCCATATAAACTTTTAAGGTGCTACTCCCATCACCTCTTATTTTCAAAACAAAAAGTAGCCTATGTCCGTTTTGAAAGTTCAACGTATACCTATACTAAATTACATTAAAATCAGTTGAATGGTTTACGCGTGACGTCGGGTAGACAAACAGACAGACAGTTACATTAGCATTTATAATATTAGTATGGATAGAGTTTATTAAGCGGGACCGTATTCAAATGTGCATCGAGAGTCAAATGAGTTAACCTTATGCACAACTTAAATTTGGCCATCTTGTTTTTGATACAAGTTTATGCTCGATAACATAAATACCAAACGTCAATGTTCTATAGATATATGACATTTTCTACAACTGGAAGTATGTAGAGTTGTTTGATTATAAA
Source organism: Glyphodes pyloalis (assembly GCA_037074685.1). Taxonomy (NCBI): domain Eukaryota; kingdom Metazoa; phylum Arthropoda; class Insecta; order Lepidoptera; family Crambidae; genus Glyphodes; species Glyphodes pyloalis. Next base: position 8,776,638 of record JAYKKO010000025.1, read on the forward strand.
GTTATGTATTATGGTATCACCGCTGATTATGGATTCCATAACACATGTGCTTGAGGTACCTAGGCATGATTACTCTTAGTACGAACGACTGTAATATTAATCGCTTTACTTAGTAAAGAAGTTCCATGGAAACTGTAGACCTAACGCCGCAACGAGGGTAGCGGGCGGTACTATTGAATTCGGCACCCAAAACTGTCACTGTTTAAACTGCTTAAATAAGGAAATTTAAATGAATCACGTTTTTCTTTGTGCCAAGAACACAAACCCGATCGCCCCGTAAGTTTTGCCCTTCACACCGTAAATGAACCGGTTCGCCCGTTGAAACATAAAATGGATCTGTTCGCCCCTTCCTAAATATAAATAAAAATAGAAGATTCTCAAAAAATTCAACGTATTATTTAATTCACAAAAGGCATATGGGTGCTTAAAAATACTGGAAAATGTTTTTGCCCCGTGAGAAAAGGCGAATCGGTACTTTAATTGGGGGTGAAATAATACTTTCAGACAAAGGGGTGAACGTTACGGGGCGAACGATCGGTAAGCAAGGGTAGAAGATTGTTCAAATCTGAATTTTTGAATCTGTGGTTGGTTTTTTTTCTACAGGCATAGGGCCCTTCGAAACCTCATGTACAGACTACGTGACAGTTCAGGACTCGAATGGTGATGCCATGCTGTCTTCGTGTGAGCAAGTGGAGTTACCACTGCGGCTGACCAGCGCCACCAATGCGGTGGAGGTTATGGTGGAAGCCAGATCTCAAGGAGCTTACCCGAAGAGGGGAGTGCTGCTCCATTATAAGAGTAAGTATTGGAATGTTTATGTTAGCTCAAAACGTAACTGGGGGTCTATTCCCAAAAACGAAATATGTCTGATTCGATGACGGATATATTATTACGGCATTTTTAATTCTCATATTCGTAACCAATTTACTTCGGACGCGACTTACGCGTTTTAAGAAAATAAAATTCTATTTGTGCAAATAAAACACCACGTGTTAACTACCGAACTCTTGATCAATAATTATTTAAAAACGAAACCTTTCATTTGTTCGTTTAGTTTTTGGTTGTAGGCGTACTAAACAAATAAGTGGGCCTATCTAACGCTTTTGTGTAATATAAAAACTGTCACTACATAATATTAATAATTTCCATTTTTTAATGTGCCTGGTCCATAGTATAGCGAAAGTCTACGAAAATGCATTTACGACAATTAATTTCTAAGAAATAAAAATACTAATTCAGTACACAAGCGCCATCTTTTGATTTTTAATGTAGTACAGCGACATCTATGGCGGAACGCTCATACTATTTTCTGATTTCAGGCATTGGTTGCGTGACGCTTGAAGCGCCATCTAACGGTTATCTCGTGTATCGCAACGAAGACGTCGCCCACTACATGTGCAATGTGAATCACGTTTTCGTGGATACCCGACAGAGGGCGCGGTTAATATGGTGCTACGATGACAATAGGTGGAACGACACAGTGCCTTTGTGTGTTGGTAAGAAATAAAAATTTTGTTGATCTTATTAAAGTCATTAGGTCACCCTTATCCGTTTCCAGTTGATTAGGGAAAGTAGTAAAAATTAAGTTTGACGATGCTGGTAGGACCATTCCATGTTTACGAAGATGCTCCTTCAACATAAACCTTTTGTAAGTCTCCGAGTTTACTAAGGTACTTCTCAAGCGAGAGTGTCATAAAAAAAATATTAAACGTTATAAATTCTTTAAAAGGGCCGTCTATAAAGCGATCATAAAAACCTCTATTAACTGTTCCACAGATCGTAGAACTTGTCGATAGCATCATAAAAACTTCTTTTGAGGTTATATTTCATGACGATCAGGGTAACACATGCACATGCGCAAGCAAGGGTGATTTCCTGTCCCTTTCACACACCCATTGACGCCGTTAAACAAACGCGATAGCATCACAACGTCGCTTACAACTACATTCAGCGTGTGTACGCATTAAATTTCAGCCTTGTCTCATGTAGATAAAGTTGATTTTGTGTTGAGATAAAGCTGTTATTATTTCATCGGCAAGCAAAGGGCTTCCTTCGCCACTTCAGTCGCGTTTTGGTAAATAGAAGATTATTCTGTGTTTGGTCGCCGTCGTGTCGGTACCATTGTGCGAGGAGAGTTGTCATTCGCGCGTCAAGACAACACGTGTCTTTGAAGTGAGTTTCTGTATTTTATCGAGTTTCTATAATTATTTTCTATAAATGTGCGCTGAAATTTCTACCGTTTTGTAACCCTGTGTCATTTATGAATGGTGATTTTTTGGAATTGAAACCTCGTGGTCGGGTGAGATTGAACAGAGCATTTGAAAAGTGAAGTTTTTTACAGCAAGGCTATTTCGATTTTACTTGATTTCTATGAAAACTAAAATGATTGTATTCGAAGGTGTTTTGTAGGAAAATATTTGAACAGTTTATGTGATTTACTGCGGCGGTTTCTGTTATATTTTTGGATATATCATCACGCGAAGAAGTCGTTTATTTTGGGGACTACCTATTCGTCGCCGCTTTTTGTTCTTTTTTTGCTTTTCTTTATTTTTTTTTTCATTCATTTATCTCTGTAGTAAAATTGTATATTTCAAAAGCAGTCGTTAAAGTGATTTTGGTGCCAAACTTTACATTTTCCTTTTTAAACGTTTCTCTTCCTAGTCTTAGGTGTAATTGATTTTCATATTAGGTACCTACCTACTCAATAATTTGAAAATGTCTCCATGAATTGATATTTAATTTTTGAAAATGTGTTGCATCTTTGTTTCCTCAGAATCAGATCATGTTCTTTTAAAACTTATATACCTAAATAGGGAGTACCTAAGTAGATACTACTTATCCGTCAAATTGTTTATCGTCTCATTTTGGTGAACTGATGATGAAAGGTTACTTCTTAACTGGTTTGTAAAATAGTTACCTATCTCTACCTATTAAAACGCATTTGATTGCTAATTACCTATAGGTAGGTACCTACGTTCCTTAGATTTATCAGTTTACTGGTAATAACGTTATGTAGATTGTTCATAGTAGAGCAAGACGCATTATTTACACTTTCCTTATGTATTCTCGTATGTACTTTGATAATATATTTTATAATGATTACAATGACCTTCCGTTTAACACATTGGATGTTGGTACCTACTGGTCATTGATAAGGAGTCCAGTTGTAACCAATTATACTATTTTTTTCAATAAAAATACCTACCTAAGTAAGAACTTAAACTTATGAGTTAATAAGGTAACACAAATTAGAGAATGAAACATGTCTCTCTTCCCCTACACAAAACGTTTGATTTTTTATTGAACTTAATCAAAATTGACTCTACCACCGTTTCGGGACCTCTTTACACCGAGAATAGTATCTTCTCAATAGCAAGCTACACAAAAGATAAATTACAGTAGCATTATTCAACCTATTGCTATGCGTAACCGAGTGTTAAATTGGTATTTTATTGTTGGTCACCCATCCGAGTGTTGACCGTAGTATAAGGTAATTGACCTTCGCAATCAAACGATACTTGTAACCTTAAGTGGTCTACACGGGTAAAAAACAAGACTTTCTGACTCAAAAAGGGGGAGTCTCCACTAGAGAGAACGCTGAAATAAAATTGGTCAAATTATGGTAAAACCAGCATTGAGTTTAGTTACACGACAATGTACTGAAGACTGAAAGGTGTACATCTAATGATGATGAACATGCAGACAAAAGTAAGTCAGACTACATACTTTAGACTCTGGAATTCCACGCGGGCGAAGCCGCGGGCGGAAAGCTAGTGTATAAATACCTAGCGACCCGCCCCAGCTTCGCACGGAAAAAGAACCCTATTATTTATTCCGAACTTTTAACTTTACGTCTGCAAAATTTCAATGCAATCGGTTCAGTAGTTACGGCGTGAAAGCGGAACAAACAAACAAACAAATTCACTTTCCGATTTATAATATTAGTATAGTAAGGATATATCTAACGGCTTAAAAGGTTTTTTTGCCCGACTACCATAAAGAGAGTAATATTTAATTTTAATAATAACATTGTATCATCTTGTACAGCCTACAGCACGCAAACACGGTAAAAATTTGCATTTCGATTTTATTTATTTTTAGTATAAATTATATACCTAACCTGATGATACGTTTTCAAAAACTTGAATCATTAATAAACAGTTTAATGTGTGTCGGCTGAAATGACCCTTCTGTATTTTACGACCTAAAAGAGCATAGTAATATTTTAGCACTGTTTAAATTAGTTTCAGACCCTTTGGTATTCATAAGCTCTCTGTATAATATCACAGACTTGTTCATGAATTGAATTATATACACATTGGAATTTTGAAATGAAATCTAGGTACAGTTGACGATCTTTGATTATTTCTATTCATTAGGGTATTAATCTTAGGGGCAGGCGGGGACTCCCCACACACGCCGTCACCTCCCTCGGGTGACGATACGCATTTCGCCCGTAAAAAAGCGTCGCGGTGTACAGTTTTGGAACCTTTAGTCTAATGGTTGAAATATGGATTATAATGTCGGAATCCGTATTACGCCTCTCAAGATAAGAAAAATTAAGTTAGTGAGTTTTTAACACAGCACGAGTTTTTCATCTTTAATCTGTAGTTGGAAAGCGTGGTGCTTAAACCAGTGGCCATTACTGTTCCGCCAATGGCGCTGTGGCTTAAACTATATTCCCATGGCGCCATCAATAGTCATTAACAGGTACGGGAGGGTTTTAGTGGGCAGTCTACTCTTTTTGCAGAGCGGGGGAGTCCCACACACGCCGCTGTCTTTTTTCCCAAAGCAGCAGTACGATGCGCCAATGCATTTATTTCTTAAAAAAAGTACCGATTACTGTAACGATGACTTGATTTTAATATCAAAGTGGGACAAAAAAGGCTGATGTATTATTACTGAACTAAATCGCACTACTAACCGTTTTGGTATTGCAGACAATTTGGACACAGACATAATGCCTTGTTGTATAGAAGTGTATGGAAACCGAAATAAATAAATAAATATAAATATTGGACAACATCACATACATTGCTTTGATTCTGTGGTAAGTAGCTAAAGCACTTGTGTTACAGAAATCAGAAACAACGACGGTACCACAACACCCAGACCCGAGACAATACAGAAAAGTTCGTTTCCCATATTGACCCGACCGGGGATCGAACCCGGAACCTCATGGCGCGACGCCAAAGTCCGGCCCGCTCGCCTCTCGGCTACGGAGGTCGAAAGTAGTATTTCTTCGAGTACTTTTCACGTACTTGAAGAAATTACTAAGGGATTTAAGGACGGCAAGTGTGACACGAGTTTCAGATAATCACATGCTTTCCTGTAACGGTGTGTGGGTAAAAATACTTTTTCTTGCCAACAAAGGAGCGAAAAATGGCGCACGGAAAAATATATTAAGCAATGTGTGGATAAGGATGAAGAAGTTACGTTTGCGTTCAGCCAGTGAACTATGGGTGCGTTTTGTTTCTTTTGGATCTCTGAGGTTATATCTAATTTCATTATTAACGCGATGTTTTGAGAACAATTATTATGGGTTGTGAGTAAGATAACTTCAGCTATGATGGGTCAATTGCGCGAATTGCCGCATCTGGGGTCTATGCCCAAAAAATAAAAGAATAAACGAAAGGTTTCGTTGAAGATTAATATAAAAACATGGTTATGTATTAATTTTCATAAATTATGTTTGGCTCTTTAAAAACGCTTAATTGCGAATTAAGGAAATCCAAAGTGAATTGGTAACGATTATGACAATTTAAAATTGCTTTCCGTCATCGGAATCGACATTTAGTTTTTGGGCTTTCCCAAAAACTAAATGTTCAATGGCTTCAATATTATCCGCGAAAAATAACGTTAGTGAACCCCCCCTAAATATTTATTTAGTTACAGTTGCTGTTTACATATTTAAAATATAAAAGTAGTCCTAATACTTATTTGTAAATATTACAAGTGCCTTTAAAGAACGTCTGAATATTAACGTTGTCTCTACAATCTTTCTAAACTATTTCTGAATCGGTATCGTAAGAGCAAAACAAACCTTTATGGGAACCCCACTTAAATATTTATTGAATTATGGAATGAATAGAATATAATATTTGTTTATTTAGGACTCAAAATAAGACAATACAATTAAAAAACCAAATTATATTTTAAGTATTTATTTTATTTAAAAACTTTATTGCACAAATAGGTACAACAGGTGGACTTAATGCTAGGGGCATTCTCTACCAGTCAACCCTTGGGTCATGCAGATAGTTTGTATATGGGTGCGGTAACAGGGGAGAAAAAAAAGAAATCATTTTAAACAACAATATGTATGTCTTGTAACAAGTAGGTATGTCTTGTTATAGCGAGGGGGAACACAAATAAATCACTTGTGTAAATTTCAACTGCTTAGCTATCGCGGTTCTTGAGCCAAACGTAGACAAGACGGACTTACGAGAAAAGTCTAAGTTGCCGTTTTTACCCTTCGGATACGGGACCCTAATCTACAGTACCAAGTTACCTTATAAAACACGTCACTCTTGTGTAAATAAATTTGCGTTAAAACAACGTACATACGCAAGTGTTTTTGCCCCCGGCTCTCTGTCACGCTGTTATTCACACAATGATAGCTCTACATTAAGTTTTTACACGATGTCGGAATGTTCGCGGATACCGTACAAGTACGGCACGTGACGGGTTTTTTGTGTGTTTCTTTTTATTATTTCCGTTTAAATGTAACGCTGTGCTCTTGGGGAAATGGGAGCATGTGGCCCCCGGGATTATGACTAATAAAAGAGTTGGTATCGTTTTCTTTCTCGGACGTGAACGAGTTGGTTTGACGGTTTGAAATTGTAATGTGCATTCGTATTTGGTGTCATTGTTTGTTGAGGTGTTGTAATTTGATGTCAGTGCATCTTTTTTTTATATTACACTTCGAGATTAACCTCATCCCACCTGATGTTAAGTGGTAATGAGGTCCTAGCTTAAGGGCGACCAGTACAAGATAATAAATCTGTTACTGGGCTTGTCGCCCTTACCTTGAAGGCTTGACCCCTTTATTGTTATTATTTTATTACCCCTCAAGAGCTCTGGAAACCTTACTCACACGCAGGAACATAAGAACACAAAAGTGACTGTTATTTGGCTGCGGTCTTCTGTAAGGTGGAGGTATTTCACCAGTCGGTCTGCTCCAGTTTCCTTCCCCCATGACTGTTGTCATTATCGTTCACAACTACGTGTAGCTCATTGTAGATTATGATAGTACATACTCGGTTTGGTGTGCAACCCACGTGTTATTGAAACCTTTTTTTAATCATACAAAGGTAAAATGACTTTTTTATGATTAACTAATGGTCCGTGGCATTGCACCAGCTTTTTTCACATTTTCTTCTGACTTTTCGTTCCCATTGGCCGCAGCGTGATGTTATGTAGCCTGAAGTCTTCTTCGATAAATGGACTATCTAACACAAATAATATTTTTATTCAAACCAGTGGTTCCTTTGCGCGTTCAAACAAATAAACAGTCTCTTAGCTTTATAATTAAGATTAATTTCCGACTGTATTGAACTACTTTATTGGTAAAGGCTAAAAATAAAGACAGCTATTTAACGAAATTATACGGGATCAACTGCTTAACGTGATCTGATCGCTAAGAGTCTTTCATTTTGCATATCATTTGAATAATTCATTCCTGGCAACAATTACGACAAGTGACAGACAGATAGCTGAAGTTTGCTGGAACATGCCGGATTTTAGTTATTTTCGACTTATTTTCTGTGAAATGTAGTTGCAAAAAGCCGAGGTTTGAAAGTCTCTAAGAAATCATGTCATATCTCAGAATAAGGCTTAAAGAAGAATTATTGTTGACGGTAATTAAAAATGTAGCTGGTAATGAAACATGTTGACGAAAGCCTCACCTGACAATCACTGGTAAACTTTGTAACCATGACATTCGTTGGGATTAAACTATTCACATTATTGGGCTTAGTTTTTCTGAACCTATATTACCTTAGAAGTTAACAGCAAGCAACGATCAAAAGTACGTCAGAATTTATACTTTGATAGATAGATAGATACACTTTATTGCACAGAAAATTTACAGAAATTGGTTTTACAGACATATTTAAGTACAATATAGGCGGGCTTATTGCTAGAGAGCAATCTCTTCCGGACAACCTTTAGGTAGAGGAAATAGTAGAAATCGAGAAACGGGTACAGCCGTGCAAAATGCTTAAGAAAAATACTAACAGAAAATATCAATATAAATACCATAACAAGATAAAAATAAAAAAAAAAATTCGTTAAGATAAATAAAACTATAATAAACAAATAAATACCTATATAATAAATAAATATATACATTTCCATAAAGTATTTATGATATAAACAAATAGAAATAAATATATGAAATTAAATTAATTACCAACAAAGCTTAGTATTATTTAAATACTTTGATAAATGATACAAGTTCGGATTTAGTTAAGAGAAAGAAAGAAACGTTGAACTTTGTTTAACCCTTATGTTGTGTGCACACGAGCTAATATCGGACTACAAGTGTTTACCTTCATGTGCTGTTCACGGTACTACACAAAATGGTTGGTTGCTCTCTGAATGTTTACAAAAACATACATTTCAAATATTCTCTTGTCAGTTACCAACAACTTTATTTATGGTAATAACCAACAAAATGTGTTATCTAAGTTCACAACACATTATGTTTCACTTCCTTATCAAGCTTCTGATAAGCGAAGCTAATCTAGTTCTCGATAACAAAACGTATACATTTGTTATTACCGGCCTCTTATCGTGAAGGTAAAGTTCGTAGTTAGAAGTTTTGTTTATTTGAACAAAGAATATTTAAATGCAGTTGTGCTATTTATCTTTGATGATTCATTGAGACTACCTTATATGGCTAGCCCCGATTAAGGGGCATCTAGTATTGTCTTTGTCTACTGGTACGTATGAAATAATGATTCATTTTGCCGATCTCCGAGGCAGACAGTAATAACAGTTTGGCGTCGCTATCTTTGAAATCCCGTTCTCAAGTAGGAAATGGGTTCGAATTATGAAACGATGTTTTTCCTTTTTCTTAACTTGTACAATTAAAGAGCGACAAAGCTTAGATTTCCGTCCATAAAGGGCTAATCTATTTATTTATTAAGTCTGTGTCGCCGGTTTCAGACATTATATTTCCATGGGAAAGACTCTGTCGTTATTTTTTTATTAATCTGTTAAATGCGATAAATTCTATTAAAATTATGAACGCGAAAGTTGGTAAATGGATGTATGTTTGTTTCTCTTTCACGCAAAAAGTACTGAACGAATTTGTTTCAAATTTAGAAGAAAGAGAGGTGAGATATTAATTTTAGGATACTTTTTATCCTGAAATAATGCAGGAGGATTCGCGGGCAAAAGCCAGTCTAGCTAGTCTTAACATAATTTACACTGAGCTTCATCAAACGTAACCAGAAATCAATTCCAACCTTTCGCATAAACAGATTCACAATATCACATTGCGATGTACATACGAATACATTCGTAGGTAGACCAAGCCCGTTGCGTGGGGTACGCGAATGCGTGACGCGACCGACACGGGTGCGAGGCAATTACTCGGAAACATCACGAACCAGCCGGATTGTAATAGGCTATTGTTATTAAAATTCTCGCGGCGCAAAATAAATATCACAGCCGTTACACCCAGTATTTACGATAAAGATACTGTAATTTGAGGCCTACTTTGTGTCGGGAAATGATTTATTATTCGGCTTCCCTCAGGTCGGACAAAGTGGATTTAAGGTTTCCGCAACGTAACTTTGTTCGACCAATATTTTTTCGTAATACAGAAAGTACCGACCTCATTGGCGGCGTGGATTGGATAATATTTCAAGTGTTAGGAAGTGGATACAATTTTCGTTATAGAAGGTTGTTTTTTTTTTATCGAAAATTAGTTTTACTTGGTAAGATGGATTCATAATTATGAAAAAGAAAATATGAACAGAGTATCAAAATATTCCTAATTTATAAATAATAAATAATGGATAACATCACATACATTGCTCTGAATTAGCTTAAGCACTTGTGTTACAGAAATCAGAAACAACGACGGTACCACAACACCCAGACGCGAGACAATATAGAAAAGTTCGTTTCCCATATTGTCCGAGGACCGAACCCGGGACCTCAGAGATGGCGCGACGCCAAAGTCCGGCCCTCGGCTACGGAGGTCGTCAAATAATCTAATCACGTTTTACATCGTACGATAACTCATTGGTAAAATGGTATTGTAAACAACAATTAGGTCACATTACAAATAAATATGATACGATAATAGGGTAACCATGGGCGTGTAATATGTAGAACTTAAACTATTGAGAGTATTTATCTTAAAAAGACGGTCTTATCGCTAAAAGCAATTCAGGTAGATATAAATGATAAAAATAAATTGGGTACGCTCGTGCAAAAACACAATATTTCGAGAAAGAAAGTAAATTTTTCAAAACACATCAACGTAATAATTAAAAAAAAATATGCAAATACATTGTCCTGATAATTACATTATAGTTATTATTTCCACCGGCGGTGTTTTGAATGGTAAGGCTGAGCCGGTTTCCCACAACATCACCACTATGGCGGTGGAGGTCCAACCGGGGGGTTTTTGTGGGTAGGTCTGCCCATTCTTAGGGCAGGAGTCCCACACGGGCCGTCACCCTCTCTCGGCTGAGGGTACGCGTCACCCTCTCTCGGCTGAGGGTACGCGTCATCCTTTCTCGGCTGAGGGTTCGGTGCATCAACGCATTTCCCCGCGACACAAAAAAAGAGTTTGGTTTGGCACCAGAAATTGGCTACTTGACAGTTCTTGAAAAAGCATTGTAAAATGTGCGCCCGTTCATTTTATATCCCAAGCAATTCGATTTATCTGGAAAAAAGGTAAATAACCCGAGAAAAATAAGATTTTGTGTAACACATTTAAAAAGCGCGCGAAAACGCCAAGTCACGTCACCTTTGCAATTATGACGTCGACGTTCTAGACAACGAACCGATACGCATAGAACGACGTAATTTAGATGAACGGAAAATGTTTTTATAAATTCTTAATACTATTAGAGACACAATAATTCAATTTAATCGGTAAAATAATCATTATTTCGCCACATTAAAATAAATCATTTTCGCCGACAGCTGTCATTTCCGAATTGCAATGGTGGTTTCCGTTTCGGTTCTTTTGTTCCACAGATAAGAAAAGTAAAATTTATTTTGCAAAAATAAAATACTAACTATGCTTTTAATTAAAAAGTAAAAATGTAAAATGATTACTTAACTAATAAGCTAACATATCTAACACTTTTAATATTTTATTGTTAACACTGTCAAGTAGCCAATTGTGAAGTTTGTATATAATATGTTGTCTAGAACAGGTTCTAGATATATGATGTATCTATCTCGGTGATGACATATTGGTTTCATAAGAGCGTTTGTGGATTAACTTGGTTTGAGAAGAACGGAAACTACCCACTAACCCCCTCCAGCTTCAGTCTACTAACCTACAAATTTAAGACTAGATAACTCAGAAAATAATTTTGAGAGATCCTATTAATTAATAAATTCAAGAAATGGTACATTTTCCCTAGAGTAAGACCTCAAAATCAGATCTTTCGTTTGGAAAAACGTAGACCTAGACGCGATGTTAGAATTTCTACAATTTCAACGAGTCTAATGAAAATAACTGGGTTGGAAATTTAAACAAGCCCACTGCATGCTTGTTGCCCAATTTTAATTAGCAGTGATACGAGTAGATGTAAGTACAAAGCGAAATTACGTAGACTTAGCAACGTTTGAGATTAATTTTGTTAAACTTTGCACGGCTGGATGGCCGGTTTGATAGGTCATGTTGCTTTTTAATTAAGACAAACTTTGCGTTTGAGATGTTCACTGTGAATTATTGTGTTATGAGTTAGAAATTTATGAGCAAAAGCTCGTATTTTAAGTTTTATTGGACAATTTTCGAAGCCACTTTAAATTTGCGAGGCTTTTTGAATATTTCATAAATTTTGCTAAAATGCTTTTTATTCTGTATTGAAACTATTCAACTAGTGCATTGCGTAATTTGGGTAGTATTTTTTATTTTTATGGCTGGTTAATATACATTTATTAAATCTTATCATATTAATAGAGTAGTAAAGTGTAAGATTAATATAACGAACACTTCTTCTGACACGCCACGCTTTTAAACATGCTAACTTACTTTAAATTATTTTTTAAGATTCTAGCTTCAAAAATGATGATACTTGCATAAAACTAAATTCCATAAAGCCAAAACTATCCTTTGTTTTTCTCAGTTTCCAGAACTCTTCGTACCAAATTTAAAACCCTTTCTCCTGAACAACTAGTAGTGAGTAATTATTATATACATAATTGTGTATTTAATTGTTTCATACCTCATGAAAAGAAAACCATATGACTTGGTTCAAAGTGAATAAAGAATACACATAGCAAATTAGTTAGATACTCTACTGTTGTATCTAATTTACTGAGTTTCTTACCGGTGTCTTCTCGGTACACTTCGCTGAACCCGCAATAGAATCATTTGGAATATATTAAATCACGATTCAAATGTGTTATATGTAAGCTACTTAAATAAAGAAACTTTGAGTTTGAGCTTATAAACAACATCTCACTAAAATGACATGAACTGCTTGATGCCTCCTCTTCACGTAGACAGATTCATCTGCAGATGGCATCGCCAATCAAGTCAATCACCCCAATGGTGATTTGCTCGTCTGCCGATATCGAATACCTACCACAGACTAGCAAATCACACCCTCTACAAGTCGGCGTCCGCCGATGCCATCTGGAGACGAATCTGTCTACGTGTAGAAGGTATTACACAAATGCCTTCCACCAGAAGTTTCCACATTTTTCGGCGCTCACAACTTGTTTGCTTGCATCTCATGTCTTCCTACGTGACAAGGTCGTCTGCAAGTTGTGAGGGGCCGGTCCCGAATGCCGCATTAAATTAGATTATTAATTTCAATGTGGGCTCTTGGGACCGTGACGACAGTCCCAAACGCCTCCCGACTCTGACGATTAATTGCCGTTAGAAAAATATGAGGGTCGCAAATTGTCACCTCTGTGAGATTATGAAAAAATTGTCTTTTGCCCGGTTCCAATATAAACGATGCGTCCTAGTTACGAATAGTAATAAATTTTACGAGACGTAAGCTAAAAACGACCGACAGACGACCGATGACAGCTGATATAATAAATAAATAAATAAATAAATGCGCCAGACAATCACACCAATCACCTGGTCTCAAACTAAGGTTTTACCTTGTACTATGAGTACCAGACGACGGATACTAACTGGGGGCGTCATCCCAGCACACCCAGACCCAAGTCAATTTAGAAAAGTTCGTTTTCCAAATTGACCCGATGGGGAATCGAACCCGGGTCCTTTCGCGCTTTGGCCGGCTACCTTAGCCACTGCGCCACCGAGGTGATATGATAAGTAAATTTGAAATTAGAATTAACGACTCGTAGAAAAACGGATGGTTATTACGATTCGTAAAATATTGGAACCGGGCATTAGTCCCCATTTGTTATTCAACCATTGTACATACACAACTGATGTTTCTAGAAAGTAGTTGAAACTTACGCCGGTGTATTTCCATCCAGCTAATTTTTAATACGCGTCAACTCCTTTTGACATGCAGCTATCGCCCTTGCGGACACCACTAGTGTGCTGAGATATGTCAACGTTTCGAAGCTTGCCATTTTGCATCTTTTTTATGAAGATAGATAGAGAAATTTGTCATCGCCGTGTCTCGACTTTGTTAAAAAACGGTATAGATAGTTCACTCCACACATACATATTAATTAGCAATAGATGCACAGACACACTAGATAAATTGACAGAACGTCACGGGGTAATTGAGGTTTGGCAAATACTTTCCCCGCCTCCCGCTTACCCCTCATGCACCGCGGGGCCGATATCAAAAGTAGTGGGGCGCATCTTCGTGGATTTAACTGACCATGTCCTATATCCGTCAGAATCTTTCACCTTGAAATGGACTATTAATACATTTTTTTTGCTCCTGATCGCCCAATAGGTAGGTAGGGCTAGCCCTACACCAATGAAAGGTCTACCCACGCAATATCTGTTATTACACACAAAATACCTACATACCGTTACAAATATTTCGCTCTTCAAGTGCCGGTATTACGGTAATGACACAGAAAAGATATCGCCCGAACTGAAAGGGAGGCACGCTTTAGATATCCGCTTGCTCCGTTTCGCCCCTTTGCCGTTTCGCCCCTTTACCGCTTCGCCCCTTAACGGTTTACGAGGCGTAATTTACGGGATACGCTAACAATGTCGAACACTCACAATAATTGTTTGATCACTTAGTGCACGCTCGCTTGCCGCACATGAATCGTTTCAAACTCTGGTTGTTCTGTTCAGTTTCAACAGTTTATGTCTTACGATAGAACTTGTTTTGTACGGCTAAGAGTACCTACATGATATATTCATAAATGCGTTATTAAAAGTTTACATGAATAGACACATATTCTATTCTATTTTATCATAGTCAAATTTGCATTGTAGTTATTTTTAGACAACATCACAGAGACTCTATGGTAAGTAGCTAAATCACTTGTGTTACAATAATTAGAAGCAACGATGCTATCACAATACCCAGACTCATAAAAAAAGTGAGATTTTCCATACTAACCCGACCGTGAATTGAATCTGGGACCTCAGAGACTGCACAACTGCAAAGCCTTCATTTTTAATTTCTCGATAATAACGTGAAAATTGCTTTTTGCAAAATTCTAACTTAATAAAAAATCGCATAGTTGTCTTTTCAACTTTTCACAATTATTTTAAGAGAGGTAGGGCATAGCGATTTATCGCTCGAACTGGAGCAGCCCGACTGGTGAAACCTTACAGAAGACCGCAGCCAAATAACAATCACTTCTGTGTTGTTGTGTTCCTGCGTGTGAGTAAGGTTTCCAGAGCTCCTGGGGGGTGATACATTAGTAGCAGGGGTCAAGCCTTCAAGGTAAGGGCGACAAGTGCAGTAATAGATTTATGATGCTGTACTTGTCACCATTAAGCTAGGACCTCATTACCACTTAACAACCGGTGGGATGAGGTCAATCTTGAAGAGCAACATAAAAAAAAAGTAAAATTATATTGGGGTAACCCCTTACTTAACTTATTTGTAATTTTTCCAAGAGAAAAGTAAATAAAAAGAGAGACGAAAGCTTTATGAAATCTCTGGTCCGCTACGCACTTGGCAGATTATTTTGTTTTTTTGCAATGCTCGTACGCCATTGTTTTTAGAGTTTGTTAACTTAAACTTAAGCTTAAGTATCTGACAAAATTGGGCACGGCAAATCAGTGTCATTTCATCATGAAATGTTTTATTAAAACTTTTTAGTTATGTAATATATAATCCGTGTGTTCAGAATTTCAAAGTAAATTTAATTCAAGTTTCTAAATTAAAGTTTACCTTCTTAAATTACTCCGGACAAATTTTTTGAGTGACAGTAGCCTATTTACAAACTTTGAAATAGTGATTTCAAAGTTGATACTGAGTTGTGAGTTATCCTTTATACGCGAAAGTTTGTAAGAATGTATATAGGTAATGTAAGGATGTTAGAGTATTTATATGTCTGGATGTATGTTATTTCAGGCAAAAACTACTGAACGGATTTGGATGAAAACTGGTAGAAAGAGAGTTGACACTCTAGATTAAAATGTACGATACATTTAACACCGAAATAGCGCGGTAGAAGTCACGGGCAATAGCTAGTTCTAATTCTTTATTTGCAAATGGAATTATTCTCATTTTACTTGTCGCCTTTATCTTGAGGTTTAGCCCCTGCTACTAATGTAGTACCCAAGAGCTCGGAAACCTTACTCACACGCAGGAACACAACCACACAAAAGTGATCGTTATTTGGCTGCGGTCTTCTGTAAGTAATTGTATAATATGTGTTGGAACTGTTTTCTTAGGGAACAGGTCAATGTAGATGCACATGTTGAATTAGAAACGGCATTAAGTAATTTTGTTTTGGAATATTATGATTACGTTTTAAATAAGTCGTGTTGTACTTTATTCGACTCATATATTTTATCTGACAATTGAAAAATCTAGCCTTAGTGGTATGGAAACGAGTCTCCTAAAGCGATAGACGTATTTTAAATAAAATTTCCATCAAACAATCGTGGATAATATAATTCAAAACAGGAAAATATTGGAATATCTGCTACATAATATTAGTAAGGATATGCCCGTAAACATTTTTCACGAAAGGCTTAAAGAGGATAAGACGGTCACGATCCAGCTTTTAGGGTCTTACTAAGGTACTTATCCCATCCCCACAACGTACCCCTGCCCCTAAAACTCTAGGGACAACAATACGTCCTTCACAGATGATAATGTGCGTCCCTAAGCAGTTCTTTTAAAATTATTGGTTGGGTTTTGCTCTAGAGAATAAATCGGTAATGGAGTGTTTCGACGAAAATAAAGTATTATAAAGGGTGTTAGAATATAGGCGTAAACGAAAATATAATAGTTTTATCATATAGTTACATTGTATAATTTGCTGCGAATTGGAAAAATAGTTTGGTTGGTTTTGGAACAGATGTTTAGTAAAAAAATATCTTTATTCTAAGGCCCGTAGGGACGATAACACCCACGACAAATATTCGTATGCACATATATTATGCTTTTTGTGGCTTGGTATTGGTTTGTCAATGGTTTGGTTGGTTTAGTAGGTACTAAGAATATGTTCATGTATTTAAGTACAAAATGCCCACACCACATGATTTTCTCATCACAAGTGCTTTTTCTGCCTCCATAGAGTAGTGGTTAGAGCGTTAAGCTTAAAAACCCGGTAGTTATATCCCAGGGGGTGCACTTTCATCAATTTATGTCTAAATGTACCCACATTTATATGTAGGTACAAGGGGAACATAAGTATATGCATACAATGAACATACCTATGTTCCTCTTGTAAGGGCTGCGATAAGAAAATGTACACAACAAATACATCCTAATTTTGCAATGATCTTTATTTGATTAGCAATAAGGTATTCATTAATTTTTTCCCGGCAGACATTTTGTTAATTAAAACAGGCTTTGGAGATCAATACGACTAGTTCAACAGTTTGACCAGAAGCAATTAGTGCAAAAATTCAACTTGTAGGTAAAATATTCCAAACACCACTTTGTTGCGTAGATAGTCCATATCTTGTTGCTAAGTAGAGTTATCAATGTACTCGTGGATATGTCCAATTATTGCATCAATATCTTAGATAAACTACTGATTAGACAGCTGAAAACATGTAGAGATGTAAGAGTTTTTTCACTCTTATTGATAGTCGATTCAAAACCCATTCGTGTTACGTGTTAAAAACGTATATGTTTAAGAAGTAAGTTAGCAAGAAACGCGAGCTAGCCTGTCAGCCTCACACAGACGTCTCAAGTTGCATTCCAAATATTTGCGGGCTATTTTCAACTCCATTTTCAGTAACTGACACTTTGAATGAAGTGAGTAAAATAGTTTCGGTCTCGCGAAAATCAAATGGACTTCAAATAATACACATCATTTTAGTGTTAGAAATAAAATGGTGTGCAGACAAAAGCACTTCAGACTACTCACTTTGGACTTTAAGCCGCCCTTATGTTGTGCGCATAAGAACTAAAATCGAATTGCTAGTGTGTATCTTGACGTGCTGTTTACTGTACGAAGAACTATTGAAAAAAACTGAGTACGGATTGTCAATTGTAATAGATTTAGAGCTGTTATGTCGCAATTGCGAAGTGACCAAGCATTGAGGTTTTACGCTACCATAGGATTCTTTTTTTGGATTCTGTACCTAATTATTTGAGGTTAGATATTAGCTTCAAAAATGTATGCTTGGTTGTGGCAAGATGTAACAGCTCATTCACAGGTCTGGCCGTATTTAAGACGCTTAGGATAGCCTGATGGTATATGATGATATATCATAATCCTAAGCGTCTTAAATACCATATAGATATGATGATAACATCAGAATGCATATCACAATGAATCTGCTATAGCACTCCGTACCGCGTAGATGTCACTCGCATAAAAACTTTATTGTAATGTCAATATTGCCTTCGACCTACTTTATACTTTGTTGAAACTACTTACTCATAGCTACTATTTATTACTCATAGCCGCTCAGCATGCATAATACGTTATTTTTTCTGCATAAAACGACAAAATTTCTATAATGTTTGGTTGATAGCATACCGCATTATATTTTCAGCCAATCAGCAGCTGACGCAACTCATTTTTATAATTTTGACATTTGTTAAGAGCGCGATAAAATTGAATCACGTGGCGCATTCTAAGCTGAAAAGTATTCATATTAAATTCATTTATCAGCTCAATAAGAGGCCATACGATCATTTTAATCAGTGGATGTGTCGTCCGGGCATTAAATTGAGATATTTAAATTAAATTATGTGTAATCCCAGTTTCAAATTAAAAAAGTCAAGCAATTAATTCTGCATAAAAGTGAAAGACTTTCATACAAAACTTCGGACATCCTTCACGTCGCTGCTAAGTTAGTGTACAGTCAAGAGAACTGACGTAAAGACAGGATGTCAACGTCTAACGAACTCACTAATTACTCTTAACTCACCCCAACTTGTCCAGTTGCCGTAAACAATAATCATTTCCTTTGGCGCAAATAAAACACGAATTAAAGCTATTAGGAGTCGGCAAGGAGTAATAATTTACGGTAGCGACAACGAAGATCGTTGTACAGTCGTCGCCTGTAATTAAACTCGTTAAGTTCCGTTTTACGAGCCGTGTGCACGAGAGTCCGATTTAGTGTTGTGACAGTCGATATTCAGTTATCGATAATAAACTATCGTTATTCGAGATAAAATATAAATTGAATGCAATCTGTCTTATCTACTAGCCTCTTGAAATTGGCATTGATTTAATACATTAATTACGCGCATCTATAGATATTTTTACGATGAACACTATGTACAGTTTCCATAATATAAAAAAAATACGCATTGGTCTATATCATTGATAGATTATATTTTCATAATTGTGGGTTTTAAAATTAATGGCAGGTTTAAATGGAAAAAAATAATTATACCTATACTTAAAAAAGCAAGCAATTAGACACAAAAAAATCAAACAGCGCGTGACCTAAAGAGATCAGATAGAAAGTATCCAATCAGTTGTTAAAAACAATTAGTGGTAATGTACCACTATGACAGAATGATTAACACAATGACTGGTTAAAACTATTGAAATCAAAATGTTATATTAATTAAGTCATAATCATGATACGAGTAATTTCCTATTTTCAAGTTATGTTGAAGGTGTAGGCAAGTGCCACTTGCTAGGGTCCAAAGCAAGACATAAGTATTTAGCTTCTTTCATTGTCATACATTTTTATATGTATCCCCAAAAACGACTCAGTTTCAATAGTTTAGAACGTTGTGATGGTATCGATATACCGAATAGAGGTTAACTCGATAGTTTGCTAGCACTAGTAGATTGGCATCTTTGTGTCGTAGTTGTAGGGTCCAATTGGGACATCGATGGGCTGCCGAGTAGTTTTGGTCTCTGGGACCTATAACTCGTCCGTGCCTGTAACTTGCTCACATCTAAGTAGAGTTGCGTTGTGTTTTCGTGGCGACCTTAAATTGGGACTATTCGTTTTTTTATTACAAGGAGCTTTAACCCTAAAAGGTACGCCTATTCTATCATTATTCTATTATTACTCACGCTATTACGTAAAAGAATAACAGTTTAAATTCTGTAACACAAGTGCTTAAGCTACTTACCGCAGAATCAGAGCAATGTATGTGATGTTGTCCAATATTTATTTATTTGTTATTATTATTTTTTATATTCAAACTAATAGTTTAACAAACATACAGAACAAATATGTATCAGCCAATCATATTTTGATGCTAAGTTAGACTATCGTAATTTTACACATACATAGATAACTTACGTCTAACTTAACCTATATACATAATTACATAATACAATTTCTTAATAAGTAATTCTGCCGTCTACAAGTATAGATGTATAGATATGACGTGCGTACGTAAAAAAACTTACGTAGACTTTAAAAAAAAACTGAACCAGGAGTTCAGAGCAAGATTCCGGGACGAGTGACTTTCTAACCGGGACACAAAGGATGTCACTACTAACGTCATTTCGGACATTAGGCACCCCTACTCAAGGGCTGTCACATTGCGGATTGTTGATTGAAGACACGCCGAGCCAAATTGGGTCTAATGTTTCAATTAAGTGTACTAATTGCTTGAATTTGCTCGTTGTCTTGCCATGTAAGATGGAATTATGGCGATGTAGAAGCTTTTAAAGCGATCCCCCGGCTGCATGTTACTGGTCCTGTTTGTATAATTATCTTGATTAATTTCGTAATAGGTCGTCTCCAAAATATGCTCACTTAAACCGAAATGTTAAACGAACACACGTTGCCAACGAAATTGTTTGAGACTTGAACCATTTTGTCCTTTTATTTTAAAGTGACGATGGGAGTGAGCCGTCTCTTTTAATTGAACATAGTTTTCCTTGATGCTGATCTGGATAATATATCAAATATAATTTTATTTATCATACTAGTAATTGGAAAGTGAAAAGAAAATGTATTTTTGTAAAGAAATAATTTTAAAACTCGTTTCAGAAAGTTTTATTTTTAGTCCTCTTTTCAAAAAATCTTAACAAAGTAATAGATAGATAGATACACTTTGTTGCACAAAAAAATTTACAGAAATTGGTGTGGTAATGTTGCGGGTTAAAATTATTGTACTAAAATATTCAGTTTGCAGCAATGTATGAATGTTAGAAAAAGAAAAATTTTATCTCCCCTTGCGGTGCGGGAATCGAACCCACGACCTTCACATATCGCGTGTGCTGCTCTTAACAACTGAGCTAACCGCAAACATTCATACATTTTATTATTTTTTTAGTACTATACGCTGTAAGAGCGAACTTTAAATATTAGAAACAGAAAATTTTATCTCAAAAGAGATACATTTTTTCTACTTTAAATCCAGAAATAACGCGGACGCTGTTAGTGAAAATATAAAACTCTTGGTACAGTTTGAATAGAATGTGTCGCGTGATCCTAACTGAAATATAGTACTTTGTGTGTTTTGTCATTGGTGATCGATACCTCAAGCCATTTTAAGTATGAACAAGTCTTTCCGTGTACTTAAAATATCGACGAGGTCTTCACTCTTCCTTGTACTTAAAACCAGCGACGATGCTATTCGCATACACGTACAGTCGGCAACACGCTATGATGAACACTTGCGGTTCGATATTCGTTCTTATGCACTCGAAATAAGGCTGCACGTACAAAGTCCAAGTTGTGTACTCTGACGTGCTTTTATCTGTATGTACATGTTTAAGTAATCAACAGTGTTCCAGCATTAATTAAATTCCGTGTAGAACATTTTCGAACGCGGCAGCCCTGTCCCCTTGGGGGCCATACGTCACATTAGTTATGGACCCGTCTGTACCGGCAACTGGATTATCCTTACCCCTTTTGGGACGTCAAGGGGACAATGAAAGTGCAAGTTTTTTATTGGAAAACTTAGACGTTTTGCAGGGCAGCCATTTTTTTGTCGGCACTTCGTTTGTCCCGGCGGATCGATGGATTGATGAAGGTCACGGAATGGAATGATGGATGGGAGTTGTGAACTAAGAACAGTCGAATGGGCGACCTGGGAGTTCAGTGGTGGAGCCAATTTGTATACTTAATTAGTCTGTGGGTTTACACATTCGGATGAGGGATTAATGTCCTAAATGTATTTGCATAAAACATTCAACAGTGAAGTTATTATTTTATATTATACTTCATTGTTACATCCTAGAAGGTTTAATAGTTCGTAGTATGTTTATCTGCATCATCACACTATTAATTTAGATTAACTACTGTAAAAAATAAAATTAAAAGTATTTAAACGCTCCGACTCGTGTCTAGTTCCTGAAGTTGCCGACAGGGGGCGCTCATTCGTTTTCCTGCTTTGTATGCGTGGCAATTTTTTTTTATTTATTTAAAAAACCCAAAATTGGTACACTATTAGATAATTATATCTAAGGAGTCCCCAAATTCGTTAATTTTGTCTCTTGGAGGCTTTAGTCCGAGTATTACATTAGGGTAGTTACTTTGTTATTTATTCTTACTAGCTGTTACTGCTAGATGGTTTGTATTAGTTTGAAATAAAGGTATCATATTATGCTATTCTCATATCAAATCTGTCTAGGCATCAAATTTTGTCCAAATCTATTAACTGGTTTTGTTTAAAAAGTATGAAACTTTCACATTTTAACTTTTTATGTTCCACTACAGGCGGCCCACCTCGGCTTAGTGGGCGTACGTTCCAGGTTAAATTTCACCAATTTTTTTTCAACCCTCGTCGTAAAAAAAAATACAGTAACCAATTTGGTGGAGTCGTTTTGAAGTTATACGGTTGCATACATTTCGGTGATCCAATTTTATTTTATGCAAATAGTTTCACATAGCACTTAGTGTTTTTGTATGTTTCGCTTGAAAGGGGTAACGTCTCCTTTCAAACATAAGCAAACGCCCGCGTAACTTGTTTTGAGTTAAGGTTACCAATTTTATAAACTCCTTTTAAGAGTCCTTACTTACTATCAATTCACTTACGTATTACCTACGACTGACTGATCTTTATGCAAAGTTGCCTTGTCCAGGTAATTTGGGCTGTCAAATAGTCACGGCATCAGAGTTCAATATCAAGGATAAAAATGATTCATTGTCCTTTGATGCAAATTTTTGACACGAGATTCTCATTATCTATTCTCATAAAATTAACCAAAATATTACCCTCGTGGACACTAATAACTTTCAAAATTGTTTTTGTTTAAAAATGCGTCGTTATGGACATACATTAAGTAGTTAGAGAGTTGTGAACAAAAATAAACGATGGTCGACCGTTATCTTCATATTACGACGTTTTTTTTATCAGATGCGGTTAACGGAACAATGAAAATATTAAATATGTCAATGACAACCGAATTAATTATGATACGAAGTTAAATTACAATATTTTATTTTTACTATGGAATGAGTATGTAAGGTTGATGTGTCTGATTTTTTATTTATTTATTTATTTGTCACAAACACATTGCAAGCTTACAGAATGTCCAACACGCTTACAATCTAAATGTTCACATAAGATATATTAATGTAGACAATACAATTTAAATAATTAGAAATACAAAAATATTATTAATACACATGTCAAGTCAATATTATAAGTTAAATAAAAAATAAAAAAAAGATTACAAAATTATAGCAGTCACAAAATTACATTTTATTTATAAATTCAAGAGCTTTGGCACAAAGTTGACCAAAGTTGTCGGCAAATAGGTCAATATTAAAATTATGCGCGAGCATGTCACCTGTGAGGCGTATAGCGCGAGTGGTAGGTGCATTTCCAGCGTACTTGGTACGCGTGGTAGGACGCAACAACAGCCGTGGCTGCCGTCGAGGTGCCACCGTCCCCTCGTCGTTCCAACTAATACGGTTAGGAACTAGAAGCCCCACTTTGCTAAGTATTTTGAATATACGAAAGATATTTATGTCCATAACTCTGATGCCGTGACTATTTGACAGCCCAAATTACTTGCTCAAGGACATGGCAACTTTGCATAGAGATCGTAATACGTAAGTAAATTGATAGTAAGGAAGCTCTTAGAAGAAGTTTATAAAATTGGTAACCTTAACTCAAAACAAGTTACGCGGGCGATTGCTTATGTTTGAAAGCAGACGTTACCCCTTTCAAGCGAAACAAACAAAAACACTAAGTGCTATGTGAAACTATATGACCAGAAGTATTTGAAAACATTATTTGCCAACATTTGTTTGATCAAACACAATAAATGCAAGTTTAATGCCTTTTTTCACTAGTTTGCCTTTCCATTTTAACTTCATGGTGCAGTTGTTAAAATAGGAGCCCGAATCGTGAAAGGTCCTGGGTTCGATTCTCGGTCAGTTTAATTCGAGAACGTAATTTTTAAATGTAGCTTGGGTTTTGGTTTGCTGGAGTAGAAGGAAATACCTGGGTTTGAGATAATTTAATTAGTATAATTGTCTGGCACATTTATTATTATTTACTGGCGTTTCGACGCATACTACCCCGGTAAATTTTTATTTTTATCATAGATTTTTCTTACAAGCATTCTTAACAGAATAATTATTATACCATATGGTGCAGTTATGTTAAAGTTATGCACGTCCATGCATTACGGAGTTTCATTTATATGTATTTGTATATATTTTTTCACCGATGGCTGTCAAATTGTTTTGATCTTATTTATAACTGCCATAGAAATATCATAACTTACATATACCCAGACAAGTAAAAAACGTCACATTAAGATAAAAATCCACAGAGGATAATACATCTAACCCCAAATAATAATAATCGCTCTTCTCTCGGGAACTCAAAGAGGTTATCTGAGTGGCAAAGACATTCGTTTAAATAAAAGAAAGCCCGCCATATTACCGGCCGACTGGCCGTAATATCGGCCAACTGCCCCCAGGAGCACAGTTTAGCTTTTTCTTAGCTAAACTACACGAAATGGCTATTTCATTCGCGGTGCTAAGATACAAGCAAACGGTAGTAAAAGAAACGTAATAAAAACGCTTGAGAACATTCTGTTTTTGCGAAAATAGAAAAAAAATATTGCTTAAATTCACTGCCAAATTTTAGTGGGTTTTTTTTTCGTACAAACTTTGTAATGACGATTACGAACATAGCAATAAAAATTTATCCAATTGTATACAGTCGTTCTGAAGGTATGCGGTTACGAAAATTTCAACGATTTATCTATGTTTTTTAATTTTAACTTAACTTGATAAAAACAGAACTCAGTTTAAAATCTTAGCATTTCCCATGATAATTGAACTGAGCGAAGAAAGTAATTGCAAAATAAAAGAAAACAAAAGAGGATAGCGCACAGAACAAGAATCTAAAAATAAAAAAGAAGCAAATATTAAACTGTACCAATTAACGAGATAAAACAACCAACAAGTTTAAAAAATAACATTTCTTTGTCGATTATTCCGGGCGGAGCTGACCCTTCATCTAATCCATTCCTGGGCTTTCCAGCTCATTTAAATAATTACGTATGCAGTGAAAAATATTATAAACAGTTGGATAACATGCAAACGACCTGCGGCTTGCAATGGGTGAATATGAAATCGGTTATTTGCGCAAAAATAGGTCGGTGTTGTTAACACGCGCTCTTTGTTAAAGAACATTGATTAACAGACCGAAATCACAAACAATAACCACTTGGTGTACAATTTAAATACCCGAATAATTAATGTACGTACTTGTAAAAGTAAAAATAAGCGCTCTAATTGTAACAAAATATTAATATCTACTTTTGTAACTTACCTTATTTTATACACAATAAACTTACTTACTTACGGTTAACAGCACGTTAGATTCACACTTGCAGTTTGATATTAGCTCTTATGCGCACGACATAAGGGCGATGCAAAGTCTACAGTGAAGTTTAATAAAGTATTTACTTTCTAGTTGGAGATTTGGTATGACAAGGTACTACTGAGGTGTATACGAACTAATGATGCTGGCTGTACACAACTAAAAAGTAAATAATTATAAGACAACATCATATACTTTGGTCGTATGTCAAAATAAGTATCTTATATGCTTGTGTTATGGATAATCTCTGGTGGAACAATAATAATATCTAAGGGCTCGGGTTTGATTCCCGGTAGATAGATAGATAGATAGATAGATATACTTTATTGCACAAAAACTTTACAGAAATAGGTTTTACAGATTGATTATAGTACAATTTAGGCGGTCTTATCGCTAGAAAGCGATCTCTTCCAGACAACCTTAAGGTAGAGGAAATAGTAGATGGCAAGAAATGGGTACGGCCGTGCAACATTAATAAAGTTTTATTTCTTGAATTATATTCATAGTATAGCATTATAAACATACATAAACTCATAGATATATAACATAATATATATTTATATATATATAGATAGTAAATATTTACTCGTAAAGTTCGCTTTCCATTTCGAAATACCTACGGATATTTCTCGTCTCGGTGTTGTGGTACCACCGGTTTATGTCGATCTCTGTAACACAAGTGTTTAACTGCGTACCATATAAACGGAGTAATATTTTTTTTTATTGATTATATTAGACGTCATTACAAACATTGTTCTGATTCTGTGCTAAGTATCTAAAGCACTTGTGTTACAGAATCTAAAGAAACGACGGTACCACAACACCCGGACTCGAATCTAGAAACGTTCGTTATTCACATTGAACCGACGAATGTATGTGAGTTTGTTTATTTATTTATGTTTGTCGTGGAATGGGGATCGAATCCACGGCCCTTCCGTTAGTGCTTACCATCGAACTATCAGTTTATAGGCTAGTCCATTTGCGGATTATTTAGGGTCCAGTACAAAGGCAAACTGTAGGTACTGGCCCTCCTTCGCCGAATAAGACCAAACTAATAAAAGAGAGATTCTTCTTTCCAATAGTTTAATTGGTCGGATAAAGTTTGTCGATGTTTATTCTGTTCATGTCCCGTGAGGGAACTTTAAAAGTTGTTAGTAATTGCGTTAGTATCTCTTCGAATAGTACACGTCGCTTGATATTGCTGTTATCAACATTAATGATTGGTTGAAGATAGTAGCATCAATAAATCGGTTATTAGAGTCATCTTTTTGAGTTCACTTTGAGGAGTTTTCCCAGTTTCGTTAGGACATTCCAGGCAGTTGGCACCAATATGTGGATTGTTACTTCGACAATGATGTCCTGGTATATGTGGTGTGATCTGTGATCTTGTATCCATACAATATTAATATTATAAACTCTGTTTGTCTATCCGGTTTTCAAGCCTAAACCACGAAACTGATTTACATGAAATTTCGTATAGGAATACGTTGAACCTCTAGAACGGACACAGGCTACTTTTTTGTTTTGAAAATAAGGGGGGATGGGGGTAATACCGCCCTTGAAAGTTCATATGGGAAAATTGTTATTATTGAAGTTTGAGATATGAAATTTAGCACAAATATAGCTCAAAACTTAGATTCAAGTATGGACTACATTTTGTTCCGAATAATATGGGAGATAGGGGTAGAACCGACCATGTAGTAAGTAGTCCAAAAGAAGTCGCGGGCACAGCTAGTGTACGTATAAAACATGCTCCTCCTCTAGATTATAGTTACACTTGGGATATATTTGTAGTAACCCACACTCATTGTTCAATTTTCATGTAAGTTTTAATGAGGAAATAAATATTCTATAAACCTTATTATCACACAAGTCGATGAATACCTAGTGAAAGATAGCGTTCAAATTAAGCGATGAGAATGTAGATGACAATCGCTGCAGTGTTATGTCCAGCTGTTGAAAATAGAATCATGGTCGTAGTAAGCTAAGTAAAACGATGCATGCACTACTACACTAGCGGACAAATAAACCGAGCCACCCTTAACCCGTGCGTTCAAATGCAATTTCCTTCAATTATATGTACCTTTGTTAAATACAAATTATATTGGCAGAAAGGGCAACTCATATGGAATACAGAGATAATAAACTTAAACGCTTTTGTTCACGACGGATTAGACCTAGAATAAGCCTTATTGTTTTGTAAATATAGTTTTAAGTCAGCTTGTAACACTAGTCGCTAGTTGCAAATAAATGGTACGCAAACTGAGGGGAGTGAGGCTAGGGCGCGGGGGCGGGAACCGCCCAGAACGGTATAAAAGGCGGGCGGCCGCCAGTACAATTTCATTCCGACTGCGGCTCTCAAGACGGCTACAAGACTCCGAAAGAAGACATCACCCTGAAGCCCGCCGCCCTAGCCTCGCCCGCCGCCATCATAGAAGCCACAAAGAGAGTTTTACTTGGAAACCTTACACCCCGCACACATCACATTGCGAGTAGAGAGTAGGCCTTAAGCCTTGCACAAGTAGAGAGTGAATTTCGTACAATATACAGTCCGCTCGCGACGTGGGTCGCTAGTTCCACACATCGAGCGACTCGGAGGCCCGCGTCGCCAACATTGCTTGGTCCTTGCGTCGCCGGATCGCTGAACCAGAAGAAACAACGCAACTATGGTCCTGACTAGAAGCAACCACGAAGCAGAAAGAAGAATGAAGGCGTCAGGCAGCGAGGAAACGTCAGGCAGCGGCAATACAGAAGAAACGTACGGCAGCACCGACACCGGCGCCACCACGGGCACCGGCACTACCGCCGGAACCCGCACCACCACCGACACCGGTACTACGTCAGGTACTGGCACCACCAGCGGCACGGGAACCACCGAAGCGTCGGCCAATTCGGCTGAAACCACGCGCCACGCCGACACTTCGGGCATCAGAGCCACGCCCGCCGCCAGCACCTCCACTGTCGTAGAACGAAGAGCGACGGAACTCATGCCGCCACCATCGGACGCCCAGAGACGGAGGCCCACGCGGTCACACCGATCCCAGACCTCCAGCAAGAGGCTTCTCGCGGAGTTGGAAGTCAAAGAAAAGTTAGCCGAACTACGAGTGAAGAGGCTACAAGCTGAAGCAGAGCTAGAAGAAATCAGACAGAAGAGAACCGCAGCAGAATCATTAGCGTCGGATTCCGAACAAGAAGATGAATACGACCACGCACCGCAACGTCTTGCCCACTGGTTCGACAAGCAGCCCGATCAAGAGTTACCAATGAACGTACATCACGAGAACGAAAATCAGCGAGGACTGGCTGTGAGTGCCCGCGATATGCACGAGCAGCAGAAGACCTATGACGCTCAGCCCCGCCAAGTTTCAACGATCGATGTCACGTCACTAACAGCTGCCCTGAAAGAAGCCATACAAGCAAGTAAGTCAACAAGAGTGTATGTGCCGGACCTACCGCCGTTCGGCGGGAAAACGCAAGACTGGTTGCAATTCAAAGCAGCCTACAACGAGTCAGCCGCCAGTTTTACACCGAGCGAGAATGTGGCTAGACTCAGAAGAAGCCTGAAAGGAGCCGCGCTAGAAGCAGTAAGCGCCCTCCTCATTAGTCAACCGCAACCCGAAGAAATAGTCAAGACGCTAGAGAGACGATACGGCCGCCCGGACACGTTATTACTGGGCGAGATAGAGAAGATGAAGACACTACCCCGCCTCACGGACAATCCACGGGACCTGTGCATCTTCGCAAGCCGCATCGCCAACACCGTCACTACGATCGAAGTACTGAAGCAACCACAATATCTCTACAATCCAGAAGTACTGAGATTAATCGTCGAAAAGTTAACGCCGATATTACGCAACAAGTGGTACGACTACGCAGCGGACAAAGAAGACGTTCCCGAGCTAAGAAGAATGAGTACATTCCTCGATAGGGAGGCGGACAAGTGCGCGCCCTACGCGCAGCCCGAACAAGTATTCGAAGCCAAGGAAAATAGGAACGGCAGAAGGAAGCCCGAACGTACTTACGTCGCCGCAGTCGAAACCAACGCAAGAAAAGAAAACATCGAGGCGTGCCCTATATGCAACAAAGAAGATCACCAGCTGCCCACGTGCCCACAGTTCAAGAAGGCAAACACAGACGAACGCTGGGAAATAGCCAAGAAGAATCACGTTTGCTATCGCTGTCTAGTAAGCAGACACCGACGCATCGTGTGCCGAGCCAAGCCCTGCGGTCAGAGCGGCTGCTCTATGCGACACCATCGGCTGCTACATCATGCGAAGACCGCGACGACCACGCAGCCGACAAGCGGAACCGAACAAGTCGTAGCCTCGACCGTAGAACAAGTAGCCAGAGCCGCCATCAAAGGAAGCTGCGCCTACTTGAAGATCGCGCCAGTCGTCCTACGTGGGCCACGCGCCGAGTTGAACACCTACGCGCTACTAGACGAAGGCAGTACGGTCACCATAATCGACACATCAGTGGCGGAAGCACTAGGCCTCGACGGACCCAACGAACCAATGTGGGTACAAGGCGTCAGCGGGAAAGAGATAGCACACAAGCAGAGCAAGAGAGTCGACGTCACGATAAGGGGCAAACACAACGAGAACGAGCTCCTCATCCGTGGCGCGCGCACAATCGGAAGCCTAGACTTCGCAACACAGTCAGTGCGCGAACAAGAGATCAACGAATGCGAGCACCTGAGAGAAATGCGTCAAGAGCTGCTGTACGAGAACGCTACACCCAAAATCCTCATCGGTCAAGACAACTGGGAGATCATCGTGTCCCGCGAGGTGCGAGAAGGGCGACGAGACCAACTTGTGGCATCGAAAACACTGTTGGGATGGGTACTACACGGTTGCCGCGGCCCGAATACCAACCGCAAAGCCGTCTGCGCTCACCTCAGCCAGCCGAACGACCAAATGGAAGAAATGATGAAGAAATACTTCGCGCTCGAATCGCTCACGATCGAGCCGCGCAAGCAGAGAAGCGATCCCGAGCTGCAAGCAGTCAAGATATTAGAAGAAAAAAGCCGCCGCCTCCCCGACGGACGCTACGAAACAGGGCTACTATGGCGGGAGGAGGACGCGAGCATACCCAACAATCGCAGGGACGCGCTTAAACGCCTCGAGACACTCGAAAAGAAGCTCGACCGCGACGAAAATCTGAAACAACAGTACAACGAGCGCATCGAAAACATGCTAACATCAAAATACGCCGAGCGGACGACAGCGCCACCAAGCGGACGAACATGGTACTTACCGCACTTCGCCGTCCGCCACCCCGAGAAGAAAAATATTAGGGTGGTCCACGACGCCGCAGCGAAATCACACGGACGCAGCCTCAACGATATGCTCCTACCAGGACCCGACCTGCTACAATCGTTGCCCGGCGTAATTATGAGATTTCGACAACACGACGTCGCGGTTTCGGCGGACATCAAAGAGATGTTTATGCAGATCAAAATAAGGGAGGAAGACCGAGACGCACTCCGCTTTCTGAGGCGGGGCGACCGACGCCGAGGCGAACCGGAGGAGTATAGGATGACCTCCGTCATTTTCGGAGCATCGTCGTCACCGTGCACCGCGCTGTACATCAAGAACAAGAACGCACAAGCACAAGCGGAAAGGTACCCCGAGGCGGCCAAGGCGATCGAAAGGAACCACTACATGGACGACTACCTGCAAAGCTTTAAGACGGTACAAGAAGCACAACGTACAACCAGAGAAGTCGACCACGTGCACAGACAAGCAGGGTTCCAGCTGCGCGGATGGGCCGCAAACAGAAGCGAGGCAGTCAACGCGATCATCAAGCGCGCCGCGACGGAAGAGGCCACGGTCCCTATCGGCGGGAGCGAGACAGAGAAGACACTCGGCCTGCTGTGGGACACAAAGAGGGACATCATCCAATTCCGAGTCAACGCGCGGAGGGCGCCGCCCGAGGTAATGAACAATCAACGGCCACCAACCAAGAGAGAAGCCCTCAGTATAATTATGTCCGTTTTCGACCCGCTCGGACTCATCTCGCCCATCACCACACCGGGAAAACGCATCATGCAGGACACCTGGAGACACGGGACAGGCTGGGACGAAGAGTTGCCTGCCGAACTACACTCAAGGTGGAACGAATGGCTGCGACGACTACGAAACACAAGCGAGCTCGCCATACCGAGAAGCTACGACGTCCAACCGGCCGCCCACTACGAGCTACACACCTTCGTAGACGCAAGCGAAGAAGCCTACGCAGCCGCAGTATATTGGAGAATGATACGAGCCGACGGGAGCGTAAAGGTAGCGCTAGCGGCCGCCAAAAGCCGCGTGACGCCAGCCAAACCCGTCTCAGTGCCCAGACTCGAACTACAGGCAGCCGTATTAGGAGTTCGCGTAGCAAAGGCAGTCACCGAGGAGCACGACTACGAAGCACGAAGCCAAACGTACTGGACGGACTCACGAACCGCCCTCGCGTGGATACGCGCCGAACCCCGCACGTTCAAGCCGTTCGTAGCGCATCGACTGGCCGAAATTGAAGACCACACAAAGAAGAGCGAGTGGAGGTGGGTGCCGTCCGCCGACAACGTAGCAGACGACGCTACGAGAGCGACGCCCGAAGACTTCAGCGACCGACATAGGTGGTACAGAGGGCCGTCGTTCTTGTACGAAGCCGAAGACACGTGGCCCCGTGAAGATAAAGTTCAAATTCCCGCGACGGGGGAGGAGAAGGAGGTATGTTGCGCGCTCCCAGACCGACCGCGGCCGTCACACGCACACCTGCCCGACGCAACGCGCTTTTCTCGGTGGACAAGATTGATTCGCGCCACAGCGCGAGTTCTACAATTCGCCGACCGCTGCAAGAACCACTCAAGAACGCAGACGCCGACCGCGCCGCCACCAGGGGAGACCGTAGCCGCCACGCGCCACAAAAGAACGCTTGCCCGCCCGGGCCGAGACGAGACGTGGACCCCGAGCACGGGGCGCGCGAGCCGAGCAGACAAATCGCAGCCAACCGACACGTCAAGAACGCAGAAATATGTGACCCTAGAAGCACGCTACCTCACCGCCGCCGAGCGACTTTGGACACGCGCCGCCCAAGAAGACCACTACGCAAGTGAAATAGAGCGGATACGAGATGCGCGCGCGCCGTCTAAAAGCGATCGCCTCGCGAAACTGAGCGTTTACCTCGACGACAACGGACTCATACGAATAAGAGGACGAATAGCGGCCGCCGGGGACCTACAAGAGGAGACTGCGAACCCACTAGTGCTACCAGGAAAGCACTACTATACGCAGTTGTACATCACACACGTACATGAAAGATTACACCACGGGGGGACGGAGATAGTCGTAAATGAGTTACGACAACGTCTCTACGTAACAAAAATGAGGCCCGCCGTAAAGGGCGCAATCGCCCGATGCGCCCCCTGTCGACTGTTAAAAGCAAAGCCAGCAACGCCCGCTACCGGCGACCTACCCGCCGCGCGTCTGGCCCACCACAAGCGCCCGTTCACCCACACCGGCCTAGACTACTTCGGTCCCCTGGAGGTGACCGTAGGCCGCCGCCGTGAGAAGAGATACGTCGCCTTGTTCACCTGCATGACATCGAGAGCAACACACTTAGAGTTTGTCGCCTCACTCAGCACAGACTCCGCCATCAACGCACTTCGCCGCTTCATCGCGCGACGAGGGTGCCCCGCCGAGCTGTGGAGCGACAACGCCACCGCCTTCAGAGGGTCCTACCGCATACTCGCCGAAGCACTGAAAGAAGAGGCCTCCGCGCGCCGCATCAACTGGCGCTTCCTCCCCCCGGCCGCACCATTCATGGCTGGAGCGTGGGAGCGCATGGTGCGCACGGTGAAGACAGCGCTGCGGACCACACTACACGAGAGGCGCCCCACCGACGAAACGCTCAACACGCTACTGGCTGAGGTTGAAGCCACAGTAAACTCCAGGCCGCTAACCCACGTGGCGGTGCAACCGGGTGACCCTCTGGCCCTGTCACCCAACGCCATACTCATCGGACCTGACTGCCACAACCCCCCCCCGGCGCGTTCGAAGAGCAAGATAGCAGCGCGCGACAACATTGGAGGCGCGCCCAGTACTTAGCCGACGTCTTTTGGCGTCGCTGGGTGCGAGAGTACCTGCCGCTACTGCAACACCGGCGGGAGCCCCGCAGCATCGGCTCAACCCCAGTCGTCGGCGACATCGTAGTCATCTGCGACCCCAACCTACCCCGCAACACCTGGCCCCGCGGACGGATCACGAAGACGTACCCAGGAGACGACGGCGTGACAAGAGTCGTCGACGTCACCACCAGCCGGGGACACGTGCTGCGGCGACCGACCAAGAAGATCGTCGTGCTAACAGAAGGATCGCGAAGCGACGGCGGGAGAAATGTTCACGACGGATTAGACCTAGAATAAGCCTTATTGTTTTGTAAATATAGTTTTAAGTCAGCTTGTAACACTAGTCGCTAGTTGCAAATAAATGGTACGCAAACTGAGGGGAGTGAGGCTAGGGCGCGGGGGCGGGAACCGCCCAGAACGGTATAAAAGGCGGGCGGCCGCCAGTACAATTTCATTCCGACTGCGGCTCTCAAGACGGCTACAAGACTCCGAAAGAAGACATCACCCTGAAGCCCGCCGCCCTAGCCTCGCCCGCCGCCATCATAGAAGCCACAAAGAGAGTTTTACTTGGAAACCTTACACCCCGCACACATCACATTGCGAGTAGAGAGTAGGCCTTAAGCCTTGCACAAGTAGAGAGTGAATTTCGTACAATATACAGTCCGCTCGCGACGTGGGTCGCTAGTTCCACACATCGAGCGACTCGGAGGCCCGCGTCGCCAACAGCTTTCTATTAATTTAATGAGGGTAGACTGCGCGTTAAAAACAATATGACAATTTGGCCGGTTTTATTACAAAAATTTTTGTTCATGTTTTGAGTGTACAAAAGTCGGTAACTTTTCTGTTGTCGGTGTGCGTGAAACATGTGAGCTATTTTTTAAAGAGTTCTTCATTCTTGTTATAATGCGAGGCGTTAGTTGACGTTCTCCTTTGTTTTTATTCTTCCGATTATGCAGCAAGAATTGTTTTTGTCCACAGCCGAGTCGGCTGAGCAGGCCGGCGGGAACGATTCGGCGACGATACGCGACAAAGGCGCGAAACTGCCGCCACACGAGCAACCAGACATGATAGTCGGTGAGTAACGTACAGCAAGAGCCCAACTGCGGAATAGACCTTATTTTCTGAAAGATAAATCTCATTTAAATATACATTTTAACACCATTCCGTGGGGCATGGTATTTACATGCGTACATTGTGTGTCAATATATACCAGCCGAGTTGGAAAGCGTGCATTAGCTTGGAGAGTGACTGAAAATCTTGAATCAGTAGTATTACAATAAATGTCTGGTTACGACCTAAAAAATGACATCTTTAAAAAATATCAAACAGTAGGTATTAGGCCTGCTTTCAAACTCATTCGCTGCTTGCGTGATATGACGACAAAAATTATTTATTTCCATATGTATCTCGGCCACATAAATAAGAATGAAATTAAATATGAATAGACAACTTATATGACACTTGAGGCCTATTTTGCAATATTTGTATTGATACAGACACATGCCGCAAGGGTTATAATTTTTGTTTAGATTGTACAAACATTTATGGATCTACTTTATCAATAATTGAAGCAACAAGTATAAAAGTGCGACGAATACACTCATTCAAGAGATTAGTTGCACACGAGACTAAGGAATGAGCTACCGTCCAACAATGACGAGCGAAGCTAGATTTTTCAGCCGCATTGTATCTTGAACTGCCTGATTGCGGCCGCGGTCTTACTAGTGGTTTCGAGTTAAATATTATCACTTGCTGTGATAAATTAAGGCAAGCACAAGTTATTTCTACTGGAAACCGAAAAATAGGTGGAAATGTTGAGGTCATTGCAGGTTTAGTTAAAAATAATAATAACGAATTGTCAAAACGTATGTTCGCGCATATTTTAGAAATACAGAACCAAATGGGATAATTAATTTTTTGTTATGTTAACATGTTAACAGTCAGGGCAAGATTTTTAAAAAAGAAAACGAAATTATACGCGTGCTAAGCCGCAGCGGGCAACTAGGAAAGTTAAGAGAGGCAGGGCAAAGCGATTTATCGCTCGAATTGGAGCTGCCTGACTAGTGAAATACCTCCACCTTACAGAAGACCGCAGCCAAATAACAACCACTCCGGTGTTTTTGTGTTCCTGCATGTGAGCATGGTTTTCAGAGCTCTTGGGGGGTGCTACATTACTAGCAGGTGTCAATGCCTTCAAGGTAAGGGCGACAAGTCTAGTAACAGTTTTACTATGCTATACTTTTCGCCCTTAAGCTAGGAACTCATTACCGCTTAACATCAGGTGGGATGAGGTCAATCTTGAAGTGCGTTATAAAAAAAAGGAATAAATAATTGTCAGATAACAACCTAATCCCAAAGTAAGTAAGTAATCCCAAGGTTGAGATCTTGGAAACCAGAACCAAACGTTGGTACCACAGAACACATTTATAAACACCCAGTCATAGAATATTGTTTATCATACAATCACCTTGGGTGGGGATCGAACACTTCTCATCTTGGTTTAGCCAGGAACCCTAACCATTGTGCCACCGGATCGTACAATCGGCTTTGTGGAAAGGGGATAAATGACATAACTCATTTATATAGCTTAATTATCGAGTAATTCAAGCATTTGTTACGATCACAGTGACAATATTTTGACCTGGATTATTTTCTTTTTTGTACTATCTACCTAATTGTTTTTTCATCAACAAACTCGCTGTGTCCAAAGTACTTAATGCAAAGTGTTGAAAGTTACGCTTTCATAATACAAATGTGCATGAAAAACTTGTCATTATTATTTCCATGTATTTTTCGTAGACTGTAACTAAACGACGCTAAATTCTACGAAAAATGTCATCTGGGTAATTTACCGGACTCATAATCAACCTTAATGCGTCTACTAAATCAACCTAACTATCCCATTTCTTCGCAAAAGACGTTCATCTCCTGTTTGTAACGTTTATATTGATACGATAAGGTTTAATGAGTTTCCGAAAACAAGTAACCTTCAGTCTGGCGATAATAATGGCCTGTTGCCAAGCCGCCATGCGTCTATAACCATAAAGCTGTGAGCTTCGTCTTTCTAAATAACTTTTTATAAGTGAAAAAGCGTGTTATCGAAATAACTTACAGCATATTTTGCCAACTACAAAAGGTCATTGACTCTAGATTGTTTAATTACATCTATCGCAAAAAAATTACGGTGTAAAGCACATCACAGTTAACACTTTAATCCCTACTAATATTATAAATGCGAACGTAACTCTGTCTGTCTGTCTGTCTGTCTGTGTGTCTGTTACGCTTTCCTGCTTAAACCTCTCAACCGATTTTGATGAAATT
The DNA here is from genome assembly GCA_037074685.1 of Glyphodes pyloalis. Taxonomy (NCBI): domain Eukaryota; kingdom Metazoa; phylum Arthropoda; class Insecta; order Lepidoptera; family Crambidae; genus Glyphodes; species Glyphodes pyloalis. The sequence goes on from JAYKKO010000025.1 coordinate 8,813,589, forward strand.
TGGTATAGGAATACGTTGAATCTCAAGAACGGACATAGGTTACTTTTTATTAGAAAATAGGGGGGGGGGGTAATACCACCTTTGGAAGTTTATATGGAAAATGTTTATTTTTGAAGTTAGAGATATGAAATTTGGCACAAATATAGCTCGAAACTTGGATTAAAATATAGACTACTTTTTGTTTCGAATATTAGGGGAGAAAGGGGTAAAAACGACCATGAAAGGATGTAGTCCACGCGAACGAAGTCGCGGGCACAGCTAGTGCGATATAAGTTTTTATGCTCACAGTATAAGGGCGTTACAGCTCAAACTGTAGTCTGGTGTGCTTTCACGAAGTTTGATAAAGCCGAGAACACACAGTTAGTACGTTTGTATTGTATTCAGGCATACAACGATGAAATGTCTATAGACTAGTCAGACTGTACCAACGGCGGCAAAACAGCTTGGAAAATGACTCCTAATGCCTTTTCTAAAAGATTGGAATTGGAAGAGCCGAATGAAGGACACATTGACCTTATATTCTATAGGAGACTCAATGGAAAGTTCATAAGCCTAAATATGGGTGTTCATTAATAGTTCAGTACTTTGTAATTACACACGACTTCTTTATTTATTTAATTGCTTCTGCCTGATTTAGTAATATTATTTCGAAATCAAAAATGTATCTTACCTTTCTTTCTGGTAAATTTCATCCAAATCTATTCTGTGGTTTCTGCCTGAAAGATAAACAAATTTCTCTTTTGAATGCTATTTTAAAATGCTCCTATTTTAAAGTCAAGAGCATTGATAAGTAAATTTGTGTAGTCACAGATTGGTATCAAATCTATGAAGTAATTGTATTTACACAGGTATTAAGAGTATCTCATTTGACTATCCAGCCAATATTCGTATTTAAAAGTTGAACTTGTAACTGGTATTGATTTTCTTGGTATTGGCGTGTTCCATCAGACCCACAATTTTTGGGGTTGGAGCATTAAGGTCGAAGACTTTCCCCCGACAGCATGCAATGTAATAAACTGCTGTTATTACTCGAAACTAATAACACAAGTAAAGTTTACCAATAAAGTGCTTTTGTATAGCGAAAAGATACAAGAAAGATAATTTGCTTATGTCTATCTAATATACTTGGTTCATAATTTCTTGTATATCTGTTGATGTAACCTTTGGGAATTATGAGCGATTTAATAACCGAAGCGTATGGAAAAGTAACGAAATATTTTTTTACAAAGAATTAATGTTTTTTTATTTCTGTTTTATTAAAGCGATATTGTATTGAGGATAAATAAATTAGCGTGGGAATTTGGAAGGAAAATAATTTAGCGTGTCTTTATTATTCATGAAGAATATGATTATTAATTTGTTTTTATTGGAGCAATGTTTTTCGGTCTATTCGCTTTATGTACTCGTATAACTGTTTGAAGTTTACTTTGAAGCGAATTGAGATAAAACCGAGACCCGAAGAATGGATTTTTGTACTAATACCCTGAAAGTATTATGATTTCATAACACTGTATAGCTAGAAAATAGAGCCTTACTTTTGATTTGTTTTGGTGTGGTTGTTTGAGCAAAGTTAGAATTAGGTTACTTTGAGTACCTTATGACGAAAAGTATCTGGACCTGACATGCTCAAAAGCAAGCCAATTTTAAATAAATAATTTCCCAAAATATCTTGATCGAGACTTGAACCCGGGACCGTTCGCGCTTTAGACGTGTACCTTAGCCACTGCACTACCTTTTTTTTTGGGCGGGGGAAATGCTTGTCCCACCGTTCCGTCATCCGAGGGAGATGTCGGCGTGTGTGGGACTGTCCTGCCCTAAGAATGGCAGGCCTACCCACTAAAACCCCCCTGGGGATCTCATCGCTTTAATGGTAATGATGAGGGAAAATTTATAGAACCCCCACAGCATCACCGGGAGTCAATGCGCTACCAATGTCAACTTTGACAGGATCATAGATATAGCCAACACATTTTTTGATAAAGGTAATATCACAAACCTTATCCCAAAGTAATTAGCGTAATCGAAACATAAATATCAAACACTAAGGAACAAGAACTTCCTATTAAATTGCCAAAATGTGCAATATTAAAATAAACCAAAATACTTTTTTTCTTACAAGAATAGAAGCGAAAATTAAACGCCGGACCGAAAGAGATCTTTCCGTTTGCCAAGTTACGTGGAAATAAAAACGTGTAAAATGAGAAATTCTCATGTGTTCATATAAAACGGAGAGAAATGCGTACAACAGAAGTGCGTAAGTGCAGGGTTGGTCCGAAAAGATGGATGTATTTCTGACTTTTTCACGCAAAAGCTACTGGTGCCCAGTTCAAATATTTAAAAACGATCCGTTCCAGTTACGGAAAGTATTAAATTATACGAGGCGTAAGCTAAAAACGACCGACGGACGACTGATGACAGCTGTATGGAACGGTATAATTAAACGACTCGTAGTGGGTTGGAGAATAACGGATAGTCATTTTTCACGAATCGTAAAATATTGGAACCGAGTAACAATGGATTTCGATGATGTCTCTAAGAAGATAATGATATTAAAATCATTTTTGTATAAATTAAAGTAATCGCGAAATGAGATGAAAGGTCCTTCCATGGAAGAAACCTAAACCTAAAAAATTCTGTTAAAACCGAACATACTTTTTTTTTTTATAGTAGCGCAGTATATTGGCTCCTCGCAGCCTGATGGTAAGCAAGAGAGGAACCCGCGATGACAACGGATTTGATATCAAAATATCCTATCCGTTAGCATCGCCATACTGGCCCGCAAGATGTTTCTTCACGCTGCTTTTGAAGGAATCCATGTCAAAGGAAGGAGGAAACACATGAGCCGGCAACAAGTTCCACTTCTTTATGGTCCGGCAAAGATAAGAGTTACCGAACTTTTTGGTTCGTGATGGAATATTTTACACGGTGAAGCGATGACATCGTTGGCCGGCTCTTGTGGTTCTGTGTAGGAAATACTTAACCATATAACTTTTGTTAAAACTTACACTTAAAATGTAGCGGTAAAAATTAAGTTTCTTAATTATACTGCATACATTACAAGTTTCCATTACAGTTTTTACTAAGGTAGGATACTATTTATATTTGTGTATACAGTTGACTTCTGCTACATTATAGTATAAAGATAAGTAAGAAACAAGATAAGCATAAAATATACTTTTTATGCCGTAATAACGCGAACGATGTTTAAGAACTAATAATCTAGCGCATTTTTTTTTCTACCTGACTATCGATGATGGCTGCGAAGATGGCTCTCATCCCTTTAATTTAAAATAACAGCCGGTCTAGCGCTTATGAACTCATATCGAAATGAAATTGTTTCCATGACCCGCTGTCGATTATACTGTATCGATCTATTCTGTATCGAAATAGTGTTGTTAATTTTCTGAAGTTTCGGACACAAATGTCCGGACACGGTGTCCTAAACGATATTTGCTATTCATTTTTTGTTTGGTTACGGTTCAAACAATAATACATTGTTGTAGCTGTTTCATTTCAGTAAATTGGAGTCCGGATAGTCACAAAAAGTATTTAAATATCAAAACTGTCGATGCTGACAGAGTGCCCTATTAGTACCTATCTCATTTAAAAAACAAGTAATTACCTAGGTACTATTTGAAAAACATGGCATGAAAATATTAAAATTAAATTAAATATTGTTGTTTGGACAACCCTACGTAGGTGAGTCGGAATTATAAACGTTGAAGAAGGAAATCTGCATGTTATTAAAATTCACATAAAATTGAGCACTTCTTACGCAGGAATGCTTTCTAATTACGAGTGATTTTTTTATTAATATTTTGAGGAAATATAAATTTCTTGATTCGGTCGGAAAAATGGGCCAATGTTGCGGAGTTTTACTTCCTTGTTTATTAAAGTATATGAGACAGAATGGGCAAATTTGAATTGGTTTAATACTTATAGAACGATCAAAAGCACTTGAACCTTTGGATTTAATATTGCCCTTATGTCGCTCGCATAAGAACGAATATCAAACTCCGAGTGTTTACTTTGATCATGATGATCATACTACTTAAATATTTTGATGGAAAATTTGAAATCGTTCCATACTTATGTTTTATGACTGAGCGGATTTCGATACAACATAGCATCTAGATTAATAGAGGTACGGTGAAAGCATATCACTGTATACATTTGCCGATCAATATTAGTTCTAATGTTCATAACCATAAAAGGTTCAAAGTGTGTTATTTGAAGTGTTTTATGAAAGGACATACCTACCTGGATCGAAAAATGTTTCGACTGAATTTTTGGTCTTCATATACTTTCGCATCCATTTCTCCGACATGTATTCCGTTGCGTCACTTTAATAATCTACATTATAAATCTTATATGTATATAAAATGTTGGGCTAAGGCTAATTTGAAATAATTGTGGAGGTCCAGGGAAGGTTTAAGACTTAAAATAATTTAACGGGTCAAAACGCGACACCGCGCGTTTGGTTGCACCAACCGAAACGTCGGACAGTAAGTAGTTCGTATTAACGTAATAAAAATGGTGTCGTTATTTTATTTTAAAGGTTTAAAATGGAACGCGAAAGACTTAAAATTTATAAGGTTTAATAGGTTATAAAATTCGGAATAAAATAGGCGTTACTACGTACGCCGAGGCAGCTAGTTTATACATATACTTATTTGTAAATGATTTTGTCTGTTTGTCCACAGATATCGTGATTCCGTCGCTTCTAATAGCGGCGCTATTCATCGGGAATGCGTTCATCGTTCTCATCATATATAAGTATAGAAAACGGTAAGTTTTTCCGACACAACCTTACTATAACTAATAATATATTTTACTTCCTTGATCATGTGTCTTCAACTTGCCCCACATCTTTCGAACATAATGATTGTAATTAATTGAGTTTGCATATGTTTGAAAAGAAAGTTGTAGATTGAAATATATAAAGTGAGTTATGTCCAAATAGTGAAACTGAAATTAAACTTTTATGTTTTCGCCAGCTGGACATACTACATAGTATAAAACAAAGTCGCTTTTTCTGTCCCTATATTCCTTTGTACGCTTAAATCTTTAAAACTACGCAACGGATTTTAATGCGGTTTTTTTAATAAATAGTGTGAATCAAGAGGAAGCTTTTTGTTTGCAATAAATAATAGGAAAGCCAATACTTCTGAGTTAAAATTAAGATTCTCAAAAAACAGAATCGAGCAAGGTCTTATGATTTACCTTATACGTCAGACTCAGGCTTTATAGAACTGTACATAATAGTATACTTTTTATCCCAGTGGGAAGTCATCGTCAACAAATAAAAGTCTCGCTTGGTGAAATCTTTCCCTAAAATAAGGAGTTTAAATGAAAGTATCTTTGCTTACTCTTAATGTCGACTTATTAGCAGCACAGATTTGAAATAAATAATAGGTACGATCTCCCCACCATGATAATATACTGCACCAACAAGCCTTTTTTAACGTCAGTGAAGCATAGTCAATTACGCATCAAGTTTCGAGCCGCCCTAGGTAATAAAGACGACGTATGCCGGGCTCGATTTCCATCAAGAAAATTGGAAACCACTATTGACAAAAAAATTAAGGTGGTAATTCCCGCCCGCATTCTGGAATTGTTGGAATTTCAAATTAAGGTACCCGACACGCTCCAGCTAGACTTGGCCGGATTGGACCCCATTTCGGGGGAGTTTTACCTATCCCGCAGATGACGCCACAGATTCCGAGGATGCGTGTCGCGTCTTCTCTGGGGTCGTTTCATTAAGCGCATGCAAGTACCCCAGTATGCACCCCACGGCCCCAAATCCCGGCCATATCCTATGTCCGAACCGTAGAGCTCCGACCAACGAAGTCTCAATTAAATTATATTAAAAGAGTCCATATTATGATAATGAAAGGTCCGAGGAACACATTTTTGCTTCTACTTTAACAGTCATTACAACCTTTATGACTTTGATGTCCAGGACTGTTATAATGAGCACTTTGTAGACGTAAATGATCTGTCATGCGTAACGGTCAACAATTAAGATCGTGGTCGTATATTAACGACTCTCAAATGTATTCACACACTCACATTAACAACGATGGTCTGTTAAGTCTAAAACGAAATGTTGGTCCAATCGTTTGAAGCATAACCATTTTTGGAAAACACGTGTGAGGACCTCGTTCTCGTTTACCTTTTAACCTAATGGAACTTTTAAAAAACGAATGGTTAATGCGAATTTTGATGCCTACTTGATTTAGGTATGTCCGTTAGGTTTACATACTTGTAGGTTCGAAGGCACTTTATAAAGTAAACTGTCGTTTAAAATGAATGCAATGATTCCATTTTTTATGTTGGCAGTTTCTAAGGTTCATTTGCGCGAACTTTAAAGGTGATTGATGAGTTGTCGGTTGTCTTGTTCCAAAAATGTTTGGGAAATTACAGTTTTGACAGCTGTCCAATCTTCATTTACTATTAAAGTTGTGTTGGTGCAACTGGGCATAAGGTTGTTATTATAAATTAACTAGCGGCTCCTGTTGTTTCCACATTTTCCTCTGATACTTCGCTTCTATTGGTCGCCTATACGCCTATAGCCTTCCTCTATAAACGGAATATCCAGCACAAAATATAGATTACCGCGTTCAAACAAATACAAAAATTCTTCAGCTTTACAATTTTATTATAGACTAGCTGTGTCCGCCACTTTGTTTTCGTAGACTACAGGGTTTTTCCAGTTTTTTCCCGCTACTCCCGTTCACATGGGAATTTTGCAATATTTTGTTGCAACTAAGCTTAAAGTTTACTAAGGTACCTGCATGCCAAATTTCAAGCGTCTAACTTAAGCGATTTACATTTTTCATACAAAAGGATTTTCCCGCTTATTCCCGTTCCCGTGGGAATTTCTGGAATTTCTTTCTTAGTGCACCTGTGCGGTACCTAAACTAAGCACTTCCAAATTTCAATACGCCGTTTAAGCTGTGCGTTGATATGTCAGTCAGTTAGTTTCTCCTTTTATATATTTAGATTATATACTGCAGCGACAGCAGTAATGTACATAACTGTTCTGGGATATGGGTTAACAATTCAATAGTTTTTGAACTCCCCGGTCTAACTAAGGATTAAATCCAACGTCTAAGTTAAAACACTAGAATTAATAGAATAGCAATTAAACTCCTAGAATTGTTCTCTCTTCCTAAAACAGTTTCGTGCCGTCAGTCGAAAGTTAGAGAATATTAAGCAGGCATGTAGATTGTTGTAGCGTAATTTTAGACTACGTATATTGAAATGCATGCTAAGGTACTAGACCTGTTGAAATTAAGTTTTAAACATAAATTAAAAACTACAAGTCGTATAGGGCCTCGTCAGACGTTTAAACACTCTATGTGTTTAAAAATTCGGCTAAATGAACCTTTAAAAACCATTTCGGATTTTTTTAAACTTTTGCCGTGGGTAAGCTAGTGTAGATTCAGGAAATGGTTTGGAGTTATTTAAGTTACATAAAGGAATAAGGAGCTTAAGCAACAGAAACCACTGTGCGACCACAATATGTACTTACACCTCCAGAAAAAGAACCCTAATGTTATTTTTAAAATTTCAAATTACAATTACAAATTTCAATAATCTTTTATTCATGTAAATTACAACAGTAATATTTATGAAATCAATTACACTAATTTTAGTCTTGGATCGAACCCCAGACCCTTAGGTCGATCCAAGAGCGCTAACCATTGCTCCAACGGATCAGTTAAAATCATAGGGGCCTTAAGGATACCAGATTTTAGCATACCAAAGTTCATTAAAACCCATATAGCAATTTACCTTTTTATCAGACAAAAAAAGTCTAATAAACTTTTAATTATAATAAAAAAAGTATTTTATAAAAAGCATAGATAAATTTGTTAAAAAGCGTTATTTGTTTTCTACGCAAACATGCTCTATCAAAACATAGTTTTATATCTGGAACCGGTTGTTATATAACTAAAGATTCTTAAGTTATGTAACGTTGTGTATATAACCTTCTTGTAACCCTCGTCAATAGACGAGTTTATTGTAATTCTATGAGAGGATGTGCGTGATAGGAAGCGACACAGATAAAATATAAGCATCGCCCTAGAGTGATGAAGCGCCCTTTTAACGGTCAAATGGTCCTAATAGAAGCCCGCACGCATCTATTAGCGAGTTCCGGGTGAAAGACCGCTGTTAAACAAGACTATTTAACCGAATTAAAAAAAAAGTAAGAGGTTTCTCAATCGTTCGGCTGTATATATATTAGTAAAATCCAGAAAACTAATCACTTATAAATGGTATCGTGAATTGTAGTTTAACACATTTAGAATGAGTAAAGAAAGAAGAAAGAAAGAAAGAAAACACATTTATTGACCACTTGACAGCACAACACGACAAACAAAATAAAAACAAAAAACATAAAGAAGTACAGGAAAAAGTAAAACAGAACAAACATGAAGTAATTAAAAAAGAAAAAAAAAACAAAAGTAAGTGGTCAACTAGGCTACACCTCAGCTATATGCTGCAGCGACGCAAGGCTGCTGCAGCGCTGGTATTATGGTGCAGCCTATTTGAGTGACGCTACTTATTGATATATAATATATTAAATATATATGATAACAAGGAACAAACAAAATAAAATAAATAGATGAACTAACTAGAAAAAGAAGACAGGCGAGCAGATCAAAAATAAAGAAAAAGAACAAAAACACTATACTCTATGGTGACACATATGTCATATTGACGTAAGCAAAGAAGATCTGTCTGCCATCTGTTTATTTATTAGGTTATGCAGATTCCTTCATTAAATAGATTGCCGATGAATTAAAATGTGTATGTGTAGCTGTTGGGTTGTTTATTATTTAACTAGACCGTCTATTGGGGATTAGGTATAAAAAGGTATCTCGATATCAGTTAATTTCGACGTAACACGTTTTAATATAATTACTAATATACAATCGATTTTATTATGTTTATAGTACTATACGCCGTACTAGCGAACTTTAAATATTAGAAACAGATTTTTTTTTATCTCCCCTTGCGGTGCGGGAATTGAACCCACGATCTTCACGTTAAGAGCAGCACGCGCGATACGTCAAGGTCGTGGGTTCAATTCCCGCACCTCAAGGAGAGATAAAATTTTTCTGTTTCTAATACTAATATACAAAATGTATTATCAATACTAATATTATGAAGCTAAAGATTTTGTCTGAACACACCAATATCAGGAACTATGAGAAATTATTTTTGTATTGGTTAGTCCATTTATCGCGGAAGGCTTAAGGCTATAAAACAACCTCAAGCTCATCAAGCTGCGACCAATAGGATAGAATAATCAGTTTCCGGTGTCTTCTCGGTAGATATAGGTTCCGAACCGGAAGTAGAATCACTTTGCATTGCATTAAATGACGATTCAAAAGAGTTGCATGTAACCTACTTGTAAAAAACTTGTAAAGAAATATTTCAATTTTAATATTTGCAGTAGAAAATGTGGGAAAACCGGTGATAGTAGGCGTATGAAGCCGATCGTAATAAATGTATCTATTGTCAACTTGGTGAATGTCCATGTAGGTTCGAATCTTCTACTATAAATAATGAAAATACAAAACCCCGGTAATCGCACGCGTTTTGCCACAGATCGTCTTCAAAAGGAGAAGCGTCAAAGCAAATTGTAAAAGTGGCTCTTAAACTCAAATGGACAATTTAGACCCTGGACGCCTATTAAGGATCATCGTGCCGCACGCTCCAGTTTACGTTCTAACGAAATATACCGAAATTGCTATATCAAAAATCCAAAGAGTGTTTAAACACGTGAATTGGTTTGGGTCAAGTTGGTGTCATTTTATAAGGTTTCGCTTTCAAAGGGTCAATTGGGACCCTATCCCTAAGACTCCGATGTCCGTCCGTTTGTCACCAAGTAGTGTCTCATGAACCTGTATAATTAAACTGTTGAAATTTTCACATATTTTTTTCTTGTTTATTTTCCTTAATTTTATGGCCCCTTACTAAATGTGTTTTAGCTTCTGACGACAGAATCGTAGCAATGGATGTTGTACAATATTTTTTATTTATATTTGAATTAATTTATGGGTTAGACCTTTTTTCTAGAACCCCTATGGTTCTCTGTGTGCTATATAGAAAACGCTTGGTAGCCTCGGGTCTGGTGAAACCGAAAATAAAGCTCAAACTGCGAATAACTTCAACCTACTCATTACTTAAGTACAAATCAAAACGAATAACGACGAGTTTACATCTCACACAGACTCGAAAACATAGCCCTTACTTCTGCAGCAATAAACAAGGATTTAACGTGTCTTATCAAACTGATTGAAATCTTATTATAGAGTTCACCCCGTATTTACCACAGCCATAAAATAAACATGCCAAAGTATTCCAGCTTTACAGTAACTGCCTTCAACTTCCATTATTTTGATGGGACTATTAAGCCGAAGAAATGGATTGAATTAGCTTGGCCGAGAGCCAGCAGCGAGCTGAATTAGACCTTTGGGATTATCCAGTCTCATGGAGGGTGGGATGCAGCCGGTTACAAATATGTGGTCTGGGGATTATAACCTTATTTTGCATATCGTAGCTGCGCGTGCAAAACCCCGTAAGAACAGTTCGTAAATACCGCGTATCGACTTTTGTAAGAATCCGATTAGCAGGTGAAAAAACATTGGTATCTTATGCCCGGTTCCAATATTTGAAAAATGATCCGTTCCAGATACGGATAGTAATAAATTTTAAGAGGCGTAAGGTAAAAACGACTGATGACAGCTGATATAGAAAGTAAATTATGTATTAACGATTCGTAGTCAGTTGGAAAAAACGGATAGTCTTTTTGGACGCATTACGAATCGTAAAATATTGGATCAGGGCATTTGTCATTTGACTATATTGTATGAGCCAAACTGTGTAGTAAATTGTTTGTGTCTCAATCAATGTCAGGATTGGGCCTCGATGACGCATGTAAGTCAGACAGTTAATTTAATTTACAAATACCTTTGTTTTTTTTTAAATAATTGATTTTAAATTTTTATTTTACAATTGACAAACTAACTGTGTGTCTTAGTGCTAATTAGTAATAAGTGTAGCTTTCATTTGTAAAAAAAACTACTGAGCTTCTTGCCGGTATCTTCTCTTTAGTTATAGGTTCCGAACCGGAGGTAGCTTCATTTGCTTTATATAGAGACTATTCATAAGTATTACTAATGTAATCTATGTGAATAAAAAATATTGACTTTGACTTTGACTTTGTGGCTTTTATAAGGATGGAACGTAAATTGATCCATAACTCATTTAGAGGGCGCGATAATTAAATGCTGCGCCTTTTATAGTTACGCGGGATGAATGTTGTAAGTAACTATATATATGTGAACTACTTCTGTTGTCTAGGTTCATGATACATCAGGCCTATTACGAAAAGTCCGTTAAATATTGACGATTTCATAATCTGATTATGTTGCTCACATCATTAAAACACGGCCATTTCATGAAATAACTAATTTCATGAAATGGTCGTATTTTAATGATGTGGGCAACATAACCTGATTATGAAATCGGGAACGACTACGACGTGTCCAAAATACCTATATCAGGTACAAAGTACGAGTTAGTTTTAGAAGAATATATATCTGAATTAATTTGAATATTTCACTGAAACTTTCAAGCCGAGCTTGGAGAATGCTAAAGATGAGACAACTTTCAGCGGTTTCGGGATGAAGTGTTTCTCTCGGAATTTTTAATAAAAGCCATTTTTAAAACTCACGCTACGGCTATATTTTTAAAAAGCTGATCCTATTTCGAAACTTAGGACCGCGAGTTCCAACTTCAGTAAATCCCATGGCAAACTGTTCGGCCACTGAAAAATCTGTTAGCAAAATTCTAAAACCAATTTCGGACTTCGCGGAACTACGGACCATTTTACTTTGTACCTTTTCATCTCTGGCCGGTGTTTTTGTTACTTTAGAATTTGTGATGTCGCTCCAATTCGGTCTAGATTTTTTCATTGGAAACCTTTTTGTATTAATTGACTAGGTATTCGTTTTGTTTAGACCGTATATTGTCCAGGCTGAATGTTCAGTTGAATGCGACTTGTTTCGTATAATAAAATCAGGGCTTCGGCACAAAGAAAAGAACAACAACAAAATTTATTTCAAACTAAACTTCACGGTAACTGTATATAGTATCAGTATCAGAGTGATTTTGTCCCATTTTAAATTTATTTATTAACTGTGAATTGAATAATTTACTTTCGATATGTGGACCACGACAAACCACTTACAGAATATACAAAGTTTGCAATGGCACAATTCTTGGCTTAGACCTTCGCAATACTATCTAAAACTAACGGACCCGACAGACTTCGTCCTGTCAAAAGCATTTGGAATTTGGCTTGACTCTAAATTTTAGTTAAAAAACGTTTGTACTGGAAAAAGAAAATGGCTGTCTTTAGAGTTTTTCCGGCAATTACTATAACTTCTCGTTGGACTTCAAAAAACATTAAAAAAAAAAGAATTGTTATAATTGATCCAAGCGTTGTCGAGCTATGCGCTTACCAACACATTTTGCTATTCATTTTTATATAATAGATTATAAACATTAGAATGACTCTTAAAGTATCCAATTACTGTTTCTAAGGATACAAACTTGTATTCGCTAATAGGAACCTAAGCTTGATAACTATTTCTTAAGGTATGAAATCGTCTACAGATTCACAATGGAACGTTCCTCAGGAAGTCTAATAACGTCTTATCTTGATAAGAACACTCATTTAATATGCATAGAACCTCTCCTATGAACACCTATCCCAAGATGGTTCCCCAGCGCATAAAACCATTCGCTGAGAAACTCGAAACTTTAAGTTCATTAAACTATGTGCTGAAGATTGTTTGCATAGACTCATCACATACAACCATCTGCGTTTACCTCTGATGTACTTTACATTGAAAGTTTCACCTTATGTTGGTGGAATTACGGTTGATGTTCAGTTGGGAATGCTACAATCTTACCGGCGCGTGTATGGTTGGCACTGTTCTTCATGTTTTAAGTACTTTAAATTTCATTATCATTTATACGAATAGTAATAAATTAAACAAAGCATAAGCTAAAAACGAACGATAGACGACTGATAACAGCTGATGTGGAAAGTAAATTTGAAATTAGAATTAACGACCGATAGAAAAACGGATGGTAATTTTTTAAACGACTTCAAAAAAGGAGGAGGTTCTCGATTCGACCGTATATATATATATATATATTATGTGTGTTTGGGCATAACTGCGTTGTTTGTGAACCGATTTGATACATTACGAATCGTAATATTGGAACCAGGTATTAGCACACTTAAACTTTGATCATAAATATATTCATATTCATAGAAATCATATATTTACCTATTTATATGTATAGGTATTACATGTTTAAAAAAATAATTAATAGCAACATTTTCTTTTTTACTAGTTAGCTGTAAAATTGGTATACTGTTTTTAACTAATAAAATCTTTTTATTTCTATAGATAGATAAAAAAACTACAATGACTCGATGAAAAAACTGGTGTCGATATACGTTTGAAGACGTGTAGGGCGTTTGTCTCATAAAATCGGTGTTAAAACTAACTAAATGTTTTTGCTTTTTGAGAAGTAAATATAAATCTTATTACTTTCTAACTAGTTTGTTTTATAATGAAATCAAGTCAATAAGTTGCTCGTACATTATGAAGAAAATATAAAACGAAATCGTCTCTTTATTCGTAAGGAGTCTTTTTCGTTCCATAGCGTAGCTAGATATCTATAAAGACATTTCGATAATTATCTACAAAATACAATGAAGAAACATGATATAAAAATGTATATTAACTAAATTGTCGTATTCGTGGAAAGCATATTATAGGGAAAGTAATTATATAAGGGAAGACTTCATTGGTGTGAACTTTGTATAGCATTTTTTTATTATTTTAGTTGTACAAATAAAACATAGTAGTATCCCTACTAATATTATAAATGCGAAAGTAACTCTGCCTGTCTGTCTGTCTGTTTCCTGCTTAAACCTCTCAACCGATTTTGATGAAATTTGGTATAGGTATACGTTGAATCTCAAGAACGGACATAGGCTACTTTTTATTAGAAAATAAGGGGGGGAGGGGGGTAATACCACCATTGAAAGTTTATATGGAAAAATGTTTATTTTTGAAGTTAGAGATATGAAATTTGGCACAAATATAACTCGAAACTTAGATTAAAATACAGACTACTTTTTGTTTCGAATATTAGGGGATAAAGGGGTAAAACCGACCATGAAAGGATGTAGTCCGCGCGAACGAAGTCGCGGGCACAGCTAGTAAATAATAGCTAAACTATTCACAAAACGTAGAAATAGTATTCGAATTCGGGAACAATGTTTTATTTTTTTCTTGCCTTAAATGATTGCACAGAGACAAAACTCGGACTTTCCGATTCAGAATAATTTCTAACGTTTGTCAATCAGCTCTCTGGATAAGCTGTACCTATGTTATATTGTACTGCGATATAAAAGTAAAATGTTTATTACAATATGTATGTATTCTGTGTCCATTTTATGAGAGATATGCATTTGTAGCAATTTACGAAAATGATTAGTAACAATTTATTTTTAAAAATTTTTTTGGATATTTTTTAAAACAAAAATGTGACATCCAAATGTGTAATATTAAATATTGTAGTACATATATTTAAATGCAACAGAAAAACTTCGTCTCTTTGCAGTGCGGGACTGAACCCACGACCTTCACGTATCGCGCGTGCTGCTCTTCCAAGGGGAGATGAAATTTTTCTGTTTCTTTAAAATAAAAGTTCGTTAGTGCAGCGTGAAGCGCTATAATAAAATTATAAAAATTGTGGTTCATAGTTTATATACTTAGACTGTCTATTGAGAACCCTGACAGGAAACTGGTCCATTAGCGTCGAATTGTGAACTGAGGGGTCTGTGGAGTCTCTCCACTCTACGGTCAATTGAGCACTATTGGCCTAGACCACAGATTCACCTACGAGTCTCTAGGAAATTGCGCAAATTTTGCACAGAATCGCACAGTTCCAATGAACTATTAACTCTTTCGTCAACATTTGGCTTTATTTTTAAAAAGCTGATCCTATTTCGACACTTAAGACCAAATAAAACTACCTGCATGACCCACGGATTGACTGGTAGAGCATGCCCCTAGCATTAAGTCAACCTAGTGTACTTATCTGTGCATAAAATAACTAAATAAGAACCAAAATTCTGTAACTATGTACATGTTTTTTCACTTTGTACACTTTCAGATACTTTTAATTAAGATTAGTCACACCTCTTGCGTGTAGGTTCCGAACCGGTATTTCATTACGTTTAATGGCGATTCAAAAGTGCAACATATGTACTAAAAAAAATTTGATATGCGAGTTAAGTTTCAGCGCAATCCTTTTGCGGTGCCTGTATTTTGTTTTATTAATTTATCTGAGTATCTGACTACATATTTAAATTGACTAGTTTAATTTGATACAGTACTGAGGTACACAGACCAATGATGCTGACTGCACATTGATAGATCGGTCGGTAAAAAATGTCCATTAGCATTAAGACGAATAATGAAAGATTACATTAATTTTGGTAGTAACACTTGCGTGATGGCGCTCATTTAAGAAGGCCTATGTCCAGTAGTAGACTATTATGATCGAATTTATTACGATGATGGAAAAGAAGTTCAATGAAGTTTCGTCACTTTTCTAGTCAACAAAATATTTGATACAAAAATGACGTCACTCAACCGCTCAGTTGTCTGAAATACTTTGGCATTTAGTAGGCGAATCGAGCAAAATAAATGTTTGTGTAACCACATCAATTTATGCATACCCTTGGATGAAAATGATTTATTAGCTCGTTTTTGTTTGGAAACTAGAGGGTTAACAAGAGTGACCAACGCAATTTTTCTCTCAGTTACGTGCAAAACTAATTACATAGATTGTAACATTATTATTTTTATGTATTTATTTGTATTTAACATCCATCTCTTTACTACAAACTACAGAAACACATATGAGAGTTTTACAAGCAATTGTCATTATAAGATTTTGAAGAATTTATGTAATTTTTTTTTTTAGGGAAAACGTATGGAATTACGAACAAGCCTAGCTGCACGTCGTTAAATTTAACTGATACGAGTTATGCGAGTATTCTTTTTATTATCTGGATTTATAAATCTAATTCAAGTGAACTAGGTACCCTTATGAATTTATTTTATTTTGATTTAGCCTTCTTTTTTCATCATATGTAGGTATAGCAAAAATTTATAGTATAGTAGGTATTTTAACTAAGTTACGTATGTAATGGTTTTATGTCAAATTTTAATTTATATTGATTCACCTTTAGTACTTTCATTGTAGTCCACTTTAGTTTGATCTATGATTTACTAAACGAACAGTGAATAGAGTATTGTATCTTAGATCATCTAGAATTTGCAGTAAGGAGACGATTAAACCAATTACTTCAAAGACAACTGGGGTCAGACACAAAGCTGAAACTAAAACAATGGCTGTTAACGTCAGATTATTCCTTGCTTCGTAAGATAACATTGAGCGGGAATTGTACATGAATAGCCTAGGAATTGTAGACGCTATGGCTTGCCTTATAGACGGATGTGGTAGATAATTAATTAATATCATCAGTTGCCCAGTCTAGCCACTGCGTGATTAGTACATTTTGTGTGTCTTAAACTTGACTTTCAATATGAAAAACAAAAGAATTCGGTCTCAATTCTACGAAATAGTGTGGTAAATATGGTACTAAACGGAAAAGGATCCTCAGTTTGTCGTTTTTGTGATTAAACGTCCGTTATAGTTGAATCAAAATTGAAGGCATAGAGCCTTATTCTTTTTGGAAAGGCAGTTGGTCCAGACTAGGCGTTTAAACCAATCACTTCACTCGGGCACAAAGCGTTGGAACAACGATTGACTGACCATATCCTGTGCTCCGACTCGCTAACAGTTTGCGGGAATCGGTTATTGTTGGTACAGCAGATATCGCCTGTAGCGAGCACCTGATAGATATCAATATCTATGACCTGACTGGTTTTGTTGTTTGAACTAGTTGCTTATTTGTTTTCTTGTAAAAAAGTGCCGCCGTACGTCACGATCACACTATAAATATTAGATTAGAAGTTGTCGTCATCGTATATCAGAAGGTTCTTTACCGCATTTACTGCGCGAATGAAGTTTTTAGTTAATAACGTTTACATGCGTTTCCTACTGGAGGCATAATGCTTGACTTCAAGCTTTGCCGATTTAAGTGGTCAATTTACAAGCACAGTCTGAGCGTTTACAAAATTGGTTATTATCAAACTGCCGCTCGAGAAGATAATGCGGCCGGATCGGACCTTAAACATATTAGGAGTTAAGTAGTTGCAAGCGATTCAGTTAAATTCTTATGATACTATAACTAGACCATACACCTAGATCACACTACTGTTTAAATATGCGATTCGAGATGTACACCAACGTTTCAAATGTTGGCTTTTGACCATTTAAGTCTGTCGTCGAACCAATCACTACAAAGACAACTCGAGTCAGATCTCAAAAAATAACAACGGCTGACGTCACAATCCCGCACCTCGCCTCGCGAGATAACATTGAACAGGAATCGGCCCATTGTCTGTCGAGAAGATTAACCGGGAAATGTCCTGCGTGTGGCTTTGGCTAAGGAAAGGACAGGAGATGTGATTAATTACACAATAGTATGGGCCTGTTGATTACGCGTAAAATGGGTGAACGTTGAAAGATCGTAGGTCTTCAATTCTGTGTTATTTAACTAGTGGTCTTAATAGATAATTGCCTATCCAGCAAATATTTTAAACGTGGCTGTATAGACGTTAGTTACTCTTTTATACAAAATTGAATGGATTTGCATGAAAATTGGTAACTAGATAAATTAGATAGTATTTTATCCTGAAATACTGCGAACATAGTCGAAAGCAATAGCTAGTCTCACACAATTGTCAGTCTGTTACAGTGTCAGTCAGTGAAAGAGTATATGTATTATGGATTTAAAAATCTTTATTGAAAATTAGTACGTTTGCAAATGTACAACTGAATTTGTTCTAAAAATTCCACATCTTACATTGGTTTCTGGATGGTCGGATTCGAACCCAATACCTTCAAATAATGCTTGTGATTATTCTCAAGTACACCACACTTGAGAATTTCAAGTTGCATTAAAAATCTACCAAAGAATACGAATGCAGTTCAACACCAAAACAATAGTTACATGTAATTTAATGGTATGTTAATTATCTATATCAAATAATTAGTGTCGATATCCGTTAACAATAACGTCCATTAGCGTCAAATTACCACTAATTGTAACTACATACAAACTGATTATCATACTCTAATCAGAATCAATTGCCGCGACGAATATTATTGTGCTGCAATTAATCAAAACCCAAAGAAAAACTTACACATGACATTTCCACTACTGAATCCTACTATTTAATATCAACGCGGAAGTTTGTATGGATCTGTATATGTATTGTCAGGGCGTAATGGCTTGGAAAGTTAAGGTAGCACAGAATCAGTTAAGAATAGTTCTTGTTACTTTAGAATAGAAATAGAAATAGAAAGGTGTTTATTGACACACAATACGATTTAAAAAAAAATACAGAAATACACACACAGAGAACATAATGTGGTCAATTAGGTTCCACCTCAGCAAATGCTGCTACGGCATTATTTCTAACACCGCAGCAGCGCTGGTATTCTGGTGGAACCTACCTGCTTGGAAAAATAACCAAAGCCGGGGCTCTTGCTATTTCTCCACGCAAGCGAGTGGCTACAGTATTATTGCGATTACAGAGATTATTATTTCCTTATAAAAAAAAAATAAAAAAGAAAAAGAAACAGTGAAATCAAATAATAGTACATACATTTTCCAAGCCTATAAACTCCTTCATTCCATGCATGTGAACAAACAGGAAAAAGAAAAAAAAAGAAAAAAGAAGCAGAAGAACTTGTCTATGAACTCATTCAAGTTTTGTAAATACATATTTCAACATTTCGTAGCAAAAGTCATCTTTAATATGTTACGAATGAATGAAACAAAATCATTTTAATGCATCAAGGTTACTTGTTTAACTGATTCGTTTGATCGGCATAGAACTTGGTCCATCTTGATAACACCACGCCGACTCCTTTCGTATCAAACCCTTTCCGTAAGCTTCGCTTTCATTAAACAGATTCAATCTTGCCTCCTAAAATACATTTATTTTCTCTTTCATTAAGAATATTAAATTATTTAATCAAAATTTTCATACATTCGCAACCAGACTCGGGCGTTCTTTTAACACCAGGAATTTCGCGTTAAAGTCTAAAGAAATGTGCTGGAAGTACTCAGTAAGGCATTTTTGTTGGTGGAATTAATTTTGTGAGTAATTAGTGTTTGTTGTTGTGAATAGCTGGCGTTTTTCACGGAAGGCCGACTTTGTAATGACACGATTAAAACGTGCGACTATAAATAATGCATACTCTTTGAAGACAGGTTTAGAATACTTTATTAGTATAGGGTTGAGGCAAATGATTTCTAATAGCCCGTTTTCTAGTTAGATTTTACAACGATTAGAAAAAGTGATACATAATACGCATTGAATATGTAAACGTTTCTAAATATTTCCTACGTAGAGATGCTAAGATATATATTATTCATATTTCAAATTGTAGAAATTAATAGTTAGTTTTGTAAGTGAGATTATTCAGGGTATTTATTACCCTTTATATTGCTGATCATTACTTGTTGGTTATAATTTAGTATGAATTATGAAGTTTAGTCTACATTTGTATCATTGTGCATACTCCTACCTACCATTATTTTCTAAAGAATACGAATGTTTAATGGTTATTATAGTATCTAGCCTGATTATAAATAAATAAAATAAAATAAAATAAGTTTATTGGCTTTCACAAATATTAAGTCTTAAACTAGTTACATCAGTATCCCCTTTTAAGTCTATATAGACCTGTGTCAGGTAGATACCGCTCTTCCTTCAATTATATTCTTAACAATTTACTTAATATTAGTGGCTAAATATTAATTTTACTTATCATAAATTACATCTAGGTTAACAAAATTATATTAAGTGTGTGTGTGTGTGTGTGTGTGTTCGTGTGTGTGTGCGTATGTGTGTGCGTGGGTGTGTGTATGTTAAATTAAAAGTGCTTCCATATGATCGTACGTTTTTGACTGTAGCCACGTTCTGAGCACTTTCTTACATTCGAAGATATTCATTTTACGTATATACAACTCTTTATCGACAGTATTGTATAAATCAATTGATCGCCTGTCGTATTGAGCTTTAGCGAATTGAGTTTTTACTCTGTGTGCTTGAATGGCTTTGATTTTTCTTCTTCTGTTTACATTATTGTCATTGTTTCTGTTATAAATAACTAATTTTTTATGTATTTTAAGAACAGTTTGCATATAGTAGAGCTTTCTGATTGACAGAAGATTACTTAGCTCATAAAGTTTCTGTGTTGAATATTGTATCTTTTTAAAATACATAACTTTGATAAGACTACGTTGTGCACGTTCTACCCCAATAAGGCGAGTTTTAGCTGCCCCTCCCCAGACAGGTATACAGTAAATTATTATAGATTGAACCAATGAGATGTATATGCCAGTTAGCAAATCCTTACCCAAGCTATTGTTTATCCTTGACACCACATACCTAAGTGTCTTAAAAATCCAAGTAAGTTTCCGAAGCCTAGTGGTGACGTGCTCCAGGTGGGGGTACCAAGAGAGCCGCTGATCGATATACACGCCTAGGTATTTTGTCTGTTCAACTCTTTGAATAGGAGGGCAGGAACATCCACTACTTGCGCTAATATTTGCATTATTACATATATGTATCTTTATTTCAATGTTGTTATTGATTATATTACAACGAAACGTATATTTTCTTCTTAATGGTACAAAGTTTTAAGAGAGGTAGGGCATAGCGATTTGTCGCTCGAATTGGAGCAGCCCGACTGGTAAAATACCTCCACCTTACAGAAGACCGCAGCCAAATAACAATCACTTCTGTGTTGTTGTGTTCCTTTAACATAGTAGCAGGGGTCAAGCCTTCAAGGTAAGGGCGACAAGTCCAGTAAAATATTTATTATGCTGTACTTGTCACCCTTAAGCTAGGACCTCATTACTACTTAACATCAGGTGGGATGGGGTCAATCTATAAGTGCAATATAAAAAAAAAGTACTATTTAAATTCCTATAAAAAGGTCCTAAAAACGACATAATAATTTATAAGCAGCAGGTCACATAATCTGCCGCTTATAAGATCACGGACACTCTCACTCAACCTTTATCTTGTTTCACTTATGCCTTAAGGACAAATGACGACGTCAAATATTGATTCTGACGACCCTCATTAACATCCATCCTTTTCTCTCGCAGGAAAAACGAAGAAATTGACGACGAGGTCAACACCATTCCACTGAGCGTGAACGGAAACGTACACAGCGCTGGCAACGCTGTTTAGTCACCTTTAAACATAAGGCAATGTCCTACGTAAGCGACGAAAGCGATGCGACGCGAACCACCATGCGACAAACATCAGAACAAACTACGTCCTTTGATTGAGGCCTGCGTACACTAGGATGCGTAAGCTAACCTATATTCTATAGCATCGGATAGTGTTCCATCGCATTTATCGATGGCGTAGGACATTTCATAAGCAGGGGGATCACACGCCAGAGGCTCACGACTCTTCGTTAAAAGAACATAGAAATATTGTGTCAACGTGCAAAGAAAAAAAATGGCAGCTTTTTTGCATTTGAAGTAAAATTTTAGGAGATTTTTTTAGAAATTCTAATGGCTCTTTCAACAGGATGCAACGGTCGATGTGAAGTTGTAAGATACTTTTTAACAAATGCTGTATTTAGCGAGTAGATAGAAACTAATCCCCGGATTCCCGCAAATTAATGATTTAGAATGTAGTTGTAAAACTGTAACAAAATTGAGGCAATCTTTCCGCATACTAGTTTGAATTCACCGTCATTCGTGTAGCATTTTTATAAAAAGTAGCTGTAACTAATTAAGGAGTCGTTGGTGTGTAATCCCCCTTGTAAAGTTTAAGGCGTGAACAGATTGGCGGCATAACCTCCAAATAATACTCTTCGACAATTAGTGCCCCAGTGTGTCCACGGCTTTAGACCTTAAGTTACCTATTTATTTGTTAACTAGATACCTCGATTAGATCCGAGACATAGTCCAGTGACCTTAGATCGATTTTTTGTTCTAGATCCTTTTAGAGATTAAGTAAGGACTGATAATGTTATGAATACTCGATTTAAAGTAGAAAGTTTTAATTTCTTCGCACATTATGTCACTGCCTTGTTTCGTCACTCGGTCAATTAAGTACCTTATCGTTACGGCTTGATAGTTTCGACTATAGGTTATTTGGAACTATGCTATAGGAATCTATGTGATTAATTTCGTTTCGAAATTGTTAATGTTTTTGTATGTATTCGGCGGAGTCTGTATAACTGTAATAAATAAAGCACTTTATCTTTACTTGTTGTTTTATTGTTTGTTCTAAATCCATCATGACGACCTCGGTGGCGCAGTGACTAAGGTAAGCGGCCAAAGCGCGAAAGGTCCCGGGTTCGATTCCCGGTCGGGTCAATTTAAAAAACGAACTTTTCTAAATTGACTTTGGTCTGGGTGTGCTGGGATGCCGCCCCCAGTTAGTATCCGTCGTCTGGTGCTCATAGTACAAGGGAAAACCTTAGTTTGAGACCAGCTGATTGGTGTGATTGTCTGGCGCATTTATTTATTTATTATTTATTTATCTACGTGTCGAAAACCAGCTGTGAAGTCAGTCCGATGCTCCAATACAGGGTTATTTTTAAAATATTAAGATCCTTGTAGGATGATATTCCTAACTTCATTTTATAACAGATCATTTTCATTTAATATTCTCTAGTACACTTGAAGCACTTTAAAACTTGTTATACCTAATGACACTGACAGTGAAATAGTTCGCCCAATTAATAAACTTAAAAACAAACTGAATTTCATGGAACCACAATTAGTTGTTCCGTTTGGCGGAACCTTCCTAAGACTGTTCTAGACATTAGAAAGTATTTGGGAACTTGGCTACAAACTAATGAATTTGTTATAGCGTCGTGTTCCTAACTTACGAACACACCAAGGTTAGTTAGCGTGGCTGCATACTTACGCTAACTAGCTAGTAGGGAAAAACATGTCGATATTTCGACGTATCGATATTTATTAAATCATTAATATCTATGCTATATCAAGAAGAATAAAGTATTATATTAAAATAAAATAACAGGTTAAAACGCGACACCTTTTAAAGTAGTTAATACGAACTACTAATATAATTAAATTCCATATCGATAAATTGGTTATACATTAAAAAAGGGTTTTTCAAATAATGATATATCCAGAGCTGTAAAAAAAACTGTACCTATTATCTATGTAGGTACTGCTGATTTGTCAAAATATTTTGGAATTTAGGCACAAATAAAAATATAAATATCGTATTTGACTCAAATTACGATATTTGATGTTTTGTAGCAATGTATCGGTACAAATTAGGGCTCAGATTATCGATATTTCGAATTAATATTATCGATACTTTTTCAACAAGTCTACTAACTAGGGCGAGAATATAATAGACACGAATTACTGGTCTAACATTCACATACGTATTAATCGTAGATCGTAGTGGGCGGAATATATTTGGTTCCATAATGAAATATATTTAGGAACTTAATTTCATGAAATATAAAAATACATAGATGACTGTACCAGCATCATTAGTTTGTATACACCTCAGTACCTTGTCACACTAAACGTCCATGTGACTGAGTAAGTGAAATAGACAGTTAGATTAATGTGACAAGGTACTGAGTTGTATACAAACTAAAGATGCTGACTGTACATACAGTAAGTACAGTCAACAGCACGTCAAGGTCTTACAGTTCGATATTGGATCTTATGTGCACGTCATAAGGCCGGTGAAAAGTCCAAAGTATGTATTTTGACGTGCTTTTGTCTTGTGTGCATAGCGATAATACTCGAAAAGGAGCAGCCTGACTGGTGAAATACCTCCACCTTACAGAAGACCGCAGCCAAATAACAATCACTTCGGTGTTGTTGTGTTTCTGCGTGTGAGTAAGATTTCCAGAGCTCCTTGGGGGTGCTAAATTAGTAAGGGACAAGCCTTCAAGGTAAGGGCGACAAGTCCAGTAACAGCTTTATTATGCTGTAGTTGTCGCTCTGAAGCTAGGACCTCATTACCACTTAACATCAGGTGGGATGAGATCAATCTTGATGTGCAATATAAAAAAAACCTTTTTTTTCTGGGAAAATGCCTGAGGCATCGTAGTGACATGTCACCCGAAGGATGTGACGGCGCCTATTTTAATTTAACTGGGTGATTTCAGATTTCACAACCCTCTTTTGTAGCTTTATCGTAGTAAAAGTATAATATACAATGCTCTGAAGCCTGAGTTGTGTGTAGTTTTAAAAATAAAAAGAGACTTCATTTACTCTCGCTGTAATCCACTCGTAACTTTTCGTCTCGCTTCCCATTGTTCTAAATGTAGGAAATTTAAAAATCCCCGCTCACAATAATTGTGTGTTGCGGGTTTAGTTTTGTTCCGACGTGTCACACAATCCTGCTACATTTGATTCTCTGCAAAAATACATATTTTCCATCTACTCTCGTTTCCATTAAAATAATTGTGCATGCAGTGCACCCCTCGACGAAGGCAAACCAATCATAGTAAATATTTAAAAGTAAGTCAATTTGAATTGTGCTACACCGTTCCGAATCTATTTCTACTATGTAATATACAAGCGTAATAGGTAGCTTCAATTTTGGTTTATGTTCATTTTGACGAGGAACACTTATGTGTTACTTGTAACCTACATGAATACCTTAATGAATTGACTTTGACTTTGACTTTGAGCGGCCGCTCGCGACATCGTACGCGTGAAGTTAGTTTGACTCCAAAAGGGGGTTGATAACTAAAGATACACTTTTAGTAGCTACATCTCTTCGCCATTATTTTATAGAGTTTACAATTTAAGTGTTTATTTATCTGGTTATCTTTTACTTTAAAAATATAAGGTTTACATACAAACTTTCAACTCCGGTTTGTCCCGTTAGAGATAAAGTTTCGTAAAATCCGTTCCCTGCAGATGTCTTTATATAATATATAATAGAAACACAATAGGAAATGTCTTTATTCATGTAAACTTTTACAAAAGCATTTATCAATTGTCAAATTAAGTAAACTACCGCTGTGTTCGGAATGTTAATTCTACCGAGAAGAACCAGCAGGAAACTCGATAGTAACTCTTTTCAAAACTGACACATATGGTACATAAGAAACTAACTTGCCCAAGTTTCTAGATGTTATAGTTTCTAAGAGTTCGTCATTAATCAGTCAGTCAGTGGTATATCGATATACATTCATATAATTTTTTATCTGAATTTCCGAATTTTACGGCCCAGATTGCCCCGATTTGGAAAGTGCGGTGGTTGATCAGCTTTGATGATGACTTGATACTTGTTCGATTCAAATAGTAGTAGTTGCAGTAGGACATCAAATACGCTATCACCCTAATCATCTTGCTTCAGTAGCGAAACTAATAATTTTACTTGCAGCTACTGTTCTCTTATTTACTACACCCGACCGCTAAATCAACTTCATGTTCCTGACACGTAAGCCTATTACAATAGGGTTTACATTGGCACACGAAAATCACTTTTTATTCCCGTACCTACCAAACATACGGCTTGAAGCTGCGTCCGTGTAATTACACCAGAGCTCTGTTCGTCTCATTAGCTCTTATTGTTAGCAAAATGTGTTAGAATTCAAATAAGCGCCAACATCTTAACGAGAACATTCCTGGCCGTTTCTTTGGACATTGAAGGGGTACTAAAGGAATTTATTGTGGAAATTAGTTACCTTCCTTTTTCTCTGGCTCGTAATATTTTTTTAAGAGAGTGGAGGAATGTTTTGTATGTTCTTCAAGTTAGGTAAAACAGTGACATGAGTGGGGGGTAGGATTCAGCACTTTGCAATCGTATTTTCATACAAACAGCATTTGACGCACTGAATTTAATAGACGACCTTCGTAGCCGAGAGGCGAGCGGGCCTGACTTTGGTGAGCGCCATCTCTGAGGTTCCGGGTTCGATCCCTGGTCGGGTCAATATGAGAAACTAACTTTTCCATATTGTCTTGGGTCTGGGTGTTATGGTACCGTCTTTGTTTCTGATTTCTGTAACACAAGTGCTTAAGCTACTTACCACAGAATCAGAGCAATGTATGTGATGTTGTCCAATATTTATTTATTTTACATTTGCTGAGAGCGCGGTAAAATAGCTTAAACTTTGTTGATAATTACTGTTTGTTGTACGCAAAAAGTATTAAACGAATTTGGATGATATTTGGATGATATTTGGTAAGAGAGACGATACACTAAATTAACAGGATACTTTTTATCCCGAAATATCGCAAACGAAATTGCGGGCAACAGGTAGTTTAAATACTTGTCTACTTATCAAAACACGAACTCATTTTTATTAGTTAACTGTAATTTTTGTTGATACGATCTAGTGGTTTTTCAGGAGTTAATTTATGGGTGTCATTTTAAACAAGAAACAAAATGGACGTAGGTCTATTTTACTTTTTAGCCCAGCTTTAGTGTACATACACACATTCCGATATAATTTTCAGCCAGAAGGCCAGCAAGCTAATAGATATGAGTCAGTGTAGTTGAAGACTACCGATTGCACTTTAGTTTTCGTAAAATTTAACGTAACCCTATTGGAGTACATTACGGAATTGGATGAATATCAAAATTTCTTGATTACAAAAAACGTGTTTTAAATGTTGTGTGCATTAATCTGTTAATGTTAAATTTTAGAAAACTTAAATCCTTTGAACTTTAATTTTATTGTGGAAGTGAGTAATGTTTACCTCAAGTTGCGTAGATGAAACACTTCCTACTGTGTGGTAACTTAACCGTGATCAGCTGTTGCCTTTATTTACTCAGCTGATCAAATTTAATTGCAGTGGCCCTTTAAAATCTCAGTAAGGTTCAAAACGTATTTTTGTGATATTGCATCTAAATTAAAACATAACATTTTTTTTGTTACAGGCAAACGCAACCTACCTATACAATCATGTTATTTACTAATGCAGACCAAAATACCTATGTAAATAAAAATATAAGTATAAATAAATATTGGACAACATCACAAACATTGTTCGGATTCTGTATTTGCAGTATATTTTTTTCACCTAGAATACGACTATAACATCACCAGCTCCTGTTCAATAAGCACCACACACACACTTATCGGGGAATGCGTAACAAATGGGAGCCGGGGACCTCGCCCCAATATGTCTCCGATAACATACTTGTGCCGTCACCCGACTCCTCTTCAGCGCTAAGAATAATATCCTTTCGCCTAGGTTGAGAAATAGCACAGATTTCTTTAGACGCTTTATAAGATGCAAAAGGTAGTTTATGGATGGAGTACTAAAAACTGACGTCAGAGATGGTAGATAGATAGTTTAGTTAGTTATACTTTATTGCACAGAACGTTTCCAGATATTAATTGTACAGACACATCATAGTACAATTTACGCGGTCTTATGGCTCGAAAGGAATCTTTTCTAGACAAACTTTGGGAAGTAGAAATACTAAATAGATCCCTATATCGAGGGTTCCCTGGTCAAACCCGATAAGTGACAAAAATTGAGAATTTTAGTTATAAATGCAGTTAAGATGCACTTTTTTTGCTCTATCTTATGGTATATTCCAATAAGCCGAGTTTCAATTTATCACAAAGATACGCTTCACTAAGAACCCAATAAGTGCTACTTTTTTCGTTTTGACCAATACATAAACAATATAAGTCTACTTAAAGGAAACTTTTTAAAATTTAATTAGATGAAGAACCCAATAATGAATATTTATTGGGTTTTAAGACAAATATATTTTAGGAAATTATACTAAGTGACTTAAGGTAAGACAAGTTATTTGCACTTATTGGGTTTTTATACCAGGGAAATTCTGAAAGCATGAAGTTTTACTTAAAACTAAAATCCATCAACACAGTTTGTTGGGTTTTACTATTAAAATATTAAGTATGTAAACAAATTTAATCATTAAGCTAAAAGCCAATAAGTACTACTTATAGTGTTTTACTTCAAGCAAATATTAGAAATGACATATGAAAACCATACTTATCGGATACTCGCATCAACATTGACAATAAGTAGATATGACAGTAGACATAACATTATACAGGTGGCGACAGGATCGCGAGCGTTGACCTTCGTTTGATTGCACTGCGCGTAATTTTGACAAAATAATTATACTTTCCGTTTATTGAAACGAAATAGCATCATCTAGACTCCGGAATAGGGAACTTATTGGGTTTTACCTCTAACCAATTTAGGTTACAATATTTACGTACTTAGAAATATTTTTAATGGAAGGATAGTTATTGGGTTTCACGTCTTACTTTTTATTTTTATTTTATATACTTATAATTACAAGGTTTTGAAATAATTTTACACTTTTTACGAATGAATAAGAGGATGTTTTCCCAAACCTCAGCAAAGTGTTCCCTTAGAAAATAAAAATATCAGCATTGATGTGCAGATTCATATCAATGGTACTGTTGTTTGCATGGTTTAAATTTAAATATATTTTTTGAAAGTATTTATTGACACAATTATGCAATTTTTTTATTTATTCAGCAAGATCAGAGGATTATTTTTCTCACGTGCTATGACCCTGTGCTTTTTGGGGGCGTGATCTATTACAAAGCTCTAAATACGTTTTTAATCGGAATTTGGTCAATTTTACTGTACCTATGTTCGTGGCATATTGTTCTGCTTTCTCCTCGCAAGATTATCTTTGGCGCAAATACAAATTACTCGTCAGAACTTAATAAGTCACAAAAAGATATTGCCATGCAGATGAATAGTATCGTCAAGCATATTTTTTTTGGAGACAGACACATGTAATTTTTTTAAATCATGTTATATACATATAATGTGATTGTGCCAATATGATGTTTATTGGTAACTTTACCTTTGTTTCCAAGATTCAGATGTAATTTTTTTTTATATAAAACGCGGTGTATTGTCTCCTTCCAACCGAATGGTAAGCAAGAGAGGAACCCACATCACGATGACAACGGATTTGATTTCGTAATATCCTATCCGTTAGCATCGCCATACTGGCCTGCATGATGTTTCTTCACGCACCTTTTGAAGGAATTCATTGGACGGAGGAAATACATGTGCCGGCAACGAGGCACATTTTTTAATGTTACGTCAAAGATTAGAGTTATCAAACTTTTTGGTTCGCGATGGAATATTTTCCACGGTTAAGCGATAACATCGTTGGCCGGCTCTTTTAATTTTGTAAAGGAAAAGGGAAGGCGGGATAAGAGAAAACACCTCCTCTGAGCACTCACCGAGATGGAAAAAATAAAAGACAGTCAATAAACCAATGTCTCTACGAAGTTGAAGAGGATCAAGGTTCTCAGTAACGTCTTCAACATTAATAATGCGCACAGCCCTTTGCTGTAATCAATCAAGACTATCCATAAGGTATTTGGCGGAACCGTCCCAGAGATACAAGCAGTAGTCAGTCCAGACAGGACTTGACTTGAGTCTTGTATAAAATACAAAGCTGGTCCGGCGTGAGAAAACAACGCACTCTATTCAGAATCCCCTGTTTTTTGGATGCTAATGAGATGAAGATCTCCATATACTGATCTTGATTAAGGTTGCAGCGGATATCCATGCCAAGCATGCTTAGGCTGTTACGCAGGCAGAGGGGGAGTGCTCTGATGAATGGGAAGCAGAATGAATTGGGATGTTTTTGTCAAAAATGCGCACTCTGGGGTTTTCTTGGCATTGAACTGGACCTGGTTATTTGAACTCCATTAGCTCATGAGGCTCAACACCCAATTCTGTTAAACGACAAAATTTTCCCGTACCTCCTCCATTACTGCGCTGCCAGCCGAAGGTCAACCAAGGTTTCTTCCATTGACCGTACTGTGATCAGCATAGAAATGTATGTAGTGGCATATCATTTATATGAAGAAAGAAGAGGGTGGGCGATAAATAAGTATAAACTGCTCGTGTCCGTCAGACACTATGTGAATTCTACGTCACGCAGAAAGCCGGAAATCCAGTCACAAAGCCGTGTGGGTAGTCCATATGCCGTAAGCTTGGAAAAAAGAGCTTTGTGCCAGACCCGATCAAATGCCTCGGCAATTGTCTCCCCCCTGAGATGCATCACATACGCTAGAAGATCAACCGTCGATTGTTTCGGCCTAAAGCAGTGTTAGAGATCGTTAATTAAGGAGTGATCCTCTAGGTAGTAGACCAACCGGTTATAGATTATCCGTTCCATGACTTTGAACAGCACTGAGGTCATGGTAATAAGGCGGTAGCTTGATGGGTCTAATCGGTCGAAAACTATGTACACGAAACAAATCATTCCCGAAGAAAATCATAGCTGGATAGAACATTAAATGAAAATTATCCTTAAAATTTAAACAATAAATAAGTATATAAAAAGAGTATAAAAGTAAGTAATAGCCTAATGAAAACATAATTACAATTGATTTTTGCTTGGAATTGATAAAAACTTAAGTGATTAAATCGTTTTTTTCTCTCAGGTGAAATCCAATAAGTCGGTACCCTTTACCAAAAAAAAAAATTTTACAGAAAAAAATGTAACCATTAAAAGTAAAATAAATATAAAAACCAAATCTTTATGAAATATCATTACTAATCAAACTCAAAATTGTGGACATTTACTTATTAAAATGCACTTTTACTGTTTACAAACCTTTAACATCGATTATCTCAGAAGTATGTTTTTGGCACTTATCGGGTTTGACCAGGGGACCCTCGATATATACGGGTACGACTATGCAAAAATATAAACAAAAAAACGAATATAAAGTACATTTGAAATTTCACTCATAAATCTATTATTGACTTAAAAATTGTTAGAGATTTCACAAGAACAGGAATATGATGTAAGAAAATTGAGATGCCAGTATGTTAATTAAGTACTTTTCGTGCAAAATCTACTAAATGGATATAAATGAAATATGATTAGATATCAGAATAAAATATATATACTACTATTTACCCCGAAATATGGTGAACAAAGTCTAAATTAGTATATTAAACTTCGCGGAAACCTGCAAAGGATATTTATCTATCCTCTTAAAGAGAGTCGCTGTATTTATCGGAAAAGGACTTTTAAGCGACAACCTACAAATGAAAGGAAATATTGGTCGATTTGCCGCGGGCGCCACCTACCCGCTTTTATTGGACATGGAGCTACTAAAAGTAAGTCTTTTAAACTTGGAAACTGTTCTTTTAGTCCTTACTTTTTAGTACTAGTTCTATAAAACTATATGTAGACCATAGAAAGACGTGTACATACGTTTTAATGTGAAGGACTGGCCCTGACATTTAATTAAAGCCTCGTTTGGAAGTCAAACCGGAACAATTAACACCGTAAGGCGAAACTGCAACCAAAATACCTAGGCGCTACATGTACCTATTATTTAGACTATACAAATAAAAATGAAAGTTAAATATTAAGTACCCGCATTATTTGAGAATTACCGCACTATTTTAAAATCCAAATTTTAAATCCAATTCGTCAGATATCTTCCGTTATTGAAGCTTCTTGAGGCAAGTAATACCTTGATCAAATATAATGACAGAACTATTAATAGAAGCAAATTATTAATTTATACAGATATAGAACTTCAAATGGTGAACATCTCTTATTGTATAGACCGCCTCAACAATTTTGTCTTTTCATCTCATTACAAAATGTGCCTTTGTTTAAAACACAAAAAGTTTATTTACGATGACTTTAAAAATACGGATTCTTTTTCTTAGCTCTTTCTTCCATTCGTTCTCACAGTAATAATTTCTGGAAGCGACTTTTGGTGGGGACAAGCGATATCTCAAAAATATCGATGTAATTACGTATGAAAATTTAATTGCGTGTTTTTTTTAATTTTATGGTTTACAAAACCTTTGTGTTAGACTGGGTCTTCAAATATTCAAGAAACAGAAATAATTCCGGTGTGGGATTCTCAGAGGCTTAATTGGAAGAGTAGCACGTGCAATACGAGTATATCGTGGGTTCGCATCCGAAACCGACAAGGGGAGATAAAATATTTCTGTTTTTTTTTTAATATTTAAAGTTTGCTAGTGCGGGAAGCACTATAGAAATTTAAAAAATCTATTGGTTCTTCAATGTCCAGTTGCGAGCATTTCACCAAGAAACTGAGCTAAAAGTTTGCGGCATGTAAGTATAAACTATTGAGTGGGTGTGGTATGATTCATCCTATAGAAAATGTATTACTACTCGGCAGGTATTGTGTACCTATTGCGGCTTCGTATCAAGAGGTTTCAGTTAAGTCAAGTAACTTTAGACTATGATGCAAGTGTTTAGGTTCAAGTCTAATACTGGAGAACACTAGCGGCACTCTAGACTTTATTTAGGTTTCAAATCCATACAATTTCTTCTTTTAATTCTGAATATTGGTCGGTTTTATCTGAGATTGCTGTTTTGATATTGTCGGTATTTGGAATTGTAACATCTATTAAATATATTGTGTTGTTGGTCTTGTCCTATAACGTTATGTCTATTAAAATGTATCGTTTTATTTGTTAAATTTGCTCTATTACAGTATAACTGGCAGTCAGGGCTCTCCAAGATTGATTTGGGCACATATTGGTAATATGGCTTTACGTTTGAAGTTATCGATTTGTGTTTAATTGCTAGCTTTTGTTGTATTTAATCTACGACTTGTTAAATTTTTAGTTATTTTATTAAGGAATTTAGTTTATGTGTACATTATGTTATTAGTTTTAAAAAATCTATTTTATATAAAATCTACCTACTTTTACTTTTTAAATCTTACGTTACAATAGATTCTATTAGCTTTTTAGTGTAAACAATCATTCAGGTTGGTTTTTATTTGAGCAAACTAATGCAAAGTACGAAATTCACAATATCGATATTTTCACTCTGCCTGTCACAACAGTGACACAAAAATATCGATGAATGGAGCATTCCCAACTCGCGGTTTGTTTGTTTCCGATTTAATTTAGGGGAATAAATGTTTGTTCTTTAATATTCGCCGATTCGAACGAGAGAAAAAACAAAAGTTGCCTTTTTTATTAGCGATTTTCGATAACTTTGGTTGGAGTTGGGAAGTATTGAACGGTAACTTTGTGGGTTTTGTATAAACCAATGGCGTGTAAAGAGGGGAAGCGTTGTAAAAAACAATACCTCAGGTACATCTGTCTTTTATTAGATAGATAGATGTCGATAGATAGGTAACGATATAGGGATAAATACATAATGGTCTGTGTTACGACACTTTGTGAGATTTGTAAGATTGAATACTAAGAGAAATGAATACGAAGGCATAGCGATTTATCTATTGGACTAGTGAAATACATCGTGATACGTGAAACCTTACAGAAGATCGCAGCCGAATAACAATCACTTCGGTGTTGTTGTGTTCCTGCGTGTGAGTAAGGGGGGTGTTACATTAATAGCGTTGGGTCAAGCCTTCAAGTTAAAGGCGACAAGTCCAGTAACAGCTATTATTATGCTGTCGCACTGGTAATGAGGTCCTAGCTTAAGGGTGACAAGTACAGCATAATAAATCTGTTACTGGACTTGTCGCCCTTACCTTGAAGGCTTGACCCCTGCTACTAACGTAGCACCCCCCAGGAACTCTGGAAACCTTACTCACATGCAGGAACACAACAACACCGAAGTGATTGTTTTTTTGGCTACGGTCTTCTGTAAGGTGGAGGTATTTCACCAGCCGGCTGCTCCAGTTCGAGCGATAAATCGCTATGCCCTACCTCTCTTAAATAATCTCAGATAAGGGGGGCCAGGGCACGGGACCGTGTGGTATGTTGAAGTCGGTTATGGATACGCTACTCAGAGTCTGTCAGCGACCAGTCATCCGCTCACTATTCGCCTAATGTGAATGCGGTCTTAGTGAGATAAAGTACTGAGTGATTTACAAACTTAAGATAAAAGCTGGACTTATAGCCATGGCAACTGGAGAAGCATTTTAAAACATTTCAATTCAGCACTCAGATGCTATTATGTTTTTGAAGCTAAACGTCTTCTCAAGATGAGCGTCGTTCTCGAATTGAAAAACATTTTTTGTAACATGCTGATGCTTATAAAATGCGTTGCCGTGTGAAATAAATGAAATTAAATGAACATTATTTGCGTTGAAACAAAAATTTGTTTTTATAAAAAGCTCGTGACATTGTTTGTTATAAAAGTAGTCTTTCATTTATTTCTTACTTGTAATATTTTTGTTCTAAACCTACTTACCTAGTGCAGGAGGCCCAATACCACAAACGAAACAAACAAACTAAAGGTTTTGTTTTTGAAGACTTATCGAAAGATTATGAATCAAAGCGTATTTTTTTTATTTCCATAAATAATATTTTGTGTTCTTTTTCAATTCACCAATGACCGCTTACTTCAAGTTACCCTCTCAAATAAAAATCTAAGTGTTCTCGCCGTCGCAATAATGTAATCTAATTATTTGTGAAAGTGAAACAGAAAATTCGCTTACTAAGAAACATACGTTTCTCAGTAAGCGAATTTTCTGTATATTCTTTTTGAGAAATAAATAAATCTTTAACAGTATTCATGTTCAATGTGCTTTGGTCCCGTTTATGAGAATTAAAAATTGCTAATGGTATCGGATCTATCAATTAAAAACATTTTTTTCTAAAGAAAATCGTTATTGTAATAATTAGTTTCTGCTGACCACAGTTCATTTTAAATGTCATTTCCTGTATTGGAACTACGTGAGAAAAAAAGCTTCGTAAACACTTTTTTTTGTGCTATCAGCAATTATAACGAAAAGGTACCTGTATATTAATCTAATACCTCACCTGTCTTTTTATCAAATTTACTCCAAATCCATCCAGTAGGTTTTCTGTAAAGAAAAACAAACATACCCCCAGACATCCATATTGTCTTACAAACTTTCACATTTACAATATTAATAGAATGGGAACTTCACGACAGACCCTATTTAATAAAGCTGTATTAAACAAAATGAGGGATTCGAAATCGTAGCACTTTAACTACGAATGCATAGCTCGTAGATTCTCAACTTCTCGTGTCGTAGTCTTGCCTATCTACGGAACGTGGCAGGTCTTTGCTTACTTGCTTACGGTTCTATTTCATCGAGCTTCAAAAAATACTAACCTAACCTAAATAATAGGTAAGCAACAAATTTAATAAGGGAGCCACTTGGGCTTCGGCAACTTGTGACAGTATTTCTGTCGTCCCAATAAATAAAAAGATGCATGTGATATTATTTCTCCTTTTAAAGTATAAACAAACTGCAAAGCCATACGCCCTCAGTGTCGTGCGATTTTTTTTATTTTTTTTTAAAAAGTATTTTTTAAAGTTTGAAACACCAGACGATGTAAATTTAAATCGTTTTCAGCAGCACGCGTGAAAGTAAAAGTCGTGGTTT
The DNA here is from genome assembly GCA_037074685.1 of Glyphodes pyloalis. Taxonomy (NCBI): domain Eukaryota; kingdom Metazoa; phylum Arthropoda; class Insecta; order Lepidoptera; family Crambidae; genus Glyphodes; species Glyphodes pyloalis. Next base: position 8,849,220 of record JAYKKO010000025.1, read on the forward strand.
CGAAACCCACACCTCAAGGGCGATGGAATTTTTCTGTTTCTTTAAAATATTTAGTGCTAGTGAAGCCATTGCTTTAGGATAAAGTAGGATGAATACTGGAACAGTTAGTGACGAGAAAGTGCGCGACCGAGTCAACAGAGGTGGATCAACACGGGAAATGAACCTCGGCCGCGTCGAGAACACGCCACCTGCCGAGTTGCTACGACAGTCTGTGTCCACTGCCATACGGAGAAGAACCATTTTTGCGTTTTTGGTTTCAATCCATAGTATAAGATCAGGACTCAGAGTCTTCTTCTAAATGTTCAAATTATTTAATTCATTTTTAAATGACGTCAGTAATATTTATGAATCGTCTATATATTTCAAATAAAGCTACCTCCAGTTCGGAACCGATTCTGTAGGAGGTGAGGACATCTGCGCTCAAAAATTTAGTCAAGATGAGACTCTGCAGCCATCGATAATCATGTAGGAAGAAAAATAGATCTTGGGTTCCATTTTTGGTCAGGTCGTCTAGGAAATAAACCTTTGAGACTTCACTCACAATTTAATCAAACTAAAGTCAAGCCGTTAAATAATTACCTTTATATTACATTTATAGCACTTTATAAAATTCAAATGGCCTAAAACATTGAGTTTTACAGAGCTTGGCATTTCAATTTCCGATAGATATCTCTACGCATTTCTAATAAAATAGATTACATAAGAAAATAGGAAATATATAAAATAGAATGCCAATGAAAAATATTTTTGACAGCTGAACAAACAACCAACAAAGGGATCATCAGCGTCACATACCAGCCTGAACTACTGAGCCTTGCCTTGACGTAATCAATCGTTCCTTATAGTTTTTATTCAAGGTTGTAAAATAATAGACGTAGAAAAAACATAATGGAAACATGCAGGACTGAGACCAAAAGACCAGTTCATTTAGAACTGCAGGAGCATTAGCATCACAAGGGCTTTGCGTCCGGGTTGGGGTAATAGGGGGGGGGGGGAAGGAAATCAAACCTAGGGGACACTACCTGTACCTATTCATAAGTTATCATAGACATCTACTATTCAAAATTAGGGCTAGTACCGTTTACTAATTTGTTTGTATTTGTATATCTTTTAAAGAGCCGGGCGTCCGCTACAAATTGTATATTTATTTATTTATTTGCATTCATGTACATGCAATAATATATAAGATTGAAGTAGTCATATAGTATACACGTGCCCTGTTAGAGTGTAGCATTGTTAAACAGATCACAGTTATCCTTAGGATACAATATACCTAATCTAAATTTAGGTGTCCAAGTGTCTATGATAGCTATGCAGGTATGTAGCACAGTTTTCATTTATCTATTTATTTATGACGATGTAACTAAATTTAGTAATACTTTTCGCCCTTAAGCCACTTAACATCAGGTGGGATGAGATCAATCTTGAAGTGCATTATAAAAAAAAAATATTTCCATTTCACAAAATAGAAAGCATACAATAAAATCTCACAGAATAAAAGATACATATCAAAAAATACTGAATAATAATTTTACACTTCACCATATACCTAGCTTTTTTACTGTGGTGAGTGGCTAAAGCTCTTGTGTTACAGAAATCAACCATTAGGCTTAGGCCGCCGCGGATCTTAACCGCCTGATTTTGTGACTTAAAGAAATCAATGGAAGCGGCCACACTGATGTTTTTTCCGCAACCGATTTTAAAACCGCGTTTTGTTACAGAATGCTTATCGGAAAAAAACCGCGCCAAAATGTGTAGTCCATAGCCGTGTTCTCTCATGCACACTATCATTTTCAACGAGGAAATTTCATTAATGGTAAAAATAATCAAACATTTAAAGTCTAGGAGACGTTTTTAGCTACTAGAGTTATTCTAGCCATTTCCCTTGTCTCCTTATTATTGTAGCGATTGTCCGTCAGTTCATTTTCAAAAAACAACATAAATGTGTTCTTTGCTTAAACTTGATTATAATACAGCGCATCAAAGTTTAATGGAGGGGTGTGTTTACATCACTGTTTCAGGTAAACTATACGCAGAAGTGACGTCACGCTAAATTTCATGAGTAATACTATGAGTGATTTTTCTACGAGGAATTCGTTACTTATAAAGAGAATCGAATATTTCTAGTCTAAGAGACATTTTATTTTCCAGCCAATAGAGTCTATTCTTGATAAATCTCCCAGTTCCCTTATTATAACGTCTAAGCAGGCGCATTTTTTACACGTCAATATATGTAGTGCCCTCATCTCAATGGGCGGTGGAGTCGTTAAGATAACCATCGTATTTCTTCCTCGCGATATTTATTACTGCGTTTAGCAATAAACGGCACCTTTAACCATATGTAGGTAGACCCTGGGGGCTATTTAGGAGTCGAGAGAATTATACTAAATCGTTCGTAACAGTTCTGTGGTATCGGTGAAAAGTAAATAAGGTTGCGTGAAAAAAAAAATGTGTAAACCATTTCTTTTATTTTGTGTACTTACTCGTATCATGCCTGTGTCGACTGCTCCATTCTTCAAAGGCTGCTGTTGTTCAGCTCAATAGGGGTCACCAATGTAAGGAACGTATGTTCTTTTACCAAAAGTGGAGGTATTTTCGCCGAGCTAGAGCGACGAAAACTCTGACATCGCGATGTAGGATCGATGTATTGAGTGGCTAATCGTGCATTACGTATACTATGCCAATTCTGCTGACGATGTATTTGTGTTGACTTGTAGGTAATGTAGTAGGTAAGCACATGCCCATGTTTTAGTAAAGTACATTACTACTTGCCTATTGATGATGGCTTTAAAGCCATCACCTTCACGAAACTTTCGGGGAAGTACAGTATGATACTGTACTCAATAACTGAAAGAAGCGTTAGGTGGCCTAACGGGGCATGAGCTTATTGCACTTGTAAGCAGTTGAGATGTGACAGTTGTCATACTGTTCTAAAATCATAATGAATTTTAAACTATGTACGATTTCTTCGATCCGCACGGGCACCAAAGTTATTGACATGGCCCCAGGAATTAGCAAGATGTAGTGGGCTTGGACACATCTGCAGAACCTATTATCGCCGGGCACGTGTTCTGAAATAGTGTTTATAGGTATAAACACTATTTCAGAACACGTGCCCGGCTTGCATGTGGTAGCATGAGGTCATGCTACAGTAACACAAAGTAGGTAGCGGTTGGAAGCGAAAAGCTGAAAGCCTCAATAACGTAGCTAGGTATAAGTCCAGTATTTAATCATTACTATTTGATGACGATGATAGGTTTAGGTGGGTAGTCCCCGCTCTGAAAAAAGAGCGAGGAAGTCTCACACACGCCGCTGCCTACCTTGAGGGAGCGATACGGTTCTCCAAAAGTCCCCCCCCCTTCCTTAAAAAAATAGTCCCTGAGATCATGGTCCGGTGTTTAAGCTACTCATCTATCGAGGGTTCTATGTGTATTATATAGTGTTAATAAAGTTCAACATTCATTTAGATTCACAGAATCAACGTAGATTTAGAACACACCAATGTTTCTATTTAGCCCGTTAGTTGGATTTTCAAAATGCAGTGTAAACGTGTTATTTACTTCAATATTTAGATAAAACTTGATGATTATCCAGCTCTTCAAAATTCAGTGGGGTGTATTTACGTCACTAATTTGTAAACACTATATATACGCAGAAGTGACCTCGTGCCTAATCCAAATTATCTTAGTCTTTTCTTATTGACATGATAAATAATGTGTCTTATATTATTATTTAACTTAATTGTTAGACTAAACATAATTTTATTGTCATCTACCCTAGTCTACACGATTGAGTTACCAAACGGCACAGAAGTTGAACAAACGGAATTCTCATGGAAATTGGGGGCGCAGAGCAAGGTTTAGTAAAACTTGAAACTAAGCGTGACTTGGACCAAGTTCGTGCTGGACTGCTGCCAGATTGATGCAGGGGAGCAAGATTTCTGGAACTGGGCACTTAGGCATATATTCAGTGTAATGGACTTTAAATATAAAGCTAGTTTTCGACACCAATGCATGGAGCGAATAATTACGAAAGTAATTACGTCAAGACAATTTTCGGTGCAACATGAGCTGATCTATCTATTTCTCTCTGTGTATCTGTTACCCCTTATTAGGTGTTCATGCGTGAATCTACCGCCTTAAGTGAAATTTACCAACTAAAATGTATATTATGTACAATGAAATAGGGTTTATTTTCATGGGTTATATCAGGAATACTTTTTTCGGTTATCTTAAGCACAAAATGTTCGATAACTTTGAATGCGTCAGAGTTTTATTTCTTATACTTAATGTGAAAAGACGCGACTTTAACAGGATCAGTAATGTTAGGTTCAGATTTTTCCATCCTCAGATAAAATGACCTGACTGAGAATCAAACCCAAAACCTTTCTTTCTTTTATTTCTATCCACCTCTTTTATTACTTCCATATAACATTTTATCCTTCAAATACATACAGAGGCATATGGCTGATTTTATCAATTTTAAAATTTTGAAAAGTGCTTTACGCACACTTGCAATATTAAAAAAAACAGAACATTTTGACCTTCCCTTGCGATTTGGGATTCGAATCCACGACCATTACGTATCATTCGTACAGCTCTTCCAATTAAACCAACCGCAAGTTATCGTCGGACCAGACAGTGTTATTTTAACTTCTTAGCCTTCGGTGAGTGCCCTATGCCATATAAGTTTAGAACTACCTACTTATCGGCCCGTGGTAGGTACATTCGTTGCAGAAATGTTTGAAAATAATGTAATCGGAGACACCTTGGCATTTTAACCCTTAAATTCGCCAAGTTGCAATTCTGCAACATAACACTTGTCAACGTTTTTTTATACATTTAATGGTGTGTTTTACGAACGTTCAATTTACTAAAACCATAGATAAGCATACGTGTTTGATGTCTTGACTGTTATTGCCGCCAAAATTTTAAAAACAAATCTTTTTCTATGATTTGAAATTTCAAGGTTGGTTGGCGCGAAAGAGTTAGTTAGCTGTTGTGTGATTTTTGTGATTGATTTTGGAAATTATTTAATGCGGTAAGTGTATGATTTATTTGTTCTTTAGTAAATTTTATTGTAATTATTGATATTGCGATTTGTTTTCGTTTTTTAGTTTGATATATTTTCCACAATTATATGGAAATTGGCATGTTGCAGTATTGCAACTTTGCGCACTCAGTCCACGTAGCTTGATTGTCGTAAATGAAAATATTTTATGTCTGATTTTTTCATAGATTTGCTTCAGAATAATGACCGGACTAGGAGATGTCATAACCTACAGCTCTATAGAGTCTATAGAGCTGTAGGTTATGACATTACTCTCGTCTTACTTCTTTTTACTCGAACGATGCCAGAATTCCTCTGCCAGCGTTCGTGTATTGCTTGCATGTTGGTATATGGCAGGAAATAGGTAATAATTGTTAGGGCTCGCACTGAGGGGTCATTTGCCTTCCCGGATCACTTCGCGATCAATACTTATTTATGGCACTGTCTTATTACCTACAGGAGGCCACGCACGCATGCTATCCCGGTGAATTTCTGAAGATTTTTACTTATGAACCTTCTTACAATTACCAACATAACAAATCGTCGTATATCGATATCGTATTTATGGTTGATCGTAGTAGGACAGTTGTTCCGAAATTATGCGCATGCATTTCGGCATTTCATCTTTCACTTATATTATAAAGCTGACAGTAGTTTGAGCGCGCTAATCTAAAAACTACTGGTTCGAATTTAAAAATATATTTTTGTTTTGGCTAGTCTATTTAACAAGAAATGTAGTGTCCATCCAGAGAAAGCCTTAAGGCCATATAAAATTACGCTTTTTTATAATGCACTCCAAGATTGACCTCATCCCACCTGATGTTAAGTGGTAATGAGTTCCTAGCTTAAGGGCGAAAAGTATATCATAGTAAAACTGTTACTAGACTTGTCGCTCTTACCTTGAAAGCTTGACCCCTGCTACTAATGTAGCACCTCCCAAGAGCTCTGAAAACCTTACTCACATGCAGGAACGCAACAACACCGGAGTGATTGTTATTTGGCTGCGGTCTTCTGTAAGGTGGAGGTATTTAACCAGTCGGGCTGCTCCAGTTCAAGCGATAAATCGCTTTGCCCTGCCTCTCTTAAAGCTTCAATTAATAGGAGTGCAGAATTAGTGGTAATTGTGGAAAAGCCGCGGCGCACTGCTAGTTTTGCTGCTGCTGCTTTACTAAAATTATAAAGCTGAAGAGTTTGTTTAAACGTGCAAATTTAAAAAAGTACTTGTTCGAATTTAACATGGTCCGAAGTTGTTCTTCCAAAAAAATCTCCGTCCCATTAATTTTACTAATCTTTTAACCCAATCTTCGCCTTCTGTTGTAAAATTATTTTGTTTTTTTTTTATAATATTAAATTATAATGATTAAATCTTTCTATCTCTCTCTTTATTCTTCTAATAACGTTGTGTTGTCTATATTGTGTTGTACTTGTCTGTTTTAGGTGTTGTGAGAGAATGAAGATCTCATTTCAGATATGAATTATTTAAAATAACGTGTGTCTAAAAAAACATGGTTGAAATTTAATATTTCTTTTGTGTTGAATAGTCCATTTACCGAGGAAGGTTTTAAGCTATATAACATCACGCTTGGGCTAATAGGTACTAAGAATCAGTGGATAATGTGAATCAATCAATCAATCAATCAAATATTTATTGCAAACATGTTGTAAATTACATACAGGTGTCATTGTAAAGAACTTAGGTTCAACATGAACCCCGTTAGGGCACAGCAATATTAAACCTAAAACTACAACATGAAATACAAATTAAAAAACAATTAAATATGGCACATAAAATAAAGATAACTTAACAATGATTTATCTAATATAATCTAACAAAATATAATTTTATTCAAATACATATTATACAACAAGACCATATTGTAGGTACTCATTTAGACTGAAAACATCCACGTTAGCTTTACTATGCTTTGCTAAAACATCTTACAGTCCAAAAACTCTTTCAGCGAATAACAACAATTTTTTATCAAAATATTTTTTAAATTGCAATTTTTATCATTTTCTTCCTTTTTTAAATAGTGAAAGAACCGTAACCCAAGTTAGGATAAACACACGTGTGCTTAATATTTGTTTAGTTCTGTGTCTGGGTGTTTAAACACGTACATACTCTGGTAACACTGTTGGTACGGGTTGCCTTAACACAAGTGCTTTAGTTACTTACTTTGGCTCCTGTTCAACGTATGTGGGATATTGTAAAGTTTTACTATAGTGAGTTTAAAAAAGTGTCGTTACAATTTTATGAATGAATTTTGGTATAGGTGTATGTATTTATTTATTAATTAGGATATCAAACAGCAATACTTAAAAGACCAAACATGATTCATTAAAAATTTACCAGACAAATAGAAAACATAATTTATTGGTAGTTTCGCATTACCACTTAACTACGAATCAGCCAATGTCGGAATTAAAGAGGAAATGACATTTTCAAATTACCATTAACTTAAAACACGGGTTAAACCAGCACTGAATTAACAATTCCCAACGTCATTAGTATAATTTGATGATAAATGTGACGATGAATTATATAAACTACAGATGCATGGATTTTGGTGCGATCAACAAGCTATTAATTAAATTGCAAACACATACGTAGATAATTATGCTACGTCACTATTTTAATAGTAGGAATAAATAAATTAAAGCAGTTAACTATTTTAATAATCTGCGTAGATAACCAGACAGTACCTTTTATTCCAAACCTAGCTATTTTTAAAATAAAAAATGTTTTTTCTTTAATTTTGCCATCATATCTATAAACTAATTGCCTACCCATTTTAACTTTCGTTTTTCAAACCTTAAAGCTATGATTGATGTCCCTATGTCGTTAAAATAAATCTTAATTGGCAACTAAAATACTTAGCAAAGGCTTATTTCCTTACCTAGCTAAGCTTAAAGGTTTACCCTATGAAACCACAGTCGATCGTTAGCAAGCGGAGTCGACTAGCAATTACCGAGGCAGCCGAAGCGGAGCGATCGCCAGAAGAGCTAACAAATTATAGATGGTTCCTGAACAAATGACTGAATTGAAGTACTTCACCTAACTAGTCCATTTGTATATTTCGTTCACTTTATCCGAGATTAGTTAATTTATAAATAATTCAGTAATACAGTGATGTGAGTGACACGTAATGATATTACGGGTGATAAAAATGAAGGAGAATCGACATTATATTTGAGTTGTGTAAACTCTTTTGTGAAACTCTGCCTACTTTTAAGTACAAACTTGATCTGTGTAATAAATTAATGCAAAACATGGTAATTTAGCAAAATTAAATGATAGGCATAGAAAACGATGATAAAAAATGTATAAAGTTGCATATCATGTTGCGCATACGTTTGAGAGCCTAAAGTCCCACATAGTTAATTGATCTCAATGAGACTGCATATGTCCCAAGTTCCTACAGTCCCGCGGCGGGGATAGTCCAGTGGATCGGCCATCCTCGCTCCTCCCCCAAACCATTTCGGGGAGAGATGCCGGGGCTGCTTAGTTAGTGGCCATTACGCTGGTGATGTTGTGGTTGGTCTTCTGTTCCCACGGCACCACTATCAAGGCGATGAGGTTCACCGTGGAGGTCCCACAAACGCTGTAACCTCCCTTGGGTGACGGCACGATGCGTTAATGCATTTCCCCCCGGCAAAAAAAAATCCTACAGTCAACTTTATCGAAGCAACTGTGGAGTTGCTTTAACTAATAACTAATATAATAAAGTGGCAATTTTCCGCAAACTACCGGCGAACTGACTGTACGCTTAGTCGAAGTTCGCTCTAACTTTCGAGTCATTTTCATCTCAACGCCTCTTAAGACATCTCGCGGTGTAAACGGGCGACTTTAAATCGTGTATTACACGATTTATTTCTTTTCTTCGGAAAATTGCCATAACGAAATATAGTCAGAAGTTCAAGACATACGGCTAACCGTAAGTATAAAAATATATTGGACAACATCACATACATTGCTCTGATTCTGTGGTAAGTAGCTTAAGCACTTGTGTTACAGAAATCAGAAACAACGACGGTACCACAACACCCAGACCCGAGACAATATGGAAAAGTTCGTTTCCCATATTGACCCGACCGGGGATCGAACCCGGAACCTCAGAGATGGCGCTCGCCAAAGTCAGGCCCGCTTGCCTCTCGGCTACGGAGGTCGTCGAGTATTAGTAGGAGTATTGCCCAACTCGGCACGGTTCTATTATCCATTTCATTAAAGCAATACTTTTGAAACTATAGATAGTAGAGTTCGTTATAAAAAACTATCCTATCTAGGAAATATATATCTAGGAAATAATATTGATATCGACGTTACGGATAACGTCGAAATCAATATTATTTCCTGGGTCTGTAACTCGACATACACAGGCTTAGCATGCGCCACTCGAGTAAATTTTATCACACTCTGAAGAAATGTCAAAATCAATGCGTCAACTGCTGATTGGCTGAAATTACGAGTACGTTGTACTATCACCCAATCAACGGTATAGAAACTTTTGTCGTCTCATGCGAGAAATTTAACGTATTGCGCATGCTAGGCCTGGTTGTGCGTGTAGTCGATAAGTCTCGATAAGCTATCGATACTAATGATATGAATGATATCAACTATCGAAGGACTATCGATAATGTTGGCAACACTATTGAACGTGACTTCCGAGGCACGGAATTAGCATGTTTATCGAACAATCAGTTATTCCAAGCCTGAAATATCCTAACTGTAAAATTACGACATAGTAAAAGTGTTTTTTGTAAGATCTCAGCTTAGTAAACGTTTCCTAACACACAGAAAATCAAACTTAGAACCTTTTGGGAAGAAATTACATTATTTTTAAACTTTCAAATCTGGACCGTAAATATTAAATATGAATTCTTACCTTTTACATAATAACAAAACGTATCTCATATATTAAAGCAAAACAGACCTAATATAAACACTACCTATATTTGAAACTGTTATACTTGTTTTACAACCTTAATAGCAAGTCCAGTACAAAAACAGATAGCTTTCCTCTCACCCGGGGCAGGGTTTGAAGTTAGACGCAAAAATAATAATCGCTAGTCTACACAAACAGACTACATAGCGAAAGTAAAGTAATTGAAAACGTATTCAACATTTTCAATATAACTTTTGTAGATTGGAATAGAACTGCCTGATATTAACCGGCAACTTTGTATCCTCTGCTTAATAATAGATTTGTGGCCATGTTTTATTACTTCTGAGTACATGTATAATTAAGGACACGTCAGACTACTGTCAGATATTATTGAAGTAATGAATGTTCAGATATTAATGGTAACTTGTGGTGTATGAAACTTTTTGACATTTTAACTGTTCAGAAGTATTTGGTCACTGTGTCTGCTCCGATATATCTGACGGCGACTGTACATATTTTTTTTTTCATGTGTGGCACTGAACCAAATAACATTATTCATTTTATTCCTTTATTCGGAATAAAGTCTAAATTGCCTCGGGGCTAGGGAATTGGCTAGCCGTATCTTTTTGTACGTCAAGGAATTCCCTAGTTCCAGACTAGACGGACCAATTATTGTTAAGTCTGACGTTTGCATTACAATACAATCTTCTTATTTTCTCTAATACAGTAAGAAATAATTTATTTTTTCAACTATAGCCGCTTATACATATAGTAGCTTTTTTGCTTAGGAAAACTATGTAAAATGTTCCATGTCAGAAAAAATCGTTAATACAATCATAGTTATGGATGAACTTACGTTTATTTTCTCGGTGATTTTCATAAATCAACCTTCACAGTAGGAAGTAACTATCAAAAACATTTTGATGGTTTCAAAATCTCTAATACAAAAAAATGCAACTGAATAACACACAATGTTTCTTAAAAATAAATTTACACAAAGATATATGGTAGTCGTCAAAGTTTACGCGACATTTCTACAAAATATAACAATGTGACGTCACTTCAATGAATAAGTTTTTCCAAAAAATGTTTACTTGAATCATTAAACTCGCCAGTTATTGTGAATTTTGACACTAACAGTTATTGCTATTGACTTATTGTTGTAAGTTTTAACACGTTTACTTATTAGGAATTTAGTATTAAAAAAAGTCTTATATTTAGTACCTACTACAAAAATAACGTTAATTGAGAGCTAATTACATGACATAATAATTTTAAACTCTCTCTCCCGCTAATTCGCGTGCATATGTACTATCTTCATAAATTTTAAATGTTTTCATTCTTACAAACGTTCTCTTTACAATAAAGTAGGTACCATATCAAGAATTTACAAAATCGCTGCAGTTGTGCTGAAGTAATACGCGTACACACATTGTGCTAAACCTTTTTTATTTACTAGCGGTCCCGGCGAACTTCGTTTCGCCTTAGAGGATTTTCCCGCGCATTCGACAAAAGACATTTTAAGACTCATTTTTCTACACCTTCGGTTACATTGTTCAAATTTTACCAAGGATCCCTAATTTTGTAGCCTATGTCAAATTGGAAGAATGTAGCATTCTATTGGTAAAATTCTTTCACCAATATTAAATCGGCCCAGTACTTTTTGAGCCTATTCATTACAAACATACAAACATACAAAAATAGGTACAAATCTTTCCTCTTTATAATATTAGTATGATCAAGATACGAAAATTGACCGTCGCCATTTTCTTTGTTAACAAAGAAAGTTAGATTGAATTTACCGGAATTTATTTTGCAAAGCGTCCATAAATATTTTATGAGCGTATTAACATCCATCCCCAAAGTTAAGCCCACTCAATTCCCTTAAAGGTACAACCCTACCTGAAGAGGTTGACCCACACTGACCCAAAGCGGATTGGGTTTAAATAAATATTGTCTTCTAATCAAAAATCCCAGTGCAAACACTGCATCGAGGAAGCCATATTTGATTTAGCCAATAACATTTCCTTTGGGGAATGTGTGGGTTGGGTAAATAGGGTTGTTATCTTATTAAATATATACAGCAAATTTTTTTTTATTTATTATCCTGTTAAAAACAATACTGTACTGTTTTTACTCCCGTATACTTTTTACTATTGAACAAAAATATAATAAGCAAGCTACCTACTGTTTTTGACATCAAAATGTCACGTAGATGGTCATATACTTATTTTCTACGACTCCGTAGCCGAGAGGCGAGCGGGCCTGACTTTGGCGAGCGCCATCTCTGAGGTTCCGGGTTCGATCCCCGGTCGGGTCAATATGGGAAACGAACTTTTCCATATTGTCTCGGGTCTGGGTGTTGTGGTACCGTCGTTGTTTCTGATTTCTGTAACACAAGTGCTTAAGCTACTTACCACAGAATCAGAGCAATGTATGTGATGTTGTCCAATATTTATTTATTTATTTATTTATTCTACTTATAAAATAAATAAGTTAATGTGTTAGACAATCACATCAATCAAATCATATAAAATCCTAAACCACCCAGACCTAAGTCGATACAGACTAGTTGGCTACGATAAAACGCTTTATAATTATTGCCCGCCATAAAAAAGCACCAAAAATATTTTTATAACTTTACTTATTAAAACATTTAGCTTAATATATTACCGCTGATAAAAATAGTTTATCAAATAGCGAAGTTACAGTAAACAAATGTCGTGTTGGCGGGTAGTTTATAAGGTAAGTGGTGTTCGAAAATGCGTTGTGTATGATAGTCAAATAATAAGTAAGTACTTCCTACAAGTAAATCAGTGTCTTAAGTGTTTCTGCCCCAATATATATTTTAATTATTTTTTAAACAGCTTGTAATTGGCGACAAAATCTCCAAACCTAGCCTGACTGATAAACTATTCCGAGCTGTAGCTTTTTAGGCGACTGACTTAACTTTTAAGCCGTGGAGGTTGTATCGAGGTTCACCTATTTATTTAAGACAAATGGCGCTCTTAGAAAAACATATTGAAAATATCCAATAAATACAATACTGATAATTATTTTAAAAAACTGCTTAAAATTAATATCAGGCATAAATTTGCTTTAGTTCCTGTTAAAAAAAGTTGGCCACACTTATGGTAAATTATGTTTTTCTCGAAAGTTCATAAAATGAGTTTAAGACCACTGAAGGTTTGTAAAGGACATTACATTTGTACCACAAATACGACTTTTTAAACAGTTCAACAGTTCCACGAAGTCTATAGTTATCGTTTCGACAACATTACAATATATTTATATATTTTTCTTACTTTCTTTCTATTCACACTCGCTACTTAACGGGTCGTATCTAGTGTATTTGTTCCGCGCCGTCTAAAACACAAAGGTTTAGACAGGTATGTTCAGTTTCCTCACGTGAGACCTAACAATTGTTTATTTACAAGGCGTAATACCAAAAAGGCGCTAAATCATTTTGCACAACATAATCTCTCTTCCTTTCTAATCCGTCAAGAGTCGTCTAAGTCTCATACTAATGTGCGCGGAATAAATAATGGCGTACGAAGGTTCACAACCTCACACCGATGAGTAATAGGAACTTGCACAAGCAAATGTGAATACGCTTACAAGAGGGTTTTATCTAGTATACAAATATGAAATGTAATATTACATATTGCACTTCATTTTAAACTAAAATATGTAATTATCCACGAAAAAAATGGGAAGATTTTAGTTCATTTTATCTGTAAATGGAACGCCTTATCATTGAAACTCTTGTGACGTCATCCAAAAGTTAAAAATGTGATTTGGTTTGAATGATAATCACACTTAAGTATTATGTTTTATAAGATTTTAGTTCATTTTATCTGTAAATGGAACGCCTTATCATTGAAACTCTTATGACGTCATCCAACAGTTAAAAATGTGATTTGGTTTGAATGATAATCACACTTAAGTATTATGTTTTATTTTATAATGCTGGTAAACAGCCGCCAAGTAACGCCTGGTGGACTCAAATAATTCATGCTGCGACAAGACGGATATGAAAACGATTCAAAATTTAAAAGAACATACCGTTGATATCATATTACTATGGTATCGTAACTTTGATAAAATTGGAATGTTCATACATTATATATATGTCGCAGTCATCTGGTTGAAACAGCTATTTGATTGAATCACTAGCGTGTTTATTAAATGACGACGTTTAATTGAATGACTAGGCCGAACGTCGAATGAATAAGACTCACTGAACGTCCAACAAGTTAGCGGATTGTAACATAGCCCTTTGAACATAGCGGACGTAATCAGTCAGGTGATTGTAATTTAGTTCATTTTTTTTCCACTGCGGCGTTAGTGCTCATCAAAACAAAGATGGCGTCAAACAGCTGGTACAGATATAATCGAATAGCACTGTGTTGATAATTTTTAGAGTGAAATTGAGATATAAAGTGACTTATTCGTAAAAAAATATTTTTTTAGCCTAATTGTCTTAAGACTTAAAATTGTTAAAACATATTAAAAAATCTTATTAAGTTGTGTTATGTCATGTCTGTCAGCTATATCCCATTCAACGACTATGCTAAATGACGTTCAGTCAAGAAGTTGAACGTTATATTAAACAATTTGACGAGTTGTCCTTTAGTCATTCAATTAAACGTCGTCATTCAATGAACGCGCTAGTGATCCAATCAAATAGCTGATTAAACCAGATGACTGCGACATATATACAATATATAATCCGTATCCATAGCTAGTGAAGATAAGTTAATGATAATTTTCAAAACTCAAATATGTCTCTATTTAAGTAGATTACATGTAACACTTTTGAATAGTCATTTAATACAATGTAAAGTGATTCTACTTCCGGTTCGAAACCTTTATCTACCGAGAAGACACCGGTAAGAAACTCAGCAGATCAGTTACAGTAGCAATATCTAACTTTTTATTATGTGTAGCTCACTTTGGCCCAAGTATTATTTTGATGAGTGACGAAACAATTAAGTACTCGAGTAAGTATTTACTTTCGAGAGGTAAGCTGGAGCAGAATAGTCCCCAAAGGTGGCACCTTCACATGCATGACGTATGTGCCAGCCATTTATGGTACAAAAGCAATGCTCCTGTGTAAATATACCCGCAACTGTTTAACCTGTCTCTCAAACTAAAAGCTAAGAACATCCAGCAAAACCTAATAGATAAGTACGAACATGTAAGCACCTGCCACACACATACAGTCAAAAGCACGTCAGATTTTACACTTTGGACTTTCTATCGCCCTTAAGTCGTGGAAATAAGAACTAATTTCGAACAGCATCTGTTTACCTTGATATGCTGACTGTGCAATGTATACTGCCTACAGATTGCGGTATCCGCACCGTTTGAATAACACATACGGTTTGTTTTCTTTATCTGCTTGCGGAGTGCGTCGTAAATATTTTGGGAGTATACGAGGAAAAATTCTGTTAACTCCTGACGTTTCTGTAATCCTAATGGGTTGAGTCTGTCCTTTGCGCGTCCGGATTTACCTGTCTTCGGTTACTTGAAGAGGATTATACGTCAATAAGTAAGTTTCTTTTAAAGTTACATCATTTGGGGTGGAAGTGGAGAAAATATATTATGAAATAAAACACTAAATCGAAAATTTTAAATTTAATAACTTCACAGTTTGAGCTTATGCTTACCACATCAGAGTGATCAAAGGCCAAACTAAAAGGCTGATTGGCGTTGATGGTCCTTTTAAATAATTTCACCCTTCTGTGCTGGCGGCCATCATAAGTTATCATAGTGAATAGTACTTTCTGTTCAAGCCCTTTAAATGTCTCGTGTCTGGGTGTTGTGGTACCGTCATTATTTCTGGTGTCTGTAAACAACCACAAAATCAGTGCAATGAATGTGATTTTGTCCAATATTTATTTATATTTTATTCGAGACCTAAGTTAAGAGTTGTGTCAAAAATGTTGTGGCCATGTCCAACTTAGACTGATTTCTACGGAACATAGCAAAACACCCCCGATTGATCATTCAAATAAAATCAAAATCAATTCATACATTTGGGTGCAAAACTGCCACACACAGACAGACGAACAGGCAAACATGTCAATCTTTTAAAACCCCATCGCTTTTAAGTCAAAGATTAAAAATATTAAGTTAGCGAACGCTTTTAAGTTTCACTAAACCTGCTATCAATTATTACAACTAACAACAGTTAAAAATAATGAATATACAATAAGTTTCGCGATTATAATAATGTTTTTCCACGATACAGAAAAATTTAATTTCCTCTAGCGGTGTGGGAAAGGGGAGATAAAAAATTACCGAGTCTTTAAAATAAGTATTAAGAGTTCGCTAGTGCGGCGTGAAGTACCATAAAAAAAAAAAAAATTATGGTGTCAAAGTAAGTATATCCGTATCATCTACATAAAAAGGAGCTTAATTGGAACTACTTTTACTCGATTTTATTATTTTTATAGTACTTCATGCCGTACTAGCGAACTTAAAATATAACTTAACGATAAGTATGTAGTTATAAACATATTCGGCAGAGAGCACTTACCGAAAATACAGAAAATTTCATCGCCTACGATAACTTGCAGTTAGCTCAGTTGGAAGAGCAGCACGCGCGATACGTGAAAGTCGTGGGTTCGATTTCCGCACCGCAAGGTTAGATAAAAATTTTCTGTTTCTAATATTTAGACTCTTTTTACGTTTCCAACGGATATAGCTTCATAATCTAATCCCATGCGGATTTTACCTATATATGTGTTTCATAAAGGAGGCATTTGAAACCAATATACTACAGACTCTGCCCACTCCAAAACACCATACCCTACACTTTTAGAATCCCTAGACTAAAAAAGTTATGGAATTCGTGAACTCGGAAACTAGCGAGCAGGAGCATAAATCAAATAGCCAATCGGAGCCGTCCAACTTGAAAACGTAACCAGATTACGTACTCAGAAGTTACGTCAGAGCGCAGTGATTTCTACGAATAAGTTTTCACATTGTGTACTTTATGACTAGAACCTAGGAAATGTTTTGAGCGAAATTCGCTTAACAATTCTATCGTCTAGGTGGTGAAATATATAAGGGTATTTTCGTGTTCCGGATATCTGATTAAATTATGTTGTTAGTACATGTTACAGTGTTATTACATATTAGTTTGCATTGCGTAGTGTTGTGGCGATATTGACCTTTTGGGTAACTAAACTATTTGTTTTGTAGTATAGTTATTCGAAATTTTGGTTATTTGAATTTTTTTACTTTTTTAGCAAATTGGTATTTTTGGTTAACGACGACGTAACACGTAGATATCATTGAACAACTTCTCTTGTTAATTATTTTCAGAGATACCACTTGCCAAGTAACAGTTATCGTAGTTTAATATTATGTACGTAGTTTTGACAAGTTTAAAACGTCAATCCCTTACATTTTCATCATGTTAAAAACTATACAAAATGTTTGAGAACTGCTAACCAAGTGCTAACCACCTATAGAAATACGACTTGACATAGGACGTTTCATGACACGAACGTTATTTATACAACATCCATAAAAAAGTCCATTCTGAGATAAATAAGATCAGCAAATGCTTCGAACTGCTGTATTTCATTGACTTGGGGCCAATTTTTAATCAATGTTTACCTACTATTGACTGCTTTAAATGGCTGATTATATTTCATGTAAGTACATTCTCTATTCATATGAATTAGAACTACGCCTATAATAGAAATATAAATCGAAAGCTTGGTTGTAATTAATTTATTAATATTACTTACTTAAAGATTATGTAACAGTACCTTGACACATTAAAATAACTATTTATCGGACTTATTTGGTTATGCACGGCTTAATGTGACAAGGTACTTAGGTTTACTACACATGCTGACTGTAGCTATTATATTAACAAGTATGATGAACCACATATCACGTTTCGCAAGCATAACAAAGGGAATGAAACACAAACAAAAACAATACTTCCCCTAATCATGGAACCACAATACCTCTAATAAATTACCCCTTCCCATCAAACCGTGTAGTGTAGTGACAGCCAATTCCAAACTAACCCACTCTATTTATAGTTAATTCGGCCACTAAACCCTCTCGAAGAAAAGCTCCAACTAAATCCCTCGGAACTCCTCAACTGTTAATTGTGGGATAAATCTTCAAGTTCCCGGTGGACCACAGAGGAGGTTTATGCAGTCTAAAAAATACTCCAGTCTGGGAGCTAGAAATCCAAATAACGCACTTACGCCACGTGCTGCAATGATTTGTTCTCGCTTAATCAGCTTTATCGCCAGTAATGTGGAAGGCAGCTTCATATATTGATTATGCTCAGCTTTGAAGCTGAGTTACATACACGGTGTTTTCTAGTAATATGCTAAGCTACGCTAAGGATATAAATGGCCATTAAAGGTACCTTGTACCTTGGGTCTGGGTGTGCTGGGATGACGCCCCCAGCTGGTATCCGTCGTCTGGTACTCATAGTACAAGGGAAAACCTTAGTTTGAGACCAGGTGATTGGTGTGATTGTCTGGCGCATTTATTTATTTTTATTTATTATTTACCATAATGATACTATTTTACTCGACTAAACATAATTGTATACACAATTAAGATAAAACTTGTAACAACTGTAATATTTTGGCTAAATAAACACCAAAGCAGAAAATATGAAAACATAAATATAAAATATTTGTTGTAGTAAAATTAAAATTGAATCTAGTCAAACATATATTCAATTATGAGTCATCCTTTAGATTCTTACTTGTTACATATTATATAAAAAAGACAGGAGGGGACATTTTGTTTTTTCTTTTCTTATTTTGAGTTGGGAGGGAAAGACAAGTAAAAGTCAAATAAATCAAGGGTTGTTAACGTGCCGTCTGTGTAGCTGTCTATTGGTTACTAGGCTTTATATAAATCACGAAACAAGACTTCGTTTCGTTGTTTTTTTTCTTGTTTCCGGACTGTAATAATATTTTGATTGTGGTTTGTATGTGGACTGAAAAGTGTCCTTTAATTGCCTGCATGTTTGCAGAAGGTCTTTAGTTGTTTGCGTTAGAGTGACGTTGGGAATGTACGTACTTGTTCAACCGACTTCAAAGTAAGAAGGTTCATAATCGCAAATACTGACTCATTGTGTGTTCATTTAGTTACTCGAAAAATTCTGGACAGATTTTTGTTTGTTCAACCATCCAATACCTTTCCAAGTGATCCCATAAAAAATTAATTTAGTAGATTATTAGATATTAACTAAATAGTAAAAAAATATGCCATCCAATGCATATCTTCATTGATCACATGAAGGTTTCTAGGCTGATTTGGGATTTTTTTTTCAGTTAAAGGCGGTTTTCATTTATAATTTATTGCATATTAAACTAATCATATAAAGTAAGCATATCTCACTAACGTAATTGTCTATTACGGAGCTCCTACACTGTTAATTCTTTTGTAATATTTAGCAATAAATAATTTAAGAATCACATACAAAATTATTTATAAAATTGACAGTGCCTCTAGTTTTTAATAACAACGCATTGTGCAAATTGATTTCGTGCGATTATAAGCGGCTTATAACTATCTGCTGAGATTCTTGCTGGTATTTTTTCAATTGCAATACATTCCGAGTCAATATCAGAATCGCTACACAATGCTATACAATCATTCAATGACGATTCAAAAAGTCTGTAAACAATGTAGTTTAGATTAAATTTACATTAAAAATATTTAAACATTATCTTTGTTCATCTATCTTGTTTTACTTTCTTCATCTTTTATACAGTAGTTTCATTACAAAGTGTACTGTACTTAGGTACTAACTTGGACATTTTAAAGTGGCTTCTGTTCTTAGCGTTGCAGCTTTCCTTTAAAACATCGAAATCGAAGCGTAAAAGTGCAGTGAAGAGAAATAACACCGTAAAGGTGAGATTAGACGAGTGCAAGACTTCTAAAGTCGATTTAATGTCGCATTTCCTTCGAAGTTTTTATTGAAAGCCTTGACATACTGCTTTTTTTAGCGAGGCGAAATGCTTGGAGCACCTTACCGTCACCCAAGGGATGTGAAGGCGTGTGTGGGATTCTCCTGCCCTAAGAAAGTCAGGTCTACCCACTAAAAACCTTCCGGCAGTCGACAGAAAGTTGGTTTAAGAAATTGCGGAGATTCTGGGTTCGATGCCTGGGTCTAGAAAGGTTCTGAATGTTTGCATTCGCCAAGCACGGAAGAAACAATCTGTCTTTTTAATGCCCAAATGCATTTTCTTTGTTTTTTCCTTTTTAGTTATGTATTGGTAATAAAAGTCAGGTTTCTCGATCAAACAAACGTATATTCACTTATATCACAAACGCACACAGCGTTACAGAACAGGGGGTCTACTCCCAAAAACGAAACGAACAAACGAAAGGTTTCGTTTATGAAGATTAATCAAAAGTTTGCGAATTAAAACGTGGTTTTTGATTTGTATAAAAAATATACTTTTTACGACATATTTCGTTTTTGGGAGTAGACCTACTGATATAGACTCTTTCGCAGGAAGGTGGAGTTGCGCGTAGCTCTGCCTGATATCAACTGCCTGCCTCGACACCAAGCGGCTTGCGAGCCAAGCTACGACCACCCCACCACTGAACAATTTCATGCCAGTAGTAAATAAACATCCGGGACGTATTAAGATTATACACTGTGGTAGTCAATACAAATACTTATTAATATATTACACTACTTCCGCTGAAACTTTAATTTCCTGTTAACATTTTGAATATTAAATGCGACTTCCGGTTCAATTTATAATTTAAAAATACTTTCCTTAAAATAATTTCAGACTAATATAATGTTAAAATATTAAAATCACAACATATGATCTATATAAGTTTTTTAGGTACGATCCGTTCCATATTACAGTAGAAATGAGTTCTGTGCCCAGCAATGGACACCCCGAATTCTAAATTAATTTATGTACTTAACAAACGTTTTTTAGATATAGTATTATATTATACTACCTACATGAAATTTATTCATTTCAATGTTGAAATTAATTTTATCTCATTTCGAATTTGCGAACCAACATTTGGAGGAAGGAAGGGTTTTCATGAAACTTTATGAAAAAAAGTCTATGAACCATTATTTTGTATTATTTTAAATATACATACATACTTATCCTATATTAGTTCACTGCAGGGCATAAATCTCTCCTAATTTGACGACCTCGGTGGCGCAGTGGCTAAGGTAGGTGGCCAAAGCGCGAAAGGTCCCGGGTTCGATTCCTGGTCAGGTCAATTTGGAAAACGAACTTTTCTAAATTTACTTGTGTCTGGGTGTGCTGGGATGACGCCCCAGTTAATATCCGTCGCCTGGTACTCATAGTACAAGGGAAAACCTTAGTTTGAGACCAGGTGATTGGTGTGATTGCCTGGCGCATTGATTTATTTATTTATTATTTAATTACCGCCATCACGCCTTGTCATCAGATTGACGTTTCTAGCGTCTATCTATATTCGTTTATTTCACATAAATATTTAGTACGCATTAATCGCCAAACCCAAGAAACTCCATAGAGACCGTAGCAAACTATTCTGCAACATTTCCGATCCGTCATATTGTCTGACAGGCAGATGTAGCAAATACACGCTATTTATCGTAATTGGCAATATAATTAGATCCCCATAGTTAGTGAGGGCTCAGTTCGTTATCAGAAAGCCGCGTATCTTCCGCTCTGGGCTCTGACGTCATGCGGTGACACTGACAGCATTGAACGGAGGCGATTCAGGCTTATGACTCACTGGGATACCAGCTTTTTGGTGGAAGCTACAGCTCTAGTTGTGACGTCACGACTAGGGAAGATAAATTAAGAATTAAGAATCGTAGAATATCGACAGTGACGGATTTAGCATAGAAGCAGAAAAAGCTGAAGCTTAGGGCGGCAAACACAAAAGCGCGGAGAACGTGCCCTAAAAAATTTGGTACGAGAAAATTAAGGTCACGGATACGAGATGCAACTACAAAAAATAAAAAGGTTTGTATTTGCAAATGACGTAACAATTTAAAACGTTAAATAAATAGTAAAGAAACTGATCACGTTTAGAAAATATAAAAAATATCTTTTAAAGGCTGGTGTGGAGAGGCACTCACCTAGACCTGCTTGGCCCACAATTAATTTGGAAACTGCAACATCAAAGAAACAGCTACTGAACTACCCGACTATAATGCTTATTAAAATGTTATTTAATAATGCAAAAATAAAATAAAGTTAAAATTAATTCGATTTTCAAAGTTTAAATTGTAAACTTAAACCAATGTCATTTATTGTCATTTGAATTTAAGTGGGCCTTATAAAGTACGACCTTTTTTCCGGGGGAAATTCTTTGACGTACCGTACTGCCATCTGGTAGTTCTAAGAAGCTTGACCGGGGTCACGTTGTTCTAGTGAGATAAGCCCTTAGTGCCGTATCTTGATCGTAGGGCAGTAAATCATTCTGTTATGTGTAGGATGGGCTTTAGGTAGCTTCCATAATGACTCGACATGATGTATTAAGGCCGGATTTTATCATTTAGATTATGTTAAACTTTATTCGTAGATCATTTTGCGGACTTACTAGGTCCGCATAAGTTAAGTGAGGTAATATTTTTGCATTGATGTTTTAAATAGGTTCAAAATTGACGACCTCATAGCCGAGAGGAGAGCAGGCCAGGCTTTGGCGTCGTGTCATCTCTGAGGGGCCCGGGTTCGATGCCCGGTCTGGGAAACGAACTTTTCTATATTGTCTCGGGTCTGGGTGTTGTGGTACGTTGTTGTTTCTGATTTCTGTAACACAAGTGATTTTCACAGCAATATATACAAGTTCTATTTACAGCAATGTATGTGTTATTGTGTCATGTATAATATAAGTAGCGACTCGGGCTGCGGCTTGGCGTCTGTCCCTTGACGCGTACTGGCCCTGTTTTTTTTCAGTTTTGCGACAAAATGTTCGCTGGTATTGGTTGTAGCGTGATGTTATATAATCTAAAGCCTTATATATGTTACCGTAAGATTGTAAAAATCGTTAGATTACAATCTATCTCGCGAGATTGTAAACTGTCGACAGATTGTGAACCGTAACTTGGGATTGCAATTTAACGGATTATTTTTACAATCTTACGGTGACATAATATATATTTTATATAACAATTCAGGCCAATAATTCCTAAGATTGGCGCGTTCTAACAAACAAACGAAGTCTTCAGTTGTATACAATTAGAATATAATATATATTGGAGGTGGTATATGAGCAAAACAGCGGAATGTATCTAAGGCTGAGATTCTTGCTCCATAAACAATTAACCACGCAGTTTTGTGAAGGGACGAACAATAGGCAACCCGTGTTAATCTCATCAAATAATTAATTCCATGGTTAAAATGTAAAATGATCTTTGAGCTTGACGTCACTAATTATAATCATGGGAACCATGCGGGATTCCATCAAAGAAGAGACTGACGGAGATGACGGCTTGGTCCAAAAGGATTTAGGGTAGGTACTAACTTAAGTTAAGAGAGGTAGGGCATAGCGATTTATCGCTCGAACTGGAGCAGCCCAACTGGTGAAATACCTCCACCTTACAGAAGACCGCAGCCAAATAACAATCACTTCTGTGTTGTTGTGTTCCTGCGTGTGAGTAAGGTTTCCAGAGCTCCTGGGGGATGCTACATTAGTAGCAGGGGTCAAGCCTTCAAGGTAAGGGCGAGAAGTAACATATTTGTTATGCTGTACTTGTCACCCTTAAGCTAGGACCTCATTACCACTTAACATCAGGTGGGATGAGGTCAATCTTGAAGTGCAATATAAAAAAATATAAAAAAAGGTCGAGCGGGGCGGAGCAGTTAGCTAGTATATTTCATCCCATTGAACGAGTCATTATTGCAAGGTGGACATGAACCATCTCGTACATTTCAATTTAATGTTTTACTTTTCAGTATATCGAAAGGATTCGAAAAAATATGGATGGACTAAAGTTGTGTTTTCACCTAGATGGTGAGGGGCGGAGCAGTGTTTGCTAATGTAACATGTGTAAAATAGTGGAATGGGGAATGTGAGCATTAATAACTATTTATTTTCTGATATATATATATAGCTGTGAGACCCAAAAACCAGACACAATGGAAAATCGATTGCATTTGGCATTAAAAAGGTCTAACGATATCAGAAAGAAAAAAATAAAATACATTTATTGACCAACACAGAGTTATCAAATACAATCATTACAGAGGTTAAAGTACCATGAGAAGCTAATTTGGTTTCCACTCAGCAAATGTTGCTACGAAATTTTTAACACCGCAGCAACGCTGGTATTCTGGTGAAACCCTCAGCTTACAAAAATAGCAAGAGCCCTGGCTCTAACTATTTTAAAGTCGCACTATATTTTTTTCTTAATATGGACTGTGCAGAATGGAATATCTACTATATAAAAATAAGTCGGGTTTTCCTTCCTGACGCTATATCTCCAGAACGCACGAACCGATTTCCACGGTTTTGCATTCGTTGGAAAGGTCTTGGGATCCGTGAGGTTTATAGCAAAGAAAATTCAGGAAATTTTTTAACAGAAAAGCGGGAAAATCCTTTAAGGCGAAACGAAGTTCGCCAGGACCGCTAGTTATACGATAAGTGTGTAGTCCTAAACATATACGGCAGAGTGCACTTACCGTAGGCTAACGGGTTGATACAGCATAAAAATTTCATCGTCTACGATAACTTGCGCGATACGTGAAGGTCGTGGGTTCGATTCCCGCACCGCAAGGGGAGGTTAACCATTTCTGTTTCTTTAAAATACGGAATATTATGTTTTCTTATCTGTTTCGCTTGGGTAATCCGGGTCTAATAGAAACTTTCTAATTAATACCCAATTAGTTTGATATAGGAAAACTCCTATTCATTCAACTGCCCGTAAACTCCAAGCGGAGATGATATTACAAATTTCAACAAAGCATCCGCATATCGCCACATGTTATTATATTTACTCAGTAATTGCATTGTTGTGTTGTTGTGTTGTTTTAGATGGGTGAAAAGTACCTATGCAAGGGTTCTAATAAAGAACCTATTTATTCACATGAGCAAACGATTTTCACAATTTTAGTTAATAATTCATATATTTTCTATAAATAAATAAAAATAAAGATTGGACAACATCACATACATTGCTCTGATTCTGTGATAAGTAGCTTAAGCACTTGTGTAACAGAAATCAGAAACAACGACGGTACCACAACACCCAGACCCGAGACAATATGGAAAAGTTCGTTTCCCATATTGACCCGACCGGGGATCGAACCCGGAACCTCAGAGATGGCGCTCGCCAAAGTCAGGCCCGCTCGCCTCTCGGCTACGGAGGTCGTCAAATACTAACTTACTATTTTCTATACTTAAAACGACTATGTGTAGTAAAAAAGGAGAGAATATGTTTTTAAAATTTGTAAAAAGTAAACTCAAAAACGAATCAGTGGTTTAAATAAATAGTTTTGCCTTTAGAATGCTTTATTATTATTGTGTAATCTGTGATGCTATATGTTAAAAAAATCACTCTATAGACAGTAACTAAATAAAATAAATAATTGTGCCTGACATCACACTACTCAACTAGTCTCAATGTAGGGCTATTATTTCGGGTATTAAAAGTACAAGACAACGGTCACTAGGTAGGAGCATCAACTCAGAACACCCAGACTCAAATCAATTGAGAAAAGTTCGCTTCTTAATTGACCTGATCGGGAATCAAACCTATAACCTTTCGTGCTTAGGGCACCTACCCAGCCACTGCGTCATCAAGTTTGTCAAATACTAAATGATAGTAAGCGGATAGAAATCTGATATGAAAATCAACCTGCAATAATGATTCACGGTTTAAAGAATTTTATTTCTCAAAAATAACATTTTACATAGTTCACTAAATAATTAATAATTCCTAAATAATGTTCTGTTTTGTTTTTGTTTAGTTTAGTTTCGCACTCGCAGACAACCACTCAAAAGTGGTTTGCGAGGCCTTTGATTTTAATTTAAGTATTATTAAATTAATAATAATAAATAAATAATAATAATAATAATTCTAAGGGCATTTTTATGAAAAATCCTCTCGTCATTTTAGTAAAAATATTGCTTTACAATCTGTATCAGGAAATTTAATAAATCAAAAGAATTCATAAAAGTGAAACTAAAAATTGTGTTACAAATGAAAGAGCTTTTATTTAAACTTAAGAAAATTGGATTCAACATGAATCCCAATGAATTCGTGCTGGGAAATGCCTTTTCGTTTTGTCAGTGGACCTTGGATAAACTCTAACGAAGAGAAAAAATGAGAAATTTAAACAAAGCCGATGTCGCACCCAACGATGACTCAATGGAAATACACCTTAGCTATGGAATAAGCTTGGCTTAGGTAAATCATGTTTTACAGTCAAATACGAGAATTCATTGTAACCCCCAACAAAATTCCTTGGAGATATGGTAGGTGTAGGCTCTGTTTCCGTTGCACACAACATACTGTAATTAAACAGGTAATAAACACGTAGTTTCTTTATAATTCCATGATTTAATACAAGCGTTTGATCCAGTGCCTACATTAAATGACCTTCGTAGCCTATAGGCGAGGGGAAATACTCGTTTGAAGGCACAGTTGGGTCTTAACAAGTGTTCCATGTGACAAGTTATTACATTATTTGCTTAATATATGTAACTACAATTCACTTCAAATATCCTATACGCTTTTTCAGTTTAGTCCACTGATTATTGCTTAATTACTTGTTACTTAATTTGTAAATCAATGTTTCAAAACTGGTAAATCAATGTAACATTCATCCATCAAAAAAAAATCCATCAAAATATATTTAAAAGAAAACTCAAAAAAAAATTTTTAGCTAACTTAGCTTAGCAACTTAAGTTCTCAATTATTAAGTTAGAGACTCATGATCCCACAGACAAACTATGTACCTAAATAGTTTTGTCGGACAACTGTCAACTTTTGTAAACCACTGTTTGTTTAATAAATAAATAAATAATAAATCAAACATACTTTTTCTTCCGCTACCTGCCACGAAATCAAAAATGCTATTATGCATATCATATAAAAGAAGTGGTCAAATTATTTTAATTAAAAAAATTCAATCTCAAACTATAAGAATTCGTTATTAGTATATCCTGAATTCAACATTTCTCACAATGTATACTACTCAACCCCTTTTATTTAATACCTCTAATAAGTTATTTGTGTCAAATTATAACTTAATCTGACATTTTGTGTCGGCGGCCATCTTGTTTTGCCTTCGATTTCCATCAAGCATAGTTCAAAATACTCCCGACTAATTTATAAATCAAGCTGATGTAGGTATTTCAAACCAGTAAAATCAAAATGGGTTAATCTATTCTAGGGCTTCGTTACCACAAGAAGACAAACACACACACTAGCAGACACGTCAAACTTCTAACACCCCATCGTTTTGCGTCGGGTGATAAATACTTTAACAAACTCTTACTTTAACTTAACGACGATTTCCCAGTGCAATGAAGAAAATCACTTCATTGTTCCTACACACACATTCCGCTCCTAGCTCCGTGGGACGGAAAAACTAAATTTAAACAGATTCCGTGTCCAAACGTCCGCTTCAATGGAAACACGCCCTAATACTGTGGACACAAATGTTTGCTGTCGGGTGACTGGACATATTACTCCCAGGAGGATTTTAAATACAACACAGTTTGTTTCACTTGAAGTTTAAGCTTGGTACGAGAGATATGTATGATTAATGGTTGCAATAGTCCCATGCGATGGTAAGTAGTGGTATTAGCTGAAAAACACAGGAAGCATGTATTATTCTACTAATATTATGACGTTTTTGTTACTCTTTCACGCAAAAACTACTGAATTTTGATGTACTTTTGTAAAAAAATAGATGTACTCGTATATAAGATTAACATGTCGGATACCTTTTATCTTGATACTAGCTTTCCGCCCGCGGCTTCGCCTGCGTGGAATTTGTTTATATTGTGGTATAAAGCACAACATACACAATTCAATGTAAAATGGTAGGAACCAAAAAAAGCAAAAAACTGTGAATAAAGTTACAACAGCAAGTAAGTAAATGAGTCGAAAAGTGCACCGAATAAGTGTATGAGCTACATGTTAAAGCGCGAGATATCAATCCACTTCTTACGTGTCTTAAAAAAACAACATTATCATTTTTTTAAAAACACCCAGCGCCATCTATCGCATACCTCAAGAACTATATAGCGTCAGCTATCATTCCACTTCTTACGTATTTTAAAAAACACCCAGCGCCATCTATCGCGTACCTCAAGAACTAAATAGCGTAAGCTATCATTCCACTTCTTACGTATTTTAAAAAGCACATCGTTACCACCATCTAGCGCCATCTATCGCATACCTCATCTCCAATCAATCCATCAAGCAAACTATATTTTTGTTTTACCTCGGGAATATCATTTTTTATGGGATTAAAAGTACCCTATTATTTAATCCGGACTTCTAACTTTACGTCTGCTTAATTTCAAAGCAATCGGTTCAGTAGTTATGGCGTGAAAGCGGAACAAACAAACAAACAAACAAACAAACTCACTTTCCGATTTATAATATTAGTAAGGATAGTAAGGATAGTAAGGAAGTAGGGATAAGGATAGTAAAACGCCGTTGGATCTGAATAAGATTGCCCACATTCGCTAAAATTCGTCGAGATATGATTGTTTTCAATAGGACTAGCTGATCTTTAAATTTACTATTAGAACAACCTTTATCTAGCAACTTAGTTAATTTGTTTGCTTTCTTTCATATGCCCATTTAAATTTCTAAAACGCTACAGCAAATATTAAATTATCAAAAAGTAATTCAATTTTTTTATGGATTTACCTTTAACAATGATGAACTTCCGTGCAAACAGACACACATGTTTTGAACCCTTTAAAGATTTAAAGTATATCAATTTCTACCCAAATTATTTCTAATTATGCCTAAAAGACACTTTGATAATTTTTCGAGTACATGGATTTTTTTACAACTATACCAACCGATTAGTGACTATAAATCAAAATCGAATAAGGAAAAGTCAAATTATTTTGGTACGCATACATCCAAATTTCGTTCTTTAATTGATATATTTTAACATCTAAGTCATGATCTATACATATTATTAAGAAACAATTTCAATATAATAACATTTGTATTGAACGAGAAATATTTTTGTCAGTATTCTGAAAAATAAGTAGTTCTTATAATTTGTTTTGTTTTATTTTTATATATTGCACTTCAAGATTGACCTCATCCCACGTGATGTTAAGTGGTAATGAGGTCCTAGCTTAAGGGCGACAAGTACAGCATAATAAATCTGTTACTGGACTTGTCGCCCTTACCTTGAAGGCTTGACCCCTGCTACTAATGTAGCACTCCCCAAGAGCTCTGGAAACCTTACTCACACGCAGAAACACAACAACACAGAAGTGTTATTAGGCTGCGGTCTTCTGTAAGGTGAAGGTATTTCACCAGTTAGGCCACTCCAGTTCGAGCGATAAATCTCTATGCCCTACCTCTCTTAAAATTTCGAAAGCTTTAAGACACTTGAAGTTAGTACATTTAAATGGAATGGGACTGAGTTTATTAAAGCTTTGAATAACAATTTTGCCCTGACTTTGTACCGTGGATCATATAACACATATTAATGAAGCAAAATTATAAACTTTTGTTCGTGTTAATTTGTTTAGGCAATGTTTACGGCCAATACTTGTAAGGTAAACTTTTCTTTACACAGTGTTCCCCTGGGCAGGGGATGAGAATATTAAACATTTATCTTCTAAGCCATTTGTATTATACACCAGTAGCGGAGCGTGTTTTTTTACAGTCTGTGATGTGATAAACCATGCTTTATGCATTTAACCTGCAATGAAAAAGTTTAAATCACTATAAATCAATATCTTTTTTCGTCGTAATTTTATAACTTCAGAACGGGCTCACCAATCCAAACCAAATTTTTGGACGCTTTGTTTGGTTTATGTGAAGTTTGCTCAAAATCGGTCGAGCGATTCTTCAAATTTATTACATTTTTTGTAACAGAATGCGTGCGAATCCGCGGTGAGCCGCTAGTATTTTATAAAAAAAGCAGAAAGTGCAGATCACTAGGGGTTCCAATATAAATACTGGATCTAAAATGAGAAATCTTTTTGCTTATGTATATTATGTACATCAGTTTTGAACCGTCTATATTAACCAAATGTATCTACCTCCGGTTCGAAACATAGAACTACAGAGAAGGTAAAAAGCTAAAATTATAACTAAGTTTGTAACGTTTGGTACCTAAATAATTAGGTAATTAATACAATTATGAAAATTATTAACAAAAATAAAATAAATTGTAAGTGAAGATGATATGATTCACTAATGGAGGCTTTTGCACTGCAGTAGGAAAGGCAGATAATATGCTGCATTTAAGTAGGTACTTTAAATCAATCAGAGCAGCAACTGGTCATTAGCATACATTATTAATGTCCGCTAATGGCTCCCATTTACATACGAGTACGGATGTAAGAACAGTCGAACGTACAACGGAAGGTCCATATGTTTTAATCATTAAATAGAAACATCAAAAGTTGGCTTCGAAATTCGGGATCTTCGTTTAAATTTACTAAACATAATACGATAATTTCATCATTTGTATAGAATTTATTTTTTTATGTGCAGTTAGATTTTCTAAAATATGTACAATGAAAATATGTTTTTTTCTTAGAAAATAAATAATAATTGATGCTGAGTTCAGTGGAGGGGTTTGTTTACGTCGCAAAGAAATCTGTACAAATTGGGGACGTTTAAATTAAATAAAATGTATAAAGAAGTAAATTATTGTCATTGTAAAAGAAACATTAAGTGTCTTTTATTTATTGGAAATCTAACCATTGAACTGAACATAAATTAAGTCATATATCCTCTATAACTGGCCCAGGGAAACATTGGTTATCACTTGTCGATACAAAGATTGCCATACACTTAATTTTGCATAAATTGCTTACCGACATAAAAAAAAATCCTCCTCTCTCTTTCTTTGCCGTGGCCATAAGGGTCCATAATTTGTACTTTTAGTTTTTAAGAAAGTTGTACATTTAGAGTGCAATAAAAAATATTAATATGAATATGACATTTGCGTGTTCTATCAAACTCAAATATAAAAAGCGTGCCCCCCACTGCACGTATCATACCAATAAGGAACTTCTCCAGAAGACATTTAAAGCGAGAGTACTGACGTTGCCTCATATTTAAAACATTGCCGAAATGTGTATGACATTTGCGTGTTATACCAAGCTCAAATATAAAAAGTGTGCCTCCCGCTGCACGTATCATACCAATTTGCATCTCTTCTCCAGGAGAAATTGAAACGAGAGTATTGACGTTGTCTCATATTTCAAGCATCGCCGAAACTTGTATGACATTTCCGTGTTCTACCAAGTTCAAATATAAAAAGTGTGTCTCCCGCTGCACGTCTCATACCAATTGCATCTCTTCTTCAGGAGAAATTTAAACAAGAGTATTGACGTTGTCTCATATTTCAATCATCGCCGAAACTTGTATGATATTTCCGTGTTCTACCAAGTTCATATAAAAAGTGTGTCTCCCGTTGCACGTATCATACCAATTTGCATCTCTTCTTCTAGTCCTGACAGTGGATAACATTTTCCTGTATTCTCACAGTCGTCACGATAGGTCGAGACAACGTTCAAAGGGCGCGCGGCCAGCCGTGAACGTCTGCAGCGATCGAAATTGAATTCCGTGGAATACATTCTTTGTGCAAGCTAGTGCTGTTACATCGATAACGTGTATCGCTGAAATGGTTTGGAATACGAAATAAAAGAAACGCACGCACCACGTGGCACTCAGGTGGATGCGCTTCATTTACGCGCGATACGGAGTGCCAATGTTTTTCCCCTTTTGAAAAAAGGTATTGGATGAGAAATCATAGCTCATAAAAAAAATAAAAATAAAAACGGTCTCGTTTTTTGGAATGATTTTTAACTTTCGTAACGAAGTTAAGCACCGTGATAGGGTGCGTACTTTTTGTTTCGAATATTTGGAGTGATAGGGGCAAAAATTTTTAAGAGAGGTAGGGCATAGCGATTTATCGCTTGAACTGGAGCAGCCCGACTGGTGAAATACCTCCACCTTACAGAAGACCGCAGCCAAATAACAATCACTCCGGTGTTGTTATGTTCCTGCGTGTGAGTAAGGTTTCCAGAGCTCCTGGGGGTGCTACATTAGTAGCAGGGGTCAAGCCTTCAAGGTAAGGGCGACAAGTCCAGCAACAGATTTATTATACTGTACTTGTCGCCCTTAAGCTAGGACCTCATTACCACTTAACAACAGGTGGAATGAGGTCAATCTTGAAGTGTAATATAAAAAAAATGATCATAAAAGTATATATAAATGAAAAATCCACGCGAACGAAGTCGTGGGCACAGCAAGTCTTTAAATAAACGATAATCTAACGAAATAACATGCCATTCTGTTTAATTAATTAATTACTTAGCAGCCTATCGGAAAAACATATTATTATTTTTGTTGCAATAAATGCATATTTGTGAATAATATTGATACATGGTCTACCTATATTTGCGCCAATATGTTGTGGTTAATATTTCTTTACTTTATATTACGCTTAAAAAGGAGGCAAAAAAATATCATAAGGAAAATGATAAATTGCGCCTGAAATAACCGTTACATCAAGAGGCTTACAGGTGCTTAAATAAAAAGATGTGTTATGACATGAAATGATTTTTTTTCTGGTTCCGCAAATTGATTTCAAATAAAATAATTACAACGCATCTTATAATTCCAATGTGCTTTTTACGAACGTAATACTTT
This sequence comes from Glyphodes pyloalis, assembly GCA_037074685.1. Taxonomy (NCBI): domain Eukaryota; kingdom Metazoa; phylum Arthropoda; class Insecta; order Lepidoptera; family Crambidae; genus Glyphodes; species Glyphodes pyloalis. The sequence goes on from JAYKKO010000025.1 coordinate 8,882,007, forward strand.
TTTAGGGTTCCGAACTCAAAAAGTAAAAACGGGAACCTATCTGTCTCTCCGTCCATCCGTATCACTAAGATTTTCTATATTGTCTCGAATCTAGTTATAATGGTATCATCGTTGTTTCTGATTCCTATTATACATTTATATAACAACTAGCTGTGCCCGCGACTTCGTTCGCGTGGACTACATCCTTTCATGGTCGGTTTTACCCCTTTTTCCCCTAATATTCGAAACAAAAAGTAGTCTATATTTTAATCCAAGTTTCGAGCTATGTTTGTGCCAAATTTCATATCTCTAACTTAAAAAATAAACATTTTTCCATATACATTTCAAAGGTGGTATTACCCTTATCCCCCCTTATTTTCTAATAAAAAGTAGCCTATGTCCGTTCTTGAGATTCAAAGAATACCTATACCAAATTTCATCAAAATCCGTTCAGCCTTTTAGGCGTGAAAGAGTAACAGACAGACAGACACACAGACAGACAGACAGAGTTACTTTCGCATTTATAATATTAGTATGGATTGCTTTAGCTACTTGCCATAGAATCGAAGCAATGTAGGTAGTTATTTATTTAGGTGGTTAATCTGAAAATGTCTTAATCGTACTGGAAACAACCCATTGATAATGTTGACCCCACGGCAACCGAACTAGTTGACCTGGGTGGCACAGTGGCTAAGGTAGGCGGCCAAAGCGCGAAAGGTCCCGGGTTTGATTCCCATTAACTTTTCTATATTGGCTTGGATCTGGATATGCTGGGATGACGCCCCCAGTAGGTATCCGTCATCTGGTACTCATAGTACAAGGGAAAACCTTAGTTTGAGACCAGGTGATTGGTGTGATTGTCTGGCGCATTTATTTATTTATAGATAGCAAAATATCGAGTTTCAAACTAAACATCACTAGAGAAGTCACCGCTAACGTGTACAACTTTGTTACGTGGGGCTAGGCAGGGGGCTGCATACCAAACGGAACTAGACATGTGTCACTTTGCTTACAGACTCGTCTGCTAAATTGCCGGCTTCTTTATTCTTTTGTGTTGTAAATAAAATAGCGAGTAGCTAAAATTGGAGACATTTTGTAGGAGATCTATTGATATTTTGTTTTGTTTATTGCGAAAATGTAAATATAACGATTGTAAATTCTGAAAAGACTAGTGAGGATATTGCACTAGTAAAATGACTAAGTACATTCATTATTAGAAGAGGCTAAGTAAATATTGCTTAAGATAATAACCATAAGTTGCATGATCTCCTTTTAATTTTGTACTATCGCATAAAGAGATTTATTGTTTAAGTATAAAAACATTCCACTAATATGAACTAGTGGTAGCCCGTGACTTTGTTACCCTTTTTTTGGGATAAAAAATATGCTTAATTGATATTATAATAGATTGATATCTAGCATCTCATTTATCTAATTAAAAATTAATCTAAATTCATTCCATAGTTTGAGTGTGAAAGAATAACCATAATTAATCTAATTATTTATCCATCACATCGTACAAACTTTGCTTATACAATGTAAGAAATACTGAACTTAGTTAAAAAAAGGCTACATTTTTGTACGTTTTATTAAATCGATTTAGAAAAGTTACTCTATCTTAATTACACATTATTTTGAGTTAATCTTTATTGGCGTTAATTGCACATCGCAGATATTGGCACAAATGTCGCTCGTTAAAAAAAGTAAAAAGGTTTCAAGTTGCTTTATTATTTGGAAGTCGTCGAGCATATTGCAAGCAGTTACTAAACCCATTTAATAACGTGTTCCTGAAATTAAATGTCTCTTCGCCTACGAGGTAGATAATCCTAGATATCGAATATTGGAAAACGAGGCGATGCTTACAATTGTATCTGCTTTGCTATAATTTATGTTAATATATTCGGTTTCATTATTTTTTTATCACTGCTCAACGCCTTAATTATGAAAGAACTAGGCGGATACTTATGAAGCTTTTATAGGATTATACAAAGTTAATTTTAGTACAGTTTCTAAAGTTCAGTTGCCATTAAATGCGAATAGTATTGGACAACATCAACATCACGTGCATTGCTATGATTCTGTACTAAGTACCTTAAGCACTTGTGTTACAGACATTAGAAAAAACGACGGTACCACAACACTCAGATCTGAGAAAATGTGGAAAAGTTAATTTCCCATATTGCACCGACCAGAGATCGAACCCGGGACCTCAGAGGTGTGGCGAATGGTGTTGCTGTACTTCGGGGCATGCCGATCTACCAAGCATGCGCCGTAGTTCTCGTGTGACTCCAGCATACCCCATTCTGGCATCGTCGGCATCGTCCTTTACTGCCTCACGCACCGTAATATGGAAGCCCAGGGCGGGCCTGTGCTTGTGCATATTTTCGAGAGGGAAATGCCTACCTTACCGTCTCTCTCCGCGGGAAATAGAAAGAGGTGTGTCGGGCTCGCACCGACTAAAACCCCCTCGGTGGCCAACGCTGCGCAGTTGTACGGGACTCGGGATGCCTTCCGGACAACGCAGGCTCCCCTACCGCGCCTACCGCCAAGCGGCCCACCTTGCCGTGCAAAACGTACGCCAGGCTTATCCCACGCCTGGCGACCGGTCCCAGCAGCAGATCTGCTGTGCTGCTCCGATGCCTACTACCGCCAACACTCACACCCGAGTCAACTGATAAAAGTTCATTTCCCAAACTGAACTGAGCGATTATCGCACCCGGTACCTTTTCCTCTTTGGACACTAATTAATAGATTTTTTAGTTAATAATTTTCATGTTTATTCCCTCTTGATATAACGGCACCTTATTTATTAATAACCGAACTAAGCCGTAACTAAACTTACCAATGTACGGCACATATGTCAAAAGCAGAAAAGGCCAACCTTTTTTATGATGTTGCAGAAAAACATACGGAGTTAAACAAGAAAATCGAAGTTAGAAGAGCAAGAACATCGTACCTACATTATAAGCGGCAACTTTAATTTTTTCCTCTATTCGTATTCAAAGGAAAGGGGTTGACATCAAAGGGGATCAAATATGATTCCTCTCACTTTGTGTTAGATCAGGCTGTGATCATTTTTATTACAGAATTCCTTTGAAGCTGAAGTTTCGTTAATCTTTTTTCTAGGAACTTTTTGACGCGGGTTTTTCTGTATATATAAAATTTTAGTAGATAACGTTATTTATTATATATTAGTATACAATATTACCCAATTTACCTTTACCTTTAGCATAATTTGTCTCAATAAAAATCACAACAATTTTAAAATCAAGAAATATTTTTCATTATAGGTATATGGTCATATGGCCTGTCTGTATTTAACATAATATTATGTTCCTATTAAAATTACCTTAAAAAATAAAAGAATTTAATTAGTTTCTTTTTATTTAAAATAAATCCTCTTTTATTATTGGCATACCCACCAGGGTCCGTACCTCGTACTTAGAATTTTCAAGAAACTGTATATAGCTGATACCATTATTTAGTTAAATGAAAAGAAATACGAATATTCTTTGTCCATTCTTCTTTAAATAATGTAGAACCCAGAAAAAAAGTCACATTAGAAAACTACAAATGCGAGTGAAGTTGTTATATCACTCAAACAAATTCGCTTTTTGAGCCATTTTTCAAATGGCTTCACCGTGCTCTGCCTACGTGCCTGCAAAAGCCATTTGCAAGTTAAATCTAGGCCAACCAATTAGTCCAGAGAAAAAAACCGTTTAAAACAGCCTAGTCGCAAGGTTTAATGCAAGGGAATATTTCCGATAATTAAATTGTATTGAACTTTCAATTCAGCAATCCAAAGTTTTAGTAGGTATTTTCAAGCCTATTTTTAACCGACTTCCAATAAAAGGAGTCTTATTATTTCAACTGCATACCAATTTTTTAATATGTGTGCCTGATAACTGCCTCTATTTAAATGATTTTAATCTACGAGTAATATTATTTTAAATGCTTAATTTATTGTTGTTTATTTTGATTTCTTTATTTATCATAGTACTAGTTAATTCTGCATTTCTTCACTATTACCGCGCCCATCTACAAACTATCTGCATGACCCAAGGGTTGACTGGTAGAAAATGCATTAAGTCCACCTGTTGTACTTATTTGTGCAATAGGTATAATAATATAGTTTTTACATAAATAAATATAATCAGATTTTAATTATACTTGTTTTTTTTTTTGAAAGGGGCTTGATGGTGGTATCATGATAATAAATAAATATTAAAATATTAATAAAGCTTATAACTTTCAATACATAATCATAATTGCGTGAGTGGACAGGGTAATTTGTCGTATCAAAGTCACTTATGACATTTGAGCCGATTAGGGAACAAATAAAACAAAAATAATTAGTCATTTGAATAAACAAAACTTATATTACTTGCTTAGAAATCAGGGCTCGTACTCTCATGAACTCGTTATATTATGTGAGGTCTTCTTTTTCTATTTATTATTAATTATAGTGCCACACTCGATTTTGGTTAACATAACACAACTGCTTAAGCTACTTTCAGGTCGAAGTGTGATAATGACTTATTTCTTTATTTATTTGGATTTATTATTTATTACTTATTTTTATTCTTTATTTGGAAAACAAAACAGATTACAATCAACATAAATGTTAGTTACAAAAGCAAATAGATTTAACAACTAGATTATAACGGTAATATTGTTAACAAATGTTTAATAGTAACTCTCCGAATGATCCAAAGGTTCACTGGTAGAGAATGCCCATAGCATTAAGTCCACCTGTTGTACTTTTTTTGTGCAATAAAGTATTTAAATAAATAAATAGTATTGTTTGCATTTGTTTTTGTTTTGCTTTTTCTACACTACACATCTACACTTATTAGTGTAGATGTAGAAGAGATAATTGTGTATAATATTTTATTAAGAGAAAAGATTTGTATTTTTGTGTGTATGTAACAATTAAACTCAAAAACTTTCTTTCACTATTGGAAAGCTGTATTTACCCTGAGTAACAAAGTATATATATAATGCTGGCAAAGACTTACTCCACGCGTACAAAGTCCCGCGCTGCCACTGGTATACATACAATAAAGAAGATATCACTACATAGTATGAAACAAAGTTGCTTTTTCTATCCCTACATCCCTATGTATGCTTCGATCTTTAAAACTACCCAATGGATTTTGTGTGTTTTTTAATAGATAGAGTGATTCAAGAGGAAGGTTTTCATGAGCAATAAGTAATAGTAAAGCCAATATTTAAGTATTTACATTACATCCGTGTCAAGCCGGGGCGGGTCGCTAGTCTACAACGAAACACAATTCAGCGACGCGATGAAAGATTTAAAGTTAACAGCGCCGCTGTGAAAATTATTAAGTGAAAATGCTTGTTCTAAGTTGATAATTTTATTCCGTGCAAAGTTCTTTGATGAACTCGTTACAACCAATTAGTTCTTTCTTTAAACTTTGTAAGGTAGGTACCCTTGCAAAATGGCGGAAATTAATTTTCGAGATTTTTTTTTAAATCTAATACTAATTATTGTTTTTCTAACTAGCTGTACCCGCGACATCGTTTGCGTGAACTACTTACTTTCATAGTTGGTTTAAGAACCTATCTACCCTAATATTTTAAACAAAAAGTAGTCCATATTTCAATCCAAGTTTTGAGCTTTATTTATGCCAACTTTCATATCTCTTACTTAAAAAATACACATTTTCCCATATAAACTTTCAAGGGCGGTATTACCCCCATCCTCCCTTATATTGAAAACAAAAAGTAGTCTGTGTCCGTTCTAGAGGTTCAACGTATACTTATACCAAATTCCATCAAGATCGGTTCAGTGGTTTAGGCGTGAAAGCCGGACAGACAAACAGACAAGTCACTCTTATTTTCGATGTATAATATTAGTTTGGGTTGCTACCCAGTACCCATACTAATATTATATTGACGTTTTATGTTACAGATTTATTGAACATAGCTCAGCCTTGTGTTCATCTTTAGGTATTATTTAAGCGTTGGTAGTTTTTTAGCCAGTATCCATTATCAAATAATTGATTGTCGAATTGGCTTTATGGAACACAAAATAAATACTAAATAAACTATTCTTACTTTGTTCTTTTTAGTTAAGTATAATTTTTATATTTTACAAATAGCTGTAATCGTAAAAGAGGGAAACATTTAATATAGACTAATAATTTTAGCCGCCTTTAAACATCATTTATTCAACTACGGAACTCTAATAATAATCTCTTGCGTAGTTAGTTGTTTAAATCTCTGCACTGAACAACAATATGAACTTGAGGATTATTCTTAAACTAGCTGTCGTCAGAGAGTTCGTCCGCCATCAAACATCACAAAGATCCATTCAATAGTTTGTGTGTGAACGAGTATCAAACGTTAATTCAGACATCGAGACAACCAGACGTTTAAACGTACTTTTGCGTTTGTAATTAGTAGGATGTATTTAGTATACATTTGTTTAGTTACAAATTTTATAAAGCAGATATAAAATAACGCATTTAGCCCATCGATTAACCACGCCCGGTCTTTGGGCAATATATTTTCAAAACAAAATGATTTTTTATATAAATTACTGCATTCCCTGGTCAACTGAACACGCAACATTGTTTATGATAGAGGTGCAAGCTTATTGATGTCTTTGTCGAACTGTTTTCAGAGGCATCGATTCCCAACATTTTTAATTTTACGATCAAACTCGATTTCAATTTACTAACACGTGTTATGTTAAATAAGATTCGATCGGTCTATCGGTGTTAACTTTTTTTTTTACGAAAAAAATATATTTTAGGAATCATTTCACCGATTAACATAACAAACGTTTAAACCACAGCAAACAAGAAGAAAAGAGGTAAGGAACGTATGTTCTTTACTAAAAGTGGAAGTACTTCCGCCGAGCTAGGTGTTATCTGCTCGGGGACCAAGGCCCAACTACCTTTTTTTTTTTTTTTTTTTTTTTCCTAACTGACTATAGATGATGGCCGCAGATGGCCTTTTCATCTTCACCGGGCTTGCGGGGGAGCGGAAGGCTCTCACCCCTTAAAAATTTAAACAACTGCCGGAGGGCGCCCCATAGCGGGGCTCGGACCTCGGCTCGGGCCGTTGTTGGGAGAGGGTAATCGAACATATGTTTGGGGAGAAAATCGCCCCGGCACGTGCCGGTATCTTGAAAAGGAGCCTACCAGTGGGGATCGCGGCGTGCGTCCTCGCCGGCGAGGACGGAAAAGCGGTCGGTTTGATGTGTGCTGTGTCGCGAGCTGTTTTGCGTCGGCCATGGCGACCGTTATGGCGTCGTCGGGATCTAAAAGCACATTCCTAGGCCTACGTTTACGTGGGCGGACTACGGAAGGGACGTAGTCAGCGGCCGAGACCACTAGACTATTTGGATGATGGGGAGCAGAGTCAAAGTAGCGGGAAGAGAATCTTGGTTTGTCGTATATATACTTAGTGGCGACGAAAACTCTGACATCGCGATGTAGGATCGATGTCATGCATTACGTATGGAGCGTTGTTTACTACGCCAATTCTGCTGACGCTGTATTTGTGTCGACTTGTTGCACATTAAACATAGCAATTTTATAATATTAAGGTAATTCTGTACTCTCATACTGTGGTAAGAAGCTGAAGCACTTCTGCTACAGTAATCAGAAACAACGGTACTGTTATAGTACCGTTGTTCAATGTATAGTACCTTTTCCTTATTGCCCAGACCCGTGGCAATAAGGAAAAGCTTAAAAATAGAAGTTTAAAAATATCACTTCTTAATGTTTTTTATTTTTTTAAATAAAAAAACTATTCTCAAACTTACATGACAATTTATCCAAAATTGATTTTTTTAAATTAAAATAACAATATTAGGATGTATGTGTGTTTATTATGTTACTCTTTAGCGAGAAATCGATTGAATTGATTTGGATGAAATTCCAAAGATATATCTGATAAGAGATTAGCATACAGGATACTTTTTACACCGAAATAATACGGATAAAACCGCCGGCACCGCCTTGTTATTGCAAAATATTCGTTTTAAGTTTCACTCGTTCCCTTATCAAAAACGGCTCCACAACTTTGGGAGCCGGTGTCGAAAGGTCGAACAGTAACAAGGGCAGATAATGGCGGAGGGCTGTGCCGGAAGGGTGCTATTAATCAAAAAGTTATCGGCAGCAAGAGTCTGTTGTGACAGCCCTGAATTACTTGAGGATCCGTAAGGAACTGAATCTCCAGTTACGAAACTATCTAGTATGAATTGAAGTGGAAGAAGATTTGTTAGGATACGATGTGGGGTGTTTATGACTGTTACCTCAAGCCCCAGATTCATAACTAGTAAGTTACGTACATACGCTGCCCTCTGCGTCATATTTGATGGTTTTAATGTTCGATTACCTCAGTGTTAAGTTAAAGATCCGAAGCGCAAACGTCTCGGGTTTGATTCTCGATTAGGTCAATTTGGAAAACGTACTTTTGAAAATGTATGTGAGTTTGCGTTTGCTGGGTGGACGGGACGCTCTTGGTTAAAACAACTGTTGTCTTATATTCTTACAAGGAAAATTTAGTAAAAACTTCAATTCAAGTCCAGCTGTTGATTCGTGTGCAAAAAAAAATACAATTCATTACCGAACGTGATAAGACCGACCCCTGCAGCCCTTTTAGTATATATAACTACCTCTATATATGAATAAGAAATGCCTATATGTTTGTTAAACTGCGTCAGCAAGTGCAGCGTCTTTAACGACCTCAATAGCCGAGGTGAACTGGCTGAACTTCAACGTCGTGCTATCTCTGAGGTCCCGGGTTCGATTCCCGGTCGAGTCAATATAGAGATCGAACTTTTCTATATAGTCTCGGGTCTGGGTGTTGTATTATAATCGTCGTTTCTGTAACTCAATCGTATAGCTACATACCGCAGATTTAGAGTATGTGATGTCCACTATTTTTGTCGTAAGTAGGTAACGTAATAGTTTTATGCGTAGTTTGCTGAAAATATCTAATCTTATGAGCTTATTACAATAGCACCAATACTATGAGTTTAATTTTTTAACCTAAACGATTAGACTGATGACGTCTCTTTAGACACTTGAAATTGGTGGAATCACTGCGTTGTTCCTAAACGCAAGATAGAGGAATCTGAATTAAAGTATAAAATCGAAGGCACAAATGTGAAAAAACATAATGCCCCAATATAGCGATTTATCGCTCGAACTGGAGCAGCCCGACTGGTGAAATACCTCCACCCTACAGAAGACCGCAGCCAAATAACGATCACTCCGGTGTTGTTGTGTTCCTGCGTGTGAGTAAGGTTTCCAGAGCTCCTGGGGGATGCTACATCAGTAGCAGGGGACACCCCGGTCGGCCTTGCACGGTCCTCCGCAGATGAGCGGAAACGGCCTTGCACCCGGTTGTTTCCGCCAGTCCCCCGACAAATCTGGAGGACTAGACGGAGCCGCCCTATAAAAGGACAGCAATTTCCGCCGATAGCGTTGTGGTTGCCATGGTTCCACCAATTTCCTACAGCGTCATCAATAGGCGATGAGAGGGTGCGGGGGGGCTTTTAGTTCGGGTAGTCCCCGCACCTTCTGGGCGGGGGAGTCCCACACACGCCGCTGTCGTCCCCACGGCAGCGGTACGGTGCGCAAATGCATTTTCCCCTCAAAAAAAAGGGGTCAAGCCTTCAAGGTAAGGGCGACAAGTCCAGGAACAGATTTATTATGCTGTACTTGTCACCCTTAAGCTAGGACCTTGTTACCACTTAACATCAGGTGGGATGAGGTCAATCTTGAAGGGCAATATAAAAAAAAAAGCCAATTTTGTTGTACACCGATAATTTGCCGGAGAGGAGCCAAACCGATACCTTACTTTGTGCGTATCAAAGGAAGGCTAATGCGGGCATTTCCCAATAATACTCAGACCCGCGTCAATTTGAAAAAAGGTCTTTTCCCAAATTAACTCAACCGCGAATCAAACGCAGGGTATTTTGCATCGGATACTTCAGCTTAACAATTCACGATATTTGTGAACCTTTAAAACATTTTAAAAGAATTTTTACAACGTGTTTTGTTATTAAAAGTATAAAAGATTTATCATTATTGGTCATGACTTTTAAGTGACGAATGTGGTTTCCTACAATTAACAAACCCGCAAAAGTTATGTATGTGTAAAAAAATTTACAATTCCATAATTCTTGTCTTTCATATTTTACTTGCTTTTATTTATTGTCCATGACTTTATTAGCATAAACATTATTTTTTACGTAACCTAGTATTTAATCTGCCTTACTACACAATTTCATCTAAATTTATATTGTAGTTTTTACGAACAGCGGAAAAATTATATGACGACCTCGGTGGCGCAGTGGCTAAGGTAGGCGGCCAAAGTGCGATAGGTCCCGGGTTCGATTCCCGGTCAGGTCAATTTGGAAAATGAACTTTTCTAAATTGACTTGGGTCTGGGTGTACTGGGATGACGCCCCCACTTCCGTCGTCTGGTACTCATAGTACAAGGGAAAACCTTATTTTGAGACTAGGTGATTGGTGTGATTGTCTGGCGCATTTATTATTATTATTATTATATCTTGTATCCAAATGTTCATGTATATCATATTGTTCGTGACTTCATTCGTGTTATTTTGAGATAGAAATGCTGTATATTCCTACCACATTTTATCTAAATTCATTTAGTAGTTTGTGCGGTACATAATAACAAACATACATCCTTGCAAACTTTTGTTTCTATAGAATATACGCAGGATTATGAAGTACTAGCTGTGCCCGCGACTTCGTTCGCGTGGACTACATCCTTTTATGGTCGGTTTTACCCCTTTCTCCCCTTATATACGAAACAAAAAGTAGTCTTTATTTTAATCCAAGTTTCGAGCTATATTTGTGCCAAATTTCATATCTCTAACTTCAAAAATAAACATTTTTTCATATAAACTTCCAAAGGTGGTATTACCCCCCTCCCCCCTTATTTTCGTATGTCCGTTCTTGAGATTCAACGTATACCTATACCAAATTTCATCAAAATCGGTTGAGAGGTTTAAGAAGGAAAGCGTAACAGACACACAGACAGACAGACAGACAGAGTTACTTTCGCATTTATTATATTAGTAGGGATTTATTAGTTCATAATCTTTATTACATTCCGCACATCAGCTCATTCACCACATTAAAATACTAAATTTCCTTAAATATTTTCTGCTTCTTTAAAGATTTAGAAAGAGAAAGTTCCTCAGTCTATTTTCGCATCTCTCATCCAACATATGTACACACATATGCTTAAGACTACAAAAACGTCGTACGTTTCGGAGCAAAATAAATATTTCCTTACCTTCTATTGACCAGTTTTATTTGACCTCTGGTACTCCAACATATGTAACCTTAAAACGCCAGTGTTGCCTGTAAGGAATATAAAATATATATTTTTATATTGAATAATGTTGTATTAATATTTTATTTTCTGGTCCCATAACTTTCTTCGCATCATTTTGAATAAGAGTTGTTACGAATCGGACACAATTGATGCTTGAATATTTTTGTTAGTAAAAAAAAATAATAAATCAGTTTCGTTAGTATCAAAAAATACTAACGTAACCTAAACAACAGGTTGGCCACAAATAAAATGAGTGAGTCAGTCAGTATTTCTGTCGCTAATTACATTTTAATTATTAATTTTGAAATATATATTTTAAAAATATAAAAACTCCTTTCTTCACAGGACCACAAAAGCCGGACAACGATGTCATCGCTTCACCGTGGAAAATATTCCATCAAAAAATTTGGTAATTCCTATTTTTGTCGTACTATTATGAAGTGGATTTCGTTGCCGGCTCATGTGTTTCCTCCTTTCTTTGATATGGAATCTTTCAAGAGGAGCGTGAAGAAACATCTTGCGGGCCAATATGACGATGCTAACGAATAGTATAGTACGGTATTAAATCCGTTGCCATCGCGATGTGGGTTCCTCTCTTGCTTACAATTAGGCAGGGAGGAGCCAATATACCGTCCTTCTAAAAAAAAAATATTACAAGGTTTGACAATGAAGTCTAAACTATGTATTGCCGCGTGATTACAATTCACATCGTTTTAAAGGAGGAATGAAAAATTTAGGAATTCAATAACTCTATACTTAATTCTAAAACTGTAAGATCTCTATTTACACTGGACGATAGTAATTTGAGAGGCAAACTCGAAGTTATTCTAGCAGAGGTTTGTGATGACCCTCGTTTGGTTTGTTTGTCGGGAACCATTTTATACGATTCAATTTTCATATCTCGCATACATTATGCATTGGGCGTGGATGTGATTTACTTTGGGGCTTTACACGTCTGTAATGCGATGAAGGGTTTTTGGTTATTTCCCCTACACATCCCTTTAAAAGTAAACACGTTTTATAAATACTTTCGCTAACATTTTTCGTTATTTTCTTTTTCTAGTTGATTTAAGTAAAAGTAAATGTTGAATTAAGTAGTATCTACAACTAACTGATTGTTTGAAAATTTGTATATCGACATGTAGTTTGCGTATTTTATAAAATTTGTGATTAATTAAAATGTCAAGTCGACGCATAGAGATTAATAAGTTTTATGCATGGTCTTTTTGTAACGTATTATTTTTTACAGAGAAGTCCGATTTTGATTATTTTTTCTCATCGAAGGGATCCTGCACCGCCATCTTGGGAAAACGATGCAAATTTCTGAGACTATAGTTTCGCTGAATTTGTCGTGGAAACACAATTAACAAGGGCAAAAGATAATATGACTAAATGTTTATGTAGTATTTAAAAAACAGTACCTTTTTTTATTTATTTTTTTATTATCAATATAACATTCAAATAAAATATTGTCCTCGTCCTTATTTCTTAACCGGTGGGCGGATTCCAGTCATTTAAACTTTTCGTTTCCGTTAAAAAGAGATATCGTGATAATTTCCGTCTGAAATCTCGCAGTTATTGAAAACTTGCCAATCGAATGAGCATAATTCGATCAAGTTTCACAGTTTACGTCGCTTATATCCAGTTTATATTGTTAATCAATAATTTGTTATTGTTAAAGTGCATTTTTCTGCATTTGAGTGTTAATTATGGAATTAAATTTGGAAATAGATTTGAGGCTTTCATTTATTTATCAATGTTCATTCCGTTTTCTATGGAACAAGTGCTTGAGGGTATCTATTCGTTTTATTGACGTTTATTTATAAGTAGCTATCTTTACGAGGTTCTTACTCTTGAGTTTTTAAATATTTTGTAACTTTATAAACCTTCCCTAGGCCTCTTTATTTTAAAAATCAAAATTAACCAAATAGGATCAGCCGTTTTTGAGTTTTAGCATGGCTAGGAAACATACAGAATTAACTGTAATTTGAATAAGAAGCCAGTGTGTGTGATAAGCAGTCTTTTTCCTTGACTAAAAGTTAACTTGGAGAGATTTTGATCAAATATTTGGTAGATCTACAGTTTCATGCAAAATCCAAATAAATTATTGTCTCGCTCCTCATGATGTACGTCATAGGTTCTGTACTATTAACTACAAAAAAATGGCAGAAATTATGTACGTTTTACGTATAGGAGTACCCTTAGAAATTTGTTGTGAGTGTTATTAAAGCTCTTTGCTGTTTTTAGTATTTGATGTAATAGCGCCAATAGTATCATGATTTCTGGGATACATGATGGTGACAAATCGAGGGCGGAGTCTTAGTAATATAGTCCCGTATTACTTTTGGTAATGAATTCTACAATATTTTTAGAATTGGCTGGCTTGGTGGTGTATTTACTAGGTATCAACCCTTTATGTCATACTTCATATTGATACTCAGGACAAAACATCATATGTTTAACATAAATTTCTATTTTCCTGAGTCTAGGTGCAGAAACGTATTTGTATATAGTTGCTCAAATTTTTGAAGACAGTAAAATCTAGATCTATATCACTCGTAGCACAGCACAATTCGGTTACAAAGGATTTATCTAATACAGTTTCTTCGACACTTACGTCATACCTTTTTGTGCAGGACGGCTTATGTATATAAAATGTTGTAAATAATGTAAAATGACTTGTACTATTCCAATAAGAAATAAAGATGCTTCATCTATCTCACTCACACACCACACAACTATCTCGCTCACACACCCACGCCTCGCCCGCGCACTCAGCTCCCCCCAATAGTCGCTAGTTGCGCGGGCGAAACTTGTTTATAACACGGTGGGACCGGGCAGTGGCATGCTCGGCTCCACAAGCTCACCACAGGAACAGGAACACTGGAACAGGAACACTGGAACACACAGGAAGCTTTGCACAAAAATAGGTGGTTTCATTTACGGTGGCCCAACTGCATCAAGCGACTGTCGCATCCCTCGACAATCCCAGTTAACAGGTGCCGGTCGGCACATTTTGGTCCATTCGAGCCGGATTCTTCGAGGGATGCCAGTCACAAGATCAAGAACGGGCAAGCGTAGCCCGACGTCCTCCGCCAGAGGGACCTCCGCGACCGAAACCACGTCGACGGAGGTGACCGCCTCGACGCAGGGCACTCCTACAGACAGCACCGGGACTACGCACATCTCGTACACAACGACTGAAACCGCATCGACGGAGCAGCACGCACAAACCAGCGGGGGCACGACCCCCCGCCTCGCCGACGGGAAAACTACAGGGCAACCTCTCCCCCGCCCCACCGATACTACAGCAACGGGGGAAGGTTGCAGGCAGCCCGCAACCACCGCTCAAACAGAAGTCGCATCTCGCCGTTCAAGGAAGTCTGGGAAATCCAGACGCCTCGCCGAAGCAAAGCAAGAGTTACTACGTCTGCAAGTAGAACTCGCCGCCGCACGTGTCGCGGAAATAGCAGCTGAAGAGGACTCCGAAGATGAAGACTCTCTCACGACGCAGGAAGAAACAGTACATCGCGTCACAGATTGGCTTAACGAAAGCCACCTCTCCGTGCTGGCTATCACAAATCAGCCGCACAACCCGCCGCCCACCGACAGCGCCGGCCCGCCTCGACTGGAACCCGGCATCGGCGGCGAAACAGAACAGCAACAGAAACACAGCAAGATACCGCCCGCATACCGGCGGGAGAACGCATAACAGCCGCGCCTCGCCACATTGCAGCGCAGACACCGCAAGACAAGCAACAGCAACAGTATCCCGCCTCAGCACCGGCGGGAGAGAAGCCAACCGGGATCACCCATCCGCAACTCGTCGACCTTTCCGAGTTAGCGTCAGCCATCGCCACGGCGGCGAGAGCGGGACACAACATACCGCCCCGCCACTCCATCGAGCTGCCGCCATACGCCGGGTCACATCAAGAGTGGCTCTCATTCCGCGCCGCATACATCGAAGCTGCGAACGCCTACTCCGAGCAAGAAAACTTAGCACGCCTACGCCGTAGCCTGCGAGGGAGGGCGAGGGAAGCCGTCGAAAACCTCCTCATCCACGGCGCCAAGGCCGATGACGTCATGCAAGTTCTACAAACAAGCTTCGGTCGGCCGGACACCATCGCCAGCGCCGAATTAGACAGACTCGAAGCACTACCACGTCTGTCCGACTCTCCTAGAGATATCTGCATCTTCGCTACGAAATTCGGCAACATCATAGCGTCACTCCGAGCCCTGGGGAAGGTTTACTACCTCTACAACCCGAAGATCACGACAGCGGTAGTGGACAAGCTCACCCCAGCGATGAGGTATCGTTGGTTCGACTTCGCAGCGGAAGACACAACAGAAGAGGCTGATCTCCTAAAACTCGCGCGTTTTCTACGAAGAGAAGCGGACCGGTGCGGGCCCTATGCGAAACCAGAAACAGTTTTCGAAGAAACTACGAAGCGCGCCCTCGTCGCACCGAACAGAAGAATCATACAGAAAACCTACAACACAGAAGAAAGAAAAGAACAAACAGAGTGCCCCGTGTGTGAAAAGCGGGGGCACGCCATAATCAAGTGCAGTCAGTTCATCGAAGCAGACTCAGACTCACGATAAGACTTGGCAAAGGCCAAAGGTTTATGCTTTCGCTGTCTGAAAAGAAGAACAAGAAACCACAACTGCCGAGGCAAGCCATGCGGAACTGACGACTGCAACAGACTTCACCACAGCATGCTGCACCACGTAAAGAAGCAAACAGAACAGAACCAAACAGAAAAAGTAACCTCAACGTGGTCAGTGAAGACTCAGGCCTACTTGAAGATAATCCCAGTCACAGTCTCCGGGCCTGACGGACAAGTGGACACCTTCGCGCTACTTGACGACGGTTCAACAGTCACGCTCGTCGACGAAGAGATAGCGCAGCTGACAGGCGCAAGCGGGCCTGTCGACCCGCTTTACATCGAAGCGATAACCGACGCCGGTGTTCAAGCGAAACAGTCACGAAGAGTCACCCTAACGCTGCACGGGGAAAACGGCAAACAAGACATCAAGGCCTACCACCTGAAACTGTCGGCGCAACGGATCACCAGGGAAGACTTAGCCCGATGCAGTCATGTGGAAGACATCGCGGACAAACTGACCTATGAGAAGGCGGTACCTAGGCTGCTCATAGGCCAGGACAACTGGCATCTGCTGTTAGCGTCGAAGACAAGAAAAGGGCGACGTCATCAACCCGTCGCCTCCCTCACGCCCCTGGGGTGGGTACTCCACGGCGCATACACGCGCACACTCGGACAGCGCGTACAGTACGTCCATCACGCAACAGGCATAGACGAGAACATGGATGAACAGCTGAGACGTCACTTCGCCATCGAGTCACTCACCATCACGCCACAGAAGCCTCGTGACGACCCGGAACAACGGGCGTCAAGTGCCTGGGCGACCATGGCACCTCCGACTGCCTGCGTCCCAAAGATAGGACGCTGTGCACGGAGCCGCCCAGCTGTGTGCTCTGTGGGGAGTCTGGACACCCCGCGAACTATCGCGGCTGTCCAAAGGCCCCACGTAAGAGTCACAGGGCGGCTCCGCGTGCAGCGTTCCGTCAGAGGGAACCCTCCGCGGCAATGTCCCCCCGCCCCGCCCCTCCGGCACTATCAGACTTCCCTGTTTTAGGAAAGCCTGCCCCAACCCCTATCCTAGCTCCTCAATGGAGAGTCGCTAGACAGACTCCCCAACCCCCCCCGACCGCCAAGGTAGTCAAACCGACGGCAAGCCCCCCCCGCCCCGCTGCCCCGGCCCCGAGGTTTTCACCACCTCCCGCTGGCCCTGGTTTCCCAGAAATGGTACCCCTAATGGGGCTATCCCACCCGAACCCATAGTGAGTGTGGACTGGGCCAGACTGGGCGAAAGTCTTAAGTCTGACAAGTCCCCTCTCCTAGACCAAATTCCAGACATTATTGTCTCTCCTCAAGACACCTTAACGGCAATCGACTCCCTCACGGGGCACGTGCAAAACGTCGTCAGCGACTGTTCGCGGCGGGTCCCATCGACGGCACACCGTCGATGGAACCTGCCGTCGGATGCACGGGCCTTATTGAGGGAGAAGAACGCCGCTATCAGGGCGTACGACACTTATCCCACTGAGTCGAACCGGGTCAGGATGCGCGCCTTGCAGCGAGCTGTAAAGCATCGCATACAAGAGCTTCGGAACACCCAGTGGGATAAAATGTTGGGCGACCTAGACCCCAATCAGTTCGCTTTTTGGAAGCTAGCCAGAAAGCTTAGATCCGACAACACAGCTACGACCCCCCCTCTTAACCGGCCTAACCAGCCGCCAGCTTTTGAGGACGAGGAGAAGTCGGAGTGCCTAGCCGACAGCCTCGAGGCCCAATGCTCACCCAGTACACTGCCAGTAGACCCAGACCACCTTGCCACAGTCGAGGCGGAGGTCGAACGCAGAATAAGCCTTCAGCCAACTTCACCCGCACTACGGGTCACTTTCGATGAAGTTCAGTCCGCCATAAGAGGCCTCCACCCAAGAAAAGCCCCTGGCTGTGACGGTATCACCAATAAAGTGCTTAAGCACTTTTCCCCCCATCTAATCTCCTTGCTCACCGCCATATTCAATGCGGCTCTCAGCAATAATATCTTCCCACAATCGTGGAAACAAGCCATTGTCATTGGCATTCCAAAACCCGGCAAGCCCAAGTCCGAACCGTCCAGCTACAGACCGATCAGCCTTCTGTGTACGATTGGTAAACTCTATGAGCGAATCATCTACACGAGGCTTAGGGATTTCGCCCACGAGCGTAATCTCATCCCAGAGACCCAATTCGGCTTTCGAGCCAAACACTCATGTGTCCAACAAGTGCATCGCATAGTAGAGCATGTACTTGATAGTTTCAACCGACCCCACCCCCGCACAACGGGGGCGCTATTCTTAGATGTGGCAAAAGCGTTTGACAAAGTCTGGCACAACGGCTTAATATTTAAGCTATTCCAACTAGAAGTGCCAGACCGTCTCGTGCTCATCATACGAGACTTTCTGTCAAACCGCGAATTTCGCTACAGAGTGGAGGGTACTCTATCCTCCCCCCATCCCATCACAGCCGGAGTCCCCCAAGGCTCTGTGCTCTCCCCCATTCTGTTCGTGCTGTACACCAGCGACTTCCCTACATTTGAGATCCCAAAACCTTTAGTGGCACATGTCGCTCTGTTCGCGGACGACACGGCCATCTATTGCTCCTCCCGCACTCCCGGTCCCATTATCCGAACGCTACAACGCTCCGCCGACATTTTCGGCGAGTGGTTCAGGAAATGGCGTATCGAAGTGAACCCAGACAAAAGTGCAGCCGTTCTTTTCAAACGGTGTGCGCCCTTCCCCCCGAAACACCCCCCGGTCACCCTATTCGGCCGACCGATCCCCTGGGAACGGAAGGTCCGTTACTTGGGTGTAACCCTCGACGCCGGACTGACCTTTCACAGTCACGTCAAAACAGTTAGGGATCGCGCCGCGTTCGCCCTCGGCAGGCTTCATGGCCTAATCAATAAGCATAGTAAAATGTCCCTTAGAAATAAGGTGAGACTTTACGTCACTTGCATTCGCCCGATCATGACATACGCCAGCGTCGTGTTCGCACACGCTGCCCCCACCACGATCCGAAGGCTTCAAACCCTTCAAAATAAGTTCATGCGTAAGGCTACAGGTGCCCCCTGGTATTTTCGCAACGAAAACCTCCACATTGACTTAGGTCTGCCGACTATCGCGCAGTACCTTAAGCAATGCTCTTCCCGTTACTTCGACTCTGCCCCCCATCATTCGAATAGTCTAGTGGTCTCGGCCGCTGACTATGTCCCTTCCGTAGTCCGCCCACGTAAACGTAGGCCTAGGAACGTACTATTAGATCCCGACGACGCCATAACGATCGCCATGGCCGACGCCAAACAGCTCGCGACACAGCACACTTCACACCGACCGCTATTCCGTCCTCGACGGCGAGGACGCACGACGCGACCCCCCCTAGCAGTAGGGCCCCTTTCACGATACCGGCACGTGCCGGGACGCTTCTCCCCCCCAACCATCCAACCATCACCCATTACCATCTCCCAACAACGGCCCGAGCCGAGGTCCGAGTCCCGCTATGGGGCGCCCTCAGGCAGTTGTTTAAATTTTTAGGGGTGTGAGCCCTCCGCTCCCCCGCAAGCCCGGTGAAGGCCATCTGCGGCCATCATCAATTGTCAATTAGGGAAAAAAAAAAAAAAAAAAAAAAAAAAAAAAAACAGTGGCATGTTCGGCTCCACAAGCTCACCACAGGAACAGGAACACTGGAACAGGAACACTGGAACACACAGGAAGCTTTGCACAAAAATAGGTGGTTTCATTTACGGTGGCCCAACTGCATCAAGCGACTGTCGCATCCCTCGACAATCCCAGTTAACAGGTGCCGGTCGGCACACTTTTTTCCAATAAGCTACATCGGAAGCAACGTTCCAGCAGGAAACGTGACACTGGAACCGTCCATGGGATGGATGCGTAAACAGAATGGCTCCGGCGATGCGCACTGGCTATTGTGTGGGATACTTGAGACCTCAATGTTCGATATACAGACAGTAGTTCCTAATTCTAAAAATAAAATGACGTTAAGACTCGGAACGTATTGAACAAAACCACGATCACAATCTTCACTAATATTATATACTCAAACTCAAATATTTCTTTATTCAAGTAGGTTACATGTAACACTTTTGAATCGTCATTGAATACAATTCAAAGTGATTCTACTTCCGGTTCGGAACCTATATCTACCGAGAAGACACCGGTAAGAAACTCAGCAGATAAGTTACAGTAGCAGTATCTAACTTATAGCTATGTGTAGAACACTTTGGACCAAGTCATATAGTTTTATTTTGATGAGTGAAAAAAGCATGAAGTATTGTTTTATTTTAAGAGGTAAGCTGGAGCGGACCAGTCCCCAAAGGTGGCACCTGTTCACAAGCATGACGTATGTGCCAGCCATCGCTTCACTCAACCATATTGAAGGGAATGTAACGACCCGCCACATAAGTATACAGCTGGAGAGTATTCGTTTGAACGTGCTAATCTCAGGAGCTGGTTAGAATTCAGGTTCCAGGTTTTTGATTATCTAACATCACGCTGACTTATAGCAGCTAACAATCAATGTAAAATGAAGGAAAAACGAGGATATTACGCAAGCGTAAATTTGTATATATTATCTTTAAGTCATTATTTAAGTTTGAAGAACAGTTCGACTTTTTAACTTATCTGTTAAGAAATTAATTAATAAAAAGGAAACATATACCTACTATAATCACAATTGGTCAATAATAATCTAACGAGATTCAGTTGTTCATGAAAATAATTATTTTCTGAAATACTATTATAAATGAAGGACAGTATCGCATTTAGTTTTTACAAATCATATTTTCTAACAAGATTTCTTGAAAAAAAAAACTGTTTTAGGTTGGTTTAAATCTTTATCACGAATCCATGAAAAACCTTTTGGTTTTTTATTTTGGTTAGCTACCTTCTTTAAGGTCCTAGTTATATGACCTAGAAAACCAGATACAATGGAAAATCAATCGCGTCTGGCCTTAAAAAGGACATTAGATTTTAGTTACCACCGCAAATTGAACCTTATGACCTTGATTTACCGGAGAAAACCAATGAAACATTTTGACACGGCAGGCCTGATTAAAGATTAAATCCTACGGCTACATGTGTCCTCAAACAGCCATCACTGTTTATTGAAGCAAGTATAAGGTTGTGTCGATCAGTATCTGTTTTATTTCTACATTCTACGAACAAATTCGAATGTTACACAATATATTTCTCCGATACTTGCAGACAGCGTAGGAACCCATATATTGCCGTGTTTCCTCCCGTACGAGTTTTAAAAGTAAACACTCTGGTAGATTAAGAGCTACTGAAGTTAGCGCTTATCATATTCTGGCTGGAAAAAGACATGATTAGAAGATTATATTTCGTTAAAACACCATTAACCAACACCTACCGCTACCTATGTATCACGCTACTCATGTATTTGAAGAACGTGAAATGGTCACTTATCGTCTTGTTTAAAAGTAAAAAAAATAAACAAAAGGATGACATTTTTACTGGCAAATGAAATCACTTAATTAGGGCTGAATGTAAACAATAAAAATAAGTGAAATGTTATAAATAGAACGCGGAAGTCTTCAAACCTAAATGTACGTCAACAAGCCTCCATTTTTTTCCCCTTTTATTCGTAGGGTAAAAAGGTTCATAGTAAGCGGCCATTCCGTCGGAGATGTTGTGGTAAGTCTTCTGTTCTCACGGCATCACCATCAAGGCGATGAGGTCCACCGGGGGTTTTAGTGGGTATTCCACCACGCCGTCGACGGGTGATGATATGGTAAGTCAATGCATTGCTCCACGATAAAAAGGGTACAAAGGTTGTTGTGTTAGACTTGCACAAGCCTAGGGTAGCCCCCAAGGTCAACCCTAGGCTTGTGTTGGAGTCGGGTTTACCCTTGCGGACTCTTTAGGCTCCACCACTGCACCTTCCGCAAAGCTTCTACGCACATGTGTGTCAAGAATATGCCACATGGCACACTCTACACCTTTGGTTCCAAGGTAATGGATGCAGGCTTTTATACCGACAGACATTACGATGTCTAGTGCTGGAATCAGCGGGTTCCAGCAGTAGACCAGGTGTGTGGCTCTGCTGCAAAGTGGTCACTGGAGATTCTCCCATTAGATGAAGCCCCCAAGGGTCTACCGGCCTCGTGGGACAGGTTGATTACTCTACGGTCCAATTTACCACGACGTGTGGGTGCAGTAGCGCGTCAATGCCAGTCGTGGAGGATAGGATATTTGTCTCGGAGAGATATCTGATCTCCACGGCCCCTCATGCTTGTCTTGTTTCATCCTGTGCAATACCCTCGGGTATTGCAGGGCCTGAATGGCGAGTTATTATTTATCAACATCACCACTACATTTAAGCCTTGTACCTATTAGTTCAATATGGAAATATCTATGCGTAATACGCTGTCTTTGATGTATGCTATATCTGTGTGTGCTCTCATAACTGGAAGAAAGTCTGTATTACATTCACAGACTAATAATAAAACAAATGTAGACATTTCGAATCTCGGTTTAATTTTTTGTGGGTGAGTTAGGGTTTATTCTATCGACGCTCCTCAACTTCATCATCTTTTGTTCCTAAATACATCAATGACTGCAAGATACTGTAGCCTTATAGGTACATATGGGAGTACAAAATGTTGCAGTGTTAGATACTTTACTTTGTAGTAAGCATACTACAAAGTAAAGTAGTTGTCTATGAATGTTATTTTTTTATAGTAGCGCAGTATATTGGCTCCTCCCAGCCTGATGGTAAGCAAGAGAGGAACCCACATCGCGATGACAACGGATTTGATATCAAAATATCCTATCCGCTAGCATCTCCATACTGGCCCGCATGATGTTTCTTCACGCTCCTTTTGAAGGAATCCATGTCAAAGGAAGGAGGAAACACATGAGCCGGCAACGAGTTCCACTTCTTTATGGTCCGGCAAAGATAAGAGTTACCGAACTTTTTGGTGGTGTGTTGCTTGTAACTTTACATAGCTGGTGGTCATGTCTGCCGTTCATATTACTCCCTTATATAAATAAATAAGACACAACATCACATTGACCTTAGGCCTAGTAAAGTGGCATTTGTCGAACTTTGATATCGCTTCGACCAGTTTATACTCTGTTTGACTTTTCAAGATCATGTAACTTTCCTAAGTGAATTGTCAATCCCATTCATTTTCAATTTATCTTAACTATTTATATACAAACTTTCACGTTTGTAATTACTGATAAAAACAAAAGTAGAAAAATAAAAAATGTTCCGTATGTATTATTAGTTCAGTTATTTAGATAAGTACCGCATGTGTTCGAAAATATCAAAACCCATTATTTGAGCGATAATATCCTCCAATATTTAATTCTTTGTTAATACATACTTTTATTTTTATTATTGATAACTGAATAAGATATTTTTTAAAACAAATAATTATTATTTTGGCCATTTGAAATGAATATTTTCTTTCTAATAATTAATTATCCTATAGAAGTTCTATTTTATGGCCACTTGCCGGCTAACGCCAGATATCAATAAAACCCTGGCACTAAATATGGATTAAAAAAACCTTTCACATTTATTCTTATATAAATGACGTTTAAGATTTTATAATACACAATCAAGTGTGGAAATATCAAATTTGAACGCTAAAGACGCAAGCAAAGCAAATAACAATGAAATTGTGTATTCTTAAATATAGTTCTAGACGAAATCTTAACATTTTCACTGCTATTTTCAAAAAGGCGTGCAAATTAACTATTTGAAGGCTAAAAATGCAAGAAAATAGAAACGAAACTATGTTTTCCTAAATTTAGTCTTCACGTCGACAAATTCTCAACATTTTCACCGCTATTTTCACACGTTTAAAGTTTAAAAGGCAAGAGAATGGCCACGGAGTGTTTCGGACGCCGGCCAAAACTGTTCCTGACATTTTTCATAGCCGTACTTTGTTTCGTATCTACCAAAATACACGGAAAGCTTCCAAATTTTCGGGAGCAAAATGGGGTCAAAGTTATTAGATATTTCCTATCGATAAGGCGAGGTGTGTGCAGATTATTATTTTGTAATGGGTTTTTATAATACAACATCCATCCAGTGTATGATCGGAAAATGGAAAATAAATCTCTTACGCTAAAGAAAATATTCGTTTATTAAATTAATAAACGAATATTATATTTGTTTATTTGTTAAAATCACAAAAAAAAATTCCAGTCCCAAATTTATTTTTCGACGGCCTCCGTAGCCAAGAGGCGAGAGGGACGGACTACGGCGTCATGGCCATCTCTGAGGTCCCGGGTTCGATCTCCGATGGGTTCAATATGGGAAACGAACTTTTCTATGTTGCCTCAGGTCTGGGGTTGTGGTACCGTCGTTGTTTCTGATTTGTGTAACACAAGTGCTTAAGCTAAATACCACAGAATCAAAGTGAGTGTGATGTTGACCAATATGTATTTATTTATATGGTGAGAACCAGAATCAACATTAGTATCACGTATTTTTAAAAATGTATATGTACTTGTCTGGATGTATGTTGTCCACACTTATAATACTTTTAACTGATTGGTACTGTTTAACATATGTGGACAAACATTTTCTTTCTTTCTTTCTAATCTTGCACGCCAAACTTATTAAATGGATTTGAAAGAAATTTGGGCGAAAGATAGATAAAATGCTAGATTAACATATAGGTATAATTAAGCTTGCTGTTCCACATCTAAGACTTCATAAAATTAGTAATTCTTTTGTGGGGTTAAGTCTGAAGCTTTTCAATAAGCTGCCAGAAAAAATCACTGCATTACCTATGCATAGATTAAAGTCTCCGATAAAAAAATGTTTAATGAATAAAGGCTATTATAAAATAGAGGACTTTATTAACGACAAAGATATTGTTTGGACTCGATAGCATTAAATATGAACATTAGACATAAGCTATATTGTTAATACATTTTTTTTTGCATTATTTATACCTACCATATCTATGTGTCAGTTTTTGAAAAGAGTAACTATCGAGTTTCTTGCCGGTTCTTCTCGATAGAATCAACATTCCGAACACGGTGGTAGTTTACTTGACTTGACGATTCATAAATGCTTTTGTAAAAGTTTACATGAATAAAGACATTTTCTATTCTATTATATTCTATTCTATTCTATTTCTACTCGCGAGTAACAGCTAGTCATACTAATGTACAATTGCATTTTTTCTCTCTCTAACTAGAAATATATGTTTACAACCTCCCAAGATACTTCAACGACCCTAACCATAAATCATTAATGGCGCTGCCTAATTTTCCCATTACCGTTACGATCGGATGGAACAAACGGAGCTTCATGAAATCATGATTTGTAAACAAACAAACTATGTCACGTACACACTCCGTGCTAAATAGAGGAGTCCAGTTGGTTTAGAAGAATAATAGTATATTTAAGGCCTTCCATTTAAAATATGTAGGGCATAGCGATTTATCGCTCGAATAGGAGCAGCTCGACTGGTGGAATCTCTCCACCTTATAGAAGACCGCAACCATACAACAATCACTTTTGTGTTGTTGTGTGTGAGTAAGGTTTCCAGAGCTCTGGGGTGCTACATTAGTAGCAGTGGTCAAGTGTTCAAGGTAAGGGCGACAAGTCCAGTAACAGATTTATTATTAGTAAGTATCCGTCGTCTGGTGCTCATAGTACAAGGAAAAACCTTAATTTGAGACAAGGTTATTGGTGTCATTGTCTGGCGCATTTTTTATTTTATTGTCGTTCTTAAGCTAGGACCTCATCACCATTTAATATCAGGTGGAATAAGGTCAATCTTGAAGTGTAATATAAAGAAAAATCTGTACTAATTATAAAGCGTTTGTTTTTGTTTGAACGCCGAGGAACTACTCGATTCGAATTGAAAAAATAGTTATATGTTGGACAGTCTACAGCTATACAACCTCACGCTCCAACCCATTGGGGCGAAGAATCAGTAGAAAATATATTAAAACGGGGACAGTACGTGTGAAAAGCCGCGGGGTGTCGCTAGCTAGTGTAATAAAATAGTGCAAGTGTTACTCATTAACAATGATAACAAATTTGAAGTATTGCAAAATACGTTATTAGTTTGCTAGACCCGGGAATAGAACCTAGGTGGTCTAGATCATGACCCGGTACATGAACCACGAGAACATCCAGAAGAACAAGAAAATTTGTCTTTAAACTAAGCTAAATGTAGCTAATGCGTGTCTCTCTCTAGTATTCATCATAAGTACCTACCTACTCATATAGGTATGTAGAGGTATGGCCAACAGCACGCCAAGTTAAACACATGCAGTTCGATATAAGTTCTTATGTGGATGACATAAGGGTAGTACAAAGTGCAACGTGTGCACCCTGACGTGCTTTGTCTGTACATTGCTTGCACTAAGTAGTACAATCACAATACGAACAGTAATGGCAGCAGCCACGAGTTCACTATCCCTGTTTGTCTGGCCGAGTTGTTTGGGCTCATTCATTGGTACATTGTGTATATGTGAATGTGTTGAGGACTGATGATGATTTAATAATTCAAGTGTTGGCAAAAATTATATTTGTGTATTGAAGCATTCTATCCATCGACCATTAGATTACGTTGATTCTATATAATTGTTTTAATCGTAAATACTTTAGGTTAATGTATATATTTATGTAAAAATTAATGTATGTATTAAATAAAATAAAATTATTTTGTTGTATATTTTTTGTATTAATCACATATGGTATTTATGATTTCTTTTAATTAGATTGCCTAAATTGTACTTGAATATGTCTGTAAAATCAATTTATATATATTTTTATGTGAAATAAAGCGTATCTATGTATCCATCTGTTAGACCATTGAGGATTTGGAAAAATACTAAATAGTAATGGGATATTTTAATTCGATTTTGCACTATTTGAAAACTATTCAGCTTCGAGTAGTTATAAAAATATTTCATTGAAACGCACGTTTCATTTTTGGTATATGTATTTAGTTCGGAAACGAAAACATTGTTCAACTTGGATATTGTTGGCGCTTTGAAGCGTGGATTTGATAGCCTCGTGGGCAATGTAGTTTAGGACGGTCTGTTGAATTTTACTACATTAAAAATAATATAGGATGGTAGGTAGGCTTTTGTACCTTACGAAGAAAATAACCAATCATTAAGTAAAATAAATAAATGTTGGACAATGCACAATATGACATCTGACTAAATTTGTTATATTTCTTCTTAATTCAATTTTCCTTACAAAACTTTTAATCTAATTCTGTGTTGCTCCTATTTTGAATGCTGTGTACTCCTCTTATTGGAGCATATACTACAACTTACCTATGTATCACATGCCCCTAAAATGCTATGTATATGTTCTGTTGGTGTACCTATTAAATAAAATAAATAAATAAAATATCACATACATTGCACTGATTCTATGATATAGCTTCATATCAGTTGCAGTTGTGCAGCATCAGGCAGTTGTGTTCCAGAAATCTGAAACACCCTGACCCATATTGATCTGACCGGGAATGGAACTTGAGACCTCAGAGATAGCGCAACACCAAAGGCCAGCCAGCTCGCCTCTCCACTTTAGGTCTTCTTAATTTAATAATTGCTGGCCTATTATGATTTTCTAATAAATATTTACTACTATGAAGTTACGATTTTAAATAAATATGCACTATGTTCACTTTTTAGCAAATGAAATTTAGTTGTATGTAATAAATGCACGTCACTTTAGGCTTAACGAAAAGCTTTCAAATATAAAGCTTAAAAAATTCATAACCGTAAAATTAGTAAAAAAAAATCGCAAAAAAAAATAATTTTGTAAAAATAATTTTAAAAACAAGTCTTTATTATGCACAAAAAAAGAAAAAAACCCTTCCAACTCCTCATCAGACCAGCTACATGGTACCATATTATTGTATTGTAACCAGAACAATGGAAGCATACTTAATTTCAGTTCGATCCGTCCACTGGAAATAGTGTTTCTATAGCCACCTTCCAACTCCTAATCAGACCAGCTCCACAGTACCATATTATTTTCACCAAAGCGATGAAGGCATACTTATGTTGAGCTCAATCAGTCCACAGGAAATGGTGTTTTTATGGCCACCTTCCAACTCCTCAGCTAGAAGGTAGCTTCATTTGCATTGTATAGAGACGATTCATATGTAATCTACATGAATAAAAAAGATTGACTTTGACTTTGACTTTGACCTCATCAAACCAGCTCCACAGTACCTTAATATTGTATTGCCACCAAAGTTATGAGGTCATACCAAATTTTAGCTCAATCGGTCCACGGGAATCGGTGTTCCTGTAAATGTGCCAACGCCATCATCAGACCACCTCCATGTTACTATTTTAATGTATTGTCATCGAACTTACGTATATACAAAATTTCAGCTCAATCAATCCACCGGAACTGGGTCAATTCTTCCTTGCAAGATTTGTAAGCATACATAAAAAATATATAGGTTCTCGTTAAATAAAAGCTTGCGATAATAGAAATTAATCGGGAAAACCGTAATCGCTAAACATATGGGTCTAATAAAAACATTCTAATACCGTGGAATATATCTGACTATGTATGGTTGGAGGGGAAATATTTTACTGCCTTAACATAATTACCCACTTCAAGCGTCACCCACAATTACAGGTGTCTTGAGATTGTTAATGGGACCAAGGACAGGCGTGGAGCGAGTGATTTTATGAATTTTTTTTTATATTACACTTCAAGATTGACCTAATCCCACCTGATGTTAAGTGGTAATAAGGTCCAAGCTTAAGGGTGTTAAGTACAGCATAATAAATCTGTTACTGTACTTGTCGCCCTTACCTTGAAGGCTTGACCCCTGCTACTAATGTAGCACCCCCCCAGGAGCTCTGGAAACCTTACTCACACGCAGAAACACAACAACACAGAAGTGATTGTTATTTGGCTGCGGTCTTCTGTAAGGTATATTTCACCAGTCAGGCTGCTCCAGTTCGAGCGATAAATCACTATGCCCTACCTCTCTTAAATAGACTGATTCGATTTTTTCGCGAATAAATTTGCGGGTAATAGCCGCGTGACACTTTCTATACTAATATTATCAAGCTAAAGATTTTTTTCTTTAAACGCGCTAATCTCAAGAACTACTGTTTCAAATTGAAAATATATTTTTGTGTTTGTAAGTCCTTCTATCGACGAAGGCTTTATGCTAACAGGCCTAGCATGCGTCACGCGACTTAATTTTATCGCGCTCTTAACAAACGTCAAAATCGATTGAAGTTAAGTGCGTCAGCTGCTGATTGAATGAAATACGAGTGCGGTGTAATATTAGCCAATCAACAGTATCGAAACTTTTGTCATCTCATGCGATAAATTTAGTCGCGTGGCGAATGCTAGGCTAGTATATAACATCAAGTTGCCGAGGAACGAAGAATCAATTGAAAATGTGGAACAGACATCGATAGTACGCAAAGAAAGCCGCAGCGGTGAGCTAGTAGGATGTGTTTTGGGTTCTCAAAAACTAAACTAACTAAAATTAATAATAATAATAAATAAATAAATGCGCCAGACAATCACACCAATCACCTGGTCCCAAACTAAGGTTTTCCCAAGGGAAGGGTCAGACGACGGATACTAACTGGGGGCGTCATTTCAGCACACCCAGATCTAAGTCAATTTAGAAAAGTTAGATTTTCCAAATTGACCCGACCGGGAATCACGCTTTGGTCGCCTACCTTAGCCACTGCGCCACCGAGGTCGTCAATAATAATAGCGGACAAAATCACATACATCGCTCTGATGATATGGTAAGGAGCTAAAGCACTTGTGTTACAGAAACATCAAAACAACGACGGCACCACTACACTTAGATCCGAGACAGGGGGTCTACTCCCATAAACGAAATATGTCGGATCCGACAACGGATGGCAATTTATAATCCTCATAATCATAAAGAAATCACTTCGAATGCAAATTAAGCGTTTCCAAAAAACTAAATATTATTTATGCAAATCAAAAACCACGTCTTCATTCCAAAACTTTTGAATAATCTTCAAAAACGAAACCTTTCGTTTGTTCGTTTCGTTTTTGAGAGTACCCCCCCAGTATCTATATAATAATTCGAATACCATTTTAACCCGACTAGGAATCAAACCTTTATGGCGAAAAATAAAAAAGGTGTTACTTCTCAAAAACATATTTTTTAGTATAGACAAACAATGAAAATCATTATAGAACAATTAGTAACATACTTGTAAAATTAAAACAGACTAATCGATTTTTATTATTTTTATAGTACTATACGCCGTACTAGCGAACTTTAAATATTAGAAACAGAAAAATTTATCTCCCCTTGCGGTGCGGGAATTGAACCCACGTCCTTCACGTAGCGCGCGTGCTGCTCTAACCAACTGAGCTAACCGCAAGTTATCGTAGGCGATGAAATTTTTCTGCTGTATCAACCGTTAGCCTTCGGTAAGTGCCCTCTGCCGAATATGTTTAGAACTAAATTTTTGTTTCTAATAATTAAAACAAACTACTCCAAAGAAATAATCCTACTCTGAAATACTAAAATATAGCTTATCTAAAGAATTGAAACAGTATCTTAACTTTAAAACGAATATTCTGATCAATCATAATTTGATGAACTCTGTAGCCGTGAGGCGAGCGGCCCGGACTTTGGCTTTGCGCCATCTCTGAGGTCTCGGGTTCGATCATCGGTCGCGTCAATATGGAAAATGAACTTTTACATATTGACAATTCTCGGATCTGGGTGTTGTGGTAGAGTCATTGTTACTTATTTTTATAACACAAGTGCTTAAGCTACTTACCACAGAATCAAAGCATGTTGTCAACATAATATTTACTGATCCATTACCAGTAAATTACAAATTTATCAGAATATTCGCTTTTACATAATTAAATAACAAACACACGAACTTTTGCATTAGTAATATTAGTAGGGATTTAAGCTTAACCATTGCACCACACATTTTAATCACTCTGTGGGATCGTAAAATTTTTATTACATATTCCCACAATAGGGCGGCTATAAAATATTTTCTTTCGTTTAGGTCGGCTTTTATTAACGCGGTGATCGAATTAATTTTTGGGTACTTTATGCATTTTGCGTGTTTGTGCCAAATGAGAATATCTTGAAGGTTTATTTGTATAAACATCGCATAATCTGAAGTCTATGAGCATTTCGATTATTCTTCAAACGCAAAACCTTTCGTTTCTTAGTTTCGTCTTTGGAAGTATAATAATAATAATAATAAATAAATATTGGACAACATCACATACATTGCTCTGATTCTGTGGTAAGTAGCTAAAGCACTTGTGTTACAGAAATCAGAAACAACGACGGTACCACAACACCCAGACTCGAGACAATACAGAAAAGTTCGTTTCCCATATTGACCCGACCGGGGATCGAATCCGGAACCTCTGAGATGGCGCGACGCCAAAGTCCGGCACGCTCGCCTCTCGGCCACGGAGGTCGTCTCTTTAGTAGAGTCACATTATATTGTGATCAATGTCTATTCAAAGATGTGATAAGAGGTTACCTCCTTTTTTATCCAGTTTGTATTTTCTATTATGTTTATACGGATCAAAATTTTCTAATAATTATGAGTTGTTATTCGATATTGGGTAACTACCCCTCGAATGGATACGGGTGAGGAGATAACAGAGGAAAGGGATAATATAGTCGAGAAAGAATGGAAGGATATTCAACGTAGAAGACGTGTGTAGTCAATAATGCTACACGCCATAGTAGGTTACCTCCTTGAATCAACATGATAATATCCCATCAAAAAACTAAATTTGAAAAGAAAACCTATTTCAATATTACTATGTTAAATGCCTTGGACATCGAGAGATCCTAAATGGATGCCAAATTAAATGGTCAGTCCTGAAATTTATTTAATATTTTATACAATGTAATTTATGTTAATACGTTTGGGTAAAAAGTATGATTTGGCTTGTTCAAATACACTAATTTGATTCTTATATTTTTATAATGACGACCTTGGTGGCGCCGTGGCTAAGGTGGGCGGCCAAAGCGCGAAAGGTCCCTGGGTTCGATTTCCAGTCAGGTCAATTTACTTGGGTCTAAGTGTCCTGGGCTCATAGTACAAGGGAAAACCTTAGTTTGAGACCAGGTGATTGGTGTGATTGTCTGGCGCATTTATTTGTTTATTATGAGTATTATGTATTTTTTCTTCTTCAAATTTAACTTACTGGTAGAAACTAGCCATAAATATGTTCCATGTAATGTTATAATCTTTTATAACATTACATGGAACATATTTATAAAAACCTCTTGGTTTTTATACCGTTTTAGTAGGTACTTAATCTTTACTAATGTAATAAAGCTGAAAAGTTTGTTTTGAACCGGCTTAGCTCAGGATTTACAGGTTAGAATTGAATTAATAATAAATAAGGTTTATTTGGCACACAAATAAAAACATACAGAACAAATCAATTACAGTTACAATTAAGAGAAATTTTGTTTCAAATTAAATTGAATTAATTAAAATTACAAATGTGCAAAGGCAGAATGCGAAATTATTATGCAATTTACAAGGGCTCCCAAACTAGGCAGTGCCTGTATTTTGGGCAACCTATTTTTGCGTTAGACATTAAGAATTAGGCTTTACCACGCTGCGACCAAATGGAGCTAAGAATCAATAGAAAAAACGTATATAATACTGTGCAAAGCTCCCGCGGTCTGCAAGTAGTAAATAGTATGAAACAAAACGAAAGTAAAGAGCATTAATGTGTTTTAACTTTCGTTCTCAATTTAGTCCAAGTACAAATCTCAAAATACATCAGGCTTTGTAAAATCTGAAAGTACCTTTTTTTAAGATGGGGAAAATAGTTTTCGTACCACACCGCTGCCGTGGGGACGACAGTGTCGTATGTGGGAGCCGCTCGTGGAAGGGGGGACTACCCTAACAAAAACACCCATCCGCCTTCTCATCTCCTAGTGACAGCGCTCTGGGAAACTGGAGACCCATAACAGGCACAGCGTCGTCGGCGATTGCTGCCCCTTAGGAGGCTGCTCCGTCTAGTCTCCCTTTTTGCATTGACGCACCGTACCGTGACCTGAGGGAGGTGACGGCGTATGTGGGGCTCCCTGCCCTGATGCGGGCAGGAATACCCACTAAACCCCCCAGTGGATCTCATCGCCTTGATGGTGTTGCCATGGGAACAGAAAACCTACCACAGCATCACCGACATAATGGCCGCTAATTAAGCAGCCCCGAAGGCGATAAGTCGTTCCCGCGAATCTAACGACCCATAACGTAGTGTTTAAGTGTAAGAATTTAAGTGCCTCTTTGAATTATGATTTTTAAGTTTTTCTTGCTT
This sequence comes from Glyphodes pyloalis, assembly GCA_037074685.1. Lineage (NCBI taxonomy): Eukaryota > Metazoa > Arthropoda > Insecta > Lepidoptera > Crambidae > Glyphodes > Glyphodes pyloalis. The sequence goes on from JAYKKO010000025.1 coordinate 8,915,309, forward strand.
TGGAATTAGATTGATGTTTTGTCTAGCTCAGAGCTGTCCAAACCTAGGTCCTTAACCTGCATGCGGCCCTTTGTCTATGTAGGTGCGGCCCGCGGTGTGTTATATTTAATCTTTTTCGAAGGATTGTTTTCGGAAATTGTTTTACATTTTTTGTAATATCTGACAGTAGGTAAGAACTTTAAGTATTAGAAACAGAAAAATTTTACCTCCCCGATTAAAAAAAAACGACTAGGTAAGAAAATGATAGAATCTGAAATCTGATTCCTATGAATAGGTACTACTGTGTTTTGTGAGTTCTGACTCGTGTTCAGCGTCTTATTCACGGCCAAGCGCGGTGGTGTATTAAATGCTATAATTTTTTGCTTCAAGAATTTCTTGTGCGACCACCCCAATCTATTTAAATTGGCCCGAAATCATATCTGGTGGGGACAGCCCTGGTCTAGCTTGTAACTTTCGTTCTCAATTTAGTCCACAGTTATCAAGTACAGACCCCGAAATAAATCTGACTTTGCAATATCTAAAAGTGCCTAACGACCCGTAACCCTTAACTGCTAATATGTGAGTCGACCCTCTCACTAAACTTGTCACCGAGCCCGACTCTTAGCACCTTTTGCCCGCAATAAAGTTTAACCCTAACTCGGCCGCGGTCTAAATGACTAATGCCCGCCGGGGCCTAATTGACCCGTCTGGCTGTTAAATGCCTAATTAAGAAGTTTTTTTTAACTGTTTGGTTAAGTTTTATTTGACTAAATTTAGAACTAAAAATCATATTTAATGAAATCATCAAATCATAATATATTATTATCTATGTATACTTGATATCTATTGACTAAATTATATACATTTACAAGGTGATTTTTAATCACATTTATTCCCTAGTTATATTTACACTAAACAGTTTTAGAATTTCACATACTGATCTTACCTACATATTTCGATGCCACAGTGATATATACAGAAAATCGTTCAGTTCCTTTGCCTTTGACGACGAGGAGATAATTAAAAAGAGCTTTCAGGGCGCTGAAATAAAATTAAAACGAAAAAGGATTACAGCGAAGTCTGAGAGAGCCCCGATATCCGACCAATTAACTCTGTCTCATGAAATACTCAAGTCCATTTAAGTTTCAGATACGAAGAATATTGTTCAAAAGTAACTTGAACTATTCATATATTCGATTTGCGCAACAAATATCAGACGTTGTATACTTCACTGATGACCTATACTTAGTGATGGGGGTTTTCTTTAGGGGGTTGAAATGTTTTTGCCTACCATACCCCTGCTGTGAGGACGGTAGCGGCATGTGCGGGATAGTAGAGAATGCTTCTAGCATTAAGTCTGCCTTTTGTAGGTACTTTTTATTTTGAGCAATAAAGTTTTTAAAATTAAAATTAAAATAAATGTTTTACTAGCGACCTGCCGCGGCTTTGCACGGGTACTTTACGCTTTTACCATTTTTTCCACTTTTCTTCGCTCCTATTTGTCAACTACTATACATAGAAAATTGATCCCGTATTAAAATAAATCTTCGCTAGTAAATAATAAAAGGAACAGGTGTCAATAAATAAAACGTATCAGTAAAATCATAAGGGTCGTACGGGTTTTTCAAAAATATTAAAAATATTTTCGCCCCGCAATCAGGGGTGAATGAGTACCTACCTACTTTGATACAGGGCGAAAGGCAATTTTTGGCAAAGGGGGGAAAAATAAAGGGTGCGCGATCAAACACACTATGTTCCAACTCACATTTACAGTCTTAAAACTTTTGTAGCTTACTATTTATGGAAATGAGCTTTATTTATTGATTCATTTTACAAACGTGTTCGTAACAAGATGGCTGCCTCAATAATGGAAGTGATAATAACGCCCTTTCAATGTGTGATTGTATAGTGGAAGAGGCTTAAGGCGGCGATTAGCGGCGTAGTAATTAGACATCCCTTTAATCAATGGACCGTTGTTGATAGAATGGAGGAAGTGCTTCGTGTCCGTGGAAATGACTTGATACAATCGATACTTTGATGAAGTATACGAGGAATGAGCACCATTGCGGCCATTAATTGAAATTGATTGGCTGGAGATATAGGTACATATACGTGTGCTGCTCTTCCAACTGAGCTAACCCCAATAAAACGAAAGTGGGGCGAATCTCACACGTCAAGGGGAGACATTTTTTTCTTTCTTTAAAATATTTATAGATAGGTAATGCGCAATACAAATTTAGAGAACGCAGAATAGCACTAACTGCACTTTGAAGCAGATATTTAAAAAAGTATCATTATATTTCTGTATCCGCATCATCTTTGGCTTACGCAAGTATGACCATGTCTCTAATTTTCGGGCTCAGCTTAATTGGCTTCCTATCCGTCGTCGACGTGACCTCCATCTTTATTTATTTATTTAAAAACTTTGTTGCACAAAAAAAGTACAAAATGCTAGGATCATTCTCTACCAGTCAACCGTTGGGTCATGCAGATAAAATCTTTTATCTCTTCTATATAATATTTTATTTAATCCTCTATCCCCTCCATATCTGAAAGAACGATTCCATTTCTTGCAACCCATTAAAGAGCATGGTATGCGATCTTCCCGTAAACTTCTCCTTGCTTTTCCTACTCATACCTCTGAATACTACTCACAATCTTTCACTGTCCAGTTCATACGCTTATGGAATTCCCTTCCTTTATGTATCAGGGAATCTGAGTCCCTCCCCATTTTCAAATCAAGATTAAAATCTTTCTTTCTTTCTCTTAACTAAACGCGAACTTCTTTATCAAAGTAGGTATTTAAATAAAGCTAAGCAATTGTTGGTATTTAATCTGATTGCATATGTTTATTCCATATGTTTGTTTAAACAGTAAATACTTTATGGATATGTATATATTTATTGATATATATTTATGTATGTATTTTTATTTATTTATTTGTGTCATTATTTTTTATGGTTTTTTTTGTACTTAAAATATTATGGTATTTATATTTCCTATTAATATTTTCTCAATAAATATTTTGCACGGCCGCAACCGTTTCTCAATATCTACTATTTCCTCTACCTAAAGGTTGTCTGGAAGAGATTGCTTTCTAGCAATAAGACCGCCTAAATTGTACTTAATTATGTCTGTAAAACCAATTTCTGTAAATTTTTCTGTGCAATAAAGTGTATCTATCTATCTATCTATCTATCATTAATAATTTGCTTTTGTCATTATTATATTTATTTTTATTTATTTAAAATCTTTATTGCACAAAGAGGTACAACAGGTGGACTTAATGCTAGGGGCATTCTCTACCAGTCAACCCTTGGGTCATGCAGATAGTTTGTATATGGGTGCGGTAACAGTAAAAATAGATTCGAGCGAAACTTAAAAAAAAAACGCATAAAATAATTCATTAGACCCATCCAGCCTCAATCGCTATAGTTAATCAGTTCTTTGATCACGATTTGTAATCAAATTCTACCCATGGCTGGTTCATCAATAGAATTGTCATTCCAAACCCCAGTAATAAATTGCTGAACAACGCCAAATCTATATTAAATCTACCCATAGTCATACCCGAATCGAAACCAATCAAAAGCTAGTTTAGCAAAATAGACTGTATTTCTTGGGTATAAGGTTGAAGAAACAAAGAACAAAGGTATCTCATTTAATCATATTTGCGTAGTAGTGTTCTAAACTGATTTCCAAATCCATTGAATGTGGTATTCAAATACACGACATGACTACGTTAACGATGCAGAGGACCGTATTATCCTCATCCAATAATAATAATAAATGCATTGACGTACTAAATATTCGTATTAGAACAACAATTTTAAGGGCATAGCGATTTATCGCTCGAACTGGAGCAGCCCGACTGGTGAAATACCTCCACCTTACAGAAGACCGCAGCCAAATAACAATTACTTCTGTGTTGTTGTGTTTCTGCGTGTGGGTAAGGTGGTGACCTTACCCACACGCAGAAACCTCAGGAGCCCCCCCAGGAGCTCTGGTGAGAGCTCCTGGGGGGTCAAGCCTTCAAGGTAAGGGCGACAAATCCAGTAACATATTTATTATGCTGTACTTGTCGCCCTTAAGCTAAGTATCAAATCAAAGTTCTCGACATCAAGGCCGTATGTAACAGTCATAGAGACAATCCTAATTTGAAAATATTAAATATTGGACAACATCACATACATTGCTCTGATTCTGTGGTAAGTAGCTTAAGCACTTGTGTTACAGAAATCAGAAACAACGAATGTACCACAACACCCAGACCCGAGACAATATGGAAAAGTTCGTTTCCCATATTGACCCGACCGGGGATCGAACCCGGAACCTCAGAGATGGCGCTCGCCAAAGTCAAGCCCGCTCGCCTCTTGGCTACAGAGGTCGTCGTCAAAACATCTCCTATTCTACCCGATAAATACCCAATAAATCTAGGATCCCGAAATAGTTGAATGTAAATAGAATTCAAATTAGATAATAAATTGTATCAAATCAAACAAACATTCATAACATAACCCTAAAATGACACAAGCGTAATTCATTCCAACTAATTAAACATTAAACTTGCAGGACATTCGTCATAATTGCGAAACAGCCCTTTAGACCTCCCACGCAAAAACATTACAATTATTCGAATTTGAACTCTAATTTCTTTTCTTTAAGGTTTGCATGACAATGAGATGTCAGAGTCGCAATGTCGCAAAATTGTTAATTTTGAACTTTAAAACAATATTCATAAGGTTACGCGTGATCACAGTAATGCATGCACGTGCGTTCATTGTTTTTGTTGCGTGATAGCAGTTTAATTGGGGTCACGGGGTCTGTTAGTCCTCTCCTATTGTAAGGCCTACAGGGAAAGGAAGAAAGGGTGATGATAATTTGAGAAGTTTAGATGACACATTTTAATGTTAGACACGAAAATTAACATTATTTTTTAAGACTGTAACTGACAGGTGAGCCGGCTTTAGTGTCGCGCTATAGCGTCGTCCTGGGATCGATTCCCGCTTGGATAACAAACTTGGTAAACAAACATGGTAAACAAACTTTTTATTATTTCCTCAGGTCTAGGTGTTGTGGTATATGTAGTCGTTGATTTGGCTTTCTCTAACATAAGTCCTTTGGTTACTTATCACAGAATTAAAGCAATGTATCATGTCCAACATTTATGTATTATTTTTTAGGGTTCGGTACCTCAAAAGGAAAAAACGGAACCCTTATAGGATCATTCGCGTGTCTGTCTGTCCGTCCGTCTGTCACAGCCGATTACTCTGAAACCACCGGACCAATTAAGATGAAATTTGGTACACATATGTAAGTGAAAGATCCAAAGGTGCATGTGTAACGTAAATAAATAAATTATGAATTTGAGGGTCACTTTTGGAGGGTAAATCACAACAGTAAGGTAAGGCTGTAAGGATTGCAAATATATATCATTTACAATCTTGAAATAAATAGTTTTTAAGTTATTTAAGAAAATAGGCGAAAATTGACCATTCCCCCCCCCCCTTATCTCCGAAACTACTAGGCTAAAAATTTTGAAATTAATGCGGAATATAGCTCTTTATCTATAGCTTACAGGAAAACCTATGAGAAGTACATGGATTAAAAAAAAAAGGATTTTCATATTGACTGGTCGAAAATGTCTTCCATTCAGTTATCTTACGATTATCTCTTGAATAGTGGAAGGTATATGGAAGAAGTTAGTTTATTGTGACCTATGAGCCCAACGTACGGAACCCTCTCCACGCGAGTCTTACTGGCACTTGACTGGTTTTTTAAATCATTTGTAGGTCGTATTTTACTACCTGTTACCAGCAACTTTATTAACTTTATTTTAGGATATAAAGTTTTAGTATTGTTCATCAAATATCATTCAAATCCATTATATAGTTTTTACGTGGAAGAGTAGCAAGCGTAAACTTATCCTTCCACACAAAGTTTCATTATTTTAATATGATTTTAGAAGGATTAAATCATAATGAGACAATATCTGTTAATAAAAAACACTATTAAAACATAACCAAAATACGAATTACTTTGAAAAATAATTAAAAACATACATAATCAAGATATTGAACGATTAAAAAGTTTGAACGCATACGAAACAATTGATCAAAGGTTCACAGGGTCTCATATTGACAGTCTCCCACGACCATTAAAGCAATATCAGTTAAGCTGTAAACTTAAATAAGTCTCAGTCGCTTTAATTGAAAACGAAGTCGATCACGATTACAGTGTACGTGTAACCAGCCGCGGAATCGAAAAGCGGAAACGCAATTGATCTTTTAATTAACCCGCGTTTATTTTTGAGGTGTAATGATATTCACAATAACTTTCATGAAGCATTTAAGGGTTAAATCCGTTTGCTGGTTTTATTCGTAGACTGGTTTAAACAGACCGTCAAATGGCAAAAATATGTCGGAAAAAGGGGGTAGACATCAGAAGTAAATGCAGACTTACAGGTTAATAAATAATATCAGTAACCTTATTTACTTAAAGTAACTAATTAATAATCTAATAATTTACAACGATTATGTAATATCTAGTCTCTGTATGTAGGCGAGCCTATGTTCAGAGTGGCTGGTAACAGTCCGGGTACTAAAGACCACAGTCCGTACACCAAGACGCATCCATTCGAAATGCGTGCCGATTGAGCGCTGCCGTGCCCTTTTATAGGTAAGTAGTGGGGATTAAAGCAAAGTGGGAAGGCGATGACGTCTTGGTGCACGTGCTGCCGGCGTGAGTCACGCTGTCGTACCACTGTGCCGTCACGGCCATTCTGACGATCACTCGTCCTCGAGAGTATCTGTGAGACAGAAAACCACTTAAAAAAATGCTAGTCTAAATCGTTATCCACTGAAGTAGATAAGATCCCTTTAGCCAGGCTATTATCTTGAACAAGATCGTTACCCACAAAAGCAGGCAAGATCCCTTCACTCTATCAGTGCTGGACTAAACCGTCATCCACAGAAGCAGATGAGGTCCCTACAGCCGAATGCGTTGGACTGGGCTAAACCCCATTAGCATCACTATCAGTGCTGGACTAAACCGTCATCCACAGAAGCAGATGAGGTCCCTACAGCAAATAAAACTGGTCTAGGTTATCTTATCGAGATAGCCCCTACAGCAAAAGAAACTGCTGGACTAGATCATTACCCTTTGTTTAAGGTAGATCCCTTCAGCATGCCAGAGTTGGCCTAGATCATCATCCACCACGTAGATGAGACCCCTACAACTATAATGACTCAATTAGTTTACAACATACCAAAGTTGGTCTAGATCGTCATCCATTGTGTAAATGAGATCTCTACAACTATAATCGCATAATAAAGTCACAACATATCAAGATAGTCACCGAAAAGAGATCCATAAAACAACAGTATACCAATCATCATCACCATCATCACTACTATAGTTTTCCGATATTTCAAGAAACCCATTCTGTCCTTTAGGTACTGCTCTTAAGTTTTCGTGAGCATACTTGTATATTCTATCTGTACCATTAATATGCTTAAGCTCATAGCGGTCGTTATATAGAACAGTTACAATTTTGAAAGGACCTTTAAACTTTTTATCTAATTTAGTTTGATGTCTTTCTTCACATCTCAAAAACACAAAATCTCCTACCGAAAATGGCTTTACCTTTGCTTTACCTTTATTAAATCGTATGGCGTCATAATTTGCTACCTGTTCAATATTCGCGGATGCAGATAAACGGGCCGCTTCGACATCAATTCTGTCTGTTTCAGAGGAACAAGGTGAAATTTTGGCAAGATTTAATGAATTGGCTTTAACGCCAAACATGAGTTCTATGGGTGTAAATCCCGTAACTCTAGACCTTGTACAATTAAGAGCCAGTTAAATTTCACCCAGTTGATCCTGCCAAGCATTGCACTCTATTACAGTAAATATATTTTTCAAAGTTCGCATGACCCTTTCAACCTGACCATTGGCCCTACTTGTGCCAGTAGCAATTAAGTGAAGATCTATGTTATTATCTTTGCAAAATTTTTTTAAACTCGCTATAATCATAACAACGTCCCCGGTCTGCGATTATACGTTTTGGGGCGCCGAAGAGATCAACAGCTTTTTTTTTATAGCTCTTATTGCACGAGAAGAGCTGAGGTTGGGGGCATACTCCAAAAGCACAAATTTCGTAAAAGCATCTATCAAAACTGAACAATATTCTTTGCGTTCGCTCTTGCCACTTAACTTTCCTGTGAGGTCTAAGTGGATAGTATGCCAGGGCATAGGATTTTTAGGGATAGAGTGTAACTGCACTTGTTGTGCCCCTGATGGGCCTTTTGAGGTTTTACAGACAACACAACTATTAATAAACTTCTTGACAAATTTTGACATAGTAGGAAACCAGTACAGTTCGTATAATTTATCGAGGGTCTTATCGACACCCAAATGTTTCAACTCATTATGAACGTGACTAATTTATGAACGTGACTAATTAAAGACTAGACAAGAGAGCGTGGCATAATAGGTAGCCAACTAGAAACTCCTCCGCGCTGGATTTTTCTATATAAAATGCCCTGTCGTAAATCATAAGTGTGAGATACATCATCCGGCAATTGGGCATTGCGTAATTTTGTTATTAAATCAGAAAGCTCGGAATTACGTTCTTGCTCAACAATAAGCCATCCTTTATTAAATTCCAGAAAATTTACATTTATAGGTTTTGCGCTAGTATTGGATAAGTTTCGGGATAGAAAATCTGCATGACCCATTTTACGACCCTCCCTATACGAAATCTCAAAATCAAAAGCCTGAAGCATTGCCCACCACCTATGGACTCTCGGAGTTAGATCTCGTTTGGAATGAGATGCTTTAAGGGAATTGCAATCAGTAAAGATAGTGAATTTGCGCCCATACAAACAATGACGAAAACGTTCAACTGCTCTAACGACAGCTAAGGTCTCAAGCTCGTAGGAGTGATAACGACTCTCAGCATCTGAAGTCTTTCGACTAAAATAGGCAACTACATGAGGTGCATCATCGTATTTTTGTATAAGAACTACCCCGTATCCTTCAGTGCTGGCATCCGTATGCAATTTATTTGGCAAAAAAGGATCAAAAACTTTAAGAACTGGCTCTGAAGTCAATATTTGAATTATTTTCTGATGAATTAAGTCATGATCCGATGTCCATCTAACTGCACCTTTACCTTTTGTTAAAGGGCACAAAGGTCGTATTACCTGAGAGAAATTTGGAATAAATTGACGGAAATAAGTTGCCAAACCTATAAGTTGTTTAACTTGTGTAACTGTTTTTGGGGTAGGAACGTTAACAAGAGCCTGTACTTTCTTTGGGTTCGGTCTTATTTCCCCAGCGGATATTACATAACCCAGGTATTCAGTTCTTATTTTTTAAAAAAGAACATTTTTTTATGTTAAACGAAAATCCTGCTTCACACAATATCTTTAACAACTTATCTAGACGGTCTAAGCCTTCATCAACAGTTACAGATATAGCAAATCCAGTAATTACACTATCAGGCAAATTTGCATCTGGAATTTTCTCAATTAGCTGCCACAAACGTAAGCAAGCCTGTGCTGGAGACTCCCCAGAATTAATTTGGAATTTTAGTATCTGGTCAAAATAATCCTGCATAAGCATTGGGCGAGAGAACTGGGATATCATTAATTCTTTTACTGCTGGCCATTCGAATTGATCTGGGGCAATTTTAGTCAAAAGTGTGGCTGCTCGTCCTTTAAGGCAATGAGTCAGAGCCATAATTAACTCTACGCCTTTTAGTTTTCGGTTCAAAACTATAACTTCAGATAGTTTGCACCAGCCTTCTATGTCTGAATCTGGATCATCGGGATCAAATTTAACTAATGGCGTAAAATTCTGTGCTTTGGATCCCGATGACAGGTTTTCAGCTATTTTAGTAAAGATAGTTTCCATACTGTTTGAAAAAAACGACATCTGTTCGCTTAAAGAATGCGGGGGTGGTTGATTTAAGGTTAGAGGTGGGTGAGATCCCACTTCTGATGTCGGAAAAAGGGGGTAGACATCAGAAGTAAATGCAGACTTACAGGTTAATAAATAATATCAGTAACCTTATTTACTTAAAGTAACTAATTAATAATCTAATAATTTACAACGATTATGTAATATCTAGTCTCTGTATGTAGGCGAGCCTATGTTCAGAGTGGCTGGTAACAGTCCGGGTACTAAAGACCACAGTCCGTACACCAAGACGCATCCATTCGAAATGCGTGCCGATTGAGCGCTGCCGTGCCCTTTTATAGGTAAGTAGTGGGGATTAAAGCAAAGTGGGAAGGCGATGACGTCTTGGTGCACGTGCTGCCGGCGTGAGTCACGCTGTCGTACCACTGTGCCGTCAAATACATACATCCTTACAGACCTGACGGTTTGACATTTGACAATGGCTAAAATACTTACATCATTATGCCATTCCATCATTGCTCCAGCTTACCTCTTAAAATAAATACTTAATGCTTTATTTACTCATCAAAGCAAAACTATATGACTTGGTCCAAAGTGTTCTATACATAGCTTAAGTTAGATTGCTACTGTAACTAATCTGCTGAGTTTCTTTCCGGTGTCTTCTCGGTAGATATAGCTTCCGAAACGAAATTAGAATCACTTTGCATTGTATCCAAGGACGATTCACAATTGTTGCATGTAAACCTACTTGAATAACAAAATATTTGATTGATTGACTTGTTAGGCATCTTGTATCTGTACTATGATACTAACATACAATTATTGATACATTTCAATTAAACCATTAGATCATTAATATTTTTAAATATAATTTTTTTGTTGCAAGAATACCTAATATCTTCACAGTAATCAGAAAATAAAATTAAAACATTTATAGAAAAGCTGCATTTTGTCAATCACAATTAGCATTTTAAAATACCATGAATTCATTAAGGTTTAGTTCGATTTAGTTGTTGATAAACTAAATTGGTGATGTCACAAATGTTAAAATACCAAACATATCTTGCCATAGCTACTAAAAAGTAAAAGTTCTCAATTAACATCATAATTTCCCACTATTAATATCCACGTTCACTAAAAGCGTAGATAATAATTAATTGATAAACAAGTCCGTAATTAAATTAATTGGAAATTAAGACGATAATAATCGAATAATATTTAATTACGCCCGCGTTTATTATGAGGCACAATTTTAATAATAATTTCAGCAGATAATTTTTAAGGGTTAAGTTGTTGGAGGTGCAGCCACGAAGTTGGCGGGCGAGACGTCGAGGGGGAGAGAGAGGGCAGCGTTTGTAATGCATGCCGTAGGATTATTTAATACATTTTTGCCACATTCTAATTTCATGCAGCACCAAAGCATTCCTGATAGTTTTTTATGTATCAACTTTTAAATGTTTATTTTTATTCTTTTGAATCACACGTAGAATACACTCGTCGGTAAGTACGGTTTTAAACAACTGCATAGATTCGATTAACCACGTATCGGACATGTTTCTTTTTTATAAGCTATGTTTTCCGAAGAGTCAATTAATGTCTGTAAAAGAGTATTTTTGAATTGGATTAATGTTCTATATTTAAATGTACACACCATTTACGTATTTTCAAATATTATGTTAGAGGAATATGTCTGTCAATCCTTGATTTGACAGAAAACATATTGAATAACATGATTCAAACAGAGTCCATATTAAAAAAATATATATATTCATTTTATCTTGAAATCAATTTAATTAATTTTACTAACGCCAAATTTCACTACCTTCAAATGATGTTTACCACCAAAAATTAAACCACAGTTGCCAGTACAGGAAATTTACAGAAACATTAATCACCTAACATGTGTTTACAACATAAAACTTTGTCACTTTTGCTCGGTGAAGACTCCGCATAAAGTTACGCCAGTCGACATAGAACCATAGGTACCCCGCTGTTTGTGTGGCCATAACTTAAAAGTCCGCTGGCTTGCCTCGTCGAATAGACTAAATGGGGCGGTAAAATGATTTTATATCGACATCTGTGCCCCTGGGATATTGAACAGCCAAGACATAATTTGTTCATTTTACTCGACTTCAAAAAAGCAGGCGTTCTATGGTCTATTGCCTGATTCTTGTAAGTTATCTAATTTACTCTAATACGATTGTAAGAATAGGCAAATTTCTAATAATTAGATCCTGGAGAAATCGAGGTTACTACTCAAACATATAATGAAAATGTAACTTTGTTTGAACTATTTCCTTTAACTGTATAGTGACTGTTAAGAACATTATAAAGCACTAGCTGTTTCCGCGACTTCGTTCGCGTGGACTACATCCTTTCATGGTCGGTTTTACCCCTTTCTCCCCTAATATTCGAAACAAAAAGTAGTCTATATTTTATTCCAAGTTTCGAGCTATATTTATGCCAAATTTCATATCTCTAACTTCAAAAATAAACATTTTTCCATATAAACTTTCAAAGGTGGTATTACCCCCCTCCTCCCCTTATTTTCTAATAAAAAGTAGCCTATGTCCGTTCTTGAGATTCAACGTATGCCTATACCAAATTTCATCAAAATCAGTTGAGAGGTTTAAGCAGGAAAGCGTAACAGACAGACAGACAGACAGAGTTACTTTCGCATTTATAATATTAGTATGGATATCAGACATTATACACTAATGATATACTTTGACCTTATGGAGAACTTATGTAGAGGCAGACCAAAATTGTACATATAACGATGGAAACCAAATGGACCAACTGTACAAATCAGGCTCGAGGATCACGGTTGCAGTATTATGTTAGAACAAACGGGTAGCAAGTGCACTTACTATTCGTAAAGTGAAAATCATACATTCAAACGTAAAAGAAATATTTTGTGTATTTTTGTTAGTATTTTACCATTTAAACTTCTTTTTAACTACTTTTTAAGTTTTTTTAGAGTGCAGTAGGTATCCAAAAAGTATAAACAGGGCCCTAATACTAAGACTTCGCTGTATATCTGTCCGTCCGTCTGTGACGTTATCGCTTGAGAGCTGAATTTTTCACAGTTTACGATTTAAAATAAATTAAAATAGTAATTTAAGACGCGCCCATACAGTAAAACGTGATGTTCGGCCGATTTTTACTGGATATCAAAATATAGTAACAGGAAGGCACTTGAAATGTTCAATGAAATTTGTGTACTTAATGCTGTTTACCTAATGGTACGGAATCCTTCGTGTGCGAGTCCGACTCCCACTTGGCTGTTTTTTTAAAAACGATATTCTTGAACTTGATGTTTCTACATACAACTTTCATAAAAACAAATTGACTGTTTACGAGCGAGTCGGAGACTATAACCGATTAAAAATATTTTAGAAAATTTGAAAACTTGTTCGAAATTTCAATTATGAATAATTTAAACTTGATTTAGGTTTGGCTTAATTTAAAACGCAGGAAACATGCCTGGTCCAAAGATTAGTTTTCAACTTAAATTTAGCTCAAATTTAACTACGACCCACAATCAAACTCGATTAATATTTTAATTAGAGTCGCGATATTTTTGCGTTGCTAAATAACTTTTATAATTTCATCGGTGGCGGGTCAAAGGGTTGAACTTGGTCGGCAATTAGTTTTAATAATTAATATAAAAATGTCCAACTTTTGCCTTCCAAGGCAGCAAACACTAAAGTAGTAGTAATTAAAACACAAAATAGGCTGTTATTACTTTATACGAAAGTTAACCAAGTATAATTACGTAATTAGTAGTAGATTTACGGTCAATAGAAAATCCTGGTAAACATTTATAGTTCGATATTGACGACCTGTGTAGCCGAGAGGCGAGCGTGCCGGACTTTGGTGTCGCGCCATCTCTGAGGTCCCGGGTTCGATCCCCGGTCGGGTCTAAAATATATTTAAAAGATAACTCAAAAAATATTTTTTAGCTAACTTAGCTTAGTAACTTAAGTTTTTATTAATTAAGTTAGAGACTCATGATCCCACAGACAAACTATGTAAATAGTTAAGTTTTGTAAACCACTGTTTGTTAATAAATACATAAATAATAAATATTAATATTATTTTGAGAAATTATTTTTATTTGCAATAAACAGTCTCCGAAACTACTGAACCAATTTAACAAACTCTTACACACTTGCGAAGCTACACTTTGCTGAGGTGACATGGGTTATATTAGGTATCCCTACTAATATTATAAATGCGAAAGTAACTCTGTCTGTCTGTCTGTGTGTCTGTTACGCTTTCCTGCTTAAACCTCTCAACCGATTTTGATGAAATTTGGTATAAGTATACGTTGAATCTCAAGAACGGACATAGGCTACTTTTTATTAGAAAATAAGGGGGGAGGGGGGTAATACCACCTTTGGAAGTTTATTTGGAAAAATTTTTATTTTTAAAGTTAGAGATATGAAATTTGGCACAAATATAGCTCGAATCTTGGATTAAAATATAGACTACTTTTTGTTTCGAATATAAGGGGAGAAAGGGGTAAAACCGACCATGAAAGGATGTAGTCCACGCGAACGAAGTCGCGGGCACAGCTAGTTTTTAATAAAAGTAGGTATGCATATCCATACGTTACGAAAACAGCCAGATTACAGTTTAAAAATAATTGTTAAATTACACCACCAAATGTGTTTTGTCAGCCCTTCTTAGTGGCGCATAATGCGTGATGATGTGTCATTAAGGCATTAATAGACGATAGTTAGAAATACACGCACCATTTAGCAGATTTATACCCGTCTACCAATAACATTTCCAAGCGAGACGTGGTATACTAACCATTAACATTGGAAATTTCACCCTTAGTGTATTAACTTAAAGTTCATTACCGTTCGTCAAAAATCCTTTGCAGAGCCGTCCCGATTGCGAACGAAGTCCCTAAGTTGCGGTTTTGTCCGTCCATGCAATTAACATGCAATCTCTCCTAAGACGCAGAGTAAACGACAAACACTAACCGTTGCAGTTAAATCGCTAGAGTGCAATAGCATGCATCGGATTTTCAACCCACATCAAACAGGAGTAGGTTCTCAATTTGAATATCAACAAAAGAAAATGTGTTTGTTACCTGAAGAGGCCTGCTATCACACCCACTAATATAAATAAATAAATATTGGACAACATCACATACATTGCTCTGATTCTGTGGTAAGTAGCTTGAGCACTTGTGTTACAGAAATCAGAAACAACGACGGTACCACAACACCCAGACCCGAGACAATATGGAAAAGTTCGTTTCCCATATTGACCCGACCGGGGATCGAACCCGGAACCTCTGAGATGGCGCGACGCCAAAGTCCGGCACGCTCGCCTCTCGGCCACGGAGGTCGTCAAATAATTTGATATGAATTGTTGCGTTTTATACGCTTTTATGTTTTCTTATAGATATATAGATTATATTAGTAATACTTATGAATAGTCTCTATATAAAGCAAATGAATCTACCTCCGGTTTCGGAAACTATACAGAGAAGATACCTGCAAGAAACTCAGTACTTTTTTTACAAATGAAAGCTAAACTTATTACTTATGTCGCACTGAAACACACAGTTAGTTTGTCAGTTTATGTAAGAAAGACCTCCTCAAAGTATGCCATCAACTCTATAGATATCTGAAAGTACATGGCAAGAAGCTATAAAATATATAAAGATGATTAATTAAAAATGAAACCACCTTCAAAAAATCTTTTTTAACTAAATTGCCGATTAATAAAAATTAAAACGAACTAAAAAGTTGCAAATAAATTGATCACACTGATTTTGTTAATACAGGTACTTACGATTGATTATTTTAATACCTAACTCATCATCAATCAAAATATTTGATTAAGGCCTCACTACAGAATTTCTAATTCGCTATTCTCCTTTTGATGACGTACATTAACCTTTATACGGTCTTCGGGTCAATTTTGACCCATTTTGATATAAATGTCAAACTTTTTCAGTAAATAAACGGTTTAAGAGTTTGATATTGTATGACTTTTAATTAATTACTGTTATACACGTATTTCTGAAATAAAATTAATAGAAATGTTTTTATTATTCGAGTTATAACTTTATTTACACTAATGGTCTTCGGGTCAGAATTGACCTCGAGTAAAAGCATCAAGTGTTTCTGTTATCGTTTCAATTGTTAATGTATCCTGTGACTACTTGAGACTTTTTTTTGTTCTACCCGAACTATTCTCAGTCATAAATAGTAAACCCCAGTTGAACAACGTCAGGTACGCGTAATTTATCAATTTATAATTGTGTGACAAACTTACATAATAATCATGTTAGACAGTGAAATAGAATCGGAGTTGGACGCCCTATCTGATAGTAATGAATCTTGTTCTGAAACAGAAGATTTCATCGAAGAAGCTGAACCATCTAATAGTTCGGACAGTGAAAGTCAAAGTGAAGTGCTTGTTCCTACAATGACGTCAAAAAATGGGCAAATAAAATACTCTAAAGAACCTGTCACACAGGCTTGTGGAAGAGCTTCGAGAGAAAACATCATCAACTTGATCCCAGGTTTGACACGTTATTCTTGCTCAAGGATTACCTCCAAAGAAAAATCAAGCTTTTGCTTATTTTGTCCTCTTACATTGACACACACTATTTTGAAATACACTAATTTGGAGGGGAAACGCGTATTTGCTGATGATTAGAATGATATTTGTGAAACTGTTCTGTTTGCATACATTGGGCTACTGCTAGCTGGTGTGTTTCGATCAAATAATGAGAGTACTGAAAGTCTGTGGAATAGTGAGAAAGGAACACCTATTTTTGCAGCAGTTATATCACTAAACAATTTCAAAAAATTAACAAGAGTGATAAGGTTTGATAACAGACAAACTCGATCTGAACGACGATTGTTGGACAAGTTTACTCCTATTCGAGATCTGTGGAATCAGTGGGTGGACCTTTTACCAAAATTTTACAATCCTTCTGAAAACGTAACAGTAGATGAGCAGCTTGTGGCATTTACAGGCAGATGTCCATTTCGGCAGTACATGCCATCGAAACCAGCTAAATATGGCATCAAATTTAAGGTTTTATGTGATTCTGCTACAAGCTATGTTTGGAATATTCAACCGTACACTGGCAAAGAAATAGGAGGTCTACCTGAAAAAAACCAAGGCATGCGTGTAGTCCTAGATTTGATAAACGGGCTGAAAGGCCATAATCTTACTGTTGACAATTTTTTTTCGTCACATCAACTTGCTTTTGTATTATTCACCGCTGCCAACAGTAGCTGGAAGGACGGATGCCTAGCGAAACGGCGATATTATTTGGAAAGTCTGGGAATGCAATTAGTTACACCTTTTATAAAAAACATTACCAAGGGCACCTTTTTCAATCGAGATCGCAAAAAAGATTCGAGAATACGGTGCCGACTCCATCTACTTCTACCCAACAAGAGGAAAGTAATACTAGTTCGGCTAAAAAAGGTATGAAAAGAAGTCGGTGCCAACTATGTGCTAAAACTGACAATAAAACACCCTTGATCTGCGTGAATTGTAAGAAATTCGTTTGTAAAAAACATTCTAATACAATTGTTTTATGTACCCAATGTAATAAGGACTAGTTTCATGTATTTTACTTTTATATTATTGTTTCAAAATATAACTAAAAATTTAACTATAAATATTCTAATATCGTTTTGTTGTTATGTAATATGTAATGAATACTCAGTTAATTTACTTAAAAATAAATAAATATAATGTATATAATATAAAATTATGTTCATCAAAAAGCTTTTGGTTATTTAACGACTTGTTTTTATTTTGTTTCTAATAGTGGGTCAAATCTGACCCAACGGACGGCAACGTCAGTAATATTGAAGACCGTATGAAGGTTAACCTTTTATATGGCAGAGCATGTTACACTTTTTTATTTCTTTTGGACCTTAATTCAAAGAAGTAAGATTCGAATCATTTTGCTCATATAATAGATGGAACCTTATAGGGTATTAATCCAACTCAAAAGTTTGTCTAAACAACCTCCGCTACGAGCGACAGTGCAAAATACACTTTTAACAAGGGTTGGTAACAAAGACTTAAGTGACGCGAAGTGTTACGATCGAATGCACTTAGCCTTAACAGGTTTAGAGTATAGTGATTAAGTTCACCTTTCTTCTATATCTCCAACTCCTTTTAGTTAAGAACGCTGTATATTAGGAGACTAGTGTGTTTTTATGTTTCAAATAAAATCACATTTTACTCCTTACTTCATAAGCTATCTGCCAGTGTAGAATCACATTGCATTGTATTCAATGACGACTCAAAAGTGTTATATGTAACCTACTTGAATAAAGAAATATTTGAGTTTGAGTGAAAAAACAGTCAAAAATTTTAAGAAATCCATGTTTTTTTATTAAGTTATCATTCGTTACTGAACCAATCGACACATTTAAACACTAAAATTGACTAAATCAGCGCACTTCCTGGTTTGGTATTTCTTATTGTTTAGTTTATCGTCGTTATTATGATTTTTTTTTAGTTTACTTCGAATATTCACCGCGTTCTTCACTATTACCGCACCCATTTACAAAATCTCTGCACGACCGAAGGATTGACTAATAGAGAATGACCATTATGTGCATTTTTGTGCAATCAAGTTTTAAATATATGAAAATTGTTTGGCCACACTCTTTATGTGGGTTCCTCGTTGGGTCCTAATCTGAATTATTTTTCACCACTGGATTACATCATCATTACTTATATTGAAAGGGGGAAGATATATAGATAATATTGACTTGCGTATTAACTTCATTTTGCGGGGGCGTAATCTCTTGTAGCAGATTAGCCGCGATCTTGTCTTAGACGCTGGCTAAACATTGACGGAGTTTCAGTCTCTAGTTGATTAATTATCAGTTCAATGAATTTAGAAGATAATTTTAATAATAATAAAGTTTAATAATAGAATTGAATGAAATATATATGTATATATAGTTTTTTTAAATCTATTTAAGAATATGAATTAAAATAAATGAAAATTGCATTTCAAGAATAGCCATGTTGCACCAATTCGGCTTTTGAGTTAATTTATTACGGAACAGTATTATACGCACATCTCAAAGTGTAAAATGAATTCGATATGTGCTGAATTTGTTGCAATTACTTTTTTATTTAACTAAATCATCAACATATCTCGTATACATCTCGGATTTCTGTTAAAAACGCGAAAGATATATGAATACGTGTTGGTATTTATACCTATCATTATTGTGAAAATGTACACATTATTTAAAAACTTTCGTTATAAATTTTCCGGCACTTGCAAAAGCAAAGATTAATGTATGCCGTAGGTAACAAAACAATGTGCTGATACGACCGTACCTATCTCAAGTGTTCGTTCTATTTGTAAATTCCAGACTGTACTATTTAAATTGTGTTTTAACTGTGTTACGTCATCTCTTCGACCCTTAAAGTCACATCGGCCATTTATAAGGCAGCCACATTCAATCTATTCACAAACCCACTCTTATCTCGTAAATCGGACCATCAGTTGAACCTAGCCCCGCGATAACAATAATTCATATTTGCCTGTGTTGTCATAGTAATAAAAACACTACCCTTTAGTATTTTTATAATAAAAAATAGCATAACACCGGACTCGATTCAAGCAATTGGGTTATCGAAACCAGAATTGATTGACGTAAAAAAATATGTTCTTAAAAACAAATATAGCCCCACAGAGCAAACATAAAATATAAACTTTAAGACTTTCGCGTTCCATTTTAAACATTTAAAACAAATTAACGGGTCAAAAAGCGACACCATTTTTAATTAGTAGTTAATACGAACTACTTACTGCCCGACGTTTCGGTTAGGTTGCACCAAGATGACCGCTCGTGACCACGGTTGTTCTAAACACAAAATAGGCAGGCATTTATATTTATTGCAGTATGCAGTTTTTTTAAGCAGTAACGAGAACGGATCGTTTTACAAATATAGGAACTGGGCATTAGTTAAAAACAAGCACAACTTATGGAATTTTTATGTGAAATGTTGTTGACTTGCTCTTTGGCGGCAGGAAGCACCTAGTTAATTAATACAGCAACATTATATTAATTTTAAAAAGCACTCATAAAATAGCAATAAGGTCAACTTGCAGGTAATGAATATTTGATTTGGAAAACATTTTCTTCAAAGATTAAATGACTGCGATCCTGAAAAAGAGGACGTCATTAGCTATTCATATAAAATTGCTAATAGGAGAAAAATAATATGAAAGTTCAAAAGAATTTCAGGTAGGTAAACAAATTTGCGAAAACAAATTATTATAATTTCATTTCGAAGAAGAACCTTGTTTGATGCCAAAAATATTTGTCTATTTCAGTAACGTCGGTTTCAGTATTCTTGGAAATCATTTTGATAAAGTAGATCTAATTTTGTCAATTTGATAAAATCTCTTACTTTTATTAAGGAAATACTGGGTGGATTAAAATGAAATTTGTAGTTATACGAGTTAAATATTTAAAAAAACGTGAACGATACTATATCTCCCGAAATAGAGATAGCGGGAAACTGCTACTAAAATATAAACAATAACAGCGAGAGGATAAAACCCGATTCACTGGCATTACCCCTTCAAATACCCTGAAAAGCGGGTAAAATCTCATAATCTGGTAAGCGTAAATAGATAGCCTACTTTATTCCATATTGCCGGTTGAAACCTCTCTATTATGATGGGCTGCTATAGTTCAATATTATCTGCTGTATATTGGTCCATATTCAGCGATATACGGATTATCATAAACCATTTGAGCTTCGAGAGTCCAGTCAAGCGAAAATTGTTTTTCTATTTTGAAAAGCAGACTTTTTAGATAAAGATCTACTGAAGATGGGCCGATTGTGTCTTAGTTACTAAAGGTGAAAATCTCTTATAGGTTTCATACGAATGACCTTATAAATGTTACTGATGTAATTTATAGGAAAAGAAACAGATTTGGCATTGACTACTTAGACAAGTAGGTTACCTAAATAGGTTCAAATTACTAAGGTGAACTTTAACATAAAGTTTAAGCACTGACAGTTCACATTATCGATTAATTAGAAATGCTTAATTAAAATCAAGAAAACTCGATATATTCCACCTACCTACGAAAATATTACATGAAATTCTGTTGCATAGAAAAGAACTTAATATCACAAGTGATATATCTACTTAATTATACACTCTATACATACAAGCAGACAGGTACTATAATTGTGTACCTTAATTTTTCATAAGCGCTTCGTCGTTTTTTCAAAAATGCGACCGACAGAACATGTGTAAAGGCATTACCGATTTTAAAAGGATTCCGGAACAAGCTAAAATTAAACAACAATGGCTTTTAAAACAAGCCAATGCATTGTCCCGGCGATGCGAGTGCATTTTTCCTGGAATGAGGCGATCGTGAGCACAATAGAGCAATTGCGCTTACTCTCCTCAAAGGTGGTTTTCCATCAGGGCTGTCAGGCTGGGCTACACAGGATTTCAAACTACTCGAGTGACCTAACGAACTTTTCCCATGGGATTGCAGTCTGGTGATATTCAAGATGAGTAGCGTTGGAATGGTAACGCGCTTTAAAAGCCCCGATTGGCAACCACCATACGGCTTATTGTTTATTTAATTCTTATGTGGTAGAGCAGGGTGACAAGGCCCATCCGCAGAAAACTAAGTTTTTTAAATTTTATCCGAGCCAAAGTTCCTAGTCACGTTATTCATACATGCTATGAATAACGTGACTAGGAACCCTGCTCTGCCTTATAAAAGTCGAATGAAGAAATCTGAATGCCAATGAATAAACATAAGCTTGCCGTTCCTCGTCTAAGACTTCATAAAATTAGTAATACTTTTGTGGGGTTAAGTCTGAAGCTTTTCAATAAGCTGCCAGAAAATATCACTGCATTACCTATGCATAGATTTAAGTCTCTGATAAAAAAATTGTTTAATGAAAAAAGGCTATTATAAAATAGAGGACTATATTAACGAAAAAGATGTTTGGACTTGATAGCATTAAATAAATTAAATATGTACATTAGACATAAGCTATATTGTTAATACATTTTTTTTTTGCATGATTTATACCTACCATATGTGTCAGTTTTTGAAAACAGTTACTATCGAGTTTCTTGCCGGTTCTTCTCGATAGAATCAACATTCCGAACACGGTGGTAGTTTACTTGACTTGACGATTCA
This sequence comes from Glyphodes pyloalis, assembly GCA_037074685.1. Lineage (NCBI taxonomy): Eukaryota > Metazoa > Arthropoda > Insecta > Lepidoptera > Crambidae > Glyphodes > Glyphodes pyloalis. The sequence goes on from JAYKKO010000025.1 coordinate 8,937,424, forward strand.
TAAATGCTTTTGTAAAAGTATACATGAATAAAGACATTTTCTATTCTATTCTATTCTATTCTATATGTAAGTACTTCATGAACAACGACTGGTTTTTTGCGTTGAATTTGCTTCAAAATAACAAATCACGGATCGCTCCGCGCGCGGCTTGTAATGCTCGTAGCGTGCGCGTGAAATGCACATTTCGCGCGCACAAGACGTCCAAACTATGATAAATTGTTACAAAGTGTGTTACCTTTCATGATACATTTCAGCAATGTGTACGGTGAATTCTTTCATTACATGACACATTGCATGTTACGTTTCACCAGTCTGTACCCACCATTACGCGTCGTATAATTAATTACTACCCGTAACTAGAACGGATCGTTTTACAAATAAAGAAACCTAGCATTAGTTAAAAACAAGCACAACTTATGGATTTTTTATGTAAAATGTTGTTGACTTACCCTTTGTCGGCAGGAAGCACCTAGTTAATTAATACAGCAACATTATATTAATTTTAAAAAGCACTCATAAAATAGCAATAAGGTCAACTTGCAGGTAATGAATATTTGATTTGGAAAACATTTTCTTCAAAGGTTAAATGACTGCGATCCTGAAAAAGAGGACGTCATTAGCTATTCATATCAAATTGCTAATAGGAGAAAAATAATATAAAAGTTCAAAAGAATTTCAGGTAGGTAAACAAATTTGCGAAAACAAATTATTATAATTTCATTTCGAAGAAGAACCTTGTTTGATGCCAAAAATATTTGTCTATTTCAGTAACGTCGGTTTCAGTATTCTTGGAAATCATTTTGATAAAGTAGATCTAATTTTGTCAATTTTATAAAATCTCTTACTTTTATTAAGGAAATACTGGGTGGATTAAAATAAAATTTGTAGTTATACGAGTTAAATATTAAAAAAAACGTGAACGATACTATATCTCCCGAAATAGAGATAGCGGGAAACTGCTACTAAAATATAAACAATAACAGCGAGAGGATAAAACCCGATTCACTGGCATTACCCCTTCAAATACCCTGAAAAGCGGGTAAAATCTCATAATCTGGTAAGCGTAAATAGATAGCCTACTTTATTCCATATTGCCGGTTGAAACCTCTCTATTATGATGGGCTGCTATAGTTCAATATTATCTGCTGTATATTGGTCCATATTCAGCGATATACGGATTATCATAAACCATTTGAGCTTCGAGAGTCCAGTCAAGCGAAAATTGTTTTTCTATTTTGAAACGTAGACTTTTTAGATAAAGATGTACTGAAGATGGGCCGATTGTGTCTTAGTTACTAAAGGTGAAAATCTCTTATAGGTTTCATACGAATGACCTTATAAATGTTACTGATGTAATTTATAGGAAAAGAAACAGATTTGGCATTGACTACTTAGACAAGTAGATTACCTAAATAGGTTCAAATGACTTATATGAACTTTAACATAAAGTTTAAGCACTGACAGTTCACATTATCGATTAATTAGAAATGCTTAATTAAAATCAAGAAAACTCGATATATTCCACCACCCGACGAAAATATTACATGAAATTCTGTTGCATAGAAAAGAACTTAATATCACAGGTGATATATCTACTTAATTATACACTCTATATTTACAAGCAGGCATGTACTATAATTGTGTACCTTAATTTTTCATAAGCGCTTCGTCGTTTTTTCGAAAATGCGACCGACAGAACATGTGTAAAGGCATTACCGATTTTAAAAGGATTCCGGAACAAGCGAAAATTAAACAACAATGGCTTTTAAAACAAGCCAATGCATTGTCCCGGCGATGCGAGTGCATTTTTCCTAGAATGAGGCGATCGTGAGCACAATAGAGCAATTGCGCTTACTCTCCTCAAAGGTGGTTTTCCATCAGGGCTGTCAGGCTGGGCTGTACAGGATTTCGAACTACTCGAGTGACCTAACGAACTTTTCCCATGAGATTGCAGTCTGGGGATATTCAAGTTGGAATAGCAACGCGCTTTAAAAGCCCCGATTGGCAACCACCATACGGCTTATTGTTTATTTGATTCTTATAAAGTAGAGCAGGGTGACAAAGCCCACCGTTTTCCAAGGCCCATCCGCAGAAAACTAAGTTTTTTACATTTTATTAGCGCCAAAGTCATAGCATGTATGAATCACGTGACTAGGAACCCTGCTCTACCTTATATGTAAGTACTTCATGAACAACGACTGGATTTTTGCGTTGAATTTGCTTCAAAATAACGTCTTTAAGTTTATGGATTATCTAATTAAAATAATGTTCATTTATCTTTACTTCTTCCTGTCTTCTACTACATGATGAAATGAAAAAAAGTCTAAGTGCAGCTATGTATAACAAATTTTAAAAGTTTAACTAGTCTAAAACTAGTGTCAACCCAGCACACCCCAAGCCCAACTTTTAACGTTTATTAACCAAAATGACCTGACCGGGTATCGAATCAGGGACCCTGCATTCTTTGAACATATCTACCTAGGTCACTGCATCGCCAAAGTCAAAGTATGAAACTGCAGTGGAGTTTGCACTCATAATAGTGAATAAACCCGTAAAAAAATTCACGTTGGAACCCTAAGTAATGCAGACTAACTTTCCTAAAACATTTTTTATATGCTCGTAGTAGTCTATGGTAAAGCGTAACTTCCCCCACAGAGGAACATCTGCTGTTCACAATATTTTTATAAAAAGGACCCCTGTACAGACTGAAAAGCAATTGAAGTTGGAGAGCCAGACTGGGAAAATTAATAAAAAAAAAAATGCAATGATGTGAGATTAATTTGCATGTATTTTTTATATTTATGGTAACCTATCATGATTTAAATGCTTTGAAGTTTTACGCGATAAATATTCTGAACATTGACAACAATAAAAAAAAGTGATGTACTTGAAAATGGATTCCAAATAATGAATGCTGATTGAAAATTAGCCGAAATATAATGTATTCTTACACACAGGTTAGTATTAATTTAAAGAAGAGAGGTAGGGCATAGCGATTCACTGCTCGAACTGGAGCAGTCCAACTGGTTAAGTACCTCCACCTTACAGAAGACCACAGACAAATAACAATCACTTCGGTGTTGTTGTGTTCCTGCGTGTGAGTAAGGTTTCCAGACCTCCTGGAGCTTAACATAAGGCGACATGTGGTCAATCTTGAAGTGAAATATAAAAAAAGAAAAATTTCTCCCCTTTTGGTGGGGTTAATGGTAGTGGATAAAAGTATGTAATTCTAAAATCATACAGCAGAGGGCACTTACCCGGGCTAAGAGTAAGAGTTGTATTAACACAACAGAACAATTAATCCCCTACAAAAGTATAGGGTTCTCTTGAACTTCTGAACCAGTCATAAACAAAATCTCAGAGCCTTCGGAAATTCTCTTCTATTAATACATGATCGTGATGTATACGATCGTGATCGTGATAAATCAAGTGTAAGAAGAGGGTGGTCCCTCTTCTTACACGATTTTCAGACGTCTTTCCCTTACCTCGGTGACCGGTGCACCCAACTTCGCTATCTCTTGTTCTTGTAGGCAACCCTAGTAGGAACAAAGGCGCCGCGCCTCGACCGCAGGGACAATGCGCCTTGCGCCGACCAGATAATGTTTTTCATAATATAAGCTAGTTCGACAAGGCTTGCCTGACAGCGATTTACAAGATGAAGTGTCGCAGGCATTTAGTGTGAACTCGCCGTTTAATAAGACGTCGTCAGTTTAGTAACGTTTGTTGTTATGTAATGTTCCGAAGGGAAAATATACAACCTGTAACGGAAAGGGGGTAACAATGTAAAGTAGGTGGATACTTTACCTTGTATAGATTCTATATACGAAATCCCGAGTTAAAATAAACACTTTATTGTTTTTATGAAATAAAAAATGATTAACTATAATGACTGACTAAAACGTAAACAAACGCATCACAACACTATTGAGGTCAGCGACCCCAAATCACGTTATCACTTCACGACAATCACTGCGATCCTGAATTTCTCCACCTCCTTCCTCGACATGCGCGCCTAGTACTTTCTTAGAAGAACATTATGCAACATTTGTGGTGCCACTGTACAGAACGCGGCCTTGATGCGTTCTATCATCTCTTCCCTTGACGAGCATGCTACAGCGTACACCTTCCTTTTAAATTAGTCCCACAAGAAGAAGTCCAACGGAGTGAGGTCTGGTGACCGAGCTGGCCATGTGATACGACCTCCTCGCCCAATCCACAGATGGAAACGAGCGTTTTGATGGTTTCGTAAATCTCTTTCTCTAGCTCTCGGTCGGCCATCACGCTGCCGTCGGTTGCTCCGACACAGAGAATCATCTCGAATATTCTTGATTGCTCAAAGACATCACGAAATATCACTAGGCTATCCGTAGTAAGTAGGTAATCCAGAAAGGCAAAAACACAAGATGTTGTCACGGCGACGACAACTCAATGACTTAACTGAATTGTCAAAATGAGAAACGCTAAACCAACAAATTTCAGATGTGATTCAGTAAACACTAAAAGATGAACCACCATTGTGATATTTAAATTAATAGCATAATAGGTAGGTACATCCAAGTCTTTCGACGATTCCAACAATACTGTGATAGTGTTGTGCAAGCGTGACTTAGTCAAAATGTTGACTTGTTTTTGACTGATATTTCAAAAAAAAATATTGAATCAATAAATGCGTGTACACAGCTACAAATGGTCCCATACAGTTTGTAACCGTTAACTGCTTTGGTATTTTTGATATTGTTATACCCTTTCCGTTACACGTTGTATAGTGCCATATCGTTATAAATATTTTTAAAACATTTAATGGACCATTTAAATCACGCCATCTATAAAATGTCACAGCAAATTGAAGTGAATGTTGCAAAAGTATAAAAAGACGCTACGGTGTCTATAGAATATAATTATAATGCCCGATTCCAATATATTACGACTAGTGATGTTCAAAACTGACAATACGTTTTTCTCCAACCCACTACGAGTCGTTAATTCTAATTTCAAATTTACTTTCCATATCAGCTGTCATCAGTTGCCTGTCAGTCGTTTTTAGCTTACGCCTCGTATAATTTATTACTATATACGTAACTAGAACGGATCGTTTTTCAAATATTGAAACTGGGCATTAATCAACAAAATGCCTGCAATATAAATACTACCTCAGTTTTAAAGAAAACTGTTTGACTTTCAATAGCGTCTATGTGTCTCGCAAACGGTGTGTGGTTGCATGGTACAGTAAGGCCTCTCTTGCTTAACATCAGGCTGGAAGGAGCCAAAAGCCAAAAAAGCGGTGTTGCAGCGAATCGTAAGAGATTCTCTTGTAAGATTGCCGATTGGTAATATGGCCCCACCTTAAAGAAGACGGCAGCCAAATAACAATCACTTCTGTGTTGTTGTGCTCCTGCGTGTGAGTAAGGTTTCCAGAGTTCCTGGGGGGTGCTACATTAGTAGCAGGGGTCAAGCCTTCAAGGTAAGGGTAACAAGCCCTTAAGCTAGGGTCGCATTACCACTTAACATCAGGTGGGATGGGGTCAATCTTGAAGTGCGATATAAAAAAAAGGAGCTGATTCACGTATGCAAATACGTCAGAATCGATTCCGATTCGTAGAATCAGTGTTTTGTCTTTGTCCAATTGTTTATGTTAAGAAAGAGATAATATATAGTTTCTCATATCCACGTTTTGTAAATAGGTAGGTAGGTGTCATACGCGATGCATCGTTACGATACGCTAGCGATACGCTTACGCTTATAGCCCGTGTGCGAATAGGCTTACTCCCCGCTCATACAACAACCTCAAACATTTCGGTGACTCGCGCTTCTCTCAGTGATTCAACATTTATTTTAGGTACAATAGGAAGTTTTAGCTGGATAATGGTTTTTAGCTAGTTCTGTATCGGTTCCTATTGTTGCACCTAAGTGCCGCTGTGCCAAAACTTGCGGTTTACGGGAGATTTATGGTTCTGGAAATTATTATTTTGGAGGGGTTGAGAGAGTTTTAGTTTGTGCGGTGGTATAACTAACGTTTAGGCGATGATTTTCAAATCAGTGAAGTGGTAACGTCAGCGTTACGAGGATTGAAACGCTTTCCGATGTTATGAAACAATACACTTACATTGTTTGTCTTTGATTTATATGAACTACCAAAAGCGTATTGAAAATGTCTTAGTCATAATTTTTAGTAAAAAATAAACGAGTTACCCTTTATATCTCTCAGATGCCAACATGAGGTCCTGGCCTCCGCATTATGGTACCACCGCCGAGATATCTTCTTTCCAATAAAAATCGTCAAAACCGGTTAATTAAAGATGCAGTTTAAAAATATTAAATTCAATTGGAACAGTGAGCCATCTAATAGTGGGCAGCGGCGAGTGTAGCTTAACTTTGGAAATTTGTTCGAAATCCTAGTCCCAATCGTGTCACAAGCATATCAAAATTAGGTCACACTACTCACTATGTCACACTACATTAATTAACGGCAGCTAATACGACATCCGTTGCCGAAAGGCGACCGGATCAGACTCTGGCGTCGAACCATCACTGAGGTCCCGGGTACGATTCCTGGTGTGGTCAATTTCAAATACCTACGCACTTTTTTGTATTGCATCGGGTACCGACGTTGATTGTGATTTTTTACACAAGTGATTTTGATACTTACTACAGAATCAAAGCAATGTAGGTATGTAACGTTATCGTCTAAATAATTTTAGTTTATGTTTATTTGGGTAACTGAAGTTTGACCGATGGAAAGCTAGGAGAATTCAAAATGATCAACCAAAACATATTTTCAAAACAGCATTTCATCGAGCATTCATTCTCTATTATTCACACTGCGATTGTTTTCATCGCCGACGAAATTGAACTATTCACAATTAAAATGATAAATAAAAGCGCAATATCTGACAGATTCTGATGGCAATTAAGTTACATGACGTCATCAGAGCGGCAGATTGGATTGTCCGCAATCAATATTAGGCGCGATTGAATTGTGAATGTAAATTGATTTGGGCCTTACTATTGAAATTTATCACTTGATAAATCTGGCTACCCGTTTACCTAAATTGATTTAGACGAAGACGATATCCCTTTCGCTGGTGGATCTTTATTAAAAGCTGAATGAAATATTCAGGAGGCAATGCGACACCTTCTGTTTGTTGGATTAAGTTCAGTAAATAGAAAGACCTAGACGGATTTTTACCAACTTAATATTTTGGAACATCGGACTCGCGCGCGAAGGTTTCCGTGCCATTGACTAGAATACCGAGTAAAATAGAAAAGGTCTGTTTTTTTATCTGATTAGATTAAATAAACGTTAACGTTACGTTTTGAAGAGAGGTAGGGCATAGCGGTTTATCGCTCGAACTGGAGCAGCCCGACTGGTGAAATACCTCCACCTTACAGAAGACCGCAGCCAAATAACAATCACTTCGGTGTTGTTGTGTTCCTGCGTATGAGTAAGGTTTCCAGAGCTCCTGGGGGGCGCTACATTAGTAGCAGGGGTCAAGCCTTCAAGGTAAGGGTAACAAGTCCTTAAGCTAGGACCTCATTACCACTTAACATCAAGTGGGATGAGGTCAATCTTGAAGTGCAATATAAAAAAAATGCGGTTAACGATTTATGACGTATTAAATAAATTATTAACCTACTAAGAGTACATGGAATTCAGAGCAATTTTCGGTAACATATTTTTTTTAATTTCATCATTCTCTTATTCTAGAAGTTAAAGGGAAGGATAAACATTTTACCACTTTGGACGTGTCTCTCGCGATAACGATTAAATTTAGAAAAAAATATATGCTTATAACCTCAATATAATTTTGAAAGACCTATCCATATAGACCCATTGATATACAATTTGAGTTTCAGTTCTAAGTATAGGAAACCCTAAAAAAATATGTTGTCTTAATACGGTTCACATAATACATCTACTTCACAATTTTCTGACAGTACTTATATGTAGTTCTTATAGATTTGGAAAAAAGCTGCTGTGACATACGGACGGAGAGATGGACAGATATGACGAATCCATAAGTGTTTTTTAATCATTTGCTTACGAAACCCTAGCCCCCCAGTAATATCCAACGCATTTTAAATAGTAAAGATACTTTCATGAATCGATATAGTGATACATTTCGGTAGTTGGAACACCAAATGTAATTTGTATGAGGCAGCCATCGGCACGCCACTCGATTTTGAATTGGAATCCAATATTAACTTACAACATGGAAATCTGAGGATATTACTTTTATCAAAAGGAAATGAAGTAGGTGATTTCGAGGTTTCCTATCTCAAAGAAATATCAGAACCCAGACAAACTTTGCTGCTGGTCTATATTCTTGTTTGTTTGAAGAAGGATGTTATATGTTAGACATTGATATTATAGTCGAGTTAACGGCTTATTATTACTAAACAGCTCGCAGTTATGTAATCCCTGTGTACGGGTGAAGTATATTGCTCCCGATAATGAATCTACCCCGGCCAGCGTCTTTAAATCGCCATTCAGCGAGGTAATGCAGCCAGCATTTTGGGTATCTGACCACAGGGCCCATCTTTGTTTATTAAAAATATTATTTTTTTATAAAATTAAGTTTTAATATTTTGTAAGTTAGTTATAGTTTACTATATTATGTTCTCTTAAGTTTATTTGTTCCTCTTTGTAATAGTTAAATTTATATGTCTGATATATTCGGTAAAGGAAATTTGTCATCTTGTATTTGGTTATTCAATTTACGGTAATTTTTTATTTTATATATTTATAAATTTTAAACATTCTATTTACGATCTACGCATGTTTCACTCATCTCCTAACACCTACATTTACACCTGTCTAAAAATAATAAAACAAATAATAAATCTTTATAAAGCCCCATACTGATTACATCTAATTCCCTATTACTATTACTATTGTCTAATTATTGGAGTCTCGATTTATTTTGCAGAACCAATTAATGAAATCATTCCGCAACATGAGCGTTCATTTACAATTTTTTTCGAATAAAGTGCCATCGGTCTGCCCCAACATCAGTACTCTTGTTTCACTATATTGTGTGCAGCGGATTACGTTAATCTAATTTGTGCTACAATTGAATTCTTGGCTATATCTAGCGTGTTTATGACAGAAGTTGAATGACAGGTAGAGTGGCTGAATCATATCGTGACTTAGTAAATAGCATCGATCGACTTTACACGTGTTAGAGGTAGGGCTGTCGACACCGAAACAAATATATGTGTAAATGATACGTTGCTCTTATTCTATGAAAAGTAACTAAAGTACTGTAACGAGGGAATTTTTAAATTAAAAGTTCGTGGATTCTTCTATTACTCCCCTTCTACATAGAATTTTGTTTGCTCAATTGTTTGCTTTATTTACTCACTTGTTTGCTTATAAAAATATTTATGTATAATATTTTGTTATAAATATATTTATATATATATATTCTATTATTATGTTTAATTATTATATTATATTTATTTATCATGAAGCTATATATGAATATTCTATTCTCGTGTTTAATTTTTTGCTATTTATTATCATGACGACCTCCGTAGCCGAGAGGCGAGCGGGCCTGACTTTGGCGAGCGCCATGTCTGAGGTTCCGGGTTCGATCCCCGGTCGGGTCAATATGGGAAACGAACTTTTCCATATTGTCTCGGGTCTGGGTGTTGTGGTCCCGTTGTTGTTTCTGATTTCTGTAACACAAGTGCTTAAGCTACTTACCACGGAATCAGAGCAATGTATGTGATGTTGTCCAATATTTATTAATTTATTTATTATTTATTAATTTTGTTGTAATCCATACTCACATTTTTACTGTTACCGCACCCATAAACGAACTATCTGCATGACCCAACGGTTGACTGGTAGAGAATGCTCCTAGCATTAAGTCCACCTTTTGTACTTTTTTTTGTGCAATAAAGTTTTAAATAAATAACATAGATAATAACGGTAGTACAACACCCGAAATAATATAAAAAGTTCGTGTTATGTGCTGTTTTCCGATATTTACTATTTACCAACAGCTGGTGCAGCTCCACACTTATAGTTATACCTATTTTTTTCTTAACAAAACTTCTCCTAGCAACTACTAACATATCAAGTAAAGAATTATCTTATTTGATGCAGTCGTTCTGAAGTTCGGCGCGTACATACATTTCAGCGAATCATTTTTATTTACATAAATCTATTAATGTCGGTGTACAACAGATTATTTCAAATTAATTCAGTTAAGTTAACTAGACGTAAATACTCGTTAGTTTCAGTTAAAGTAAGGTATTGGGTTTAATATCTTACTCAATATACCTATAGATAGTATTATGATTACTTTCAATTATATATTTTATTGTGCTTTACGCCGCACTAGCGAACTTGCAATTTTTCAAAGAAACACAAGAAATCATCGCCCCTTGCGGTGCCGGGCTCGAACCCACGACCATTACGTATCGCGCGAGCTGCTCTTCCAACTGCACTACTAGGGGAGATTATTTTTTCTGTTTCTTCAAAATAAATAAAATTATATCTCTAAACTTTATGGTACACAACCCTATTGTATCTAGTTAAAAAATCTTCTAAAACTTTAATGCTTAATTCGTTCAACGTTCTTTCAGAATACGTCTTGAATTTTAACCTACGGGAATTTCGTCTTTGCCTGATTTCGAATTATTATTCATATCCAAAAAAATACTGAATAAATTATTGATATTAAACCATTTTAATGGAACTGTTACTGTCACTTTTTTACATCTTCGTCTAGTGTTCAATCAAAGATTAAGTTTATCTAACAAATGGCACCGTTAAAACGAGGCATCAAACATTATGAAGTCTCCTTTCACTCTCATTCACTTCGTAGTCGCACGCGAAACTATTATTCCATTTATTTCCATTCATATCTCAGTCACAAAAATTTTAAATTAGATTATTCTTAAAATATATCTAAGGTATTTTTTGTAATATTTGTGTTGATACACATTAATTTTGTATTTTGATGGCACTGCGGATCCACAAAGTCTTTGGTCAAATTGTATGATTAGTGGACTTTATTTTATAATTTTCCCTCTATTTTCTGAACAACAATAGTCACATCACACGTTCATTTTCCATAAACCGTTGCTAAATCAATTTAGTGGCCAGTAATTTGTTTAGAGCCAACGCTTTGCGGGATATTTTGCTGAAATCATAATTCACCCAAGCTCTTTGGAAATACGGCTTAAAATCCTAGCTCTCGTTGTAGATGGATGGCCAGGCAGCCTGCAAACTCAATCATCCCTCTACTAACAAGCGAGTGACAAACTATTCAGGTCTTTTATCATATTTTTTATCCATCCTTTGTTTTATCCATGAAAAATTCGAGGTAATTGAATCTAAAAGATTTCATGCACATAATTTCATTTTAAAAAGCTAATTGACACGTTTTTTTCTGTGAGCAATTTTCCAGTTTACTAAAAAATAAAAAACAAACCAACATACATATTTACCTATAATACCTATAAAGAGAAAATAAAAAGTTTTTCTTGCAAATTGAAACATATAATTTCATTATGCACATTAAATAAAAGTAAATGCTTAAAAACAAAATACTCAATATCTCTATCTATATACTGGCATATCTATTCGATTATGATCGCTCATGTAATATTAACCTTTTCATAGACTTTTGAACTAAATAGTTACGATGAGAAAATGTATAGATAGTTAAATTATTTGACATCATCACATACATGCTGTGGTAAGTCATAAAGCACTTGTGTTACAGAAACAACGACACAACCATTACGCCAAGACCCGAGACAACATAGAAAATATTATTTTCCATATGGACCAAACCCGGGATCGAATCCAGACCTTCACAAATGATGTGACCCCAAAGTGCCCGCATGACTGACAGTATTTACGATACAAGTTAAGGATATTTTTAGCAGATTCTTCGTGAAAACATTGTCTTGTTACGATCTATGAAAGGACTTGATCTGATTATATAGAACAAAAGCCCGTGTTTCATGGAATACAGAATCAATGAAGGTTCGACAAACACGATCTGAGACAAACACTTCCAATCAACAACTGTGAACAAATAGTAATTAAAGTTCTTTCTTTCAAAGGTTTTGCTGCTTAATCGTATTTACCTCATTTACCTTACTTATTGAGACTATGCCTGTCAGAATTTTTACTTCTATTTCATTTCTTAGGGCTATTAAACCAAACGTTAAGAAATGTTCGGAAGAAAAATTCGTTTATTTACCAAAAATCTTGAGCTTTATAATGATAAACTGTGATTCCTTTAAACTTGGGATGCGCGACGTGAGTAAATTTTATCGCGCTCTTAACTAATGTCAAAATCGATGCGTCAGCTGCTGATTGGCTGATAATTATGAGTATTGTCTACTATCAGCCAATAAACAGTATTAAACTTAGGTCGTCGCATGCGAGAAAATTGATTTGAATGTTACACTCAGCAAAGTCTCTTGATAAAAATCACCACTAATAAACTAAATTAAAGTAGGAAATTTATAATACTTAGTACATTTTTTGTGCGTGTGTACTTGCTCAAGCGCATTTTATTGGGTGTGTGTGTTTGTAAATAAGGCATAATTGATTGTATCTTTCAATTGCTTTTACTAGTAGGTTGTGTTTACATACATACATCTAGCTTATTGCTATGCGAATAGTAATCTATAGATAAAGATACTCCCGCCGTAACATATATGTATATTAGGTTCTTGCCCAATTTTGTCCATAGAAATACGGTCCGTGCCGGTAGTAGATTCATACCGCGTTCTAAAGTTATACCAATTTAATCTACTTGAATAAAGAAATATATAATTGACTAAATTTAATTTTAATTTACAATGTAAACTATTTGTTATATAGGTACTCCTATTTAGCGCTCGGCTGCCACGAAAGTTCCTTTCATATACCTGCGGTCACTTCACGGTGAAAGCTTGCAGTACAATACTAGTTCTTATGTCTTCAGCATTACAAGGTCCAAATTATCTGCCTTGCTTTCGACTGTACAATGGAGTCGTTGTAATCCCGGTCTGATTGAAACTATCAGATGCAGCGATGCAATTGAACGACGCAATCCTTGCAAACAGACGGTACAATACAGGGATCATTTACTGCGGAACCGTAATCGAATGCATTGTGCATTGGAGATTAGGTTTAAAATATAAGCAGAGTACTACTTATAAGTGTGCCATATCACTTCAATTAAAAAAACCGACAGTTTGATATTAGCGCTTATTTTTGCGTACGTAAGGGGGGTTAAAGTACAAACTATTACGTTGACTGTACGATCGACAACATGTCAAGATAACCACTTGTGGTTCGATATTAGTTCTTAAAAGCGCGACATAAGGGTGGTATAAAGTCCATAGTGTGTAGTCTGAAGTGCTTTAGTCTGTACATATTATATAAAATCGCCATTTTGTGATATCGGCCATCTTGGATTTGAAATTTGTCATAGTGTATAGTAATAAAAGCCCTGTTATTTGATACTCCTATTTAGGGAGTGATGTCAATGTTTGATACGTAATCCAACATTTTGTAGCGGATTTACATCAAACATAGCTTCCGATTCATTCACCTTTCAAACAATAAAACGAAATCAAAATCAGTTAATGCTTTTGGGAGCTACGATGCCTCAGACAGACACACATACAAACAGACCGACTTTTCGGGCTTTTAATACCACGTCTTATTTCAGTTTGCATTGCACGTTCGTAAAAAATAATTTACAACTCCTCTTTATTATGCAAATACCTCGATAGTCTGTTTGGTCTAGCCACTGAATTATGATCTCGGAGTCGTAAGTTCGATTCCCGGGTCAAATTATGTTTCTAATTTAACGATGTCCGGTTCTAACCCAAGGTAGTTCGGGTTCTAACCCAAGTGTGCCATTACTGTAACGATCACTGATATCCTTAACTTTTTGAAATATCTTACCGCGTATGGTTTTTAGTGCTTAATGTAGGATTCTAAGGAAACCTTCATAGGCGGCATTAGGTAATCTTTCAAACCATTTAATTTTTTAAGAGTTTTTACACAAGCTTTAGAATTTTTATTCATTAAGGTCGTGGGTTCGAGGCCCACAAAACAAGGGTAGATGAAATTTTTCTGTTTGTTTAAAACATTTGGAAAATTCTTTCTTATCGGATGTCCACGTTCAGTAACACAATTGTCAAGTGTCAGGCCTCTATGATCAGCGGTTTAGGCTGTGCGTTAATCCGTCAGTCATTCAGGGCAAAGTATCTATGTTTAGATAGATACTTATTCAATTTTAAATTAGCCTTTCCATATATTTCTTTAGAGAGTAATTTGAAATAAGATTTCATTAAACAAAAAAAAAAATTGTCGCTCTTCGTTCATATTACTTTCATGGTTTTATCGCGAAGTATTTGTAGCTCTTAACATTTAGTCAAAAATTTTATTTAGCTAGAATTCCTTAACAATTCTGTTAGCCTTTGCTTTACAAAGTAAAGTACCTACAATTAAGAAACTAGGTATTTGGATCCCCTTTTCTACATAATAACAACGGCAAAGTCAAATCTTTTAGAGAAGGCACTGCTACAAATTAGCAATTGTAAGTAAAATTTAGTTATGCTTTATATAAAAGGGTGATTTACACACAGTAAAAGGCAACGTTTCGAAATTTTATTTTATACATCTATTTAAATGTATACATATACATATATACTCTTCAAGATTGCCCTCATCCCACCGGTTGTGAAGTTGTAATAAGGTCCTAGCTTAAGGGCGACAAGTACAGCATAATAAAGGTGTTACTGGACTTGTCGCCCTTACCTCGAAGGTTTGACCTCTGCTTCTAATGTAGCACCCCGAAAGAGCTCTGAAAACCTTACTCACACGCAGGAACACAACAACACCGAAGTGATTGTCATTTGGCTGCGGTCCTCTCTAAGGTAGAGGTATTTCCCCAGGTGTGATTTAAAACTTTAGTTCCTAATAATATAAATGCATAATGGATGTATACATTTATAGATGATTATTTCTCTGATGGTTAGACATAAAATTTGGTAGCTAAAGAGATAAGTTAGAAGAATAACATATAAGATACATTTTATCCCGAAATAATGTGAATAAAACCGTGTGAAACAGTTTAGTAACTTAAATATTGATCTGATCTGATATGGTTCAATGGTTATCGGTCCTTTTGGTTGAACGAAGGGTTATGGGTTCGATTCCCGCCCAGGACAACAACATGCATGTGAATTTCTAATGTCACTTTGAGTTTGAGTTTTTTTATATTTAACGGTGCACGGTAAAAGATATCATAACACAATTGCTTTAGCTTCTTACTTTGAAATCAAGTCAAAGTATGTATCTGATTTTGCGTAAGGCTTATTGTTACTTTAAGGCCGCATTTTTTAATTGTCACATAAGAAAAAACAGTTCAATGCGACTCTAGAGTTCAATAAGTACATCATGTTTCATTATCTGAAAATTCCTTCTATGATAATACTTATAATTTAAAATGATGCATTGTACTAACAAATTGATACTACTTTAACGACTTGTTAATTTGTATCTAAAGATTGGATTATTAGCCCTTAGAACGATTAATTCAAACATGTGCGCAAACCGCGTAATCTCAAGGAGCCCTAATGAACAACTCCGAGTATTAACAACTAAATAAACAACAATATTTACTGGCCTCTGAAATGAATTACGAACGCTTCAGAAACCGTAATGAAATGTAAATAACATTCTTGAATGATTCGCTGCCTTATAAACATCTTGGTTGGTAGGTTTTGCAAGATATTTGTGGTTTAATGATAAGTTGAAGTAACAATGAACTAAATACTCAAAAAGATATCCCTAGACAAAAAATTGCGTGGCATGAAACTCTTAGCGGTTTTTAAGAGAAGTAGGGCATAGCGATTTGTCGCTCGAACTGGAGGAGCCCGACTGGTGAAATACCTTCACCTTACAGAAGACCGCAGCCAAATAACAATCACTCCGGAGTTGTTGTGTTCCTGCGTGTGAGTAAGGTTCCAGAGCTCCTGGGGGTGCTACATTAGTAGCAGGGGTCAAGCCTTCAAAATAAGGGCGACAAGTCCAGTAATAGATTTATTATGCTGTACTTGTCACCCTTAAGCTAGGACCTCATTACCACTTAACATCAGGTGGGATGAGGTCAATCTTGTAGTGCAATACAAAAAAAAAATAAAAAAAATAACTTATTTAATTTTAATTTATATTTTTGGGCTATATCTCGCGAATCGAGATACTACGATGATACCGTCAAGTCTTTAAATCAACAAGCAAGCAGGTTTCAGAATTGTCCTCGAAGATTTTATTATTTTTATAGTACTAAACGCCGTACTAGCGAACTTTAAATATTAGAAACAGAAAAATTGTATCTCAAGGTAAGAGCAGCACGCGCGATACGTGAAGGTCGTGGGTTCGATTCCCGCATCGCAAGGGGAGATAAACATTTTCTGTTTCTAATATTTTCCTCGACGGTTTTGATAGACAAGTAATTTTAAAGATTGGTGATGAGAGCAATTCATTTTTGAAATGATACTTTCTCTCACATAATCTAAAACAAACAAAAACAACACAATAATAGAGGCAGATGAGAATTCTTCATCCCTCAGTATCGAGATACTTTTAAAAACTCCACACAGACTAACCTGCAGGCTAAAACAAGTATAGAAAAATATATATGATAACTGTTATAATAGTTATTAAGTACTTTCTAATAAACACCGCTTTCCGATGATATCTTGCAGTCGCTTTCATCAGTATATAATTAATTTAAACATTAACTAAAGACGTCAAAGCAAATTAAGCTTTAATTAGTGAACGTGAATATTTTAGTTCATTAACTTACGAAGTTTCGCAAATGAAGGCGCGACTGACATGGAACTAACTTTTAATGAGTCACTCATCCTCACAAGTACCTAAGTGAATGCAAACAAAGAGGAATGTCAAATTATTCGTATTTTTTTAAATATCTTTTCCTTTATTTACTTAGGTAAAGTGTTCTTATGTAATATTTTATGAGAATAAATACTTTAAACCTTACGCCTTATTTTAAAATACGTGACAAGGTGGGGTACTATAAACTGTGTGAACTAAATCATTGTAAAAGAGCTTTTTTATACAACAAAATTGACCTCATCCCACCTGATGTTAAGTGGTAATGAGGTCATAGCTTAAGGGTGACAAGTACAGCGTAATAAATTTGTTTCTGGACTTGTCGCCCTTACCTTGAAGGCTTGAACCCTGCTTCTAATGTAGCACCCCCCAGGAGCTCTAAATTTATATCAAGCGCTATCACTCTGTCCGAGTAAACGTAATACCACAGTTATACAAGTTCTACTACAGAGACCGCGAAATCGTGTCTCTTTTAAGCTAATGCTGTGCCTTTCTTAATTAAAAACAATACGCATTTCAATAAATTTGATGAAATTCCGAACTGATTCACGATCCAATCCATTGCGTCTCAAAACTGGATTGATTTTATATTTTATAGTGTAGTTATGTAGTGTAGTGGTTATCCGATTTGACCGAGCTTTGTTTGACTTTGACTTTGACTTTGTTTGAATTATTTCGTGATAAAAAGTTCCTTAAGTTAATTTAGTATGTCCTTTTTATTTCAACCAAATTTCGTCCCAATCCACTCTAAGGTTATTGTGTGCAAGGGTAACAAACATACATCCAGACAGACATCCATATATGTATATATTCTTATTAAATTAAGCGTTTAGAATTAACAATATTACTCCACTTATCTAAAATAAAAATTAACAAAAAATAGAAAGAAAATCTCTCCTCTAATGCATGTAGATTTAACCCACCACCTTTACCATCATCAACCCGAGTTTCCAACTGAATAAACCTACGACTGGAGATGGTGAAAAAAAAACCAAGACTCTCCTATTTAACATCCCTACTTAATATTATAAATGCGAAAGTAACTCTGTCTGTCCGTCTGTCTGTCTGTCTGTCTGCCTGTCTGTCTGTCTGTCTGTCTGTCTGTCTGTCTGTCTGTCTGTGTGTCTGTTACGCTTTCCTGCTTAAACCTCTCAACCGATTTTGATGAAATTTGGTATAGGTATACTTTGAATCTCAAGAACGAACATAGGCTACTTTTTATTAGAAAATAAGGGGGGAGGGGAGTAATACCACCTTTGGAAGTTTATATGGAAAAATGTTTATTTTTGAAGTTAGAGATATGAAATTTGGCACAAATATAGCTCGAAACTTGGATTAAAATATAGACTACTTTTTGTTTCGAATATTAGGGGAGAAAGGGGTAAAACCGACCATGAAAGGATGTAGTCCACGCGAACGAAGTCGCGGGCACAGCTAGTACTTTATAAAAAAATCCCTTTTCCAAAACCCGAATTCCGCATCTATAACATCGCTTATACTTGTATATATCCTGAACCCCAACGTTAAATATCACGGCAGCCTCAAGGCGGTGTATATCAAACAAATCTAAAGTAGAATATCAAGTATTCAGTATGGTTAAGCCATCAGTATTCAGAGCACAAGAGCCAACAAAATGTGATTCAATTGAATTATTTTCTGCGCATATTAAAAAGAAAATACGTAAAGGCCTTTTTTGATGTCAGATTGTTGATATTTTCTTGGTAAACAATATGGGATGTGACGGGAAAACCTGATCCGCATTTGGTTGGTGCGGCATTTACAAAACAGATGTTTGTTTATTCGTTTAAGAGGCAGATGTTTTAGGATTGGCGCACCAATGAACTGATTCGAGTTTGGTAAACGAATATGACGCGCAATCCTGCACAAAAATCAAT
Source organism: Glyphodes pyloalis (assembly GCA_037074685.1). Taxonomy (NCBI): domain Eukaryota; kingdom Metazoa; phylum Arthropoda; class Insecta; order Lepidoptera; family Crambidae; genus Glyphodes; species Glyphodes pyloalis. The sequence continues at coordinate 8,956,204 of JAYKKO010000025.1, forward strand.
GAGAACGGAAAAAAAAAATTCGAGAATACAAACCTTGCGTAAACTTAAAAAAAAACTAAACAATTAATAAAAGTTTAAACATGTTCTTTAATTACAAATAAAATAATTCAATTCAGAGTAAGTAACAATGCAAGAAAGACAGAATTTGTTTTGAAAGAACTTTAAAGTGTACTAAAATCAACTTAAAACTCTTTTCAAATTACTTTTTTCTTGGAATCACCTCAGAAAATGTTTGTTAAAGAAAATTTCACCTTTCGATTCGTCGAATGATAAGAGTCCTTTCAAATTAAAAAGCTTTCAGCCAATTGTAATTTGTTTAAACTGTAGCCAGTGTTTGTTGTTGTTTTTTTCATGATTGTTTTGTTTTCAATTCCAGCGATAGGTATTAAGTAGTTGAAAACACACGGAGTATGATTTTGAATTAATATTAGACAAGACAAGATAATAATAATCACATGCAATATATTCACCAATGTTAGTACTATGTACATAAAACTAAAATAAACATAATATCCCTGAGTCTAGACTCCAAACGGCTCAAATATACAGTAAGATCTAAATATTTTGCCGTTTATTAAATTCGAGAAGATAAAAAATTTAAAGAATTATTTTATTTACTTATTTATTTATAAAGTATACAAACATAATCATTAAATCCTCATATTCGAAAATTAAAAACTCATCATGCTTAACTTAAAAGTACTTAATGAGAGATTGTACTTGATTTTGTCTGTAAAATCAATTTCTGTAAATTTTTCGGTGCAATTTTTTTTTTTTATATTGCACTTCAAGATTGACCTCATCCCACCTGATGTTAAGTGGTAATAAGGTCCTAGCTTAAGGGCGACATGTACAGCATAATACATCTGTTACTGGACTTGTCACCCCTACCTTGAAGGGTACCCCTGCTACTAATGTAACACCCCCCAGGACCTCTGGAAACCTTACTCACACGCAGGAACACAACAACACAGAAGTGATAGTTATTTGGCTGCGGTCTTCTATAAGGTGGAGGTATTTCACCAGTCGGGCTGCTCCAGTTCGAGCGATAAATCGCTATGCCCTACCTCTCTTATAATAACGTGTATCTATCTATCTATCTATCTATAACTCTGGGAAAAGTTCAATGTATGGAAAAGTTCGTTTTCTATATTGACGCAACCGGGAGCAGAACTCGGGACCTCAGAGACAGCCCGCTCGCTTCTATGCTACGGAGGTCGGCATAATACCAATCCTTGTGTCGCCTAACACTGCCCTTTGTTCATTATAGAGCATAATTGATTGAACGGTGAATGGGCTCAAATCAATAATTAACCTTTTGTCGGCACTTGATAGGTTTTCCATCAAAAGGATGGTGTAATGAAGTAACCTTTATTTACAGTTTCTATCGGGGCAGAATTTGTTAGTCAACCCTTGGGACATGCTAATAGTTTGTTTATAAGTGATGTACCTAAAAGTGAGAATATGTGTTATTACGATTCCTAAAATAATAAAAGATTCTTCAACAGGTTTTGTCCCGAAAAGCTTAATCAAAAACCTTTAAATCCCTCTAGTCCACCAAAATTACAAAAAGCTCTCATCAGGTATTTTTAAAAAGTGTTTTCTTCATTCGTGCAAAATGTTTTTTGTATTCCTCAAGTTTTCATTCATCTAAAAGGGCTATTTAAAAAAGTTCCTTTTCCAAATTGACCTAGCCGAGAATCGAACCCGGGACCTTTCGCACTTTAGCCCCCCTAACTTAGCCACTACGCCACCGAGGTCGTCGCGAAAAAGGTAGTCAACACCACTGTTTAATGAAATCAAATGCATTCTTCTGTCGAAATAATTCCTCTAGATGTTTTATTTTGGTGAATTATTTAAATGCCGCTTTGTCCTCACAATCCGACCACAAATAATAATGCGTTCACTCATCAGATTGAACCCGCCGATCGGACGGAACCGCATTTAAAAAGGGTTCTGCGTCTACTCAGTAATTAGTGTTGTCCGGCGATAATCGATACAAATACTATCCATTGATATTGAGAGCCTACCTGCTTCTATTGGGACCCGTTAATGTGCCTATTGACAGTTCAATATTGTGATGAAATGCTTTTGCTGGTCTTGTAGTTTAATATGTACACTACTTTGGATGTTATATCTGGTGATATACTATTCATCATTCATCATTTCAGCTTGTTGCTGTCCACTGCTGAACATAGGCCTCTTCAACCGAGGTCCATTGCCACCTGCATCCAACGAGATCCAGCAATTTTTACTAGGTCGTCGGTCCATCTGGTAGGTGGCCGTCCCACACTGCGCTTGGTGGTACGTGGTCTCCACTCAAGAACCTTTTTGCCCCATCGACCGTCCGATCTTCGTGCTATGTGGCCAGCCCATTGCCACTTCAGCTTACTAATCCTACGGGCTATATCAGCAACTTTAGTTCGTCTACGAATTTCCTCATTCCTGATTCGGTCACGCAGAGAAATGCCAAGCATAGACCCCTCCATAGCTCGCTGAGCGACTTGCTGATAGACTATTGGAGTCCGGTAATTCGAAAATTAGTTGTTCAATATTCTGATAAGAGTGCTTTTGCTGTTCAGAAGTTAACGATGTTTAATGTGTTTGATAGAGTACTAATAGTATAATTTTGATGATTGATTTATTTCAGTTTATTGTGACTTATACGTACTTACAATCGAGATGCATCAAATATTTATGAAAATACTTTTTTAATTTTTAGATTAACTTCATGAGCATTTTACTCGATATTTTAACCGTCATAGACTGAATACAAAGGTCAAGTTACTCGGTAAATAGAACAACTAATAAGTAACAACCGATAGGATGAAGGTTTCTAATTGTTTTTTTATAAAAATCAAGAAGCTATCAAATAGGTCAAGCTGTAATTTCAGAAATCAGAAACAACCAATACCGAAACTGTTCATTAAACTGTGTTTTCTATATTGACTCGCTCTGCCTACTTTAATAGATTTTATTGATGATTCGACTTCGGAATTTAGGTTTTATCTCTTTCTTGACTTATACGGTTGGGCAAAAACCAAAAAAAAAATACATTCTGTTGACGTAACGTTTGTGAATCAGCCCCCAGGATTCGAATGCGGGACATGACCGACAGACAGACAAGTCGCGAAGCCAAAGGCCGGCCCGCTCGCATCTCGGCTACGAAGGTCGTCAAATATAATTAATGTCTGAAATTTAAAATCCTTACGATAAAGTTGTCGATTTAAACAATCGATAAGTAGGAACATCGATAATGTAGCAACACTACCGCAAATCCTCCGTGGCATGCTCATTCCGTTTTACAATACCGATATTGAGTTGTGACGTCATCGGATGGGATTACAATATCCGTTAGAACGAATGGCACAATGTTTGTGAAGGGATTTTCGAAAACGTATTCGTGTCCCTTTTTTGTTGAAGATATGCCATGAAATGGTTTGGGTGAAACGCAAAAGAGAATTGAAGCTGAAATAATCGCTTTGCCCTGTTGTGCACATTTGTTTGTTATACCAACACCATCTACGCTCGTATACGGATAAATTCTTTTTTTATATTACATTTCAAGATTGACCTCATCCCACCTGATGTTAAGTGGTAATGAGGTCCTAGCTTAAGGGTGACCAGTAGAGCGTAATAAATCTGTTACTGGACTTGTCGCCCTTACCTTGGAGGCTTAACCCCTGCTACTAATGTAGCACCCCCCAGGAGCTCTGGAAACCTTACTCACACGCAGGAACACAACAATAACGAAGTGATTATTATTTGGCTGCGTTCTTCGCGAGATCAAACCTTAAAGGTAAAAGCGACAAGTCCAGTAACAGCTTTATTATGCTGTTCCTACTTATTGTCCTTAAGCTAGGACCTTATTACTTACATGAGGTGGGATGAGAACAATCTTAAAGTGCAATATAAAAAAAAGAAGTAGTAGAAGTAAGTGTTTAAAAATAGGCAAAGTTATTATTGCCATAAAAACTATTACTACCCTGACTTGGTCGCCGCAGCCGGTGTCCGGCTACTTCGGAGGCACCGTACATTGTTTTCTAAATTGACTTTGATGGTGGCTAGATATACCGACTGGAGCTTCAATTTTGGTTATTCAATTTAACAATGTGTAAGTGTTACTTGTAATCTGCATGAATTCTAAATCATCGACGCCGAAAGGTATAGAAAAAATCACGGAGGCTACAAAAGCACTTTTTTATTGTCATTAAAAATATAATTTACATAATATTGATAATATACAGAAGCATAGGCAAGAATCTCGAAGCTTGCTAAACTACTATATAAAAATAAGTCGGGATTTCCTTCCTGACGCTATAACTCCAGAACGCACGAACCGATTTCCACGGTTTTGCATTCGTTGGAAAGGTCTTGGGCTCCGTGAGGTTTATAGCAAAGAAAATTCTGGAGAATTTTCAACAGAAAATCCTCTAAGGCAAACCAATTTCGCCGGGACCGCTAGTTTCTAAAAAAAAAATGTTTCGCTATAGTACTTAAAATAAAGTAGCCCTTTTTAACTGACTTCAAAAAAGAGGTTTATCAATTCGACTGTTTTAAATATTAACATTATTAACACTAAGAATTTTATAAAATGTATACCTAAACATGATCATAAGCACAACATCAGACTTGCAATATCTCCGAAATGCACGATGATTTTTTTTAAGTGCCCTTAGCGAATTCTCTCGTCTTTATTCACAATATGCTGTAGTAGCCCTAAATTCCTTTAACATACCTCGACAAGGAAGTCAGGGACCCTTGGGGCAGTCCACTACTAAATTAATAGCCGTGAAGTCGCACAAATTCGGAATACAGAATTTCCTCCGGCATTGGACAGTTCCCTAGGGACTGTTTCTTGTTCTATTTAATAAATAAACACAATTTTTGTGATCGATTCCTTGGCTAAGTATACACATACTGGCAAAATATTGTGTTATATGTGGTATTTATAGGAGCTTTAATGGTAAACTATCCTGACTTGAACCAAAGGTTGTGAGGTCCATCCCTGCCTAAGACAAACATTCGTGTTATGCGCATTTGTGTCTGGGTGTTTTAAAGAAAGATAAAATAATCATTAGGATCCTCATGATCCCGATTATCTAAACATCGAACATCCAATTATCTGGAATCAAATAACGATCACTTCTGTTTTGTTGTGTTCCTGCGTGTGAGTAAGGTTTCCAGAGCTCCTGCAGACCTAGCATGCGCCACGCGACTATTATTTTTTATTCACATTCGAGGCGAGGTTATGGGGGTCATACACAAAAATGGCAAAAAAAGTATTCATGTAATGTATTATGTAATTGAATCGACAGGTCAATATTTAAAGCTATGAATATCGTAATAGTCCTTTAATACTACAAAACTTAATCAGGTGTTGAGAAAATATATCTTTCAAATATGGTTTTAATTATATTTATCATCCAAAGTCTCTTCCTTTAGACTGTTACACAGAGAAGCTATGATGTTTGGGTTTCACTTGAAAACAGTTGTAATACGCTAAACACTTTGATTATTCCCTTATTACATAAGAAATACAATCAATATCGTAATATTTAAATCACAAAAATACTCTTGACTTTTTTATATTTATAAGAGACATTAAACTTATTGTTACATATTTTTTAGTCTTTTCTGTAGCCAGAATAAAACCACATAATAAATAGTTTATTTGTAAGACCTCACTTACCGTTTGCTTTTTTCAATTGCCCACACTCAAACTATCTATCATTTGGACGTTTGATATTTTGCTGTTTGGACTGCAGTGCAATAAAAAAATCGTTTTTTATTCACAAACGAATATTTCCTGTGACTCGTATATAGAGGTAAGGTATTACTTTGTAAATATAAATTTATTGTATATTTCTGAGTATTGAGTTCTAGTGTATAGAAATGATGATACTTGTTTTATAACGTTGAACAAAAATAACTGACACCTGACTTTTTAAAGATTATTCTCTTCTGTGAAGATGTCTTTTCTGTGGCCACCGTGCGATGATTCAATGTAGTTAAATACACGAACATCGGAAGTAGATATTTCTTTATTTAATTTAAAATATTGGCCTTGGAGATTATTCCAAAATGCTTTTTTGTTAAGTCCATTAAAGGAATTTCTTTTCAGACGATTTTTTTAAAATATTTTTTACTCCCTGATTAAAATTATCTGGTTGTTTATTTTGTTATTTGCTATTAATAATAAGAGTTAATGTTTGATTATTTAAATTTGTGAATTTGTTTCTAGTTTATGCGGTATTGCAGATTTTCGTCGATTTTGTGCACTTAACCGTCTCTTCTGTGGGCCTTAAAATGATAAAAATGTGATTTGTCATATAATAGACATACTAATCTGTGATGCAATAATAAAAAGACAGATTATAAACAATCAAATAAATAAAAGTTCGTTTGGGACAATTCAGAATTTTTTTATTGTTGCCCTTACTTACGTATAAGCTTTTTGTGTATGACCCGGTTATGTGATTTATAATTGACTAGCGGCCGCTCGCGACTTCGTCCGCGTGGATTTCGGTTTCCATAAAAACTTTCATAATAGTTGCAGCGTGAAGTTATATAGCCTAAAGCCTTCCTCGATAAATGATCTATTCAACACAAAAAAAATTTTTCAATTCGAACCAGTGGTTCCTGAGATTAGCACGTTCAAACAAACAAACAAACTCTTTAGCTTTATAATATTAGTATAGATATCTGTTTAGTATTTGGTAGTACTTAGCCACTATAAACAATTCCGATATGTCTCGTTACCGAACAAGCGTCTGTGTGTGTCATACTTAGAAGGAGCCAACGAATAGTTTCCGAACTCCTTTATTTATTATGGAGGCTGGAGTTTGTTTTTAATTTGGCACCTATTTATAAGTACTATCAAAAGCAATTCAGACTATACATTTTCGGACATATCACCGCCTTTATATCGTGCGTTTAAGAACTAATATCGAACTACAAGTGGTAACCTTGACGTCCTGTTGCCCGTACATAGATTATTCAAGTCCAGTAAAATTGATAGACAGGCATAAAGATCTTTGTCAAACTTTATGAAGCGGAAAATGATAAGCATTTTTCCCTAGATACATTTGGAAATATTGTTCGTAAGAGTACTTCAAGGTTAGGCCTTAAAAATAAAATTAACATACTCGTATCAGCCGAGACCAATAGCTTGGCGTGCCATCCAAGTTACGGGAATCTTACAGATTAATTTCAGTGAATGCGGTTGGTATGGCACGGTTACCCATCCATTACTGGACTGTAATCTGATTGAATGAGGAACATCTTTATCTTACTAATATTATAAACTAAGTTTGAGATAATGTATGAATGTATATATTTCTAGAGGTATGTTTGTCTGTGACTGTTGGCACGCAAAAACTGCTAATTTGTACAAAGTTAGGAAGACAAATAAATAAGATACTAGATTGACTCATACGATACTTATTTTTCCGAAATAACGCGCATGAAGTTGGTTACGATCTAGTAATTTGATTAAATTATAGTGAGTAGTTTTTTTGCCTAAAATAATTCAAAGTGCCATAAAATTGGCGATAAATAAAACAGAATTTTATGATTGGCACATAAAACAAAGATTCAAATTCAACTTCTGTAACTGTGCTCGTTAATAAACCCCCGAGCTCGGGGCATCCCTCAAGCAATTTAAAACCTAAACAAATTGCCAAAAGAACAATATTACAACCGCAACAAAACACAAGAAAAAACTTACAAAATTCAACTTTACAAGTCACGTGAAATATACTTACCTACAAATGTAAATTTTTATTACCACTCTCGAAAAAGCGGAGCTAATCTCGTTATGAGACGTAATTCTGTTGAAATATGGCAGCCATCTTGTCAAGAGCGCATCCATTTTGTGGACTTATGAAGACTAACTTGTTTGTTCGTAATACAAATGCGCACCATGTGTTTGAGGCATAAAGCTCATAATTGAAAGAGTATGAAGTCGCCTTGTGCATGACATCTCAGTGGATGCATTGTTTAATTCATGTGAGCGGTTCTAATTTCACTTTTATTTGGCAAAAGCTTTAGAATTAGCTTCGCAGTGTTTGTATTTTTTCGCGTTTACAAACGGCGGGAGGGTTGTAAATAATTTAAGAGCCTGCAGCTGAATTTTCAGTCAACAAACAAATGCTACTCGCTTTTTAATTTATTGCTATTACAGATAAAATTTTAAACGCTTTTCTGTTTTGTAACAGAAAAGTAATGCGTTTAAAATATGAAATAAATCGAAATGATTATGCAGTTAATTTGATCTGCAGTTATCTTGTGTGTGACTACATTAAAAAGGTGATGGTTGGAGTGTATCGTTATAAAGATTTTTGTTACTTTTCCATGCTGAAACTACTGAATGGCTTTGGATTAAATTTATTAGCTAGACAAATTACTAGAATAGCCTAAAGGACACTTTTTAACCCACTATAACGTAAACCCAACTCCGGGCAAAGCTAGTTACTTAGTCACAACCAAAACCTGACTCTAATTACAATCATCTGTATGTATTTATTTAAAGATATCACCAACATTGGTACTGAAACTCCGTAGTTGACAGGTCAGTGGGCCGGACATAGGCGACATGCCATCTCTCAGCTCCCGGGCTCTGTTCCTAATTCAAAAAACGCACTTTTCTACGTTGCTTCAGATTTATCAGCTTACTAATCGGAGTATTTGGATCACGCAGATTGCTGTTTCGTGGACTCCACGCATTTTCCTTCACAGAACCACAAGAGCCGGCCAACGATCTCATCGCTTCACCGTGGAAAATATTCCATCACGAACAAAAAAAATTGGTAACTCCTATCGCTGCCGGACCATAGAGAAGTGAAACTCGTTGCCGGCTCATGTGTTTACTCCTTCCTTTGACATGGATTCCTTCAAAACGACAAACATCTTGGGGGCCAGTATGGCGATACTAACAGATAGGATATTTCGGTATCAAATCCATTCTCATCGCGATGTGGATTCCTCTCTTGCTTACCATCAGGGTGGAAGGAACCAATATAATAATAATAGGTATTTATTTCTCACCATAAACAAGCAAGTAGTACAGACATATAAAAATAGAATTTAAAAATGTGATCAATACTTGTTCATGGAGACTGTGACCTATGGTAAGTAAGAAGATACTTGTGTTACAGACCACCAGGTCTCCACCCCCAGGTACCGTCCGAAATGAGGATACTACATACTTAGGTAAATAAAATTTAACAAAAACACCTTAATTTTAAGAAATTAACTTAATACAAATACTACAAAATATATGAATATCATTATATAAATGCACTACACTACTATACAAAAAAATTCGTGTTTTGACAGGTATAAATATCATTAACTTATCTAGTCAATATCCCTATTGAATACGTATTTTTGACAAGTAAATTATCTAGTCAACATCCCTATTAAGAACGTATTTTGAAGACTTCTTCACATCATAAAAATAACACTTCATACCAATTATATTTTTTATGCTATAAATCAAGATTTTTTTTTGTTGTCAAAACTGGATTGTGAAAGAACGTAATAAATACTTTAAGACTTTCGTGTTCTATTTAAACAATTAAAATAAGTTAACGCGCCAAAACGTGACAACACACTAAGTCGTTAATACGAACTACTTACTGCTCGACGTTTCGGTTAGGTTTTAAGAGAGGGCAAAGTGATTTTTCGCTCGAACTGGAGCAGCCCGACTGGTGAAATACCTCCTTCTTACAGAAGACTGCAGCCAAATAACAATCACTCCGGTGTTGTGTTCCTGCATGTGAATAAGGTTTCCAGAGCTCCTGGGGGGTGCTACATTAGTAGCAGGGGTCAAACCTTCAAGGTAAGGGCGACAAGTCTAGTAACAGAAAACTGTTAAAACATACATATAACTGTAGCATAGTAAAAACTATGCTATACTTTTCGCCCTTAAGCTAGAAACTCATTACTACTTAACATCAAGTGGGATGAGTTCAATCTTGAAGTGCGTTATAAAAAAAAACCAGCCGTGGCCAAGAGCTGATTCGTTAACTTATTTTAAAGGTACGAATGATAGCAGCACCGAAGTACTTGCATTTCGATATTAATTCTTATGCCCACAAATTCCAAAGTAAATTCGAAAAAAGCCGCACCATAATACCAGCGCTGCAACAGCCTTGCGTTGCTGCATCATACAGCTGATGTGTGGCCTAGTTGACCACTTACCCATTTAGTTTATTTGTTAACTATTTCATTTTTGTTTTTGATTTTATTTTTTATTTTATTTCTTGTTTTGTGCTGTCCAGTATAAACATGTATCTTGTGTGTAGCGATCAATAAATGTATTATCTTTCTTTCTTCTTTCAAAGTGTATCTTTGCTGACGGCTGACATACTTTTAACTACGTGATAATGATTTTATGCCTTCGTCACTGACAAAGCAAACGAATAAGTCACAAATGAAATTAACGATAACACACTGCGAATCGAAACAAGACTTGAAAAGCGGAAACAAAATCACGCGTGCTACTTAATGTTTCGTTGGATTTATGCCTTAAGTTGTTCGTAAGACGCGTCGTTAGCGAAAATACAAACAAGAACTCAGAATTCGCAAGTCAGATAAGTCTTTCTCAATACACAAAGTGAAACTTCCGAGACTGAGTTGCCGGCAATTATCGACTACTTTTTCCTCATAAAAATACATTTGATGGCTTACGGATAAATATGGAAATTGCCGTTTAATATTTCTTTGAGATTAAAAAAAAATTGGGAGAAATAATTAAGTGTTTTTACTGGGGCGAGATTAGTATGAAAATTAGATTGAACCGCTTTTGGTACAGTCAGCAGCACATCAAGGAAAACAATTGCAGTTTGATATCAGTTCTTATGCCCACGACATAAGCGTGGTTCAAAGTTCAAAATGTATTCCGACGTGCTTTTATCTTTACCTACGGGAGCTGTGTTGCAACATGCAATCCATACGACGGCGGCCATCTTGGATCGATGTTTATTAAATATAGCTAAGAACACTCCCGACTTATTTATCTTTCAAACAAAAAAATAAACTCAAAATCAGTACATTTGTTCGGGAGCGGCGATGCCATAGACAGATAAAGACACACAGACACGTCAAACTTATAACACCCCGTCGTTTTTGCGTTAGGGGTTAACCCCTGGATATTCCGTCTACACGTTCCTTTTCAACCATTCTGGGGGGAGTCGGGGCTACTTGAACAGCAGCCATTCCGCCGGTGATGTTATGGTGGTTCTTTAAAATTTTCCCACAGCATTACCATTAAGGCAATAAGTTCCCCCGGGGGGTTTTAGTGGGTAGGCCTGTCCTTTTTAGGGCAGGAGAGTCCCACACGTAATTTTTGTAGGTATAAATTGCGTATATATATTCATATGCATGTAGTAAAAGCATTAATTTTGATATTACAAACAGACACTTTAATTTTATTTATATGTATAGAAAAGCGAAAGCTTTTTATATTTTATTTGTGACTGTGTAATCTAATAGTATAAATAAACATCAAAAGATTCTGTCTTAGGCTCCTTTAGGTTATAATTTATTTTCAACTGGTCCTCGTCAAAATACCTCCTCGGATCCCTGAGATAGAACAAAAAACAGATCTAACAAGTGTTCCATTATCTTTTGAGGTACGAAACTAGAAAAATAATAATGTGTAACTATTTCTAAGGCTCGCCTAACGTCATACTTACCAACGCCAATTTAACTTCGGCTAAACGCTAAAGCGAGATAACTCTGCAAACTAAATTATGAATTCGTTTAAACGTTACCCTTTTCTGTCAACAAAGGAATTGTTCGTCGTTTAAAAACTTTCGCGAATAATTCTTTGGTCTTTGTGACCATCTGAGTTTTGATGAGTGCTTAAATAGTTGAACAAAATTAAATGAACGTCAATCACAATTAATTAAAAAAAGTACATGTAGTATAACTGCCAGGTATATGACCGATTTCAGACTAGCGTTTTATACGCGCGTATAAATAAGCTCGTTTTTGTATGTGTGCACGTATAAGCGCGCCTTTTGTCACACGCTCAACACGTACGAGCGTTGACGCGCTTCTAAGCTCGTGTAAGCACGCAAGCAGCAAGTGACGCAAATAGTAATGTTTCTTCTTTAGAATTTATGTTGATACTGCCATAACATAACTACCGGTTCGAACACACCGAAATATGCCCGTTTACGCGAGTCTAGTTTTTTGACGCGCGTAATGTAGCGCGCGTATAAGCATGTTGAAACGACCGCATACGCGCAGAATAATAAAAAATAGGCTCTGAAACCACGCTTAAAAGAAGTTCCTATCTGACATTGAAGTATATATTAGCCCGTTGAAACAATGGTTACCAGTCCGGGCTATGAAAGCAAGTAGTGGGTTCAAACTCACTCAGGGCAAACTTTGTGTAATAAACATTTGTGTTTGCTCTGTGTCTAGATGCTTAAATTTTATATGGACTTAGGATAAATTACACATTAGTAGTATTGGCACTGGTAACACAGATTGTACTAAACATCAGGCATCAATGTAACCGGCGATGGCAAATAATTACAACTGTAATATATCATAAGTTCTAAAAGTAAGCCAACATTGTATCGAGAAATATTTTTTTTATAAATGGTTCTACAATTATTACCCTCTATGTCTTGGTGCAAAAATTAGTTTAGCTTTTTTTGTTGAAAACTTTAGAGTTTCTTGCCGGTATCTTTTATGTGGTTATAGGTTTCGAATCTTTCAAACTGGATGTAGCGTGATTTGTTTTATAGATAATTCATAAATATTACAGATAGCTGTCCCGGCGAACTTCGTAACGCCTATTTTTTTAGTTTCTAACCTTTTAAACCTTCCCTGGACCTCCACAATTATTTCAGAATCAAGATTAGCCAAATCGGTCTAGCTGTTCTCGAGTTTTAGCGAGACTAACGAACAGCGATTCATTTTTATATATAAGATATAATTTACATGAATAAAAAACGAAACTCATTTCTCTATGTATTTATGTACATACTGTGGTACCACTGTTGGTTTTGGTTTCAATCAAAGTCAAAGTCAATATTTTTTATTCATGTAGATTGCATTAGTAATACTTATGAATCGTCTCTATACAATGCAAATGAAGCTACCTCCGGTTCGGAACCTATAACTACCGAGAAGATACCGGCAAGAAACTCAGTAGTTTTTTTACAAATAAAAAAATAAACCTATTACTAATAATAATAAAAATGTTAAAGCTACTTTTATAGACGTCCGGATGAAGAGTCGTCTCGAAATGTGTTTATCGTTACTTTTTCACGCTAAAACTACCCAATAGTAAAAAAAAGTAGCTATTTCTTTTACCTCTCTAGTAGCTTATAATCACATACACACATACACGCTCGTACACACACATACACACATACACGCTCGCACACACACATACATTAAACAATCACACGTGCATTAGTTTTGTTTTTTTTTTTTAATTTTGCAATTAAAGCTGTTTGCTTAAAATTAGCCAGCCAGCACTACCCCATGCTCTCAAACTACATCTCAGAGCTCCTGGAAAGGTTGAAAACCAGCGCAGACAGGGAGTTCGGCTCCGTGTCTGCATTAGCTGAACCATTTCCTTTTGTCTTCCTGTGTAGTAGCGTAAGATAGTTTAAGTAGAAATGATGTAGTAGTTTAACGAAAAAGACAATGAACAATTTTTATTGTTTTATTTATTTTATTCAATAGATTATAATGTAATTTGGTATACTAGGTGTTAACCTAGTAGCTCATCTATCTTTATGTTAATATATGATACATTTTATTCCAAAATAACGTAAACAAAGTCGAGGGTAACAGCTAGTGATCAATATAAAGATAGATTGTTTGCTCCATTGAGGATCCCTAATTAATTTATTTCCGAAGTGTTCGATTGCTAACAAAGGGTCGAACTTTTAGATTGGGTCTTCCTGAGAACTCGGTGAAATGAGAGTATTGTTTTCTTGGGTACAACTTTGTTATTTTTTAAGGGTTGAAAACTACGCAGGTTTTATTTCGTTAACTAATCAAAAAGTGTGTTTTTGGTTTACCTATCTTGTAGGTATCGCCTGTATTTTAGGTATCGTAGATCTTGTAGGTATTTGGAAACCTTACTTCACTTTCAACGTAAATCATGATAGAAAATGGTTGACGACCTCCGTAGCCGAGAGGCGAGCGGGCCTGACTTTGGCGAGCGCCATCTCTGAAGTTCCGGGTTCGATCCCCGGTCGGGTCAATATGGGATACGAACTTTTCCATATGTCGTTGTTTCTGATTTCTGTAACACAAGTGCTTAAGCTACTTACCACAGAATCAGAGCAATGTATGTGATGTTGTCCAATATTTATTTATTTATATTTATAAATGGTTGGAATTCGAAGGAAATTGAACATCCGATTCCTCGAACTTTCATGCATTTCAATTGCGTGACTGGAACCACAATCAGGTCTGAAGCAAGTTCTCCCAGTAACAAGTCACTCGGCATTTGTGTTTTAACTCGGAACACTTTAAAAAACATGTTTTTTTTAACTTTTGTGCTCCCTTTCCGAGCTTGTCTGAAGCACTGGTCGTTATTTTAAGTACCTTAAAAGTTCAAAGGGAAAAGCGGTTTTTAGGCGGTAATTTATCAAAGTGGCCCACACAATATTTATTTTCTGAAAGGCAGTGATCGATCAGAGATATTTTATGAATGAGTTCCGAAGTCAACAATCCGCTACACTGAAAACAGGCCGAAACACTCCTTAACCCTCCATTGCCTGAAATAGTGATGGAAAACTTAGTCTCTTAAGGCTTATAAATGAATCAAAATCTAATATCTGAGAAACATCGGACTGGTATCAATTTTAAATAAATAAATAGGTATTGGACCACATCACATACATTGCTCCGATTCTGTGGTAAGTAGCTAAAGCACTTGTATTACAGAAATCAGAAACAACGACGGTACCACAACACCCAGACCCGAGACAATACAGAAAAGTTCGTTTCCCATATTGACCCGACCGGGGATCGAACCCGGAACCTCAGAGATGGCGCGACGCCAAAGTCCGGCACGCTCGCCTCTCGGCCATGGAGGTCGTCAAAAATTCAATTTTAAAATATTTTTATTCGCTTATATTATATCTGTAACACTTACGATTTACATTTTATTCAGTTCAATTTCAGATGACTTCAGTTTCCAATTCGGTTTAGTAAATAAGAATTAAGGATGGCTAAAGTTTCGAAAACGGTTATATTTTAACATACAGGCAAAAATTACCTGAGACACGTTAATTCAATAGCGATTCATATTTATTTCTGGCACGAACGTATTTATGATTATACTAACTGTAATGTAAGTCTAAAAGGAACAAAAAGCAAAATTTCAATAGATATGACAAGTTATAGGATTTCAATTTTACTCAGTCTTCAAATTACTTCTTTTAGTCATAAATTTGATAAAACCATAATTTTATCAAAACATTTCGTTTTTTAAGCGTTTTCACACACGCCCATCTTTTGGTCAGGTAGATAAATCTATGTTTTTTTTTTCATTTCTGAAATAATAATAAAGAACAAAAAAGAAATGGTAAATTAAGTCAAACTTCCTTGCTGTTGTAAGGAACGTATGTTCTTTACTAAAAGTGGAAGTACTTTCGCCAAGCTAGATGTTATCTGCTCGGAGACTAAGGCCTAACTACCAATCTTGGTTTGTTGTATATATACTTAGTGGCGACGAAAACTCTGACATCGCGATGTAGGATCGATGTCATGCCTTACGTTTATGGAGCGTTGTTTACACGCCAATTCTGCTGACGCTGTATTTGTGTCGACTTGTAGGTAATGTCGTAGGTCGGCACACTGTACTCTTATCTTAACAAGCTTGCTCAGAACCAGCGGCAATGAGGCAGTCAGTGAGTGAGGCAATGAGTGAGTTTTAAGAGAGGTAAGGCATAGCGATTTATCGATCGAACTGGAGCAGCCCGACTGGTGAAATACCTCCACCTTACAGAAGACCGCAGCCAACTAACAATCACTTCTGTGTTGTTGTATTCCTGCGTGTGAGTAAGGTTTCCAGAGCTCCTGGGAGGTGCTACATTAGTAGCAGGGGTCAAGCCTTCAAGGTAAGGGCGACAAGTCCAGTAACATATTTATTACGCTGTACTTGACACCCTTAAGCTAGGACCTCATTACCACTTAACATCAGGTGGAATGAGGTCAATCTTGAAGTGCAATATAAAAAAAAAGAAAGTCATATGACTCAAGTATTTGTTCGTATGCTTTAAAAGACTTAGTCACTTGCATCACTAGTCAAAGGGACCGTATAGCAGTCTGGCGGACCGGTGCGAGTGATTGATGGGTTATGGTGTCATTTTTCGGCCGGGACCGAAACGAAAAGGCCGACATAAGATTAACTAAAAAGATAAACACGGCTGAATATCGTTGTAGGCACGTCGCATATTCTACGTTCATGAAAAATGTACCTCCACTTTGCTTTTCATAATTCAAATTCAATATTCAATATTCATTTATTCATGTAAATTACACCAGTAATATTTATGAAACGTCTATATAATGCAAATGACGCTACCTCCGGTTCGGAACCTATAACTTACAGAGAAGATCCCGGCAAGAAACTCTGTCGTTCATATTACAAATATAGCTGAACTTATAAATAGTTTTGCACTAAGACATACAGTGTAACAATTAGATAAAATAATGTAGTAAATTGTAAAAAAATAATTAATTGATATACCACCTTTTTGTAACACTTGAAGTAACTGCAAGCACAAATACAAACAAAATTTCTGACACATAGCTACAAATGTATACTGTGCGTCAAAACAAAGAAAAAAATATCTCAGTTAGGTGATAATTGGGAAATGAAAAAAAACAATTTATAAATAATGCAAATATATTCGCCATTTTCCAAAGTTATCGTACACTCGCTGCCTTTATATTCATCCGCTATACCACAGGTATGAGTAATTATTATGTTTATTCTGAGTTGAAATAGATGAAGTGTGTGTCTTATTGTTACAGGTGCTCTATTCCAGATAACTTCTGACTTATATCGAATTAACACATTAAAATGTCCTGCTGATTTCCCTTCTCAATTTTCAGTCTCTTTTTTGATTGAATCTGTTTTCAGTCGCTAAAAATATCTACAGAACAAAACTCTGTGACCGCAAGCAGACTAAGGAAATATTAATTACGGAAGTAACCATTCACAGTACTTCCTTGAAAAGGGATCTCCAAAAGAAATAATTTTTCATTTGGCCAACGCCTTTTGAGTCCCGGGTAAATCTTTTATGAAATTCTCTTAAGTAGACAAGCGCTGTTTGGGGTTAAATAACATTATGAAAATTGTCCCTTTGCCACGGCCACGGTTTGGTAGAATCTGTTTCATACTTTTAATTGATAACAATCTGTGATAAAATGTTCTTTCGTTTCAATACTTATTAAATTAACTTAAAAAGGTTTTTAGTTCATTTCGTGCTCGTTAATGTCATTGGAACCAAAAAATCCTTGACCACTAAACAATTGTTAACGCGTTTTATTAATTTTGGAAGGGCTGAAGTTTTGAAAGCGAAACTTTAAAATAATTTAACGAAATCAAACCGAAATCATTGCGATTAAGCAAGTAGGGTAGATTTGATTTCACGGTAGAACACAGGCGTTTGGCGGGATAAAGTATTCCAATAATTTCGTGGCCAGTTGGTGCTAGTTACAAGGCACTATCGGGTCTAAAGAAAATTGTCCATGGGGACAAGCCGGCACTCAATATGTGGTAGACTTATGGTAGAATATAGAGGTAGTACGATCAAATGCACTATGGATTTTGCACCGATCTTATGTCCTAAGCATAAGAACTACTTTCGAACTACAAGTGTTGTTAACCTTCATGTACTGATTACCGCACACTTAACCCAAAATTTTATTATCAGTCACTACTGAACCATTGTTCAAATATATATTATACAATACATACATCAACATCATATGACACACAAAATTAACTGGGGTAAAATCCGGATAGTTGCCTCAGGGGGATACATGCCCCGGTTAATAATACACTATGTTAGGAGGATACGTTGTTTTGGCGCTTTGCTCAATAAGTGGCGACCTCCCCCCGCAGGCGTCAGTACCGCACAAGCCATCGAAATAGGCACACGTGTTTTGTCCGTGTGAACGAAAATCTTCCGCGGCGAATCTTTGCCGTTCGTAATAATTATATTGGTAAGTAATGTCTATTGAATATTTTTATTACTGATCATGGTTTCAGTCAACCGTTTCTTTGCATGCATTATAGTTTAACCCCTCAGAGAGGATGATGTACCAATTATAGCTGTGTACAAAAAATACAATTAGGTATTCTAAAATAAAACGATATTTTATCATTCTGTAAATGCAAATGTACTTATTAATACATTTTCTATTTATCTGGCATCAAAATATCTTAATAATCGAAAGGATATATTTATTCTACGCGTTTAAAGTTTTGAACCATGGTGTAGGCTGGATTACAAAAAAATATATAAATTATCAAAAAAAAAATAACCACAGACTAAGACATTTTTCGCGCTCAGAGTGTAGCTAAGATATCAAAGAACATAAATCCTTTTGAACAAATATCCACAAATTTTAGGTGTAGAATCAAGTGGGTTAGAGCAGTCGCCGGGTACCGCTTAGTGTTCAACGGAATGGCGCGATGACGTCACACGCGATCCCAGGGGGCCACTTGGGTGTTTAGGGGTTCAATTGCATTGTTCAGTATGGTTTATTGTTATATAATTTATATTTATTTCACAAATAAAAAGTATGCACATTGAAAGGACCCTATTTACTTTTACGGATAGTTGCCCCTAGAGTGGTTGAAATTTTTTTTACAAGCATTTGCGAATTTTATTTTTTTTATTATTTTTTCGACTTTACTGTGACTGTAACTTGTTATAAGTAAAATAAATATATATTTTACTGTTTCATATATTTTTTCTAGATAAGCTAAATGCCTCGAAAATATAAACGCAAACCAGGCGTGGTCCCACGCAACATCTCCTGGTCCGAAGAAACCCTAGCACTTGCCTTGGAAGAATTGAGACAAAGGAAAAAAGGTATCAATGAAATTTCAAGAATACACGAAATATCCTCTCGAACTTTAAGAAGACGCTACGAAAACAGTAACCGGCAACTGCTATCTAAAGGTACATCTATATGTATATATATCTGGCAGTATAAATAAAAAAATCTATCTACTTGATTTCTTATCCAACGTTTTTTTTGTCACTTCTAGGAAAATATCCTGTTCTTAGCTTCAAAAATGAAAAAAGACTGGTAGCGCATATAATAAAGCTCGGCGATGCCGGTTTTCGTCCAGACAGAATTGTAATTCGCCAATTAGCTTACCAGTTCGCCGAAAAATTTAGATTAAAGCACAACTTTAACAATGAGAGTGGAATGGCTGGACCCCAATGGCTAAAAAGCTTTCTTGAAAGAAATCCTGAGATAGCTGTGAGACAAGCTGAAGGTTTATCAGTTGAAAGAGCGAAGGGTCTCAACAGAAGAGAAGTTGCAATTTTTTTTGAACTTTTAACAACTATTTTAACTGAGAATGATTTGCTGGATAAACCAGATAGAATATTTAACATGGATGAAACCAGTGTCCAGCTCAACAATAAAATTGGTAAAGTTACTTCCGGTGAAAAAAGAGAAACAATTACTGTTGTGACTTGTTGTAACGCTATTGGCAATTTTCTCCCACCGGTTCTGATTATCAAAGGCGTAAATAAAAAACCAGAATTCGAAGAAGGACTTCCACCTGGTTCTCAAGTTTACATGCATAAGAAATCGGCCTACATTACCTCCGATCTTTTTTATAAATGGCTGACTGAACATTTTATTCCATGCAAACCGTCAGGTAAGGTTTTGCTGATTTTGGATGGTCATTCATCACACTCAAGTGCTGTGAAACTGCTCGAGATAATGATGTGATATTACTTTGTTTACCTAGTCACACTACTTCAGCTTTGCAACCATTAGACGGGTCAGTATTCGGACCATTTAAAAAATACTATAATGCTGAGACAAATCATTTCATGCGCACTAATCCACAAAAAGAACTGAATCGATACAACTCGGGTCAGCTAATATGTAAAGCATGGATTCGAGCAGCAGTGCCCGCTAATGCAATAAGTGGTTTTCGTGGCAGTGGAATCTATCCAGTCAAACCAAATGCTCTATCTAACGCTGAATTTGCTACATCAAATCTTGCATCGGGTGGAACTGCGCAGGAACAAGAATCGAATACTCAAAATAATCAAGTACCAGGCATTTCTAGAATGCTTGCGTTAGAAAAGCGCTCACAAGATTCTGAACTTAGTCTTGCGTCAAATAAAAGAGATCAAGCAAGTGCTATCCCTAAGCAAACAAGTTCTAAGTATTTGTGCCGTACCAGAATCTGAGTCTAATCAAGGTTTACATCATCAAAATTAACTGTTTCCATCAGAACATCAAGTTCCAAGTAATGCTGATAATTTGGAAATGATCGTGTATGACTCTGGGCAGAAGAACGTACACCAAAATCACACGCTACTGAGGTTGTCTTCAAGCCTATTAAACTGGTCTCAAGATTGTTTGGACTAAGAAGATTGTAACATTGAAGATTACATTTATGATAATACTAAGCTATAATTGCATTGAAATTTTTACATCAAACATCCCCTATACCAAGAATTGCACTAAGCATAGCTAAAACATCTAAGCAATCTGCAGAAAAAACTCCAACAATAAAATTGTCGAGAATAAGAATAAAGCGGAGAAAGTGAAAAAAAAAACAAATACAAATTACAGAAGCTGTAATTACCACAGCTGGGGGACAAAAAAAGCATGGAGGAAAAAAAACGCTACCGCATAAAGAGAAAAATACTAAAAAATATGTTGATACGACTAGCAGTAAAATTGAATCTGATAGCACGGATATTCTGGTCAAAGTTAAAACATTAAGGAAGAGAAGATTACAAATTTACAGTTCTGACAGTAGTGGAAGTGAAGAAAATAATCTTCAATTCACAGATGATTAAAGGGAAAGCAAACGCAGGACTACAAATCAAAAAGAGAGCGCCAAATCATTAAGAGACACTCAAAAGATAAAAAAATCCTAATTCAATAGTAAATACAGCAAAAAAAGTTTCAATTGTTAGTTATTGCGTAGAATGCTTTCAGAATTACAATATGAATAAATGAAAATCCGATTGGATTCAATGTGAAACATGTAGAATGTGGTTGCCTGAGACTTGTAGAAGAATCAAAAACATTGTATGAGATGTGTAAAGTTTGAAACCTTAGCTTCTGGTAAAAAATAATGTTAATACTAAAGTTAGTGACGTAATTTTTATATTTTTAAGATTAATGCTAATATTTTATAATAACGACCATAGTTTTAAGTGTGAACGATATTTTTATAATTTAAATCATTAAAGCTAAAAACTAATAATGTTAATTAATATTTTTAATTGTTCTTGATAAAAGATCTCAGTAAATTACAAAAGAAATTATAGAGACTGTTAAATGAATAGTAAATATTATTTTAATTAATTTAAATTAATTTTATCCAAAATAAATATACCGAGGATACTATCCGCCCACGAGGCAAGTATCCCCCAAAGCATTTTTTACACTAGGTTACTATCCGCCATAGTAGGCAACTATTCCTTTTTTGAGAGGTGCAATAAAACAGTATTTATTCGAAACCAATGTTAATTATCTGTACAAAAATAGGCTATTATAAAAGATAAAAGCCCTATGTTTTGAGATACATACTGAATAATTTTCAGCAAGTTTATATTTTTGAAATAAAGCTTTTTCAAAAATTGGGCCAACTATCCGGCTTTTAACCTATTTCGTACATAAAAACCTATAATCATCGGTTCGACCGTGATATTCTTTCCACTGAATACCATAGGAACACCTAACTCACACTATCACTTACATTCAAATATAATGGAAAATACCGCTAACAAACGCAATATAATATAACTTTCTGTATTCTGAACGAAGAAACATTGTCATAGACCGATTGCCTGAACGACGACAAAGTTTTACAACAAGTACATACGACGTCTGGAGGACTTTATTCAACAAGTAACAAGTGTAGAGAATTTAATATAATGCTCAGTTCTACTGTGGCCGTGCCTACAAGATAGCAGAACCAGTGATATTGAAGTTGGGGTGCACGTATTCCATATTGGCTTGAGATATTAAATAAAAAATCGGTGACAGTCCGATATTAGCGCATTATGGCTGTGAAATTAAATATAGTTAAAAGACGAAACCACGTCTACACACTTTGGACTCGTTGTATGTGTTAAAATGTGCATGACATAAAAAAAAAAACAAATAAATCATTTAGTGCATCTTTGAGTATATAGCAAATCTTTAAAATAATACAGCTTTTGTCATGTCGATAAACAAACTTTCTCGAAATTGGCAAATAAATTTAGGTATGGAAGCCATTTCTCTATAGTGGAACATTCGGTAGGCTGACAATTAAAAGTATTTAAGGTGAAATAATATCTTGTTTTGTAATTTATTATCAAAGTTCAATTTTTTTTTCTCGAATAAAAATTACAGATGATGGCACTCGACACTACTAACGGTGTGTATTCCGATCCGTTTCATCGGAAGCCGATATGTTATTGCAATTTTGGGTGACATCGCCCATATACATTTTCAGCAATATTTAGTCACTTAACGTTAAATATCTTCCAAATATCTGACAATTAAAATAAAATTAAAACGTTAAACAGACGGTCACCTTTTTATTGATTTAATTCGCAGTTGCAATTGATACGCTCCAACTTCATAAACCTTTGTTCATTACATTATGTTCTGGTTTGTTATACAGACGTTACAATATGTACCTATTTAATCTAACGCCCCCTTGGGCGATATTCAAGAGTCAAACTAACTTGAGAACAGTTGTATGTAAGTTATATTCAGCAAATATTACATGGACTGGACTTGTGTATATTACTGTTTCATAAAGTCATTCCGGACTTACTACTAATAAATTATCATTATCTCTTCAACTGTGAAATTGCGAGGATCATCAATTTGTTTTGTGTGGTTTGAAATTTATTTATGTTATGATAAATACAAATAAATACAAATATAAATACAAATGAAATATTTATTCGATTTTATTATTTTTATAGTACTATACGCCGTACTAGCGAACTTTAAATATTACGATACGTGAAGGTCGTGGGTTCAATTCCCGCACCGCAAGGGGAGATAAAATTTTTCTGTTTCTAATATTTAAAGTTCGCTAGTACGGCGTATAGTACTATAAAAATAATAAAATCGATTAAGATGCCAGGTGTCTTCGATTCTGTGGTTTTCAAACATTTCTGCAACGAATGTACCACGGGCCGATAAGTATGTAGATATAAACATATTCGGCAGAGGGCACTTACCGAAAGGCTAACGGTTGATACAGCAGAAAAAATTCATCGCCTACAATAACTTGCGGTTAGCTCAGTTGGTAAGAGCAGCACGCGCGATACGTGAAGGTCGTGGGTTCAATTCCCGCACCGCAAGGGGAGATAAAAATTTTCTGTTTCTAATATTTGAAATATTTATTCATGTAAGCTTTACAAAAGCGCTTGTGAATCGTCAGTACCTACAAATTAAGTATTCTACCGCCGTGTTCGGAATGTTTATGATATCGAGAAGAACTGGCAAGCAACTCGACACTTACTCTTTTGTAAGATTGTCAGGAGTTCAGGACCAGTTTACCAGGTAAGAAACTGAAAGTGGCATCTTAAAGGCGGCCCGATGCCACCATTTGACCTCAGGAAAGATTTTGGTATCCTGTCCTTTGCTCTCCTGACAGAGATTCTCGTTCCACCACCGCGGACCCACTAAATCTTTCCAGGATCTGATCGCTTTTAGTGATGATGTTGTAGGAATCTTGACTCACCTAGAACCAACGTACCATAACCAGTGGAAAGGCAGCTAATACGCGGCCTCGTCTCCGTTGATCCGGGGCTCAGAGGGAAGCGGGGATTCCTCCCGAACGCAGTGCAAAGGTATTCCCTCAAGTTTGCGCCAGTACTTTGTACAGTGTATAGTGTATACCCATAAAGTTTTAGCCGATTCAATACTCTGCGCAATATTTCCGTCACACGAACAATTTGTTTGTACTTGTGTCGCTGTGATTGCCCGACGGTAAGATCCTATTCGAAATATATCAGTCAGGAAGAATAGGGAGCAATTTCTGGAACCGGATGCGTTAACCAGCGAAACAGACTCTTCATTAAAATTAAGGGTAGCTGAATTGTCGATCATCATTTGACTAGTATTGCCTATGTTATCTTGCTGATTCGTAGTCCACCAAAAATCTATTCAGATTATACGAGTTCAACTTTTGAAACCAAGAGCCAGATTAGCAGGACTTGTGAGCTTGGTAGGCTCGCGTGGCAAGCTTGGTCGATGAGTTCTCTTAGCCATGCTTCGAGGGCTTAAAACAATTTTATCTACCAAAAGAGCTCGAGTCTTCAAATGAACGTAAGCCATAACTCAGAGGTTGTCGCTAGTTTGAATTTTCAATTTCGCAATGTTGGCCATGTATATGTCGCAGTCATCTGGTTTAATCAGCTATTTGATTGGATCACTAGCGCGTTCATTGAATGACGACGTTTAATTGAATGACTAAAGGACAACTCGTCAAATTGTTTAATATAACGTTCAACTTCTTGACTGAACGTCATTTAGCGTAGTCGTTGAATGGGATATAGCTGACAGACATGACATAACACACCTTAATAAGATTTTTTAATATGTTTTAACAATTTTAAGTCTTAAGACAATTAGGCTAAAAAAATATTTTTTTACAAATAAGTCACTTTATATCTCAATTTCACTCTAAAAATTATCAACACAGTGCTATTCGATTATATCTGTACAAGCTGTTTGACGCCATCTTTGTTTTGAGGAGCACTAACGCCGCAGTGGAAAAAAAATGAACTAAATTACAATCACCTGACTGATTACGTCCGCTATGTTCAAAAGGCTATGTTACAATCCGCTAACTTGTTGGACGTTCAGGGAGTCTTATTCATTCAACGTTCGGCCTAGTCCTTCAATTAAACGTCGTCATTTAATAAACACGCTAGTGATTCAATCAAATAGCTGTTTCAACCAGATGACTGCGACATATACATAGCGTCTGGACTAGAGTTTGGAAACCGGGCCCCGGGCTAAACTCGGCCGGGTGCTGTGCCCTTCTCGACATTCTCCGGGCATTTTCTACAAGTTGGGACTTCCAAGCGAAGTTTTCACCAACGGGCTCGGTATGAATGGCGGGGCCAGGTTGATGTCTAATGCTCGGATCCAATATTTTACGATTCGTAATGTGTCAAAAATGACTATCTGTTTTTCTCCAACCTACTACGAGTCGTTAATACTGTTCCATAATTTACTTTCCATATCAGCTGTCATGAGTCACCTGTAAGTCGTTTTTAGCTTACGCCTCGTATATGTTATTACTATCAGTAACTAGAACGGATCGTTTTTCAAATATTGGAACAGTGCATAAAAATATGGATGACCCGGGCCCTTGCAAACTCTACTCCGGACTGGAATTGCATTTAGTTTGTGGTGAGACTCCAGTCAACTTGCACGCGATCCAGCCGAAATGCCATACCTTGGTAATAAAACCGATCGTTACGTGACTCTGTTGGAGAATTCGCAAATGTTGTGCAGATTTTCAGCGTGATAGGAAACAGTAAACTTCACAAATTATTTTTCTTCTTCTTATGTTGCCGTCTCCTTTCGAAGGTTGGCGATTATTAAGGCTATTTGCATTCTGGACACCGCCGCACGGAAGAGCGATCTAGTACTTTTGCCGTACACCTCCCGAAGATTTCACCAAGAGATTCTTCTACCATCCTAAATAAATAAATAAATTCTTTTAGGATTCAAAATAAACTAACCGAAGGTTAGTTAGGTTTACTAGGTTACGTAAGTCGTCGTGTAAGTCCGTAAGGGATCCTGACTCTGCGCCGTGGCTGTTGTGGTTTCCACCGTTTTTCCCATGGCGCCAACCAAAGGCGATGAGAGCGTGGGGGGGGTTTTTAGTTCGGGTAGTCCCTGCCCCTTCTGGGCGGGGGAGTCCCACACACGCCGCCATCGTTTTTTATTTTTATAATATTAAAATATTATATTAATTTCGAGAGATGTCATAAAGGTTTTAATGGATTTTACAGGGGATCTTCATATTGAACCACCCACGACTTATCGATCATTAACTCAAAAACGTCGGAAAGATGCAAAGTCTCGACGTTGTGACGTCAAATTGTGAGATAATACGGACATTATTCAGTGCCATGAAATATACATGAGTGCAGAATTAGCTTTAGGGCCCTAGCGCAAATGAGACCGCGCTTTACATTTTTATTGCGCTAAGGCCCTAGACAGGCGTAGACTGTGACGCACTTTCATTAGCTCGACATCAGAAACTAGCGCAATATTTTATCAAATGTTAAATACCAAAAATAAACAAAAGAGGTGATTAAAAACTATATAAGATGCATAAAGTCGAAAAACTAAAATATCATCAAAGAAAACGTTAACAATCTAGTGCAGGTTATGTGGTACAGTTGTCGTCAGATATATCGGAGCAGACAAAGTGACCAAATACTTCTGAACAGTTAAAATGTCAAAAAGTTCCATACACCACTAATTACCATTAATATCTGAACATTTATTATTTCAATAATATCTGAGCAGATGCTTGTAAATAATTTCTATACACACAACTTACCAATAATATCTGAACACTCATCTATACAGGTAGCTAAATGAGACACACGACGTGCGTGAGTGTGTCACTTTTTTGACGTTATTAGTGGTCTGCTCCAGCTCACCACTCGAAAGAAAGTACTTACTTGAGTACTTAATTGTTTCATCACTCATCAAAACAAAACTATATGACTTGGTCCAAAGTGAGCTACACATAGCAAAAAGTTAGATACTGCTACTGTAACTGATCTGCTGAGTTTCTTACCGGTAGCTTCTCGGTAGATATCGGTTCCGAACCGGAAGTAGAATCCCTTTGCATTGTATTCAATGACGATTCAAAAGTGTTACATGTAACCTACTTGAATAAAGAAATATTTGAGTTTGAGTTTGATCTTAAATATGGCATTGGTAAAACAAGGAATAAAACTGAATTATACTCTGTTTTGCTCTCATTCAAATTTTAAATTTGATTAAACTGTATAATGCTTTAGGCCTTTTGCGTATTGACACAGAAGCAGTTTAGGGTGAGAAGTGGTTATGATATTGTTTGTATTTTGGGTGGAATTCTGGACCTATATTTATATAATTAGATAACGGTTTTTAGAATTTTAGCACTTATTTTTTGTTGCTGACTTTTGTCTTTTATTTAGTGTTTAAGTGACTTTATTTTTGTGCATGCTGTGTTCGCCTGTAAAAGACTGTACATTAAGCATAATTTATTTTGCGTTAATCATTTTTCTTGTATATATCAATGTACCAGTTATAGATGAACCTTATTAAATAAATAAATAAATAATTAAAAGAGTCAAGTCAATCAAAATTCCAATACACAATAAATAAATAAATTGTATTTTTACATGACACAACCGTCTACGTTTGTGGAATGCCTAAAACTTTCGTTTTAAGTTGCGGTTTAGGAAGCCGACCCGTGGTTTGACCTCTGTGCTTCTACTTAATTATGTTTTTAGTAAAAGAGTTGGTTTAGGCAAAGTGTACAAAGTATACGAACCATAATTTAAATGTCATCAATGCCATCGAAAAAGTGGGCTCAAATCCCTGCTTAGATACTTATTCTGCCATCCGTATTTATAAAATGGAGTACACGTTTGAGCTATTCAAAGAACATAATTGTAGTCTATAAGAGTTATTTTTCTGAGAATGTACGATCTAGAAAAAAAAATCGTAGTAAAAGAAATATTTCATTCCCTTGAAATGTATCGCGTAAACCAACTTAAGTCTACAAAACAATTGCCGAAATATATGTCAGCTCTTAACTTAGAAATACTGGGCCTAATTGGACAGCCATTTTATATTTGTTATTCGTTATAGTCAGGGCAAAGTTTGTAAAAAAAGTTTATGTTATTCCTATTCCTTACGATTATGTGTAATGAGTGTGTTTTGTTAGATAGAAAGATAGATGAAATGGTTAATTTACTTGTAGGATATACTTTTTATCCCAAAATAACGCAAACAGACTCGTGGGCAACAGCTAGTTCAACTCAAAAAAGAGGTTTAATGGGTACGTACCAAGTTTTTCAAAAGAAACAGAAAAATGATATCTCCCCTAGCGGGGCGGACTCGAACCCACGACCTTCACGTACCGCGCGTGCTGCTCTTCCAACTGAGCTAACCGCAAGATATCGTAGCCGATTAATTTTCTGTTGTTTCAACCCGTTAGCCTACGGTAAATGCCCTCTGCCGAATGTGTTTAGAACTACATAACTTACTTATTCGGGAATGAAATTTTGCTGTTTCTTTAGAATATTTCACTCATTAAATGGAAAATAAACGCAATCCAAAATACCTTTAATAATACAGGATGGCAAAATCTAAAAAAAAATGAATTTAATAAAATGAAGGTATTTTTTTTAATTATATTTTATTTATATTGTATAAAATATTAAAAAAATACCTCAATTCGTTATTTTTTTGCCGTCCTGTAAGATAAAGGTATTAAGGGATTGCGTCTGTTTTTAATGAGCAATTTATACTTCGCTAATGCGGCGAAATGCACTATAAGAATTATAAAAATCGATTAAGGTGCTAAGGTGTTCAACATCTAATTATGGCGACTGTACCTCGTACTGAACACATATCCGGTGACTTCATCCATCAAATAAATAGTAAGATCAAACAGAACACAGTTCGTTACCCCTGGAAGGGAACAAATGAGTCTATACATCATCCCTGCTAAACATGTTGGAATATCTGTGCTCATTTTGTATGTATGCTTACAAAATGATCTGAGCCCTACTTACATTGTACGAGGTGATAAAAAATAAGCTCAAATCTTTTACGTGAAGGAAAAGTAAGAAACGTGGACAGGGGCGTTACAGTAATGTATATTAAAATGTATACTACCTTTTTTATATTACAGCATGGTAGATTGGCAGACTGACTGTAACCAAGAGAGGAACCCACATCGTGATCACAACGGATTTGATACCGCAATATCCTTTTTTTTTCTGACGAGGGGAAATGCTTTGACGCACCGTACCGTCACCTGAGAGAGGTGACGGCGTGTGTGGGACTCCCTGCCCTTATAACGACAGGACTACCCACTAAAACCTCCCGGTTTGACCTCATCGCCTAAGTGGTAGTGGTGTGGGAAATCGGATCAACCTAACCAACCACAACACTACCGGCGACCACAACACTACCGTCATACCGCAATATCCTATAGTTAGCATCGCCATACTGACCCGCAAGATTTTTCTTCGCGCTCCTGTAGAAGGAATCCATGTCGAAGTAAAAAGGAAACATGAGCCGGCAATGAATCTCATTCTAAACTGAACCTAGTGGCAACGACAGAAGTGTCCGTTTTTCATATTGACCCAACCGGGGATCAAACCCACTCCGCCCGCCTCTCAGCTACGGAAGTCGTCGCTAAACAAATTTTAATTATTTTTTTTTTTTAATTCAGTTCAACATTGACCTGATGTTAAGTGGTAATGAGATCCTAGCATAAGAACGACAAGTACAGCTGTCGCCCTTACCTTGAAAGCTTGACCCCTGCTTCTAATGTAGCACCTCCTAGGAGCTCTGCAGGCCTAGCACACGCAACGCGACTAAATTTTATCGCACTCTTAACAAACGTCAAAATCGATTGAAGTCAGTGCGTCAGCTGTTGATTGGCTGAAAATATGAGTGCGGTGTGCTATTCAACAGTATTGAAACTTTTGTCGTCTCATGCAATAAATTTGACGTATTGCGCATGCTAGGCCTGCTGGAAACCTTTATTATTAACTTAAAAAAACAAACAAAAATCATTTCATGAAATAGCTCAAAGTCCTAAATCGCTAAAAAGTTATCCTACTTTAGATTAAAATATTAGAAACCATGCATCACGCTCATCCTGTTACATACTGTATAAAAATAAATCGTTGTTCATTCTTGACAAAATCTTTTAGTACATTTACACGACCGTGACAAACATCCCTAAAAACGCCCAACGACAAACGGCTACAAAAACTATGTTTTCACAGCCAGCCGCCGAACCCTGAATATCGCGATTTATCATCTTACAACTAAGGATGTCCTAATACTTCCTTCTAGCCGATACCGATAATCACGCCCAAGCATTGCTGATACCGGTACAATAAAACGTGACAAAAAAATACCGGTATCAGCAGAAAAGCTGTAAATTACAATGTAGGGAAAAGCAAATAAAATTCAAGTCCTATTAATATTTAAAATATACCGTTGTTACATTGACACTTTGATTAAATTATTAATTTAAATCCAAATGATTTAAAAACAACTCAATTATAATGAGATTTAGATATAGGCAATGTCAAGCTCAACCTATGTATATAGTATAGCTCATTGAAATGTTTTCCCAAATGTACTAGAAATGCATAGTTTGTTTGCAACAACAACTAACGTATCAAAAGACTGGCATTACTATCACAAGACCGAAACATAATGGACGGAACCAACGGAAGACAAAAACAAACTAAAAGTATAAATAGAAAAAAAACTTACACATAGTACAAACGCGATATTATGCAAGGATCTATGAATGTATCAATGATTGGATGTATTTTTTTTACATCCACCCAAAAACTATGGAAAGTATGTAAGTTTGTATTATATGGCAAGCTAACAGCGTAACGAACTCAATACATTGGAGTGAAAATGGCCTAACTGCATAATTAAAACTTTAGAAAAATTTGAACGAACCCAAACAAAAGTATACCCATATCGGCTATATTCAATATCACAGATACCGGAAAAATCGTACTTAAATCGATGTTGGCTGCATCCCTACATAGAACAACGAATTTTTTTCCCTCCAAGTCGAGATTTGTTTTCCCGCGCAGCGCTTCGAAATAAATGGCGCGAATTATGGTGTGAAATAGCTGACTGCTTCAATAATAACTGCCTCCAAACAGCTGACTTGGCGTTCGTGACAGCCCTTGTTATATGGATCCATGAATTTATAATGTAAAGACAAGACAAAGGAAAATGACCAATTCAGCGCGGCCGCGTAAAATAACGAATAATAAGGCTCCATTGATGTTTATTCGTTTGCGCCTCGAGCTACCGAAAACAATAAGAAGATTTTATCTGTGGAACGATTTTGCATGTTTCCCGCGGTAACCGAGGTACTGATTTTAATTTATGACAAACGGAAATGGCAATTTAAGAATTATTTTGGTGTAAAATGCTAAAGCACGCTCATTTGTTTTTTAATCTCAACGAAATTAAACGGTTTCCTTTTTGCGATTTATACATAAAAAATACTAGGTGACCCGACAGACGTTGTCCTGTTTTAACGATGACTATTTAATTAAATCTATTTTTAAAATTTTCTCTTTCATAAGAACCTTCTCTTGACGATAACAAACATAACAAAAAAGTAAAATTGGTCCTGCCGTTCACGCGTGATGGCGTGACCAAAAGAAATAGGAAGTCATTTTTATTTATATAGACCTCCGTAGCCGAGAGGCAAGCGTGCCGGAATTTGGTGTCGCGCCATCTCTGAGGTTCCGGGTTTATCCCCGGTCGAATCAGTATGGGGCACAAAAGTGTAAGAGCGTTTACTAATTACTTATTTTGGACCATAAACAACACGTCAAAGTAAACACTTGCAATTCGATATTAGTTCTTATGCGAACGAGATAAGGACAGTACTTTTGGATTCCATACACAATTGTTGGTTTATGAGTTCTAAAAATATTAAAGTTTTTATCATAATCGATTTTATTATTTTTATAGTACTAAACGCCGTACTAGCGAACTTTAAATATTAGAAACATAAATTTTTTATCTCCCCTTGCGGTGCGGGAATTGAACCCACGACCTTCACGTATCGCGCGTAGTAAGTATGTAGTTCTAAACATATTCGGCAGAAGGCACTTACCGAAAGGCTAACGGTTGATACAGCAGAAAAATTTCATCGCCTACGATAACTTGCGGTTAGCTGAGTTGGTAAAAGCAGCACGCGCGATACGTGAAGGTCGTGGGTTCAATTCCCGCACCGCAAGGGGAGATAAAAATTTTCTGTTTCTAATATTTTTATCATAATATCTGTGAATTAATGTTTACAATTTATATGCCACACTGTACCTATGTCTTAGTGCAAAATTAGTTATAAGTTCAGCTTTATTTGTAATATGAACAACAGAGTTTCTTGCCGGGATTTTCTCTGTAAGTTATAGGTTCCAAAACTTAGGTAGCGTCATTTGCAATATATAGACGTTTCATAAATATTACTGATGCAATTTATATGAATAAAAGAATATTGAATTGAATTGAATTGATTTTTAGGGTTCCGTACCTCAAAAGGAAAAAACGGAACCCTTATAGGATCACTCGCGTGTCTGTCTGTCCGTCCGTCTGTCACAGCTGATTACTCTGAAACCACTGCACCAATTGAGATGAAATTTGGTACACATATGTAAGTTAAAGACCCAAAGGTGCATGTGTAACGTAAATAAATAAATTATGAATTTGGGGGTCACTTTTGGAGGGTAAATCACAACATTAAAAAAAAAATTCGCTAACCATATCGTGTGACATATCAAATGAAAGATCTTGCTGTAAGAATTGCAAATATGTATCATTTATAATCTTGAAATAAATAGTTTTTAAGTTATTTAAGAAAATAGGCGAAAATTGACCATCCCCCCCCCTCATCTCCGAAACTATTAGGCTAAAAATTTTGAAATTAATGCGGAATATCGTAGCTCTTTACCTATAGATTACAGGAAAACCTATGAGAAGTACATGGATTAAAAAAAAAGGGTTGTTTTGTTAAATTTACGTTTTTTTTATTGTTACCTGCCTGTGCCATGTGATTATTTCAAGCCATATATAGTTTTTTCATGCGAGTACTTACCAGGTTCCAGAAGTATTTAATTATCTAATAACCTTTTACCATGAACATGTTTCAAAGCATAGTAAATTAGCTAAAGAATAAGAAGAATTAATTACTTTTAAAATCGACGTCAACAACTGTAACTTATTTACCTATGAGCCCAACGTACAGAACCCTCTCCACGCGAGTCCTACTCGCACTTGATCGGTTTTTTTTATTGTATCTGGTGTTTGGAACTAACAACTGTAAGGTGATCAGGTGGGACTGGTCTGTCTGTACATCTTTAGCAAACGGAAATCATTGCCGTAGGTAGAACTAGTTCATATTAGTTCAGAGGCGAGTTAACATCGCGTTTGTTGAAAATTGAGATGTCCACACGTTACACGTATCATGGACATTGCAAACGTTTATAATCCTGACTTGAGCTGGATCCAATACTAAAGCGTTTACTACAGATTTAAACTACGTTAATTGCGCACTAATTTTGGTCTTGGAGGCATGGGACTATCAGATGTGGGATAAATTGTTCTGTCGACTATGACTTCAAGTTTATGATACCTTTCACGAGCAATGGTACAGCCAGCATCATTAGTTCGTATACACCTCAGTACCAAGACCAATATTAGTACGCAATTATTAGATTTCCTGAAGAAATAAAACATTTACTTGTAGTGGGCTCAAATAAAAACAAACTGAGCACCGTAATTCAGTAACAGTGAAACAAATTTCTGTATTTTTTTTTCTGTTTGACTTATTTGTAGCAGGGGCGCTATAATGGACTTTTACAATTACGTTACAGTTATAATTTGCAATAAGCATCAAATATTGCTAAAATTATTAGACAGTGAATTAATATTTTTATGCAACCTTTTAAAATATTTTCTGTCATATGACACACATATATATGTACGAGTAGTAAAGCTTCGGTACAGTTTCGACAAATTTAAAATCTATGTATACATTCATTTGACAAAAGTCACGTGATCTTGAAATGTCAATGCCATATACCTATTTATACCTTTCGAAACGATATCGAAGCTCGAGACTGCTATTTGGCTAGGCCTCCTGTATGTAATGTACTCAACAGCCAGGCGTTTATATTTTATCTAC
This sequence comes from Glyphodes pyloalis, assembly GCA_037074685.1. Lineage (NCBI taxonomy): Eukaryota > Metazoa > Arthropoda > Insecta > Lepidoptera > Crambidae > Glyphodes > Glyphodes pyloalis. The sequence goes on from JAYKKO010000025.1 coordinate 8,990,423, forward strand.
AGTTGTCAAAATATCCACATAATTACGCATTTACCATGTTAACGAACCACGTGTTAAATAATATTCCAACTCCAGATTTCCAACTATAAAAATGGTCACCCCATCGCATTAGCCATGAGTTCATATTGCGGAGTCTATCAGCGATTTCCAATTTTGGCGTGGCAATAATTCCGTACCTCGCGTGCAGCCGGTCGACGCGGTGCAGCCATGCAGAAGTGCAATGGATCCTTTCAGCAGCAAGGAGAACATATTGAATTCGAATTAAGCGATTACACGATTGTTACTTTTATGGAATAACACTGAGCGCACATACTCGGTAAAATTAATTAAATGCTATTATACTTACGACCTTTATGAGAGGCAAGGGATTTATCACTACTCACGATGGCCGCTATATTACAATAATACTAATAAATGCATGTAGGTCTTTTTGATGAGTTTTCAAACGGATTTTTTTTTGTGAAGTAGCGCAGTATATTGGCTCCTCCCAGCCTGATGGTAAGCAAGAGAGGAACCCACATCGCGATGACAACGGATTTGACATAGAATTATCATTGCAATAATAAACAATTGCATATACTCGTAGTTGCAGGAAGGATTTATTTGTAATTTTTGTTGACATTATGAATGATTTTCCACTAGCAATAATTATCGGAGTTTACTGTTTACGTTTTCGGTATGCATGAATGGATATTTGTATCCAAACACGTTACTAACTACATAAATAAGCGCCTCTAAACAAACAAACAAACAAACAAGCTGTTAATGCTACGTCATTTTATGACATAATTCCACTCGGCCAAGAATTTGTTCGAAGCATGCGTTTGTGCAGCTGTAGGTGGGACAAATACCATGGGTAGCTATTTTCAACCAATTGTAGTTAAAGTAAATGATCTCTCAACCTACTTAACAGTAATACAACTATTAATATTAGTATTATATGACGACCTCCGTAGCCGAAAGGCGAGTGGGCCGGACTTTGGCGTCGCGCCATCTCTTAGGTCCCGGGTTCGATCCCCGGTCGGGTCAATATGGGAAACGAACTTTTCTATATTGTCTCGGGTCTGAGTGTTGTGGTACCGTCGTTGTTTCTGATTTCTGTAACATAAGTGCTTAAGCTACTTACAGCACATTCAGAGCAATGTACGTGATGTTGTCCAATATAGGTATTAATATTGGAACCATTATATTAACCGAACGTGTCAGGGTTTCAGTTTGATAAAATATTCAAAAGGGCGTTATTGCAAACATGTCTTCATTCCGATCGTTTGATGAACCGCACAACAAGGAACACCTCCAAACATTCGATAATAGTTCTTATGCACTTGTCTTAAGGGCGCCACAAAGTCGAAAATGTGAAATCTGACGAGCTTTCAACCGTACCACTTAAACCTTAACATGTATTAAGTCTCAAATTACCACAATTCAGAAAGATATGGTGCCGAAAGTGAAGCATTTATATTAAACGCGAATCATGCTGATGAATCTCCACATAACTTCACATCTGTTTAGTCCCACACGTTGGCAACGCTTTGAAGCGTTAAAGCGGTTTACGAGTGTGAAGGCAGTGAAGGCGCACGATGATACGTGTACGTCAGACGGCGTTGATACGCCTACGTCACGCGGTAGGATTTGAGATGGGACAATCAGCGACGTAATGGAATTACTGGGAATTTACGGCGCGCGCTTTGATGTGCGAGTTTACCTTGATGACTTCGATAAACATTGTAATGTGAAGTGCGTCTAGATGAATAAGTACAATGACACAGAATCGATTTGCTTGAAGTCGATTTCATTAAACTGTGTTTTGCTTAATTACTGGTAATGCTAAAGCATTGCAAGCATGCATCACATTATAAATTCACACGTTTAAAATACGTTAGTTTGCGCTGAATAATGACTGGAATAATAGGAAGCCGTTCCTGTTCAGGCATGAGTGCATACGCTACAGAACTTCCTGCGTACGCTAGGATCACTTTGTTAAACAGTGTAATGCAAAGTGAATCTACAGATAATAAAATATAAACACACAATCGATGTGCATCAAATTGTAAACCTTATGTACCATGTGACTAACAAGCAAATGAATAAATCAAGCAGGACTTAAGAAATTGAATTTCGTTTCATCCATTTAAACATTTACTCGTTTAAGATACCTTACGATTGCAGTTAAGTATTTACTTTTAATACCCAAGCAGTGTTTTGATACTAGTATTAATATATATACCACTCCCAATTTAAAGAACTGAGAATTGGGACCAACTTGCGAACTAGATAATTTGTTTACTGAATCTGCTACTTTTTTGTAATGTACATAAATTGCATATAAAGTAACTACCAATCGCGCCACATGAGTAAAAAGACGGCAATCACGCTGATTGTACTACCTAAACATCACATCTCTTGAAATTCGTGCGTTGGTAATGCTTCGGAGCTTTAAAGCGGTTCACGAATATAAAGGTGCACGATGATACGTGTACGTCAGACGGCGTTGATACGCCTACGTCACGCGGTAGGATTTAAGATGGAACAATCAGCGACGTAATCGAATTACTTTTTTGAATTATTTATTCGAGTTATCTTGATGTCTTCGATAAACAGTGTAATTTAAAATGTGTCTGATAATATTCGACTAAATGGAAAAAAACGATTATTTCACAATGAATACTAACTAATGATACGCGAAAAAACAACTTTCACGCGTTAAGTGTTTGCAATTAGAACTTAAACTAACTAGATCCACTTTATTTATTTTATTATTTATTATTTTTCCCTACATAAGATTTGTCTGAATGTGTAATAATACCTTAATGATATAAATAGTTGGTGCGTTTAATTCTTACACCGACCAAAGTTCAATCTTTGGTTCGGTGTATGTGTAGGCCTGGATGACTTAAGTATGGGTATAGTCAAAGTCAACGTCAAAGTCAAAATTTTTTAATCATATAGATTACATTAGTAATACTTACGAATATTCAGTCTATATATAAAACAAATGAAGCTACCTCCGGTTTGGAACCTATAACTACCGAGAAAATACCGGCAAGCAACTCAGTAGTTTTTTTTACAAAAAAAACTAATCTCTTATTACTTTTTGCACTCATTGTGCACCAAGACATTCAGTTAGTTTGTCAATAAATATATGTGGATGTACCCTCATTGCTATATGTAACATGGGTGTTGCCTATAAGTCGGATTTGAATAAAAATCTAAATTCAAAGCATACAATACGAACATGCTACGAACGTGCTACAAACATGCTACGAGTATGCTACGAATTGATACTAATAAGCTACAGCACAGCTACGAAGAACTTAATTTATTGAGTTTTTTAATTTAAAACAATAGTGACTAGCCTGATGCAGTAACAAGTTTGCCCTCCTGGTTGTTCAACCATGGATCGTACGTAATACAGACTGGTACGGTCCTAGGCGAAGCCTACCTATTCACAAAACCTTGGGATTTGTAAGATTACTCCCATAACCGAAAAGAACAACCGAAAGTTTTTTTTTTATATAACATTTCAAGATTGACCTCATCCCTCCTGATGTTACGTGGTAAAAAGGTCTTATCTTAAGAGTAACAATTACAGGATGATAAATCTGTTACTGGACTTGTCGCCCTTACCTTGAAGGCTTTCCTTTTTGAAGATTACTCCGAACTTTAATCGCATTCTAAGTGCATTATCAATATTGTTTGCTTGCTGATATATATACACATACAAGCAATACAATCTAGGTACCCGTACAGATATCTCAAATGAGGAGAGCTCATCGCCGCATACTTCTCGAGGTTCATACATAAACAGTTTTATGACCCTCGCAGATGCCTCTAAAATGTTTTACATCTTTGCCGAGCACCTGCGCTGAGTTCTTGAACTTAATTGTCGTCTACGCGCTTAGAGTTCCGTAGTTGAATCTTTAAATACAGTCCAGATAACCTTTTGTACTATGATACATTCGAAAGTAACTAAAAGGTAAGGTAACTTTGTTTTCTCAGCAACTGTAACCTATTTAAAATTTTGTTCTTGAGTTAATTAATTAGTTTAACCGTCGTCTGGTACTCATAGTACAAGGGAAAACCTTAGTTTGAGACCAGGTGATTGGTGTGATTGTCTGGCGCATTTATTTTTTTTTTTTTTTTTACTTTTTGAAATAAAACAATGCTTTATAATAATATACGTACTATATGTATATAACAAAAAAATTAATGTCTGTAAATGAATCTAGACTTTATTTAAAGTTTGTACGTAATGTTCATGTCGTCCTGACCTTGAAGGCTTGACCCCTGCTACTAATATAGCACCCCCAGGAGCTCTGGAAACCTTACTCACACGCAGGAACACAACAACACCGTAGTGATTGTTATTTAGCTGCTGTCTTCTGTAAGGTGGAGGTATTTCACCAGTTGGGCTGCTCCAGTTGCAGTGATAAATCGCTTTGCCCTACCTCTATTTTCTATAGCGTAAGATTATCCTATACAGGGTCTTTCTAAATTAGCTGCGTTCCTTTTAATGGAGGCATCTATACGTTGTAACAAATACGTCCACAAAATTTGAGTAGGTGTTTTATTATGATTTTACAAAGTTATGTTTTCTAACAAAAGTAAAAATTCATTTAACCTTAAAATAGACATCATGCTGTATCTTTTACTAACACATCATAACTGCAGGGTATTGATTGTGTACATGCATACAACTCACACTACTACTGTACGTACACAATAGGCTGTTTGGTAGTTTACGGCTTACGCACACACGGAACGATTATCAGCTGATGCCCTACTGTGACTATGATAGCTGAAAATTCAGATATTATCTGGCTCTCTTACACATCTAGCGTCCGAGAAAGAGTGAAAGAGATGAATAAAGCGGGAAATGCTCATACCTACAAGGTTGTAAATAAGAATGAAAGAGATAAGACTAGGTACAATAATATCTAAAAATCAACAACACACGCAGTTTGCTCCTCTTAGGTCTTTAGTCAATGAAAAATCACTACCTACAAAAAATAAGTTTGCGGCGCGTAAAGCATCTTTATTTGTTTTTAATTATTTTTTACTTGTAAAGCTTTAGAGTCTGTCAGCTAGCTAGGCAAAAAAATTACAATAACAAGTATCAATATTGGCCATCGTCAGAAAAGGAAATTTCTGTTAACATAACTTTCTCAGTTAATGTATTTTTTTAATGCCATTTAAGAGAAAATAGGTAGGTACTTACATGTCTATGAAGAAAAAACAACATTTCAGTTTCATAACATTTATTTTATTTAAATATTATTCTTCACAATTTTAAAGCCTTTGGGCAACTTTTACAAATACTGCTGAAATTATCTACCCTGGATGTTAATACGGAGTTTCCACTTTCACAAGAGTGTCCGTTTTACTGAGCATGATATTAAAGACTTTCACTATGCGCTCCTTTAACTGAGTTACATTTGCCACTTTCACTGTAAACTAAGTCTTCAGCTCGGCCCCACACGTAAAAGTCGAGCTCGAGAGGCATCAGTCCGGGGAGGGGCTCGGTAACGGCACAGGTCCTCCACGACCGCTTCACCGACAGCCATACGTCTCTGACAGGTTACACACCGCACCTTCAAACTGAGCTGGAGCACCATCCTGAAGTACTAATCCTTGAAGTACAGGCTGCGACGCGTATGAAGTGTAACCTCCGCAATCAATTCTCCCAGAGTTTCTTGAATGAATCTTAAGCATCGGCAAAACTGGTTATCTGGGGCAAACTCCTGTGGCTTTAACTCCTGAACAAGCGTGAAGTGGTACGGACGTTGATCATCACACCGTAAGATAGGTAGGTACGCCACACACTTTTCGCCGCCACAACGAACGCATCTCCTGCATCGACTGTTGGGTGCCGACAGAAAAAGTCCAGTAGGCGGTTTCCTCGTTGCACTGGCAGGTGGGGTCTTCCACTATCTTCTACAGGCATGAACATACCCCAGTCCCAAAATCGTTTGAGAGTTTACAGCATCTCCGTAAATGCTCGTGTACGTACGCGCAGCCTGCGCACAGTTATCATTAGAATCCGCATAATACAGTACCATGTGTAGATAATCCACATTAGTGTATGCGTATGGCTTTAGTCGATTTAATTTACCACAAAGCGCACCTTCGCGAAAGAATTCAAATCAACAACTGATGATCCTCCGCGGCAAAATCAAAGGGCACGCGCGTCTTTTGTGTTCCAAAGTGCGGCGCATTCGCCGAAAGGAGCGTGCCGAAAAGCCACGAATCGTTTACTCGGCGCGAGCGGCTCATTTGCAGTGTTGCCAACAGTTCGACTAGCTTTCCACCAGATTCAACTCTTAAAACCACTAAAAACCACTAAAAAAATTTTTTTCATACTCAAATATTTCCCAATAGTGTTGCCAAACTATCGATAGTATTGAAGATCAATATCAAAATAACTATTGATATTATCGATAGTATCAGCCATGACAATTTTAATAATAATTGATACTATCGATAGTATCGATATGATTGCGCTATCGATAAGTAGGCCATTATTCAATAGTATCGCGTATGAATATTGGTTGAGGTAGCTAGTAAACATTTTAAGGCTGCTATCTTGTATTTGGTTTGACTTGAACAGTATAATTTAAATACTGCAATAGTATTTAAGGTGGATTCCTTCTGCAATGAGAAAAGAAAATAACCATGAAAAATGAAGAATTAAAGAAAATTAATAAGAACGTAAGTGTAAGTGTAGTAAAAGTAAATGGCTAAGTGTGTGAGAGATCGCACTTTTAGTAATTGAAATTAAATTTCAATTATCCACTAAAAAATCCACCAACCACTAAAAGCAATATTTCGCCACTGAATGGGTGGCTAAAACCACCAGGTTTAGTGGAAAATCCACTAAGTTGGCAACACTGCTCGTTTGTCGCTCTTTTGTAATCGACCGCTGACATTAGGGGTGCCAACTCCAGAATACTTTTTCATGTTATCAATAACTTTAATAAGATTCGTTTTAATTCATGCTGTTAATACTTATTATGTTTTTTTATTATGGAATATCGTTAAAATTTCGAATTGGCTACTTGACAGTGTTAACAATAAAATATGAAATGTGTTAGATATGTTAGCTTATTAGTAAAGTAATAATTTTACATTTTTATTTTTTAATTAAAAGCATAGTTAGTATTTTATTTTTGCAAAACAAATTTTACTTTTTTTATCTGTAGAACAAAATAACCGAAACGGAAACCACCATTGCAATTCGGAAATGACAGCTGTCGGCGAAAATTATTTATTTTAATGTGGCGAAATAATTATTATTTTACCGATTAAATTGAATTATTGTGTCTCTAATCGTATTAAAAATTTATTGAAACATTTTCCGTTTATCTAAATTAAGTCGTTCCTATGCGTATCGGTTCGTTGTCTAGAACGTTGACGTCATAATTGCAACAGCGACGTGACTTGGCGTTTTCGCGCGCTTTTTAAATGTGTTACACAAAATCTTATTTTTCTCTGGTTATTTAAATTTTTTCCATAAAAATCGAATTGCTTGGGATATAAAATAAACGGGCGCACATTTTACAATACTTTTTAAAAACTGTCAAGTAGCCAATTGGCTGAAGTCTTCGTACACTGAGACACGTCCTAGCAAAAATGTTATCGTCTCTCGATAATTCTATTGCGCGAAAACATTTGGTAACTTATTGCCAATAATATTAAAAGTATTTTTTTTGTTAAGAAAGATAACCCTTATACTACACTATTGAAGAATTGAGAAATTTGTATTTCTTCACGTAAAGCGCGAAAAAGTGAATTGAAAATTTTTCTTTCTTTATACTTCAAATAGTACACTTTAGGGCACTACACTAAATCACTAAAGTGCACAATTACATTTTGTCAAGAGTCCAAAATAATTTATTTTTAAGATAATCCTAAATACTTAGTGGTAGCCCTGTTAAAATTATTTGATAATAATTTTTACCTAGCCGCGTAGCTGCCCCATTTCATAGTATGCATCGTAAACGTATTGTTTAATAGTGTGCGTTTGTCGACGATGTAGTAGTAGAATCAGCTGACATAGGGCGTTGTATTATGTTGACAAGAAGTATTGTTGTTTCCTTGATTATCTCCAAAACTAGCCTGAATTTTTGGCTAATTTTTTTTGGACGTATTCAGTATGACGTATAGAAACCCCCATTAAAAGGAATGTAACTAATTTAGAAAGACCCTATATAATGAAATAAATAGATAATAAATAAAAATGCTTACACGTGAAAACTACTTAAAGATTTAAATTAATAACTAAGGTAGTCATACGCTCTAGCGCCTTTAGCGACTGCTGATCCGACCTCCACAGCCTTTACACTTTTATAAGATAACTAGCTGACCCGACAGACTTTGCCTTGTCTTAACGACGACTATTAAATTCCAATTGGTTTTCACCCATAACGACATTAGGCTGCGTTTCCACCAGAGATGTGCGAGGATGCATAGCGAGGGATGTGTTTGTAATGAACCAATAGAATCGCTTCATTTACCTCGCCTCGGTCAGCACAGCTCTGGTGGAAACGGCTCAGCGGAGCTAGATTTTTGCACATAAAAAACAAGCGCGGGATGTGTGCGAGGGATGTATACGAGGGAAGAGTGCGAAGGATGTGTTTTTTTTTTTTATAATGCACTCCAAGATTGACCTCATCCCACCTGATGTTAAGTGGTAATGAGTTCCTAGCTTATGGGCGAAAAGTATAGCATAGTAAAACTGTTACTAGACTTGTCGTACTTACCTTGAAGGCTTGACCCCTGCTACTAATGTAGCACCCCCCAAGAGCTCTGGAAACCTAACTCACACGCAGGAACACAACAACATCGGAGTGATTGTAATTTGGCTGCGGTCTTCTGTAAGGTGGAGGTATTACACCAGTCGGGCTGCTCCAGTTCGAGCGATAAATCGCTTTGCCCTGCCTCTCTTAATCGCGAGGAATGTGTGTTGAGACAGATGTGTTGCAAGGTTTGCGCATACCGTACCAGCCTTCGTAACGCATCCTCGCACCACACATTAATGCGCATTTTCACAGCTCCGCTACACACCCACGTAGGCACATTATCATCGCACAGCTTTGGTGGAAACACCCACACATTTTCACAGCACAGCTAGACATCCTCGCACGACACATTTCCATCGCACATCTCTGTTGGAAACGCAGCCTTAGTATTCTTAAATTTTTCGCGCAATTTTTTTTATTCTTTTCTTTCATAAGAACCTTCTCCTGACAATAACAAACACAACAAAAAAAAGTAAAATTGGTCCAGCTGTACACGCGTGATGTCGTGACAAATATAAATGGGATTCAGATTAAAGTTTAAATAAAGAAATTTTTGATTTTTTGATTTTTGATATGTTTTAGTTTTATTTTTCTACTAGATGTGCCCGCTACGTCGTTCGCGTGGACTACATCCTTTTATGGTCGGTTTTACCCCTTTCTCCCCTAATATACGAAACAAAAAGTAGTCTATATTTTGATCCAAGTTTCAAGCTATATTTGTCTCAAATTTCATATTTCTAACTTCAAAAATAAACATTTTTCCATATAAACTTCCAAAGGTGGTATTACCCCCCTCCCCCCTTATTTTCTAATAAAAAGTAGCCTATGTCCGTTCTTGAGATTCAACGTATATCTATACCAAATTTCATCAAAATCGGTTGTATAGTTTAAGCAGGATAGCGTAACAGACAGACAGACAGACAGAGTTACTTTCGCATTTATAATATTAGTAGGGATTCTTTTGTTTTATAAGTGTGTATGCGTTTGATCAAGTCTGTCTCTAGTAGCGTACCTTTAATATATTATGTACGAGCACAGAACGAGTTTTAATTATAATTGTAGTAATATACGAGATAGTAATTTAAGAGAGGTAGGGCATAGCGATTTATCGCTCGATCTGGAGCAGCCCGACTGCTGAAATACCTCCATCTTACAGAAGACCGCAGCCAAATAACAATCACTTCTGTGTTGTTGTGTTCCTGCGTGTGAGTAAGGTTTCCAGAGCTCCTGGGGGAACTACATTAGTAGCATGGGTCAAGCCTTCGAAGTAAAGGTGACAAGTCCAGTAACAGATTTATTAGGCTGTACTTGTCACCCTTAAGCTAGGACCTCATTACCACTTAACATCAGGTGGGATGAGGTCAATCTTGAAGTGCAATATAAAAAAAATCAGTCTACTGTTCTATTACATACATAATAATAGAAAACATGAGTCTTTTCTATGGTAATGTAACTGTTCAAAGATACATTTTAGTAATCTACCTTATTAGTAGATAAGGCATAACAGCCGAAAGTAAAGTAAGATCCTAAGGAGGAAAATCTCAACTCACACTTGTCTCTGTTGGCTTGAAAACGAGTCAGGTCTGCGGCATACATATTTAAGTGCCTTCTCGAAATTTTTGGGAAGACGATCTTAGTACTAATATGCGTAACTCACCTGGGGTAGTAATTTAACGCCATCCATTCCATCTTTTACTAAGCTTTTATGATAAAAAAAAACTATAACAAGTTCTTCCTTTACTTTACCTTTATTTCTTTTTGTGGTCTTATTTTTCTGCTTTTATCAGGGCTAGAAAAAAAAGCTACTTCCTTAAAAGTAAAAAAAGTAAGGTCAGCAAACAGTAAGTCAGCAGATAATGTTCCACTGTAGGCCTAAGGTAACATCATTGGAATCAAGTCATCGTTTTAACAATGGAATCTGGCTAAGTCACCACGTTAGCCAAATGGTTTATGGTCACAAACATATTTTGACAGCATGCAAGGTGGTGTCGCACAATTTCCGCAGTCCCAGGTTCGATTACCGGTTGGATCAAAAACGAACTTTTCTATATAGTTATTTGACTCACAGGGTCTTAGTCGTTCCCTTGTAACATGACTACTAAACGCTGAAATCTAGATGGAGCGTCAACAAGACATACCCAGACCCTCGCTAACTGACGACCTCCGTAGCCGAGAGGCGAGCGTGCCGGACTTTGGCGTCACGCCATCTCTGAGGTCCCGGGTTCGATCCTGGTCGGGTCAATATTGGAAACGAACTTTTCTGTATTGTCTCGGGTCTGGGTGTTGTGGTACCGTCGTTGTTTCTGATTTCTGTAACACAAGTGCTTAAGCTACTTACAGCACATTCAGAGCAATGTATGTGATGTTGTCCAATATAGGTATTAATATTGGAACCATTATATTAACCGAACGTGTCAGGGTTTCAGTTTGATAAAATATTCAAAAGGGCGTTATTGCAAACATGTCTTTATTCCGATCGTTTGATGAACCGCACAACAAGGTGAACACCTCCAAACATTCGATAATAGTTCTTATGCACGTGTCTTAAGGGCGGCACAAAGTCGAAAATGTAATATCTGACGTGCTTTCAACCATACCACTCAAACCTTAACATGTATTAAGTCTCAAATTACCACAATTCAGAAAGATATGGTGCCGAAAGTGAAGCATTTATATTAAACGCAAATCATGCTGATGAATCTCCACATAACTTCACATCTGTTTAGTCCCACACGTTGGCAACGCTTTGAAGCGTTAAAGCGGTTTACGAGTGTGAAGGCAGTGAAGGCGCACGATGATACGTGTACGTCAGACGGCGTTGATACGCCTACGTCACGCGGTAGGATTTGAGATGGGACAATCAGCGACGTAATGGAATTACTGGGAATTTACGGCGCGCGCTTTGATGTGCGAGTTTACCTTGATGACTTCGATAAACAGTGTAATGTGAAGTGCGTCTAGATGAATAAGTACAATGACACAGAATCGATTTGCTTGAAGTCGATTTCATTAAACTGTGTTTTGCTTAATTACTGGTAATGCTTTAATGCATCACATTATAAATTCACACGTTTAAAAAACGTTAGTTTGCGCTGAATAATGATTGGAATAATAGGAAGCCGTTCCTGTTCAAGCATGAGTGCATACGCTACAGAATTTCCTGCGTACGCAAGGATCACTTTGTTATACAGTGTATTGCAAAGTGAATCTACAGATAATAAATTATAAACACACAATCGATGTGCCTCAAATTATAAACCTTATGTACCATGTGACTAACAAGCAAATGAATAAATCAAGCAGGACTTAATAAATTAAATTTCGTTTCATCCATTTAAACATTTACTCGTTTAAGATACCTTACGATTGCAGTTAAGTATTTACTTTTAATACCCAAGCAGTGTTTTGATACTGGTATTAATATGTATACCACTCCCAATTTATAGAACTGAGAATTGGGAACAACTTGCGAGCTAGATAATTTGTTTACTGAATCTGCTACTTTTTTGCAATGTACATAAATTGCATATAAAGTAACTCGGCTTAGAAAGAAACTACCAATCGCGCCACATGAATAAAAAGACGGCAATCACGCTGATTGTAGTACCTAAACATCACATCTCTTGAAATTCGTGCGTTGGTAATGCTACGGAGCGTTAAAGCGGTTCACGAGTATAAAGGTACACGATGATACGTGTACGTCAGACGGCGTTGATACGCCTACGTCACGTGGTAGGATTTAAGATGGGACAATCAGCGACGTAATCGAATTACTGGGAATTTTCTGCGCGTCTTATTCGAGTTTATCTTGATGTCTTCACAGTGTAATTTAAAATACAGTGTAATTTAAAATGTGTTTGACGATATTCAACAAAACGGAAAATAACGATTATTTCACAATATATACTTACTGATGATACACGAAAGAACAACTTTCACGCGTTAAATGTTTGCAATTAGAACATAAGCAAACTAGATCCGCTATATTATTTTATTATTTATTATTTTTCCTTACATAACATATGTATCAATTGGAAGAGCAGCACGCTATACGTGAAAGTCGTGGGTTCGATTCCCGCAACGCAAGGGGAGATAATTTTTTTCTGTTACTATTATTTAATGTGAAACACCTTAATACATAGCTGATGCATTTGATTCTTAGATCGACCAAAGTGCAAACGAAAGTAACAGATTTTTGTTCAATCTTTGGTTCGTTGCAGTGTAGGCCTGGATGACTTAAGTATGGGTATAGTCAAAGTCGAAGTCAATATTTTTTGTTCATATAGATTACATTAGTAAAACTTATGAATAGTCAGTCTCTATATAAAACAAATGAAGATACCTTCGGTTCGATTCCTATAACTACCGAGGTAATCTTATCACTAAATTTGCACCAAGACATACAGTTAGTTTGTTAATAAATATATGTGGATGTACCCATACCTCATTGCGATATATAGGTAACATGGGTGTTGACCTATAAGTCTGATTAAAATAAAAATCAGAATTCAAAGCATACAATACGAGCATGCTACGAACGTGCTACGAGCACGCTACAAAATGTTACTTATAAGCTACGACAGCACAGCTACGAGGACCTCGATGTAATTGAGTTTTTGAATTTAAAACAATGGTGACTGGCCTGATGCCGTAACAAGTTTGCACTCCTGGTTGTTCAACCATGGATCGTACGTAATACGGACCGGTACGGTCCTAGGCGAAGCCTACCTATTCACAAAACCTTGGGATTTGTAAGATTACTCCCATAACCGAAAAGAACAACCAAAAGTCTTTTTTTATATTACACTTCAAGATTGACCATATCCCTTCTGATGTTACGTGGTAATAAGGTCCTAGCTTAAGGGTTACAATTACAGGATAATAAATCTGTTACTGGACTTGTCGCCCTTACCTTGAAGGATTTCCTTTTTGAAGATTACTCCGAACTTTAATCGCAATCTAAGTGCATTACCAATATTGTTTGCTTGCTGATATATAGACACATACAAGCAATACAATCTAGGTACCCGTACAGATATCTCAAATGAGGAGAGCTCATCGCCGCATACTTCTCGAGGTTCATACATAAACAGTTTTATGACCCTCGCAGATGCCTCTAAAATGTTTTACATCTTTGCCGAGCACCTGCGCTGAGTTCTTGAACTTAATTGTCGTCTACGCGCTTAGAGTTCCGTAGTTGAATCTTTAGAAACAGTCCAGATAACCTTTTGTACTATGATACATTCGAAAGTAACTAAAAGGTAAGGTAACTTTGTTTTCTCAGCAACTGTAACCTATTTAAAATTTTGTTCTTGAGTTAATTTTTTTTCCTACTTTTTGAAATAAAACAATGCTTTATAATTATAATTATAGTAATATACGAGATAGTAATTTAAAAGAGGTAGGGCATAGCGATTAATCGCTCAAACTGGAGCAGCCCGACTGCTGAAATACCTCCACCTTACAGAAGACCGCAGCCAAATAACAATCACTTCTGTGTTGTTGTGTTTCTGCGTGTGAGTAAGGTTTCCAGAGCTCCTGGGGGAGCTACATTAGTATCATGGGTCACGCCTTCAAAGTAAAGGTGACAAGTCCAGTAACAGATTTATTAGGCTGTACTTGTCACCCTTAAGCTAGGACCTCATTACCACTTAACATCAGGTGGGATGAGGTCAATCTTGAAGTGCAATATAAAAAAAACAGTCTACTGTTCTATTACATACATAATAATAGAAAACATGAGTCTTTTCTATGGTAATGTAACTGTTCAAAGATACATTTTAGTAATCTACCTTATTAGTAGATAAGGCATAACAGCCGAAAGTAAAGTAAGATCCTAAGGAGGAAAATCTCAACTCACACTTGTCTCTGTTGGCTTGAAAACGAGTCAGGTCTGCGGCATACATATTTAAGTGCCTTCTCGAAATTTTTGGGAGGACGATCTTAGTACTAATATGCGTAACTCACCTGGGGCAGTAATTTAACGCCATCCATTCCATCTTTTACTAAGCTTTTATGATAAAAAAAAACTATAACAAGTTCTTCCTTTACTTTACCTTTATTTCTTTTTGTGGTCTTATTTTTCTGCTTTTATCAGGGCTAGAAAAAAAAGCTACTTCCTTAAAAGTAAAAAAAGTAAGGTCAGCAAACAGTAAGTCAGCAGATAATGTTCCACTGTAGGCCTAAGGTAACATCATTGGAATCAAGTCATCGTTTTAACAATGGAATCTGGCTTAGTCACCACGTTAGCCAAATGGTTTATGGTCACAAACATATTTTGACAGCATGCAAGGTGGTGTCGCACAATTTCCGCAGTCCCAGGTTCGATTACCGGTTGGATCAAAAACGAACTTTTCTATATAGTTATTTGACTCACAGGGTCTTAGTCGTTCCCTTGTAACATGACTACTAAACGCTGAAATCTAGATGGAGCGTCAACAAGACATACCCAGACCCTCGCTAACTGACGACCTCCGTAGCCGAGAGGCGAGCGTGCCGGACTTTGGCGTCACGCCATCTCTGAGGTCCCGGGTTCGATCCTGGTCGGGTCAATATTGGAAACGAACTTTTCTGTATTGTCTCGGGTCTGGGTGTTGTGGTACCGTCGTTGTTTCTGATTTCTGTAACACAAGTGCTTTAGCTACTTACCTCAGAATCAGAGCAATGTATGTGATGTTTTCCAATATTATTATTATATATTATATTATATTAATTAAGAAAAAGTATCTTCTAACTTTTCATTTTAATTGACAAAGCTAAAAAAAGCAAATTATTAAGCATACCACTTATAAAAAAGGTAAACTCAAGCCAATATAAACGCAATTCGAATTCAAGCCCCTATTCTTTGAAAACACATGCAGGCTTAAGATTGCCCTGAATCCGCGATCATAATCCCCCCTTACCCCCATATAATCCTTACGTAATTACATATAGATCAAGAGCTACTGAAGATAGGACGCGTCTTTGGTATTTTTGTTACAGAAATATTAAAGATTGCTGTTACGAGTTTGTGTCTTTACAATAATACCACGTTTGTACACATGCAACATTTAATTAACTAGCAACCTACCGCGTCTTTGCACGCTGACTATCCCCGCTTTTACCACATAATGTTCCATTGATTCTTCACTCTGATTGGTCGCAGCATAATGTTATATAGCCTATAGCTTTTCTCGTTAAATCAACTATCCAATACATTTTTTTTTTATTTGAAACTATTATTTGAATTATTAGAAACAGAAAATGTTTATCTCCCCTTGCGGTGCGGGAATCGAACCCACGACCTTCACGTATCGCGCGTGCTGCTCTTACCAACTGAGCTAACCACAAGTTATCGTAGGCGATGAAATTTTATTATTTTATTTGAATTATCGCATTCAAACAAAAAAAACTCTTCAGCTTTATAATCTAAATCCCTACTATTATTATAAATGCGAAAGTAACTCTGTCTATCTGTCTGTCTGTTACGCTTTCCTGCTTAAACCTCTCAACCGATTTTGATGAAATTTGGTATAGGTATACGTTGAATCTCAAGAATGGATATAGGCTACTATTTATTAGAAAATAAGGGGGGGGGGATAATACCAACTTTGAAAGTTTATATGGAAAAATGTTTATTTTTAAGTTAGAGATATGAAATTTGGCACAAATATAGCTCGAAACTTGGATTAAAATTAAGACTACTTTTTGTTTCGAATATTAGGGGAGAAAGGAGTAAAACCGACTATGAAAGGATGCAGTCCACGCGAACGAAGTCGTGGGCACAGCTAGTAATAAATAAAATGAGAAATATATAAAAAGAGAAACTGACTGACATATCAACGCACAGCCTAAACGGCTAAACGTAGGTACTTGAAATTTGGAAGGGACGTAGCTTAAGTACCGTAGAGGTGCACTAAGGAAATAATTTCCGAAATTCCCACGGGAACGGAAATTAGCGGGAAAATCCTTTTGTATGACAAATCTAAACCGTTTAAGTTAGATGCTTGAAATTTGGCATGCAGGTAGTAAACATAAAGCTTAGTTGCAACAGGATATTGCAAAATTCTCACGGGAACAGGAGTTAGCGGGACCAAACTGGAAAAATCCTGTAGTCCACGCGAACGAAGTCGCGGGCACAGCTAGTGTTAGTATAGAAGTACAGATAAGTTAAGATGGCTGACATATAAGTCATGCATGTGAACCGCTGTCACCTTTGGTTACTGATCTACTTCAACTTAACCCAAAATTATATACCTACCTACTTAATTGCGACTACACTCATAAACCCAAGCTGTATGATTTAGTCCGGAGTATTTGAGTAGTTTTTTTTTATATTACTCTTCAAGATTGACATTATCCCACCTCATGTTAAGTGGTAATGAGGTCCTAGCTTATGGGCGACAAGTACAGGATAATAAATCTGTTACTGGAATTGCCACCCATTGTTACAAGTTCCGCTTTCTTCGTAATGAAACTATAACTACAAAGAAGATTCCGGTAAGAAAGTCTTCAGTTTTCATTACAAAGATAGCTAAACTCATAACATGAACACCTATATATATATATATCTACTGAGTATGATTGATAAATTGATTCAGCTTCGTTGACTCCCAATCCTCCATATCGTGCGTTCAGAATCTATCTCACTTATTCGGGGGCATACAATATTCATCACTGTTAACCTCGTAACCTTGCGAATATAATTTTTGCCTCCCATGTGTTCGGTTGAATTATAAATCGGTTTAAATTTATCATGGCCCTCTCGACAGGCCGTTAAGCGTTGCTTTAATCTTTTATCAAACAAGAGTAAGTGGTTGTTTGGTGGGCAGATGAAATTAAAAATAAATCGCGAATGCTCAAGCACCGATGCACGGTTAGGTAAATATTTTTGTACGGAATACTCTGCGAATATATAGTAAAAGTATCCTATTTCTGGAATAGAGGTTAAAGTAAGAAGGCAATGCGCCCATTGGTCCCGAGTTCGACTCTCGGGCAAGTGAATTTGAAAAAAGTTATTTTCTTAATCGGTTTGAATTATATTTGTTTGTTTGGAGTGCACGTTCGACAACCCCAGTTAGTATTTTTCCTCCGATACATACAGTACAAGGAAAAACCTGTATTTGAAACCAGGTGATTTCAGCATTATTTATATTCGCGTATGTCTCCGGTAAATTTTACAATTTATTTCATAAACCTTGTCCTGACAATGAACGTAACAAAAAAAAACAATACAGTCCAGTATATCTGACTCTATGCGCGTACATATTAGTAATTATTTTTTGTTCTCTAGTACGAGTATCCAATCTTTTTGGCTACCAAACATCCAAATTAATTAAATCGTTTTTGCCTGAAAAGGTAACAACGACCTATATACATCCACACAACAAAGAAAGACACTAACAGCAAAGCAGTATTATGCGACTAAATGTATACAGTCTTATTGTGTCTTATAAGGTTTTTAACTTGGAATAAATAATATAAAAACTATGTATAAGTTAATAAAACTAAAACCCAACTTCTGAAAAAACGCGCCATAAAATTATTCCCAATTATCAGGTGCAAACAATATTATTAGAATAGAATTGAATAGAAATATGTTTATTCACACACAATACGATTTAAAAAAAAATAGAAATACACACACACACAGAAACATAATGTGGTCAATTAGGTTCCAACTCAGCAAATGCTGCTACGGCATTATTTCTAACACCGCAACAGCGCTGGTATTATTAGCTAACAGAGTTAATATTTTTTGAGATTTAAAATGAATACCTTTGTATTATTTTCATATTACGATGGATCAGCTTAAAAGAATGATTACGATGATAATTACGCTTCTTTGTCTTACTGACAGAAAAAAACAATTTTATAGCGCAGCAGGTGACAATTTGTTTTAGAAATAAATTGCGAAGGGACCGTCTGACAAGTAAATAGGTGCTGGTAATGATTGAAAACATACGAGTGATAAATTTGTACGCACCGGTCGCGATCTTACGACATTACATTTTATTGATAGAACGTTCTGTTTAAAACAGAATGTTCTTCGAGGTCGGCTTTGGAAACTTATAATTGATTTTTAATTTTTGCTTCACGCCGTATTAGCGAACTTAGAATATTTTAAAGGCACAGAAAAAAATCATTTGCCCTTGTAATAAGAGGTTCGAAATCAAAACCTTCACGTATCGCGCGTGATGTTTTTTCAACTTGAACGGAATTGAAGAATCCTTGGCATCTAAATGGATTTATAAAAATACATAGTGGTTCACGCCACACTAGCGATCTTGTGTGTGTGTGTGTGTCATATGCCCTCTGATTTGAACCCACGACCTTCACATATCGCGCGTTATTATGATATAACTGATTGTCTATCGCGCAAAAGTATATTTTTTTCAAAAGAGATACAAATTTAAATACACTTACTGTCTTCCTAATTTTTTCGGAGCGAGAATGTTAACGGTTTTCGCGTGTGTTACTGACTGAATGATGTCCAAAATTAAATGAAAATAACTGGTCACCAGATTTTACACAAATTTGTATAGTTTATATTAAAAATAAATAAGTAATTAACTTGACTCTCTACAAGTACCCGTTAATTAAAATTTGTCTCCAGAGTACAGTAATGAACTTAGGAAACATGGTTTTAAAAAAGTACTTACTTCATCGATTGCCCACGTGAACTATATGGGCCCATAATCTATGAAAGCCTAATCGATTGAAAAGAAATAAGGTGTAGGGTGTCTGTGCATACATTATATTTTCAGGAATACTTCAGGAATAGTTTTTTACCGTATAAGGCCCTAATGGTATTAGAAAAATGTAGTCCTAATTTTTTTACTACTAATGTAAATGCCCTGCGATGGAACAGGATAGAATTTATATATTGTATGGCCGGATTGCTCTGTCAGCCGCCAAGGGAACAATACTATGACTTGGATTATGACATAATTTTTAAAATGGAGAAAAGCTGCTTGACTAGAAATTATTGTCTTTCAATTGTTATATCTGAATATATTATTACAATTTGTAGAAATTGTAGTATTATTGATGGAACGAGTCATCACGCCATATATATTTAAATTATTATTATTATATATTGCAAATGTTTCCTGTAGTTGTGCTTAAAACCTTTACAATAATATCCCTATTTTGTGTCATATGCAATTTGACCTCGTGCTACACGGGTTCCTTTTGTCCTTAAGAGGTACTGAACCCTAGTAATGAAAAACGCTGTAAATATACATACATATACTTACTTACTTCCGTTTATCAATACCTAAATTGAAACTTGAAATCGTTCGGGTTGACGCGCAAATTGCAACCGTATGTTGCAGCACCAAAGAACAATTTACGAGCCCTTCAATTCGGTATTTACCGCAGATTTGAAGCTCGGTAATTTATCGCGAACTTATTGGGACACATGTGGGGCGCAAAACCTATATCTTCTTAGTATGTTTTGTTACGGGAATGAAGAAAATGTGTTATCCTCCATATAAACAGATACAAGTACTCACTTCGTGAGGAACGTTGTTCCCACTGCCTTCAATGTGCTAATTCTCTGAGCTATGTCAGTAAGTCAGGTTTTCTGTTGGATGTGTTCATTAGGAGTCCTATCCTTCCTATCTTTCAGAGAATAGAGTGTCATAGCTCATTGAAAAACTTTGAACTGTTTTCGCAGAAGTGACTGTGGGCTAGCCATATGTGAAGAACTGACAATCGCTGGAATGGGGTGGTTTTTAAGTGAAGACCGCAACTTCGTGAACAGTGTTTTAACCGAGTATAGGACGAGCTCTGGTTGGGTGGGATGGTAACCTGCAAGACATTGCAAGTATATGTAGCAGAAGGCAGGACGCGATAGTGCTAATAAAGACCTATGTCCAGCAACGGACTAGTATAGGATGATGATAAAGTTCGAGCATAACCTCGTTTAAAGACTCAAAACCTACAACTTTTAACTGTTTTCGCAGAAGTGGCAGTGGAAGAAGAAGAACTGTCAATAATAGTAAACGGATTCTTTAGTGGAAACCGCTTCTTGGTAAACCAAGTACAGAAAGAGCTCTAGCTAGAGATGATAACCTGCAAAAGATTGCAGACAGATGTACCAGAAGCCGTTAGAGGAGGCATATGTCCAGCAGGACCAGCCACCTCCGCTCCTTCCCTGATTATCAGGGGTGGTGACATCTGAACCGCTTAAGCGGCCATACCGCAGGCGGTGCTGTGGTAGTTCAACGTTGACCGAGATACCCACGGCACTGCCACTCAGGCGATGAGGTCCACCGACAGGTTATAGTGGGTAGTACCCGCCCTGTTCAGGGCGGAGTCGGGAGTAAGGTCTGCTTCCTGGGAGTCCTACACACGTCGCAGTCACCCTCGGCTGCGGTAAGGTGCGCCAAGGCATTTCCTGTCGTTAAAAAAAAGGCATATGTCCAGCAATGGACTAGTATAGGTTGATAATGATGAGGAAGTTGGTACTAGAGCATAATATATAAAAAAGCTCAAAAACTCAATCATGAATTCATCTACAGACAATCGACCACAACTGCATGGTTACCATGACATCACTAATATTTTACTTAACTATTGGCTAATGGCTTAACGTATATAGGCTTTTAGAAATACAAAAGTTAGTGAAACTAAAGAACCAATAATTAATTCAGCTTAAAACTTTATCCTGAGCCCTTGAAAAAGTAAAAACTGCTGTTTTCACGTTTTACATGTAAACATACCTAATCCTGTGCTATGAAGAACATAAGTTGAGTTTTTCTTCAGTAACAATCCACCGAAAAGGTATTTATCATTTTCAAGATTTGTAAGGAAGACTTAGTATCTGAAAAAGAAAATAGAATACTTACACTTGTCCAAGAAAACTCTCCCCAAATCAATAAGAAAAAAATCCTATGTCCAGAATCGTAATCGGAAAATTGTCTGAGCTTAAAAAACAGAAACGCAGTCCTCTTATATATGACGAAAAGGGTCCCGAGTTTGATTCTTGGACAGTTCAATTCACAAATCGATTATTTCAAGTAGCCTTGAGCTTAGATGTGATAGGTTAATCAATGTGTATCCATCTGATACTCAGAGCACAAAGGATAGCGTCTTGTTCAAAGCTTATCCGGACACCATTCGAGGGATTGAGGTTACAATAACAGAAAAATTAGTCACAACAATTGGCAGTTAGCTCAGGCAAAAGAGCAATACGCGAGATATGTTTAGGTTGTAGGTTCGAATCCTACAATACGAAGGCAGCTGAAAATATTCAGTTTCTTTCATATAATTAAACATATATACTTCAGTTGTATCCAGTTTATTTGTGTGATAATACAATGTGTGATATGAAATAATCATTATTGTAAAGCGTACTCAATTTCTTAGTTTACAATGTACAAAATCCCAAATCCCAAATAAACATAAACCTACGCAAACATAAACACTTCTTTTATTCGTGAAATATTTTACTCGACAAATTTGAAGGGGCGCGTGGGGTAATTTATAGCCAAACTTATTACTTTACTAGGTCACATGTGGCTCGCTGTTACTTACTTTTACCCGTGTAACACTGCGCTGCGGCACGCAATTATGCTAACTCAGATGACTGAGCTTGATGTGGTATCTCACTTCTTTGTAGTGAGTTGGCCAGAAAATTCGAACCGTCCTCTAAAATTGAGTAGTCCGCAAATTGCATTGTGTTTAACCACTAAAAAATGTTATAGAATTTCGACCCGTTAATTTTTTTTGAAATGGAGCGCGAAAGTCTCTGATCCTACATTTTTTACCGTTTATTTCCTTTTTTTTTAGTAGAACAAGTATTTAATGCACAATTAAACAATATATTTATTTCCAATTAAATTACATGAATAACAACTAAACATAAATTACAAAAAAAAGTAAATAAAAACTACATTATATGTACAAATATATAAAATTCAATAAAATAAAATAAATTAATTTATTTCCTTAGTTAAAAGCATTAGTATGTAGCGATGAGCACTTAAGGCATTGCACGAACCAAATGTTTAAATGTTTTTGTATTCCTTTCCACATTTTCCATTACAAACAGGAGGCCATGCCCAATTGCCCACGTCTAGGCAATACGTCAAATTTCTTGTATAAAACGACTAAAGTTCGATCCTGTTGATTGGTGGATAGCACACCGCTATCCATTTTGACGATGACTGATTTTCACATTTGCTAAGAGCGCGATAAAATTAACTCGCGTGCCGCATCCTAGACGTTCTGGTCATGTAGCAGTAATCAAACTTTCATATCTTTTCGACAAGTTTTCGGGTATGGGATTAATAATCCCTACTATCCCTACTAATCCCTATTAATATTATAAATGCGAAAGTAACTCTGTCTGTCTGTTACGCTTTCCTGCTTAAAATTCTCAACCAATTTTGATGAAATTTGGTATAGGTATACGTTGAATCTCAAGAACGGACATAGGCTACTTTTTATTAGAAAATAAGGGGGGGATGGGGGTAATACCATCTTTGAAAGTTTATATGGAAAAATGTTTATTTTTGAAGTTAGAGATATGAAATTTGGCACAAATATAGCTCGAAACTTGAATTAAAATAAAGATTACTTTTTGTTTCGAATATTAGGGGAGAAAGGGGTAAAACCGACCATGAAAGGATGTAGTCCACGCGAACAAAGTCGCGGGCACAGCTAGTTCTAGATAACTCCACGATAACTTGCAGTTGACTCAGTTGAAAGAACAGCAAGCACGATACTTGAAGTTGGACATTCAAAGAAAAAAGATCAGCTGACTGATGAGAATTAAACAATTGCAGAAACAATTAATAAACAAATAAAACTTGTGCATTTTATTAGAATAATAATTTTAGATCAATGGGGGCTCCCTCTCACACCTTTGTCCCCGCGGACTCCTTAATCTAGCTTTAAGTGGTTCCGCACCCTAAATTAATAATAGCACTTCGAACGACTCAAGTGTCATTCAGTACAAAGTTTTTTATAGTGTCCACTAACATTCCTAAATGTCAAAGTATTGTCACCCTACGACGGATGATAGATGAGTTCCCAATATCGCGCTTGTCGCCGCGCCGCGCTAATGTTGCCGATACGTCAACAGTGGCTAGCTGGCTAAAGTGACCACACTTCCCATTACAACCGGGACTTTTTGAGAACCCCTTTTTGAGAAGCTCTGTCTTGGAGAAAAAATCAAATAAACGAGCTGTCAACCGTAAAATTGGGCCCTCAGTTCCTGGGTATACACTAAATACAGCATAACACTAAATATTAACATATGGACAAAACAGGTACGTGTTTTCAATTAAAATCAATGAAAACAGTATTTAGAAACTGTCCTACTTTGTGGGTTTTCATTTACTTTATTAAGAGTGACCTAAAGTTACATGCTCGTCGAAGATTTTTCGCAAACACAATGAAAACCCTAACACATAGAATAGATCTCCTTTTAAAATCTTATTTGCTGTTAAATAAACTGTAAAACTTTGTAAAAGAAAACAAAAGTCAGCACTTCTTGTTGTTAGAACCTTAGAATAGTTAGAACCATAAAACTTCCTCCGAATAACGATCCTCAACAGTATGTACAATGGTAAAGTTTTGACTATGAAATGGAAGTAGTTACTATTTTACAAAAACAATTAATATTTATTGATTTTCCCTAAACTATAAAAACCAAACAAAAACGTAAATTTTTTTTATAAATACAGCTGAAAAGTCAGTGCTCAAACTCCTTTCGTAACGCATCAAATCTTATACTCTAGCTTCTTTGCTAACTAAACAAATTTAAATCTTCTTGCTTTTCTGTAACTGCATTTCAGCAGATGCCGAAAGTGGTATTTTTAACAGAAAAAGTCTTGGAAACTCAGTAAAAAGTGATATTTTTCATCGTTTTAAATAAATTTATAACCTCATTAGGTTAGGATGCGCCACCCACTTTGGGTACAGTTGCGTTCAAACTATATTTTTCACTTTAAAATTTATGGTCACACTAGCATTCAGACACGTATTCCACTGTTTGGTGGATAACAATTTTTTATATACAAAAGGTATCTCATATTATATTTAGGTTTCTTACTTATTCTGTTGCAAGTTTCGTTGGCCAGTATTTTATTTAAATATGAAACGTGAAATTTTGTGAGAATGTATGAATGTCTGAATGTATGATTGTTACTCTTTTGCTCAGAAACTACTGAAAATGTAAACTTCTAAATCATTTTGATCAAATTTTAATCAAAAAATAATTATTATGTATAGTCAGCATTATTATGTACGCAAAATCTTACATTCCTTCATTAAGAAGTCAGAATGTCATAAATTTAACACGAGAAATAAACACAAACTTGCTGTTCCACATCTAAGACTTCACAAAATTAGCAATTCTTTTGTGGGGTTAAGTCTGAAGATCTTTAATAAGCTGCCAGAAAAGATCACTGCATTACCTATGCATAGATTTAAGTCTCTGATCAAAAATTGTCTAATGAAGAAAGGATATTATAAAATAGAAGATTATATTAACGACAAAAATGTTTGGAATTGATAGTCATACGCTATGTTGTTTATATGTATTTTTATTTTTTTTGCATGTTACCATTTTTGTAAGTTTTTGAAAAGAGTAACTATCGAGTTTATTGCCGGTTCTTCTCGATAGAAGCAACATTCCGAACACGGTGGTAGTATAATCTGACGATTCATAAATGCTTTTGTAAAAGTTTACATGAATAAAGACATTTTCTATTTTCTATTTTCTATTTTTTCTATTATTAGTTTGTATACAAACCTTGTCACATTAAGATAACCGACGTGATGACGTACAATTTGCTTCTTTTTTTTTTATATTGCATTTCAAGATTGACCTCATCCCACTTGATGTTAAGTGGTAATGAGGTCCTAGCTTAAGGGTGACAAGTACAGCATAATAAATCTGTTACTGGACTTGTCGCCCTTACCTTGAAGGCTTGACCCCTGCTACTAACGTAGCACCCCCCCAGGAGCTCTGGAAACCTTACTCACACGCAGGAACACAACAACACCGAAGTGATTGTTATTTGGCTGCGGTCTTCTGTAAGGTGGAGGTATTTCACCAGTCGGGCTGCTCCAGTTCGAGCGATAAATCGCAATGCCCTACCTCTCTTGCTTACGAGCTTTACTGTGACAAGGTACTAAGGTGGATAAAAACGAATGATGCTGACTGTACTTACTGTTTCCCGCACCTTTGTTCGCGTTTTTTTTCAAACTATTCCCGTTTTTCCCACATTGTCCACTGATTCTTCGCTCCTATTGGTCACAGCATGTACCAGTTACTCCTGAAATTAGCGCTTTCAAACAAACTCTCCTTGTTCTAAAATAAATAGAGTATAAATAGGTACACAACTGAGATACAAGTTACAAGTAAGAAATATAACCTCGTAAGACCGAATGTCGTTATGACAGCCAGACACAATTAATTTTCTATTGAATCTAAGTTTTGTAAACAAATTTTCTCAAAATAGGACGGAATTTGTTTTAGACCACGACAGTACCTATGTCTATTTCTCCCCAAATCCACCTGTCGCGGCTAAACAAGAGTGATGGGAGGTTACCCTCGTTTGTCGGGCGATTTTTATCACACATTTTTTATCACCCTTCAGGGTGAATTGGGGTACATTTTAGGATTCCGTTTGTCAAAAAAAAATTATATATAATCGACAAATATAATTTCGGTTCTATAAATGTTGAACTCATAAATTAAGATAAATACTAATATTATAAACTCGAAAGTTTTTAGAAGTGTATAGATATCTGGATGGTATGTCTGTTACGATTTCACGCAAAAGGTACTGAATTAATTTGTATGAAATTTGGTTTCTACCAAAACACCCAAGTGAAATACTAAATAGACATTAATACCATTTTGTCAAAGTAACATCCGATGTTGATGCTAGTTTTTTTAACGACCTCTGTAGCCGAGAGGCGCGCGGGCCTAACTTTGGCGTCGCGCCATCTCGTAGGTCCCGGGTTCGATCCCCGGTCGGGGCAATATGGGAAACGATCTTTTCTATATTCACTCGGGTCTGGGTGTTGTGGTACCGTCGGTGTTTCTGATTTCTGTAACACAAGTGCTTTAGCTACTTACGACAGAATCAGAGCAATGTATGTGATGTTGTCCAATATTTATTTATTTATATTTATTTTTCATTTTTACTTTAATATTTCTTTTTTTTGATATTTTACAAATATGATCCAATATAGTTTTTGCGTAATGCCGACAAACAGAGCGGCAAAAATTATAAAAATATGTGAACTTTATTTTTACCCAAAATTTCCTAAGAATAGATCATGCGCATGTTAGTATAGGAAGAAAATGTAGAGAAAAGCCGAAACATTTTACTGTACAATTATAGTTTTCTTTACAAACTTTATTGAAAAAAAATGCGGAACCTTCAGTTCCGGAGACGGACTCGCTCTTGACCAGTTTTTTTGACTTTGTGATGAATAAGTAGGGGTTTTGTGTAGCACTTTTCGTCCATATTAAGTCTCTTAAATGAAGAGAGATTTTTTTTAAATTCCATGCATATTTTAAACTTTTTTCCGTAGGGAAAAATATTAAGGCAAATATTAAAATGAGTTCCTTTACTTTATGATGTTGGTTTATTTTACACGTGAAATGAATTACTTTTTAAAGAACGTTTGAGGGGTTTAGTATGTATGTGGAAATATTTATTTTTTACTTAATTTTAAGATTATTAATTTTAGTTCAACCTACTTAGTACGTTGTAAAATCAGTATTTCGTATTAACGACTAAAAAATGTTATACCTAGCGCTTTGACCCGTTAATTTATACATTTTTAAAATGGAACGCGAAAATCTTCGCAATAACAGTTTTACCGTTTATTTCCTTAATAAAGAAATAAAAGGATTAATATGTGAGGATGAACATTTTAATTTTTATGCAAAACAGGCAATTAAAATCCGCAGTCTAGCCGCGTACACGAATAATCGTCTCGAAGCGTCACGATAAAAAGTAACTGCGAGAGTTTGGAACTAAGAAAGTTTCGACTTCACCATGTTTTATGTATCCCTTCCTTTGCAAACAGGGTTGTCGAACATTGGCGAACTTGTTCATGCTGGGCATGGTTAGATACTACAGCCGTGGCTGTTGTGGTTTCCACCGTTTTTCCCATGGCGCCAACCAAAGGTAATGAGAGCGTGGGGGGGGGGGGGGTTTAGTTCGGGTAGTCCCTGCCCCTTCTAGGCGGGGGAGTCCCACACACGCGGTACGGTGCGCAAATGCATTCTCCCCCCTCAAAAAAAATGGTTGGATACTACAAGTTAGAAGTTAGAAGAGAGGTCGCTCTAGCTGTCTACTTAGTGAAAGTATTGAGAGGTATTTTTATATATTAACACCACCCTTGGTTGTTAGAGAGCATGAGTGTGTGTGTGCCGGACGAGTACTCTATGCGCCGGCGGCCTACGCTGCTGCTCGTGCTGCGCGCGCGCACCGCGCTGCTGCAGCGGGCGCTACTCGTGCGAGCGCTTCGATTACTCAATGTCATGGCAGAGCAATCTGATTTATTTTATAGTAGGCCAAGTGAGTTATTAAGATTGGCTATTAATATAGTGTTACGAGCTTCGGGTTCGTGACAATAAAAACAGCCGATAAAAATTACCAAAAGTCACACTTTAATTGAACGCCACTAATTACAACCTTTAAACGCACTAATTAAAACAACAATCGCTCCCAAGTCGCACTTCAAAATCGCTTTCGAAGTAATCACTTGTATCGCTAATTCAATACTGTCCCGGTCGCGGTGAATCCCGGCCTTTTATATTGCCGCGGCCGTTCCCGAACCTTCCAACGCAGAAACATCCGGAACATTCGCGCGCAGTGCGGCCTTGAACGGCCGTACGCTCGGTCAAGGTCATTGTTCTAGTAAATTCTGGCGTACGCGTCTCGACTCTCTGTAGTCCCGCCTTTCCACACTAGATGGCGCTGGTTACTGAGAACGTTAATCGTGGCGCGTAACACTGCCCCCTCCTAAGACATGCTCGTCCCGAGCATTTTCGGCTCCATAATAACGCGCCAATCGATCCACATGGACGATCTTAGGAGTACCCCTCGCACCTTTTTGTATCCGGTAGGTTACGTCATTGATCTTAGTCACAATTCGATACGGCCCTTCCCATTTCGCCTGAAGCTTAGGAGATTTCCCCTTGCTGCGGATGGGATTGTGCAACCACACTAGTGAACCTTCGTCAAACTCTTTACTGTTCATTTTGCGGTCATAGCGGGTTTTCATTCTTTCAGACATTTGCTGGCCCGATTGTCTCACGTGCTCACAAATGTCATTCATTTTGTTCCGCAAGTTATTTGCATAATCTGTTATACTGCATGGGGAATCAGGTGGTATTCCGGTGATCAAGTCTGCAGGCAGTCGTAGTTCTCTTCCAAAGTTTGCGAACGCTGGTGTTACCGATGTACTTTCGTGAATAGCGCTACGATATGACAACAAAAATGGTTGTATGTGCCTGTCCCAATCTCGTTGCCGATTTTCCACAACTTTTGCCAAGTACCTCTCTAGTGTCTGATTAAATCTTTCCACCATTCCATCCGACTGTGGGTGGTAAGAAGTTGTTCTTGTTTTATGAGTTCCCATAACTCGACAAGTTTCCTGGAATATTTGGGACTCAAAATTCCTTCCTTGATCACTGTGGATTTCCAAGGGAACTCCAAAACGACAGAAGACTTCATAAACTAACTTATCAGCAACTGTCGAGGCCTCTTGATTTGGAATGGCGAAGACTTCCGGCCACTTAGTGAAGTAATCCATCACAACCATGAAATATTTGTTACCACTTTCACTTTCCGGGAACGGCCCCGCAACGTCAAGGGCTATCCTCTCCCATGGTGCGCCCACATTGTACAGCTTCAATGCACCTCTACTACGAGTCTGAGGTCCCTTTACAGCCGCACAACTTGTACATTTGCGACACCAGTCCTCGACATCGTCCCGACAGTAGACCCAGTAGAACCGTTCTCGTATCTTTAGTAGTGTCCGTTTTACTCCCAGATGACCTCCTGAACAACCATTATGGTACAGCTGTAGAACATCCGGTACTTGACCTTTGGGGACAACCATTTGCAGATGACAGCTGTCTCCACGAGCATTTTCCCATCTACGGCACAGAACTCCATCCTGAATCACCAAGCTGTCCCATTGGGCCCAATAGCTCTTTGTGATCGAACTCATCGCTGAGACGTCGCTCCACCTAGGCTTAGGAACTCCGGCCTTCATCCACTCTAGAATCGGCTTGATGTCCGCATCCTCCTGCTGTGCACGTTGTAGGCTTTCCTTCCACTCGTTGCTAAGGTCTGTCTTGAGCATCCTCACAGGAACAACTTCTTTACTTTCTTGCCTGGTACAATGCTTGCAGTCTTCAGGACAAGGTCTTCTTGACAATGCATCTGCGTTACCATGAGATTTTCCGCTGCGATGTTCCACCACAAAGTCGTATTCCTGCAGTAATTCAATCCATCTCGCAACTTGTCCTTCTGGATTCTTGAACTGTAAAAGCCATTTCAGTGCAGCATGGTCAGTTCGTATGTGGAATTTCCGCCCCAGAAGATATTTGCTAAAGTGCTGCAACGACTTTACCACAGCAAGCAGTTCTCGTCTCGTAACACAATAGTTCCTTTCAGGTTTCGACAAAGACTTGCTGAAGTAAGCTATCACAATTTCTTGATCGCCATTCCGCTGGGATAATACACCGCCAAGTCCTATGTCACTTGCGTCTGTGTCAACTATGAATTCCTTACTCACATCAGGGTATCCCAAAATAGGTGTTTTGCACAGACGGTCCTTTAGCTCCTGAAATGCGATGTCACAACTTCCATCCCAGCAGAAATGTCGCTTCTCCTCCGTTAGCTTATGCAGGGGTTTTGCTATATCTGCAAAGTTCTTAACAAAACGCCGATAGTAGGAACACAAACCAAGGAATGCTCTGACCTGCGTCTTGTCTTTTGGAATTGGCCAATCCTTTACAGCAGCGATTTTCTCTGGATCCGTGCTGATACCTTCTTCAGACACTACATATCCCAAAAAGCTAACTTGCCGTTTGAATAGTGAACACTTCTTCGGGCTTAACTTGAGGTTGGCACTCTGGATCTTCATGAGCACGCGTTCCAGATTTAGAAGATGTTCTTCAAACGTACGGCCTACGATGATTATGTCATCCAAGTAGACTAGACAGGCATCGCCAATCAGACCGGTAAGTACAAGTTCCATCAACCTTTCAAACGTTGCCGGAGCGTTGCATAATCCAAACGGCATGACTTTAAATTGCCACAGACCCTTTCCTGTCGAGAATGCAGTCTTCTCCTTGTCTTTAGGATCAATTTCAACTTGCCAGTAACCACTTTTTAAATCTAGCGTGCTAAACCACTTTACTCCAGTAAGCATGTCCAGCGTGTCATCAATTCTTGGCAAAGGATAGCTGTCTTTCTTTGTAACGTCGTTCAGACGACGATAGTCAACACAAAACCTCATGCAACCGTCTTTCTTTCTTACCAGCACTACAGGTGAACACCATGGACTAGATGAAGGTTCAATAACACCATCCTTCACCATTCCCTCAATCATGGTTTCCACGTCCTTTTCACGTGCTACGGGCAATCTCCTTGGCCGCTGACGGATAGGCAATTCTTCTCCTGTGTTAATTTTGTGTTGAACTAAGCCAGTCCTTCCGATGTCAGCATCGTTTGACGAGAAAACGTTGGCATACTTGAGCAACATTTGTTTCGCCTTGACCATTTCATTTTGGGACAGAGCGCTGCGGCAGTCGTCTAAAAGTGTGGTCACTCTCGTTTGTGTATCTTTGCTGACGGTCCCGGTCGATTGATGTTGGCATCGACGCAACCAATCCACTTCCTCGCAAGTACCAACTAGTGTGCCTTTTTCTATAACCTGTTCCTGGTCACAAAGGTTCAGCACACGTACCCCTGAGATGTCGGTGGCTCTAACCAAAGTGCGTGCCACTTTCCATGGAAGGTCATTTTCTACCCTTTCCACAAGTACACAACGTTGAGTTTGCCCAGGATTCCGAGGAAGACTAACCGGCACAATCGTTTCAGATCTCGGTGGAAGAACAATCTTTTTAAGGCTGTATACATTCCCTGGTAACGCGCCTTCCACGAAAAGTTCCTCTTGTCCACATTTCAGGACACCTTGCTTGACGTCAATTTCGCAACTATTCTTCCTCATAAAGTCAAGGCCCAATATGCAATCGTCCATTATATCCGCCACAATGACATTATGCAGGTAGATTATGTTGCCTAGCTTCAGTCCCATCTTCTTCTCTCCATGGACGGGTATGCGCTGACCGGTGGCTGTTACCAAATTAATGTGTTCTCGGTTGTATGCAGAGTCCCCAAGGGACCGTCTCATAATTTGGGAACTGACAACCGTGCGAGAGGCTCCAGTGTCTATAGTCAGCTTACACGGCGTTCCGTTTACCTCGCCCTGGATGACTAGGCTGTTCCCGTCTTGGGTTTGTTTGATCGAAACCCTTGGGGCTCTTTGAACCTCAGCCAGCACCCGCCCCGCAGTCCTGGCTATTATTCGTTTCCCTGCTGCTGACGCTGAGCGGTGCTCTTAGCTGCACTGCCGTCTTCTCCTTCTGCAGTTCGCTTAGAACTGAACTGAAAAGAAGCCGCGGCAACCTCCCTAATGCGATGGGAACGATCATCCTGCCGCACAGCTTCCACCTCCAGTGCATGGGCCAAGGCATCTTTAAGCGTCCCGTGGTGCCCGAGTCTGACAGCAGCTCTAACTTCAATGTCGCGGATGCCATCGATGAACGCCTGCACAAGGTTCCCATCAATAAGCGCTGGTACGGACTGGTATGCTTTACGCACCAGCTTCTCCACTTCAAGGGCCCATTGCTGCAAGTTTTCGTTATTGCGTTGCACACGATCTTTGAGCTGCGCTCGAAACACGTGTTCCAGGTGAGAGTCGCCATATCGAGCCTCCAGTGCCTCAAGGAGCTGCTCGTAAGTCACTTCCTTACCGAGAGCTTCCAAAACTGATAAGGCCTGGTCACGAAGGCCTAGGGTGAGGGCAGTCATGGCCTGATTTTTATCCCAGCCGTTCGCTTTCATGACTGCCTCAAACTGGATTTTGTAGGCCGACCAGGAAGAAGTTCCGTCAAACGGTGGCACTTTAAATCCACGTAGCGAAGGTGTTGTAGCTACGGGAGCTGCGATTGCTTCTCCAAGTTTAAGACAATCCAGCGTTTTCTTAACGTCTGCCATCACGGTCTTCTTCACATCAGCCACTACGTAGTCAACCCGATTATTGACTTGGTCAATCCGGATTTCAGCTTCCAGCAGGCGGTTGTCATGTTGAGCAACCTTATCCTTCACCTCCTTTATGTCTTTCCCGAAGGTAGCGTGAAGGTCCTTCAAAAGAAGCATCTGCTCTTCTTGGCGGCGAGCCTGTTCCTCCTGGCCGCGAGCCTGTTCCTCCTGGCGGCGAGCCTGTTCCTCCTTGTCCCGCTTAAGCTGTTCTTCCAGCCGACGAGCCTGTTCCTCCTGTCGGCGAGCCTGTTCCTCCTGTCGGCGAGACTGCTCCTGCAGCATCATCATCAGGGCAGCAAGGTCTGGTGCTGCCGATGCTGCTGGTGTTGCTGTGGACGGGCCAGCCTCCGTGGTTAATAACTGACTCTGCGACTCCTGCGGCAAAGCTCCACCAAAACGTCTCTGGTCCGTCTCTAGTTGGCGTTGACTCCGGGTACGGATACCCTCCGTGTCGTCTTTAGGTAAAATCGGCATAATTTAAATCCCACTTCTGACACCAATTGTTACGAGCTTCGGGTTCGTGACAATAAAAACAGCCGATAAAAATTACCAAAAGTCACACTTTAATTGAACGCCACTAATTACAACCTTTAAACGCACTAATTAAAACAACAATCGCTCCCAAGTCGCACTTCAAAATCGCTTTCGAAGTAATCACTTGTATCGCTAATTCAATACTGTCCCGGTCGCGGTGAATCCCGGCCTTTTATATTGCCGCGGCCGTTCCCGAACCTTCCAACGCAGAAACATCCGGAACATTCGCGCGCAGTGCGGCCTTGAACGGCCGTACGCTCGGTCAAGGTCATTGTTCTAGTAAATTCTGGCGTACGCGTCTCGACTCTCTGTAGTCCCGCCTTTCCACACTAGATGGCGCTGGTTACTGAGAACGTTAATCGTGGCGCGTAACACTAGCATCAAAAATGACATAATTGTATTAGGGTTAGCCTGTAAAGATTATCTTGGTATGTTTATAAAAAATAAAAAATAAAAAAGTTTATTGCGAAAGTTTATTTTTACCTAATATAATCAATCTAATCAGATCCATTACAAATATTACTTGCTGTTCTAAGACTTCTCAAAATTTGTCATTATTTCGTATTTTGATATTTTTAAGTCTAAAATTTAATAATAGCTGTTGCCAAAACATCCGGTATTTCGGGATAAAAAGTATTTTAAAATAAATACTTTTACCTTATAAATCTTTCTACTTAATTTAATGCAAATTTAATAAGTACTTAGTTTATACATGAAAGATATACACATACAACCATACATTCTTACATACTTTCTCGTCTATATTTTTTGTCACTTTTTGTTATGGTAGCAAATGTAAGAATAAATTAGGTTTAACATGTATGTAGGTATTAAGTAACAAAAACTATATCGAAGTTTGCTAAAAAATAAATTTCTGACTCAACTGTCCGACCATATTCTTTGCTACTTTCCTCACCATTCCTTTTACTCAATAATCCTTTGCCAACCCTGCTTCAAAGCCCTTTCTTGTGTCGCTCAAGTTTGGTTTACTCCTTATATTTATGAGGAAGACGGCTTTTGTATTACAAGAAATTTTAACATCACAAAACGTTGCAAGTCGTTATAGACGACGTCTACCTTCTTTTCGTGTAGTAAATTAACAATGATTTATAGGTAAACTTTTATTTACTTAAACATTTAAACATGTATTCTATAACATTAATTATTTTTTTTTAGAGTTTTCATTGCCAAGGTGTTTTTCATTGCCATAACGTACGGCAATAAAAGCACGGCGATAAAAATAAAGGCCAATCCATTAAACGATAAAAATCTTTAAATTATTGTAAAAATTAAATACTCCAAAAAACAAACTTCAAAGAAATAGCGTTCTTTCGAATACTTAATCAAGAAGACATATTTTACCTGCATTCAGTAAAATTTTTGAAAAAATTATGTTCCAGCAGCTGTTGTCCCATTTTTCAATTAACAACTTAATGCATAAAAATCAATATGGATTTTCAAAAGGCAAATCCACAACTGATGCAGGAGTAGCACTCATTAAGCATGTGTTTGATGCGTGGGAGAGCAGACGAGATGCGGTTGGGGTTTTCTGCGATTTATCAAAGGCGTTTGATTGCGTTGATCATCAAACGCTGATAATGAAGCTACAGCATTATGGTGTTTCGAAAAATTCATTAAGTTTGATTCTGTCATATCTATTGGACAGAACACAGAAAGTCAATGTAAATGGAGTTAATTCATCCGGTACCCCCTTAAGCATGGGAGTTCCCCAAGGCTCCATATTAGGACCTTTGCTTTTTTTGATATACGTAAATGATCTCCCTTTTTTTACGAAAAACTTGTGTGATACAGTTTTATTTGCGGATAATACATCGTTAATTTTTAAAATTAATCGACAGCAACAAAATTTTGATGATGTTAATAATGCCCTCTCTAAAGTTACACAATGGTTTGGAACAAACAATCTATCACTTAATGCCAAGAAAACCAAATGTGTAAAGTTCTCAATGCCCAATGTGAGACAAGTTAATGCTGTGATTAAAATGAGTGATGAGCCTATAGAGGTTATCAACTCGACAGTATTCCTTGGCATCACTTTGGACTCTAAGCTTCAATGGTATCCTCACATAGTTACTCTGGCGGCAAGACTTAGCTCAGCCGCGTATGCAGTGAGGAAAATAAGAGATTTGACTGATGTGGAAACAGCTAGATTGTTTTATTTTAGCTATTTTCACAGCGTAATGTCTCATGGTCTGCTCTTATGGGGGTCTGCAGCCGATATTGAGACTATTTTTGTCCTACAGAAGAGGGCTATAAGATCTATCTACAGGCTTGGACCACGTGACTCGCTGCGAATGCGTTTTAAGGAGATAAACATCTTAACAGTCGCATCACAATATATTCTCGACTGTGTAATGCATGTTCACAAAAATTTGAACAACATTCCTAAAAAATCTGATGTACATAGCTTTAATACCAGGAATAAACATAAGCTTGCTGTTCCAAATCGTAGACTCCACAAAACTGGTAATTCATTTATTGGATTAAGCATAAAATTGTTTAATAAATTGCCGCAAATTCTTGTTGACTTACCTATGCACAAGTTTAAGTTACAGATAAAAAATTTACTTATAAAGAAGGGCTATTATAAAGTAGATGATTTCCTTAACGATAAAGATATATGGCCTAACACTATTTAACTTGCCTGCACATGTTATTAAATATGTATTTATTTTTCTTTTCTTAAAATTTTATTTCGTTGACATCATGATAATGCAATCTTTTATTTTACATAATGACATTGATATTGTTAAAAATATATATTGTGGACATAAAATGTATATTTGTGAATTATGTATAATTATGAAATAGGTATAATAGATTTATTTCTTTTTTTTTTTAATCTAAATCAAAATGTAGGTTACTACTTCGTGCACCGGGTCCTATAGTTGTTTGATTAATTTAATTTAGATAATAAATACTTACAATTTATGGGGAGATGGAGTAGTCATGCTTACTAAAATGTCACTGGGGTGGTGGCGCTATGTGGCGGGTCGTTACATTCCCTACAATATGGTTGAGTGAAGCGATGGCTGGCACATACGTCATGCTTGTGAACAGGTGCCACCTTTGGGGACTGGTCTGCTCCAGCTTACCTCTCGAAAGTAAAAACTTACTTGAGTACTTATTTGTTTCATCACTCATCAAAACCAAAACTATATGACTTGGTCCAAAGTGAGCTACACATAGCAATAAGTTAGATACTGATACTGTAAATGATCTGCTGAGTTTCTTACCGGTGTCTTCTCGGTAGATATAGGTTCCGAACCGGAAGTAGAATCACTTTGCATTGTATTCAATGACGATTCAAAAGTGTTATATGTAACCTACTTGAATAAAGAAATATTTGAGTTTGAGTTTGAGTTTGATATAAATAGAAGTCATACCTTAGCGATGAAATATTCATCGATGCCTCGAAATTTTTGGTCCACGAAGGTTTTTCGTCTTAAAGGTTAGTAAATTATATGACTACATATATTTTGGTGCCAATTTCAATGATACCCCCACGCATATCTGATGTAAGGGGTCTTGACATACGAACAGGCGGATGTCTAAATTATCTTATTAGAGTACCGTTGGGATTAGATGGAGGGCAACGGAAGGAAAACTATAGGCATTCTGATTAATTGGTTTTTAGTAAGAATGTGCAAGTGTTAAAAGATTAGCAGGCTTCTCCAAGAAGACGAAGACGAGCGAGGCCAGTCAGTTCTCCGACAATATTGCAATCCAACCAAAATATCGGACGATAAGAAGTTCACAATTAACTAATCCTTGCTTTATATTTTTTATTAATAAACTGTCTCATTAGGTTCCGTTATAGTAAATAACTGAAAAATAAAAATGCAATCGGTACTTAAAGGTAAATATCATTCACATACGCATCGACAGTCAAACTACTTTTTCACCCGGTTTTTTCTCTTTTGACCCGAACGAATAAGCTGGACTTCACAGAATCCTTGAGAAGCTATACAATACCAAACAATCATATACAGTCACCGTCAGATATATCGGAGCAGACAACGTGACCAAATACTTCTGAACAGTTAAAATGTAAAAAAGTTCCATACACCACAAGTTACCATTAATATCTAAACATTCATTACTGCAATAATATCTGAGCAGATGCCAATAACATCTGTCATGTGTCTCATTTAGCTACCTGTATAGATGAGTGTTCAGATATTATTGGTAAGTTGTGTATATAGAATTTATTGACTAGCATCTGCTCAGATATTATTGAAGTAATGAATGTTCAGATATTAATGGTAACTTGTGGTGTATGGAACTTTTTGACAATTTTAACTGTTCAGAAGTATTTGGTCACTTTGTCTGCTCCGATATATCTGAGGGCGACTGTACTATTACAAAAATATTTCCATTAGCATGCGATATTAAGATAAATATATTTTATTAAAGAAGTCTAATTGCTATATAACAAATAGAGTTACGATTTTTCTCTTAAAAGTATGACAGCACGAAATGGCTCTTATTAAACAAATGAAAGGTCTTAACGAAGCTAACTTATAAGTCCCTAAAACATTTACATGAAAAAGTACAATAATTAAGGTTGTAAGTAACCGAGTGAGTGACCACAGGGATCATATTTCATTCCCTTATTACAAGGGTTTCTCGTATTGGTCTCGTAAAAGTTACCTAACGGTATGCCACATGTTCTTGTAGATTTAAGATATTAGGGTGGTTGGTAATAAGTTGTAAATAAATAACAGCGAATGTACATACGTGTTAACCTATTTTTGTTCGGATAAACATATAGTGGTCCTTAAACTTACATGTATATTACCTTAAACTTATACTTATTATACGACTGGTTGACAACCACTAATTTAAAAATTAGAAAAGCTTTCGTACACACCTACTTTTCTTCATCAAGACAACATATGTTTGTGAAAAATTAAAGATCAATTATTTACAAAGTAAATTATCTAAAAGGATTCGTTTGTTTGTTAAAGCGTGTTGAATATTATATCTAAAATGTTAGTTTTTAATTACTACTAAAGCCATCTATTGATAAACCTAAGTAAACTTGTAAGTGTCAATATGAGAGTAATGAATAAAAAGTTCTGTTCGATTTTTTACAACAAGCACGCTGTTTCATTATAAAGCGCAACTATATTGATCTGAAAATATCGACTAATTTAATAATACGAGTAGGTATCCAGTCTAGTTTATCATATGAGGAGCCTTATACAATACAACTAGTATATACATTAATTTCTTAATTACTTATTTAACGTAATAGCGCGTATAATTTTAATTTTTTCCCGAAACGACTTAATTTAACAAGAGTTATTACAGCCCGAGCAATTTTAAAAGGGAGAATTCGTCTGAAATCTTGAATTTTCCCTAATCTGTGCCATCGGGCATAGAAAATTTGATTAATCTAATAATCCTCGTGTTTGGCGAGTGGAAAATTTAAGAAAATTATTTTAGGACACTTTTTGATGAGACGTCAGAGCATCTACAAACAGCTTTTAAGGCGAAGCAAAGCTAAAGTAAGAGCGAAAGTAACAAACAATACTAACTAATTATAAAAACGTTTTTAAATAGCAATAAACAAATAGGTTGTACTATTTTTGTTACACGACCGTGATTATGTAAGTCAATTAGAAAAAACCATGATTTCCATTTATTGTGTGGTTAAAATATAATTAAAAAACTTGGTAAAATATATAACTTAGTCACCAAATTATAATGTGATTTATGAGTATTTTCGGCATTTAAAGTATACCTTTTAAGTGTCAATGCGCTTCTTTAAAATGCAAAACATTTAATATTAAGAAAAGAAATTTACCAATTCATTAGTATCATTAGAACATGTCAGTATTAATGTTGACAACTGCCTTACTGGTAAATTTCGCCCCCTCCTGCGTACCGCAAACAGTATTTCTTTACGTAAAAACTAAAATGCAAAAGCTTTTGCTGCTTTTTTACCGACTTCCAAAAAAAGGAGGAGGTTCTCAATTCGGCCGTTCACATATATGTGTGTAGCAACCATTTTAGAGAGACAGCAAGCTCTCTAGAACAGAATATGTCTTTATTCATGTAAACTCTAACAAAAGCATTTGTGTATCGTCATTTATGTAAGTTAAACTACCGCCGTGTTCAGAACGTGGATGCCATCGAAAAGAAACGGCAAGAAACCCGATAGTTTTAGAAGGCAAAGCCTTGCCGTTGAGACATGAAGAGACCACGGCAATAATGATGAATGTCCAAAATATTAAAATCTATGTGATCAACGTCATTCGGTCACTTCATGCATGCATCCAGTAATATCGTTTACTAACTAGGCAATATCGCTTCCAGTCTTGAGATAAAACCGTTTCTGATATTTGACTACAAGTCTATAACGCTCAGTGTCCGCTCAGTGTCCCAGGTATTCACGGCAATAAGGCTGAATTTTGGACAACGTTTATAAACTTAACACCCAAATATCTCGAAACAAAAAACAAAGGACGCTTATCATTATTGCGGTGGACCCTTCATATGTCAAATCCTAACCTAGTTACCTACTACTGCCAATTTACCATATATCTATTAACTCGGCAATTACTCAACGGCTTGACTTTAAAAGTAGAGACGCTTTACATAATATTAATTATAGTAATTCTTTTGTGGGGTTAAGTCTGAAGATTTTCACTGTATTACCTATGCATAGATTTAAGTCTCTGATAAAAAAATGTTAATGGAAAAAGGCTA
Organism: Glyphodes pyloalis; assembly: GCA_037074685.1. Classification (NCBI taxonomy): domain Eukaryota; kingdom Metazoa; phylum Arthropoda; class Insecta; order Lepidoptera; family Crambidae; genus Glyphodes; species Glyphodes pyloalis. The sequence goes on from JAYKKO010000025.1 coordinate 9,030,795, forward strand.
TTATAAAATAGAGGACTATATTAACGACAAAGATGTTTGGACTTGATAGCATTAAATAAATTAAATATGTACATAAGACATAAGCTATATTGTTAATACATTTTTTTTTGCATGATTTATACCTACCATATGTGTCAGTTTTGAAAAGAGTAACTATCGAGTTTTATGCCGGTTCTTCTCGATAGAATCAACATTCCGAACACGGCGGTAGTTTATTTGACTTGACGATTCATAAATGCTTTTGTAAAAGTTTACATGAATAAAGACATTTTCTATTTCTATTAAATTACGATCCAAACGTGGTAATGTATTTAATTTGCTTTAATAAAGAAATATTCGATAAAACAAAAATATACATCATAAATACCGTCGCCTTAATTGTCCTATCTCTTGCTCGAATTCGTCATGCCATCTAATAAAAGTAAAGTACCTGCCTAATGTCGAGGTAATTATTTATTCAATGAATCAGAGCAGCAATCATGGTAATATTTCAGAATCCCATGAATGGAGATTTCCCTAGATACCTTGGGAGGGTATTGATACTTTCCCTTTCCAAAATACTTTAATTACTCTAAGTAGGTTGGCGCTTTACAAAATGAGAGCACTCGCCAATGTATAAGAATCGACTTAGAGAAATAAAGTATACGTAATAGGTGCTTTTGAATTGCAAAAGGTTTAATCAGATATTGCTCCGGTTTCCTGTTTTATTATATAAATTAAATATTTCGCTATTAGAAAGCTTACCCTGAGAAACATAGGCTATATCTATTGCTAAAATAGATGAAGTCCACGTGTATGAAGTCGTGGGCGGCCCCTAATCCTTACTTAATATCCTTACTAATATTATAAATCGGAAAGTGAGTTTGTTTGTTCCGCTTTCACGCCGTAACTACTGAACCGATTGCTTTAAAATTTTGAAGACGTAAAGTTAGAAGTCCGAATTATATAATATAGTACTTTTTATCCCGGAAAAAATGATATTCCCGAGGGAAAACAAAAATATAGTTTGCTTGATGGATGGATTGGAGATGGCGCTGTGTGTCGTTTAAAACCAAGGTAAAATATTGCAAACGAATATAAACATGTAAATTTAGAAGCTAAATGATACGATTATAAATCCGCGAAAATGAGGAATTCCCGAGGGATGACGTACAATTTGTTTTATCGTCTAAACTGTTTTTTTTACATCTACTTATAGTGTACCATTCAGATTTTGTTTAACAACTAATCGTATCCAGCGTTACATCGCGCTCCTTAGATTTTTCCGTGGAAATGAGAAGTTTTCTTATAGTTGTGCTTTATACCGCAATATAACCGAATTCCACGCGGGCGAAGCTACGGGTGGAAAGCTAGTAGTAGTAGGCTATATTTATTGCTAGGATAGATTAATTCCACGCGTAAGAAGCGGTGGGCGGCCCCTAATTATTATAAAATCCTGTGCTCACGTAATTCCTTATGGCAAATCCAGACACGACTTTACAAAAATTACGAGCTTAAATATTAGTTCAACAGTCGCCGACTAATCCAAGGTCAAAAACGGCAAAAAACATTAATTAAATCGGCAGGTTTATATTTCTAACCAAAGAAAATTAATATATTACTTTAGGGAAGGTCGTCTCGACATTCACTTAACTTTCCCGAGTGGAATTGGCATTTCTAAATTAGAATTGATTGGATGATAGCTCCCCTGTTTTAATTAAAACAAAAGTTTGTTGGGACAGACAGATGGAACGGTGACGCCGGTTGTATGTATACATATGAAGTTGTACATCTAGCCGAATAGCAGACTGGAACTGAAACATCTGATTGTTTTGAGTTCGTTGAAAAAATATTAGACAGGTCTTTTTTAATATTCTAAAGAAATAAAAAAATCAAAATAAATGCTGTAAAGCTGCACCGTGTTATTTCGTTCCGAATCGGAGGTAGCTTCATTTGCATTGTATAGAGACTATTCATAAGTATTACTAATGTAATCTAATTGAATAAAAAATATTGACTTTGACTTTGACTTTGATTTAAACGCACTTATTGCAGGAACTATAGTAGTACACTACTAGTACATAGATAAAATGAACTTGCGGGTTTTTACGTAAGAGGGACCCCACACTAGCGTCTTTCGAGCGTCAGCGTCTTGCCGGCGACCTCGCGACACCGACGTTGGTTGGGCGTTGCGTCGACGCGGCGCCCGCTCAGCGTCGACGCGGCGCCCGCACAGCGTCGGCGCGGCGTTTGAGCGGCGCTTGCGCTGGGCGTCCTCTGCACATCGCATTCGAGCGTCGCGCCGCGCTGACGTCATGTACAGTTGTTTCGAAAATGGAAATGTAAGATTTGAATAACGCACAATATAATGTTTTATATTGCAGTGATAAAGTAATGCTTTCAACTTGTAAAGGAAAAAATATATTTTACCTATTTGACACATGGCCCGAATAGGCAACTTTAGCATTTATTTTCTCGAAAACTAAAAGTACTTAATTGAAAATGTGTTTCTTCGGCAATATGAGTTAGTATTTTAAGCTACATCCATATTTGCTATCAGCTAAAAAGTCTTTTACCTACTGATTCTAAAACACGGGCGGGCCGAAACAATTGAGTTGATCATTGTACTGTTGTCAAAATAAACGCTGCGGCAGGCGTCGGGCCGGCGCGGCGCCTGTGGAGCGCAGTCCTGGCGTTCGTCATTTCGACCGCGCCGCTGCGCAAGCGTTGCGTCGGCGCCGCGTCGACGTTGCATCGACGTTGCGTCGGCGTTGCGTCGACGTCGCGTCGGCGTTGCGTGGGGGTCGACGCTCAAAGAACGCTAGTGTGGGGTTACGCTAACTTGTGGGTAATTTGTATTATATCTACAGATGACGTCATGCGAGCAACCTATCAATATATCACCGTTATTTTTCGATTAGGTGGAAAATGCAAAAATGGGTGTCTCATATTTTGGATAATCTAACAGTTGGGGCAAGAACCAAATTTTATTCCGTTTGTCTACAGACCGGAATTGAATTCAGAAACTATGTTATATGGCCACCCTAACAGCATAATAACATGGACAATTAGACAGAGACAAAAATATTAACTTTCAGTTCTGACGTATAAGAATCAACAACCTCTGAGAGCTAATTATTTGTTTTTTTTTAATTATACTTCAAGATTGCCCTCATCCTACCTGATGTTAAGTGGTAATGAGGTCCTAGCTCAAGGACGACAAGTACAGGATAATAAATATGTTACTGAACTTGTCGCCCATACCTTGAAGGCTTGATCCCTGGTACTAATGTAGCACCCCCCAGGAGCTCAGGAAACCTTACTCACATGCAGAAACACAACTATACAGAAGTGATTGTATTGTTGAAGTATTTAGCTGTGGTCTTCTATAAGGGAATTTCACCAGTTGGACTGCTCCAGTTTGAGCGATAAATCACTATGCCCTACCTCTCTTAAAATATCTTACCTATATACCATCACCATGATCAAGAAATTCATAGTAGAAAGTGATACTTATGTACAATACAGAATAATTTGCTGAGACCTTTAACCCGAAAAGGCACGAAACTTTTTCTGAGACTAGGTTTGTTGACCGAATCTTTAAGGTATTTCCACGAAGAACAATCTTATTTGTTCACAGCAAACGTTTTACCTTTAGAGAGTAGGTAAATAAGGCACGGTTCATATTGTTTGTTGCCGAATCAAAGCACGTACCTCACATCACATATCGATAAAGGTAGACAAAATGGAAATATCGGGCACTGGAAGACTTTTTATAAGTAGGTAACTAGTTATTGCACGTGACTATTTCTGCGTTATTTTTTATTTCGGATAGGAAGTGTCCTCTAATGCATTCAACTATCAAATCTTAGGGCCTAGCCAAGTGACAGTTGTCTAATTTTGAGAACGCGGAAACAATGTTCAAATGTAAAGGACTGATATTTTTACCGACCCGTTACCGAATTTCATTGAAATCCATTCAGAAGTTTTTGTGGGAAAAAGTAATAAACATCCAAACTTTGTATAGTAGTATATTTGATACTAGTAGGTTACTCATTATAACACTTTCGAATCGTCATTGAATATAAGGCAAAGTGCTTCTAGGTACTTCGGGTTTGGAACCCATATCTACCGAGAAGATGGCGGTAAGAAACTCAGCAGATTAGTTACAGTAGTATAGTAAAATTCACTCCTTAAATAAAGGCCACAAGGAATAGGAACACAGAAAAACACTTACACAGTTTCCAAAAGCTTCTATTTCCTCAGACAGCATTGTACAAGCTCCAGAGACGTCCGTTCTCCTTCGGCGCTCCGACCAGAATGACTCGATTCGCCTCTTTCCATTTAAACGCTCGATTCAACGGTCGAGAATTTCCGTTCCGAAACGATATTTAAAACATTTTATGCTACGTTCAGAAATCAGATAATTTTAAATTTATAAAAATCGGCAAACCTAACATTCGACCATCCTGACATTGTGCATGTCCTCATGCACACCTAACATTCGGCCAATCGAGTCATTTTACAAAAACCATTCTAATCTTAAAACTGTAAACCCACCTTCTTACAGTCATGTAAATAAACAATAAACATCAAAATAATAAATAGTAAACATCCATAATGAACTGTAAACCTTCCTTCTTACAGTCATGTAAATAAATAATAAACATCATAATAATAAATAGTAAACATCCATAATGAACTGTAAACCCTCCTTCTTACAGTCATGTAAATAAATAATAAACATCATAATAATAAATAGTAAACATCCACAATGAACTGTAAACCCTCCTTCTTACAGTAATGTAAATAAATAATAAACATAATAAATATAAATAGTAAACATCCAAAATGAACTGTAAACCCTCCTTCTTACAGTCATGTAAATAAATAATAAACATCATAATAATAAATAGTAAACATCCATAATGAACTGTAAACCCTCCTTCTTACAGTCATGTAAATAAATAATAAACACCATAATAATAAATAGTAAACATCCATAATGAACTGTAAACCCTCCTTACAGTCATGTAAATAAATAATAATCATAATAATAATATAGTAAACATCCATAATGATATTAATGTATCCAACTAAAATAATTACATTCGCTCTTAGTTACAGATATTAGATAAGTTTCATTAACTCACGTACGTTCCTAGCTCATAATCATATTTTACCAATACTCCATAAAAATAATGAATAAATGTGGTATTCTAATTACAATATGTGAACTTCGCTGGCCTCTGTACTATTATAACTAACAATTAAATCAATATTAATTAACTCTTAACACAATTTACCCAGGAACTGTTACAATCAATATACAAAGAAATTATACGAGTGAAAGCTAACACCGATTTCGTGGAATAAGTTTCGTTGTCTAGTAGACATGAGAGCAAGGAACTAATTATCACCATATAAGATAATATAAGCTTAACAAATATTTAGATTCCATAATTTATCATTACGTATTTCCTTCTTACATAATAAACAAAAAGTAAAAACAGTGTCACAGATCATAGTTTAAATCACCGGTTGTATGCTTATTAGTTACATTAATTAGATTCCTATTTCACTTTCCTCCGTACAGTTATTCTCATTACCTTTGTTAACTCCTAGAGCGGCCACGTGGACCCAAGGCAACATTCTATACGCAGCGACGGCGGTTTTGCACTTATTTCAAGAGCCACTAAGTCCCGGAATAGAAACTACCCTATAGCGATCATTACACAACACCGCAACGACTCTGTAAGGGCCTTGATAAGGTGTCCTAAGCTTTTTGCTTTTTCCGTCATTTGCAAATGAAGCTATTTTTTTTTTGTATGTTTGTTTTTCTTGCTCTATTTCAATCCTATCCTTAACTGATTCTCTGATAGTCACCAATCATGAGCTTCTTTAACTACGTCATTCAATCTGGGATCAACTTTTGCGTTCATACACACTCCAAACATGATGTCGGTTGGTGCTTTACCTGTGGTTTTCTGACAGGTATTTTTCATACCCCATTGACCCTTACCCGCTTTGTCATCCCAATCTCTCTCATCAAAGTTTAGGTTATGTTCAGTTAATGAACTCAAAATTGTGCGATTGCATCGCTCCACTTGAACGTGGGCTTGCAACAGCATTCAAAACATGCCTTATATCTTTGTCTGCATAAAAACGCTTGAATGCACGAGAAGTGAACTTTAATTGCAGTTTGTGATTTGGTTTTGCATACCGGCGTAGTAAAAATAATTTTTGTAAATGCGTCCACTATAACTAAAAGATATGAATTCCCTTGCTTAGATTGCACAAAAGGCCCAAGGTGATCTAAATGGATTGTATGAAAAGGCACATCTACTTTCATTATTGTGTGTAGGAGCCCTTCGTTTGAACTAACCTTTTGGCATAGGCACACTCGATACAAACTTGAACATATTTCTTGACAAACTTGGACATTCCGGGGAATCAGTAGGATTTCCTGATACGTTCAAGAGTCTTTTCCACCAAAAATGTCCAATTTCATCATGCTTCATCAGACAGAACTGCCATCGTGCCCCTTTTGGTACTACCCATCTCAGATTACTTTTATCTCCGTCTACACACTTATACAGTTTGTGATCTTTGATCAAATAGTTTTCCCTAATATTTGCCAGTCCATAAGCGTCTAAGTCTGAACTTAAAATATCACGAATCCTACAAAGTTCCGAGTCTTCTAACTGTAAGGTGTGTAGCCAATCTAACTGGTTGTCCATCACATTGGGGAAACCATCACAGTAAACCGTGCTATCTTCTTCTCTACTAAGATTCCTAGACAATGCATCAACGTGCGCCATCTTAGTCCCCGCTCTATATTCTTATATTATTAGCCAAATTCCCGTAATAGGAGCCACTACTCGAGGGATCAGATCTCGCTTGGAAAACGTTGTGCGTAAGGCACTACAGTCAGTCACAATTTGAATTTTAACTCAGGCAAATAAACACGAAATTTTCTCAGCAAACATACTACAGCCAACATTGGCAAGTCCAATCGGCATACGGTTAAATTCGTATTGACCGTCCGGGGTAACGAAGGAGGTAAGATGCTTAGATTCTTCTAATAATGGTACCTGATAATTAGCCCGATGACATATCTAACGTTACAAATTATACCTGTCCTGATAATCGCGCGAACTCGTCTTCGATCACGAGTTTCCGGTATCGTTCTTTTACTGTCAGAGAATTAAGAAGTCTATAGTCTAGGCTTTCCATCCTTCTTCCGCATAAGGCCTATCGGACTTGCATATTCCAAAACAGATTCTCTTATGACCCCGAATTCCAACATGTCACCTACCATTCCTCTAACTTGCTGACGTTCCCTATGCGACAACCGGTAAGGACGATATACCACTGGTTGCTTGCTATTCAGCCCTATGTGCATATCAGTTACGTTAGTGCATCTCAGCTCCCCCAAGGATTATGCAAAACAGTGTTTACATCGGTTAAGTAACGACACTAAGTTTTTCTTTTGTAAATCGCTTACAGAGTCATCTACATGAATTTTATCAATGTCGATGCTAACGTCACGTTTATTTCGTCGAAAGCTTATTCACGCAATAAACAAATTGTACCCTAGTACCTCTCCCAATTAAGGATTGCTCAAAACTTTCAGGGATCACATAACGGTGTAATAGAGACGAAAAACTGCCCCTCTTTAACGCTATACACTCCCCCATTGATACAAGTCTGTCTATTTGGTTTTCCAATAACTTTACTATGCAATAAGATATCTCCGTTTTCGATATTCACGCAAACTCTAATCGAGGCTGGTCCGTGAACCGTGATATTTTCCTTTGATTGGACCACAATGGCCATGTCCCCAGCCTTGTCAGATATCGAGAATGGTAATTCATCACTAAAATTGAAAAATCTTAAGTTCTCCGCATCTTTATGTACTACAATGTGCGCCTGTTCAGTAAACGTTTGTCCCACTAGTAACAGTACGTCTAACAGTTTGTCATCTACAACGTGACACGCTAGTCCTGCATTAACACCATCTATTTTCAAATTAATGTTCAACGACCCGAGAGAGTAAACTATTCCATTGCCAAAGCCTTGAATTGGAACGGAGCTAACACTGTACGTAAAACCTAATGATGATGCCGCTGAACGAGTAAGTAGTGTGACATAGCTACCAAAATCTATAAAAGATTTCATTGATATACCGTTTACCCTACATTCTTTGATAAACTTTGCATTCGCATTTGAACTTAGTATGCGCATAGTTTTAGTTACTGGTGCATTATAATTATTTGAAAAATTCCCTGACTTTATATTACAATCGTCTGTTTTATGTCCAAATCTACGAAATTTTCCACATTGCATTAATGACTTAGGACACTTAATGGTTGCCCCTTTTCCTTACAATTATAACAAAATATATAAAAATTACTATTAGTACTAGCCTTTAATCTCAACTGATGGCTAACTGAGTTAATCGTAAAATCATTGGATCTTCCTTTATAATTTCCACGGTAAAATGGTTGCGAAACTTCTTTATTAGACATAAAAACTGTAATAGCTGATCGAGACAGAAACAGCATAACGCATTGGCACTAGATTGCATTGTCTTATCGTTCAATACATAAATAATACAATCCACCGCACGCTCGCATTCTTTGTCGCATTGGTTCAACAAGGCTTATTTCTCGTAGTAATATACTTCAAGAGGTTCATTATATCGGCTAAGTCTTTTCAACATATCCTCCAAGGATTGGCCATAATTTTGTTCGTACGGAAAAGCTTCTAAAAGTTTTTGTTGCCACTCAGACCAACTAAATAATATTGAATTTAGACTTTTATACCAAGTTTTAGCCAATCCTTGGAGCCTCTGCATTGCAAAGTGAATCGTAGTCCAGCCGAAAACAGTGGCACACTCGTTCATCTTTTTAGGCCAAACGTCTATACGCTGGCTTTTCGATGAAGGGTCAAGTCTGGTAAAATATATATATATATTTTTTTTTATCTTACTGTTCGAGGGTACTTGTGTAGTCACTGCTGTCGTCTGGGGTTGAGGTTTTAAATGACCTAGCGAATTAATTAGATTCCTAATATCCCTAGCCATAAAAGTAAGACTTTCTGACCGTGTATCCTGATGTGCTGGTGCACCGTTGGTGATGCCTTGACTGGTGCGTGATCTTCGTAACTCCGCCCTAGCGTAGCGACAGTCTTCCCGGTTGCTACGTTCTCGATAGACGCGTCCGTGTTGCTCCTGTCCTTACGCCATGTGGTGAAGTGAATCACCGCCTGAGGTCGTCCTCCATGATGCGTAGCCGTTGACGCTCGTTGTCAAAAGCAATTTCTTGTTCGTGTAGGCTTGACCACACGCCCTTGGTCGCGATTTACACTCCTTAGCCTGCTGCGGCTACGGTAACCACAGCTTTTCTGAAACTCGAAAACAAAACTGTGTATTTTGTTCTAAAACAATTTAACAACCGGCTCCTGAAAGATTGCGATTCGATATCTGAAAAATATTTGAACTGTAGTACCAAACCAGTAATATTTTACACGACACATTCGTCGGCCTTCAAAAGTATACCCAGGCGTAAACTATTTATTTATGAATTAATAACCTCAAAAATAAGAAAATTTTGGCCCCCGTAGACCCAGGGCGTGCACCGACATAAAGTTTGACCACATGTGTTGTGACCGCCACATGACCTTGCGGATTTGGGTCACGCACATACATACTGAGGGTATAGCGACATTTAGCAGGGTATCATACCACCTCTGAGATATAGTAAAATTCACTCCTTAAATAAAGGCCACACAGAAAAACACTTACACAGTTTCCAAAAGCTTCTATTTCCTCAGACAGCATTGTACAAGCTCCAGAGACGTCCGTTCTCCTTCGGCGCTCCGACCAGAATGACTCGATTCGCCTCTTTCCATTTAAACGCTCGATTCAACGGTCGAGAATTTCAGAAATCAGATAATTTTAAATTTATAAAAATCGGCAAACCTAACAGTAGCAGTATCTAACTTATAGCTATATGTAGAACACTTTAGACCAAGTCATATAGTTTTGTTTTGATGAGTGAATAAAACATTTAGTATTTACTTTTGAGAGGTAAGCTGGAGTAGATCAGTCTCCAAAGATGGCGCCTGTTTACAAGCATAACGTAGGTATATGCCAGCCATCGCTTCATTCAATTATCGTGTCTCATATTTTTTTTATCATGTATCGTAAAGTTGGAATCCTCTAATGCAGCCGAAAGAAACGTTGAATTGAAAACCCTTTGCTGTGTTGTCAGGCCCCACATGCCTTCCAATTCCATTCGAAAACCTGTAAATATTGTATTTTGTGATCGCTGCCGAACACTGCGTCGGATATTGGATTTTAATCGGTTTACTTCCTTGTTCCACACTTTGTAGTCAAGCTTTTATTGTAACCTTTGTATGACTGTCATCGACAGAGACTGAAGCACATTGGCAAAGCCGAACGCTTTCTCCTATTCTCGGAGCGCACCAAAATTAATTCTCTTCAGTACTGAATCGATGGAAAATAAGTACCTTGAGAAGGGGTTCCGTAAAACCAGTCAAGTGCGTGTTACTTTAGAGTCACAGGGGCTCTAAAGTTTGGGAGTACCTACAATAGGGTAGCGGACTAAAAATTTGCTTTAATCACACACATGCTTTATGCTTGTGAACAGGTGTCACCTTTGGAGACTGGTCCAGCTTACCTCTCAAAATAAATACTTAATCTTTAATTCACTCATCAAAGCAAAATTGTATTGTCATAGTTTTAACAAACTATATCAAAAGAGTTACACGTAACTTACTTGAATATAGAAATATTTGTTTGATTGATTAATTGACTTTTTCAACTCTTATTTATACCGATTTGGTGAATAGGGATCGAACTCGATAAATCGAATTGCATTGATCCGACATCACAATCTGCCCTTCAAGCCCAAATTGAATTAATTAAAGCTGTCGCTTCGAAACTCTTGCGCATACAACTGGGCTAAACAACTTGCCACTAAACACGTAAAATATTCGCGTTTAAATTGAGTTCCAAAAGCGCTGAGTGCGCGACGAGAAATCACAAGAATTGAGACTGGTACCTTAGAAAGTTTCTAGCTTTGAAAATGTACAGGAGAGTAATCGTACCGCACCCGATATGGTTGAAAATCTTCATATATTAAAAAAGATGTTTGATACTCTTTAACGCCAACTGCAGAATGGATTTTGTATGGAAGAAATTCGGTAGCTAGATAGATATTAGTAAAAGTAATTGCCTAAAGATTTTTTTTCTCGAAATAACGTGAACGAAGCCGCGTGCAACATCTAGTTCCTCATTAAACACATTTTTGTTCAGGTGATTTTAAGAACAAAACGATTTTAGTTGCGCTATTATACTTTACCAAGATCGCCTCAAATTTAAAAGATTTATAATTTTAAATCATACTCTTTACGAAGTTCTTCATCCTATTGGTTTAAGTATCGTAAAATAATGATCTCGGAGTTCTGGGATCAATTTCCGGGTCGAGCAATGTATGTTTCGGATTTTTCGAATGTGTAACCCGAGCTATCTCGGGAAAGTTTGGGAGTACCTACAATAGGGTAGCGGACTAAAAATTTGCTTTAATCACACACATGCTTTATGCTTGTGAACAGGTGTCACCTTTGGAGACTGGTCCAGCTTACCTCTCAAAATAAATACTTAATCTTTAATTCACTCATCAAAGCAAAATTGTATTGTCATAGTTTTAACAAACTATATCAAAAGAGTTACACGTAACTTACTTGAATATAGAAATATTTGTTTGATTGATTAATTGACTTTTTCAACTCTTATTTATACCGATTTGGTGAATAGGGATCGAACTCGATAAATCGAATTGCATTGATCCGACATCACAATCTGCCCTTCAAGCCCAAATTGAATTAATTAAAGCTGTCGCTTCGAAACTCTTGCGCATACAACTGGGCTAAACAACTTGCCACTAAACACGTAAAATATTCGCGTTTAAATTGAGTTCCAAAAGCGCTGAGTGCGCGACGAGAAATCACAAGAATTGAGACTGGTACCTTAGAAAGTTTCTAGCTTTGAAAATGTACAGGAGAGTAATCGTACCGCACCCGATATGGTTGAAAATCTTCATATATTAAAAAAGATGTTTGATACTCTTTAACGCCAACTGCAGAATGGATTTTGAATGGAAGAAATTCGGTAGCTAGATAGATATAAGTAAAAATAATTGTCTAAAGATTTTTTTTCTCGAAATAACGTGAACGAAGCCGCGTGCAACATCTAGTTCCTCATTAAACACATTTTTGTTCAGGTGATTTTAAGAACAAAACGATTTTAGTTGCGCTATTATACTTTACCAAGATCACCTCAAATTTAAAATATTTATAATTTTAAACCATACTCTTTACGAAGTTCTTTATCCTATTGGTTAAAGTATCGTAGAATAATGATCTCGGAGTTCTGGGATTAATTTCCGGGTCGAGCAATGTATGTTTCGGATTTTTCGAATGTGTAACCCGAGCTATCTCGGGTTACACATTTGGCTAGTAGAGTAATTATGCCTTGATTTCCATGAAGAAGGCCCTGGTCATGTCATCACAATATAGTGTATTATGTAGTAGTGAAAATCAAAATGGGCACATACGTTATACTAAATACCATGTAAATATGCTCTCAGCGGCCACAATCGTGACAGAACCCGTATGTCCCCACGTCCGGAGCATCTAGCGCTGTTAAATAATGCCCCTTTGTAATCGGGTTGACGTTCCATCCCTCACCACAGGCGCGGTCGCTATTAACCGATCGCCTGGAACTAACCATCGCGCGAGTGACTACGATATTTTATAGCGTATGTATTCTACTGATTAATTCTAATAGAAAAATGTATGATGATTATCATATTTGGTCCGATCAGTGTGGAGTTTTTTCTGGACTAATACGGCATACAACAAATAACAGAATCCTCGGTGGAAACATAGTTGCCTATGTAGTGTCACTTTTGACAATGACAATGCAAATGTATTACTTTGGGTGCGTTCCACTAAGCGCTTAGAACGGACGCGCACGACCACAGTTTTTTCCGTTCCTCTTGCTTGTGAGCGTTAATATCATAAACTCAAGTGGAATAGCTATTGGAGCGTTTCAAGCTTAGAATAAGGAAAGTAGTTTCAAGCGTTCATGTAAACATCAATGGCGAGTTTTGGAAAAAAAAGTAAGAGCTTAAAGAGGTTCGATTAAAATTTGGTAGTTATTAACAATAAACTTTAAATTGTTATAGGCTAACTTGATTTATATTTTTAAAAATATACAAGTTAATATATATTTTTTTATTTTAGATTAGTTTTTAAACAATTCGAGTTTGAATATAAACGAAATGTCTTTTACGGCAGTTGGATATTTGTTGGTGCATTGCAATGCTCCAGAAACTACTTTATCTAGTTCAGATGAAGAGTGGAATGCAATGCAATTTTACAAAATTATAACCGAGAAAAGCGAACATTTATATAGATACTAGCTGTGCCCGCGACTTCGTTCGCGTGGACTACATCCTTTCATGGTCGGTTTTACCCTTATCTCCCCTAATATTCGAAACAAAAAGTAGTCTATATTTTAATAGAGCTATATTTGTGCCAACTTTTATATCTCTAACTTAAAAAATAAATATTTTCATCAAAATCGGTTGAGAGGTTTAAGCGGGAAAGCGTTACAGACAGACAGACAGAGTTACTTTCGCATTTATAATATTAGTAGGTAGTTCAGATGAAGAGTGGAATGCAATGCAATTTTACAAAATTATAACCGAGAAAAGCGAACATTTAGATAGATAGATACACTTTATTGCACAGAAAACTTTACAGAAATTGGTTTTACAGACATAATCAAGACATAATAATTTAGGCCACAAATGAATGATTATGAGAATGTAATTTTTTTATCTCAAACTTGAATACAGATATTTTATATATGATATATTATCTTTGATTCGGTCAAACCCGAAGATTAGTAAATGCTAAGATATTAGCTATTTAAATTAAGGTGTATTGGGGAAATCAATAAAACAATTTTATATCTCATAATTACTAAGTGTTTACAATTCATAGGACATTTCTACGACACCGAAATATTGCCGTTTATTATAATATTTTTGAAAAAACTTATAATTTATACAATATTCGCCTAGTGAAGCAACGGATATGTTATGTGTGATAGCGCGCAACTCTACAATTAAACCGTTTTAGGACTTTTTATCAGTGTCGCGATAGATAACGAAATATAAATATTTATATGTCTAACTTGTAAACCTAGTTCGCTTTGAGCAAATTGCCATCGTAACGAAGTCTAGTAAAAGTTGAACCTAGACCAGACTCTCCTACCTTATTACAAAACTCTGGCATTCGTGTGAACTATAAAGAAGTGGTCCCACTGCTTCACATGACTTGTTCGAATAAAAATATATAAAACTAGATGATCCCTGCGACGTCGCTTTATTTCTGTAATGTTAAAGTGGTTGCACGCGAATTGCTTCTCAAACTAAGGTTTTCCATTGTACTATGAGCACCAGACGACGTATACTAATTGGGGGCGTCATCCCAGCACACCCAGACCCAAGTCATTTTAGAAAAGCTCGTTTTCCAAATTGACCTGATCGGGAATCGAACCCGGGACCTTTCGCGCTTTGGCCGCCTACCTTAGCCACTGCGCCACCGAGGCCGTCAAAATGGATGTATGGATTTTTTGTAAATACTTAATCACGTTAAACACATGTTTAGAAAAGAATAGAAAATATATTTATTCATGTAAACTTTTACAAAAGCATTTATGAATCGTCAGTTCAAGTTAAACTACCGCCTTGTTCGGAATGTTGGTGCTATCTAGAAGAACCGGCTGACAATTCGATGGTTATTTCAAAAGTTACAAATATGTTAACATACAAAAAAACATATGAACAATATAGTTTATATGCAGTGTACATAATTAATGCTAACAAGTCCAAATATTTTTGTCATTTATACAACGTGTTTCTTTTGATATCCCATTACTTTAGGATATGAAGGAGACCGTGGTAAGTAAACAATTAGCTTATACATATAGTAGGTCATTTATAAGTCAAACTAATGCAGTGCTATAAACACCCAGCTACTGAACAACCACTTTAAGTTCATCACACGAATACCTTAAGTGTGATCGAACCCGCGATCCTTTGTTTAACACTCAGGATCACTAAACACTTATTTACTAGGCCAGTCAATCCTCTATAAACCGTGTACAGTCAGCATCATTCGTTTGTATACACCTCAGTACCTTGTCACACTAAACGTCCATGTGACTGAGTAAGTGAAATAGACAGTTAGATTAATGTGACAAGGTACTGAGTTGTATACAAACTAAAGACCTTGACTGTACAACAGTGAGGCATCCCCTTAACAGAGGGCTCATTTGCTCACTTCCCGCTTTCCAGGAACGCTCATTCATCCCAAACGGCACCCAGGATCCAATCTCGACTGCAGACGAACGCATTTGCATGACAAGGGTTCGATTCCCGTTGCACCGCTGCATTCGGATGCATCGAATCCGGCTGAGACGCTTTGCTTCGGTTTTGAACAAAGGTGTGATTTGTCTGGTGTTTTTGTTATACTTGTTTTGCTTGTTTGAGAGTGGTATTGTCTATACTTCTATACTAAAATTATAAAGAGGAAAGATTTGTACCTATTTTTGTATGTTTGTATGTTTGTAGTGAATAGGCTCAAAAAGTACTGGGCCGATTTAAAAAAATCTTTTACCAATAAAATGCTACATTCTTCCAATTTGACATAGGCTACAAAAATTAGGGATCCTTGGTAAAATTTGAAAAATTTTAACAGATTAGCGGGAAAAATTCTACCGCTAGTCTACTATATAATAAATCGGGTTTTCCTTCATGACGCTATAACTTCAGAACGCACGAACCGATTTCCACGGTTTTGAACAACAACGACGGTACCACAACACCCAGACCCGGAACAATATAGAAAAGTTCGTTTTCCATATTGACCCGACCGGGGATCGAACCCGGAATCTCACTGATACCGTCTCACTACTAAGGTCGTCAAATTGTTTTTACAAATGAAAAACTACATTTTCATTCCCTACAATTCGATTTTTTGCGATATTCTTAACTTGTAAATGGTTTATTCTTAGTTATTATTCAACAAAAAAATAAAAATAATGTTTCTCATACTCGCTTAGTTGTCATAACTATTCTTGTGCAGTCCACAATAGCACCTGCACATCATCAAAGAGACTTTAATGATGGCTCCAAAAACGCGGGTAGTTGCCGCCTGGACAAAGGGGCCATCGAAGCATGGTCGTGATGCCTTTGTTATGGTACCTACACTTTTAACAAGGGCGGTTGCGTTGGCACGCATACGTGTTTTAAAATCAATGTGCGAATAATCGTCCAAAAAACACTTCTTAATAATTTCTATAAGATTATATTTAATAAGGATGATGGTAAAAACAAAGATTAGTATTTCAGTTATATTTTCAAAATACAATGAAAATATTTTTTTGCTTGAACAAATTATTAAAAATAATAAATAATAAATAAATGATTTATTCAGTATCTAGTTTTACATTTCTTTGTTACGATTGGGGATTTCTTTTAAGTAAATAAATACTTGTGTTAGAAAAACCCGCTCTCCGTTACAGTAATCTTTACGATACAGATACCTACTGACATGATAAAATGTATGATACAAAACATTAAACATCACAGTAGAGGGGTGGGTTTACGTGAATATATCGTCTATGGAAATAATGGGGATATTTATAAAGAATCTAAAGTTCGTACTAGAAAATAGGCTTCATGAATTAAGTATAATTTCTTTGTATAAAGTAATATTTTGCTATTGTTTACATATGGATATTTATTTAGTATCTAAAGTTCGTATGCTAAAATAGGATTCATTTTGACAAGTAATAATAAATTATAGATCTCATCCAAAGTGTCTTTGGATGGACAAATAAAACATAATTATGTGTGCTTTAAAACAAATTAAATAGCTGAAAGTACAAGTAAATATACATTACAGTGAAAAAACTATATGAATGCTATTTTTCTTTAATATTGTCTCTAAAGCACAACAAAAAATAAATAAATTATCCGCCTAGTTAAATACACACTGAAAATCTTATATATAATATCTATAATCTTGATCATACTTTGCTTTCACTGTTTTGGTTTTTACCAACCATGCCCTTAAAAAACTATTACTTAAATTTTACAATTCAGTAACCTTACAAATTAAATATATAAATTATCTTTTTTTTTAACCGTTTTTGCTGAAATAAATAAAATATTTACTTAATTCCGTGCTTTGAACGTTCTTACACTCAATTACTAAATAAGTCAGTACACGGACATAAAACGGCCTACGGTAAGTTATTTAAAAGAAAAGTTCCCTTCAAAAGAAAGTCGCGGCAACGCAAACAGCCCTTTTGAGCACTCGGTACTAATGAGAGCGTCTGATCCGGCCCTTTGACGCAAGACATCGACACACTGCAGCCTACCTAAGGGGCACAGTAAAAAGCAAATCAGTGAAGAAGTGAAAAAAATATATAAGGTTAGATCATGTATATATAAACTTAGTCGTACAACAAGGAACTTAACCCGTAGCACTTGTGATGTTGATGATAATTTTTAGCAAAAAAACACTAATTTCTCTGGGATATCATCTTCAGATACTGGTCTCCATATTATGGGTCCACCGTCCAACAGATCGGTCCATAAAGGACAAGTTATCAGCGAACGCATAAAAAAGTATAAACGATCAAATTGAGAAACCTCATTTAAAAACCGAATTCAAAGTACTAAAACAATAAGTCGAGGGGTGTTTGAGGTTATTCCCTGCGTTGAAAGTCTGATTTGCCTTAAAAAAAAATTCAGATTAATCGGTTGACAGGAAGAGGGTGAAATTTAAATTACTAAATTTGACCCAAGGATAAATAATAAAACAAACGGGGTGAGCTAAAAATAGGGAAGGTTGGAGTGTCAGCAGAAGAGTTAAAACAAATTGACTTAAAAAATGAATAATGACCAACATTACATTTTGGAGGAGCCCAAGCAAACAAGAATCACCTACTTTCTTGAAGGGATTTAAAAATTGTTTCACCACGGGCCAAATTTGAAGTCATATAGAAAATATTTGTTTAAAATTTTCAAATTCTGTTTTATTTTTAGCGCGTTTCAGATCCATTAATTTAGAAGTGAATCAATCAACTTTGGTTCGGTAGTCTAGCAGATGTTTTTCACTGACATTGACTACACTGTAGCATGAAGGTACCAAAGGAAAAAGACGCATCTTAGTCGGAGACAGATTCATAGCTGTGCTCTTTTCTTTTTTCCCCCAAAGAAAAGAAAAAAAAACTTTTCAAGGCTTGATCAATCTTAATCTTAAACAAAAATCACGTTAATGATGCGTCATTTAAGTAAGTGTTGTTTTCATTGTAGAAAAGACATTGGCCGATTCAAGATATTTTTTTAGAAATTAATAAGCATTTTTATAAATACATAGTAGTATAACCTCTTTTATCGTACGCCATAAAAATAATAGATTTTATGACAAAGGCATTGGCTGTGAAGGGATTTTCAAAAATTTACAGTCATTACGACATAAAAATATGATTAAAAAGGAATTTCTATATATGCACCACAATCAATATAATAAATTGTGGTCCAAAGTACACGTCGAGGAACCCAAAACAAATTGAAATGTAACCGACAACGAACCTACGACAAATTTATTACCTTTAATTCCAGATACACACTGTTACTAAATCTATTTGTACGGTGGAAACGTTGAATAAGACCTCTCAAACAAACATTCCCTCGACGTCACGGAATAAGGAACTGACGTCATCCAGACAAACGATGGCGAAACTAATAAAAGGGCACGTCGCAGCCCACAATAGGGATATGAAAAAACTTTATTGTTTCCACTGGAGCCCGCCACATGTCGCCTAATACCTCCTCGTGACGGGAGAGGACAGGTACTCCGGGTGATGTATCGTCCCTCCTTCTGTTTACAAAAAGATAGCGACTTGACGACGGCTAAGTTTGGATGCTAGGTTCAGATTGAGAATCAATTGTTTAACAATTTGAAAAAAGGTTCATGCGTTCTTTTTTGTAAAAGATTACACGTGCAGCGATTTTTTTGTTAAAACGAAGTACTGAAACAATTCATATCAAGTTTCTTGCTGCATTTTTCTCGAAAGGATTGGGTTCGGTAGGGAACCGGTGAGAAATCAATCTACGAACCAAATATTTCGTAGTTGCAGTGAAAAGTTGTGTTTCATGATGATAATGACGATGATAAACGATCAAATTGCGAAACCTTGTTTATTTGAAGTAGGTTGAAATCAGAATTCAAAGTACGAAAACAATAAGTGGAGGGGTATTTGGTGTTTTTCCCTGAGTTGAAAAAAATTGGGAAGGTTAGACAAAGTGAGTAACCAGAGCAGTTGTGTTTCATGATGATAATGACGATGATGGCTTACCTTTAGAGAAAATCTCACTTGAAAGCAAAATTTCTTAAACAAATTACCTTTTAGCCACAGACGTAAAAAAGGTGTGTTATATCGTAAGTTTGACGGCATCGTAGCTCTTAAGCGAATAGACTAATTTCGATGCAATTTATTTAATTCGAAAGCCAGTTTCCTTGCGGTAGCTTTAAGTAATATCTGATGAATATCGGCCCAGCAGTGTTAAAGTAACTATAGCTATTTTGTGTAGGATTGTTTTTTGAAAGCTGTCGAATAAGATTCACTTTTCACAAATTATTTCAATTTCCTGCTTCCTTGCTATCTAAATTCAACTATAATATAAAACATAATTAATATACATATATATGACACAATGCTGCTACGGTTTTGCTGTTGTAAACCACCAGAAGCTGCTTTTATTGGCAGAACATACAAAAACATCACCCTCCCTTCTTCGGAAGTCGGATAAAAAGCGATCAAACTAGTACCACCAGTTGGAGTAATAAATCCCCCAACTTGATCCTCGGTGTTTTGCGACAAAATTAATTTGTTCAATCCGACTTCTGGCTTAATTGATAGTCACAAGAATTTCCTCCGAACAAGAATGAAGGTTCTAACTAAAGTGAAGAGAAAACGGTACTTGGATTATAAAATTTGGGATCAAAAATAGTGCCTTGTGGCATACCTCTAAAATTAGAACTGAAATAAAATTGCTTACACCAGGTTGATGTTTTATTCCTTTTTTGTTGAGAGAAAAATGCCTACCGCACTGACACTCTCTGCGAGGAAGAGAGAGTGGTATCACACCGGCTACAACCCCCTCGGTGGCCAACGCTGCCCAATTGTGGGGAAGGCGGATTCTACACAGGCTCCCCCACAGCGCCCACTGCCAAGAGCGCTCACCTCGTTGCGCAAAACGCAGCTGGAGTGTATCAGCGGACACCAAGCTTACCGCACGCTTGGCGTCTTCGGTCCCAGTATCTGCTGTGCGGCTCCGCTGCCTACCGCCACTGTGGACCGAGGCTCACCGGCCGCGGAGGACAGGGCGGCCGGCATTACTTAAAATCGTCTCTATGGTGTTACGGTATGGTATTGGTATTTGGTGAAGCGCGTTTTGTACTCAGAACTTGACGAGGACTCAGGTTCAAAGATGCTTAAACGCCACATGAGAGTCGTGGCAGAGTCACAGCATAAGGCAGTTCAAGCGGACAGAGTGTAGTAAATACCAAAGTCCATAGCTTTGAAGCCAAAGGTCAGAACCTTGATGGCAAACGCGATAAATTGAAAACCACCTGCGCCTATCAATTATGACTAAATTAATGGTGTACTCACATGTCCGCAATGCGAGGATTTGCAATATGAAGATTGGCTACATCAGCCAAATGCGAGCACATTAGCGTTGGGGAGACTGAAGTGCCGAGGCCAAAATCGGCCGAGAACACATCGTCATCATCATTATATCAATCATCCCATTTCTAAATTTACTTATTTTCATTAACTACCAAGGTAATATACCATCAAAGCGTAAACATGAACAACAAAACCGAAACTTGAATTTCATTACACTGTCTTCTTCTTAGTCTATCGCAAATCGTTTTGACGATTATCTTTCATCAAATTGCTTACAAAATCGCTTCTATCTAGGATTAAATCGTCTCTAAACAAGCCGCGACGACAGCTCCCCAAATTGGTTATTTCCTGAGCGGCCATTACAAGTTTAAAGGCGGTTATTAGAAAAGTTAGGTACGCACGGACAGCGTAATTAGATCGTAATTACCCAGTTGTTATTAGCAGGTCAGAATCAACAACTTGGGCCGTTAAAGATTCTAGTTTACGAGTGGTCGGATTGGTAAGGAACCTATTTGGGAGGATAAAAGTAAGAAGCAACATATGACTTTGTACCTATTTGTAACTAAGCAAGAAATTATGTGGGTTGATAAAGTCAAAGTTAAATATTTATTCATTCAAGTAAGTTATCTACATATAACACTTTTAAATAGTCATTTCATACATTGCAAGTGATTACCAGTTCGGATCCTATATCTACTAAGAAATTACTGTTAAGAAACTCAGTACATTATTTACTTAGCCGTTCCTAAACACAAGAAATACCAAGTATTTATTCTACTAAGTTCTGGTAATTTGAAGAATGGATATGGAAAACTAACTTCTATATTTATAGTCCCGGATATGGATGATGGGTGAAAATATATTTTTTTATTATATAATAAATATAACCATGTTTTTATTGATAGCATTGGAAATATTACCTATTTATTGCACAGATTGGTTTTACAAAGATGGCGTGCAATTTCGGCTGTTTTATACTTTTTTGTGTCCGTTATTTTGGCCTCATAGCATTTTTTTATTCGGTTTATTTTTTTTTAATATACATTAGTTGTTGTAAATTGAATATCACAGTAAGTCAATGACGCCTGTAAACTATTAGGGACAACGAGTACCCAGATGATATGCTTTATTGTCGACGACCTCCGTAGCCGAGAGGCGAGCGGGCCGGACTTTGGTGTTGCGCCATCTCTGAGGTCCCGGGTTCGATCCCCGGCCGGGTCAATATGGGAAACGATCTTTTCTGTATTGTCTCGGGTCTGCGTGTTGTGGTACCGTCGTTGTTTCTGATTTCTGTAACACAAGTGCTTTAGCTACTTACCATAGAATCAGAGCAGTGTATGTGATGTTGTCCAATATTTATTTATTATTATTTATTGTACATCAAACTGACGTCAGAAGGACCGCAATAGTCTAGCCAATCCAGCTCCACTCCCACAGGAAAACTTTTCCCATTACACTTATTAAATTACGAAGCGGGCGGTGTCGGTTTGAAAGCGATCGGTTTGATGCATTGGAACTCTCTACCTACATCTTAAATATATTATGTTTGATAACCAACTACTGAGGGTATGTTCGCGAAACATTAACAAATTCGCGGCAAACTTATTTATGACTTATTATTTTGTCGTGGTGCTACTAATAGGAGTTACAATGAACATCCTAGGGATGATAACTTCGGCGGTGTTGTGGATGGTAAGGCTGAGCCAGTTTCCCACAACATCACCACTAAGGCGATGGAGGTCCAACCGAGGGGTTTAGTGGGAAGTTTTGCCCTTTTTCAGGGCAAGGAGTCCCACAAACGCCTACGTACGCACGGTCCATCAACGCATTTCTTCCGTCACAAAAATTATGGATGATGACTTGGTGAAAGCACAATAATCTTATTTAGTCCTTTTTTTAGTGTTTCGAAAGTATAATTTTAGTCCGTCTTTTGGTGTTAAAAATGTATTTTTTGCTACAACAAATAATTAAATGATGATACAGCATATCAAAGTTCAGTGGAGAGGTGTGTTTACGTCACTTTACGTAAAAACTGTACGAAGAATTGAAATCACGTTTATGTTTTTATTTATAATATATAGTTATAGTTTATTAAAATTTTTATCGAACTGCAATCGGTTACCGTGAATCATGGATGATTATGTTACTCGTATTTTTTTCGCCAAACTCTTTAAATTCTATTATTATCAAAATGTACTACCAAACTACATATTTAAAAGTGTCCAGTCGTAAAACTATTAAAGCTTAAAGTATACCTATCTAATGTTTGCCATCAATATTTCCTGGAACTGAAAAACCTGAAAGCCTTCTTTAATATTCAAGGAAGCGGTCATTACCCACTCTCCTTTGATGTATGTCGTCTTCGAGATGCGATGAATATATTTTCCAAGTAAAATATTAAAAATATGTATCTAAAAGCTCGGCGGCATCATATTTTCGCTTGATAGCAGGTGGTATTTTTAAATGTATTGTGAATGATGATCACACGGAACAAAATGGCGCGCGTACCTTTAATAGAAACACATTATTATTATGATAGTATTGGAGAATGTGCAGTTCTATTAAACTGGTATCTGCGACCTGTTAGATATATCATGACTCAAATTCAATTTAAAGTGACTCCTTTAGCCAAGTCTAAAATCTTCTAAAAAGCTTATATCTTCCTGGCTTACAGAGATTTAGTGCCTTCGGTTGCCCTAGGTAGATGCTTCGTTTGTGGATCAATGATCTGATCACATAGAATGTGAAAGGGTGTTTCTGTTAACTTTTCCTTCTTGCAGTATCTTCAAAGATCAAAGTCACTTAAGTTTCATGTGAAATTGGTGTCTTTTTAGTTTCCAGTGTCTTGTTACGGCTCTAACTACCACTCTGGCCCTAAACAGTATGCTGTCTATTTGAGTGAGAAGTATCCACAAGTACTTTTGAGTGTCTTAACTCTAGTTTGTCACTACAAAGAAATATGTATTAATGATGACAATTAAACATAGGTATACCTTCTAGGCTAACGTTTGCTTCTTAGGCCTTTTCAACCCCTCTTATCAAACGTGGTAGAGGTCAAGCATGAGCCTGTTTTGTATTTCATTTTATTTTCAACCGGCCAGCAAGCCCTCCTATTTCACTGGTTATAATATTAAAGAGCATAAATAAATTAAAGAGACAGAAACTGCGAGCACTAATTTCCACTAACGAAAATGGTAAGTTAATGAAATCTCGTGATTCGGCAGGTAGCGTGGCACGTGCATTAGTGCAATTGGGTTGCACCGGCGAGTCTGCGCAAACCGCAGGCGGTCGAAGTAAGTAGAACTGATGTGATTAATACAACCTCGACCTCACTTTTGTCATTAATTCTTATTCTTAAATAGCAATCTTTCTATAATTTATATATCTACTCGTAAATAAATATTGAACGATATTTTATACTTTACGCTGATTCTGAGGTAAGTAGCTTAAGCACACGTGTTACAGTATTCAGAAACATCAGAGCACCCAGACCTGAGACAATGTGGAGAAATTTGTTTTCCGAATTGACCCAACCGGAAGTCGAACTCGGAACATCAGAAGTGTTTTAATGCCAAAGTTCGGCCCACTCTTGTCTTGGCTTAAAAGATATAATAGAAGAAGATATAAAACTGTAAAGTTTGTGTGCTTGCTAGTATTGAAAAAATATTTTTGTGTTGTATAGTCAATTTATTGATGAAGGCTTTAGGCTGTGCACTTAGCATATACCATAACCAACAGGAGCGAATAATCTGTGTAAAATGTGGGAAAAAGGGAATAGTACCTACGCGTGCGAAACCGCGGCTTGTTAGTAAGTAAATAAACGGCGTAGGTACCGAGAACACTTAAATAACCGTCTAAAGCTGATTATGAATCCAGTGGCAATGGTATTAAGGTCACTTGGTAGCTCAAAGACATCTTAATAACCTTTGCCTACTTCAAACTGCGTAAACCTTCAAAGGAAGTAGAGGCAAAGATATTGGAAATTCAAAGCCTCTTTTCACAGAGCATTATCAGGACATTAATCTCTCTGTCCAGATAACGCTTTTCAGTTTTCTTTCGTTTATGGTTTGTTCCGATTGAGGTGGTACGAGTAGGAGCTACTACGGAAAACGAAACGAAATACGATAACGAATCGAATGAAGCAATTAAACGAATACTACGGTGCGAATGATGGATGCAATGAATTCAAAGCTCGAGACAGGTAAAATTAATGGTTAAACAAGCTTACCTTAAGTGTAGTTTGACCATAATTATATGAGACGTTACATTCGAATAGATTTATTATTTTATATTAACTATGTAGTTCACTTGACATTGAACTGGCATCGCACATTTGTTTAAAGATATAAAAAAAAGTATTGAAATGACTATTTTTCCATCCCTACCCGCACCGCCGCAACTCCAGCTATGCGCCCGAGCGCGACCGTGCCTCATTCTTTTCAGAGACACACAACTATTTCATGAGTATTGGGTATGATTTTAAATTCGGGCAGGGGGGGTAATAAATCTATTCGAATGTAACGTCTCATATAATTATGGTCAAACTACACTTAAGGTAAGCTTGTTTAACCATTAATTATACTACGACGTTACATTCTATAGATTTATTATTTTATATTAACTATGTAGATGTTTAGCGATTACATGAAATAGTTGCAATAGCACGAAAAACAAAGGAGAAAAAAGATTTATATTCCTTGTAACTTTTTATTATCTAGTTCTAAAGTGAGAACATAAACTAACTAAGCATTTTTATAAGAAAACAAAACAGTCTTACTTCAGCAACATAATTTGAATAGGTATTACATAACATTTGATAATTTCATTAATCTAAATCATAAATAGCCTCAGCAAAAACATTTTTATTTTCCTCGATAACCGGCCTTTTATAAAACTGAGCAAATATCAAAGAGTTACCTGACCACCCCGCCGTTCTTCTGATGATATCCAGAGGTACTCCTTTCCTACTAGCTGTGGAGGTGGAGGCATGGCGGGTGCTATGAGCTGAGAATACGGTTACATCGATACCGCTCTCTGAGAGCACAGTCCTTATCCAACGACTAATGGTGGCGGGTGTAGCGTTGTGTATAGGTTTTTTAAATGTTAAGAACAATTTATCGGTATCGGGAAGATGTCTAAATTTGTTCGTCAATTTGATATACGTAGTAAATGTTTTTGCTGGGCAAATTTGTTCCTTATCTCTAAAAAAGGGAATCATTAATCGTGGTAAAGGACGACCTGGAGCAGAGGTCTTAATAGGATCAGTAATAATAATTTCTATATTTTCATCATGTACTCTAACATTATCTAATCGAATCAGAGATAGCGTCTGCACACGTTGTGCGGTCGACAACGCAAGCAGAGCCACTAATTTTTTGGAAATCTTATCCATTGACAATTCTTCGTTTGGATACCAAGTACCTAAAAACTCTAAAACTATATTAGGATTCCAAGTAGAGTGATATCTAGGTTGACATGGTCTATTTCTAAAAACACCTTTTAAAAATCTTGATACTCTTTCGTCTTTGCCGACATGCTTACCAAGTATTAGAGCTAAAGCCGAACGTGTGGTATTTAAAGTAGAATATCCTGCTCCTAAATTATATTGAGTCGTAAAAAAGGATAAGATGAAGGGAATATTATCAGTATAATAATCAGTGTTATTTTTACAACAATATTGCCACCACTTTTTATAAATACAATTATATTGTTTAAGAGAGTTTTTCGCCAGAGAAGCAAGCATTATCTCGATGGTATCTGAAGATAGTGATTGCTTTATGAAGGCTTGGCGGATAATAGTGTCGACACCAGGGTAAGGCGCTTCCATAATGGGTGACTGGTTCTGAAAGGAGATAGAAGAAGTTGAGGTTCTGGTGTGAAGTAAATGGGGTCACCCCTTGACAAATTCATAAAAATTGGAAACCAGGGTTGGCTAGGCCAGTAGGGTACGACCATAATACCGGTTGCTTTTTCATTAATGATTTTTCGTAAACTTTTTAGGATAAGTGAAAACGGTGGGAAAGCATAGAAAAAATAAGTACTCCAGTTAATCGTTAATGCGTCAATATCAAATGCATCGGGATCACGTTTCCATGAAATGTATTTCTGACATTTAGCGTTAATCTGTGAGGCAAATAAGTCTATTTCAGGATGGCCGAAATTATAAATAATTTTATCAAAAGCTGACTGACTTAAGCTCCATTCTGTGTCAACGTTACATCGGCGAGACTCTGCATCGGCTTCTATATTTTCCATAGATTTGATATACGACGCATATACGAATAACTGTCTTTCCTCGCACCATTGCCAGATTTTTCGCGTTATATCATTAAGGTGAGTATATTGTACGCCCCCATATCTGTTAATATATGAAATAGCAGTAGTGTTGTCTATACGAAGCAAAATTTCTTTATTTCGCAACGTGCTGGCAAAACATTTTAAACCATTATATGTAGCTAATAGCTCAAGCCAATTTATATGATTCTCGGTTTCTTGTGAATTCCAGAAACCACCTGTTCTTTCTCCATTACATGAAGCTCCCCAACCGGTCAAGGAAGCGTCGGAAAATATTTCTAAAACATACTTGCCCTCACGAATTGAATTGCTTGCATTTATGATATGATTTTTCCACCATAAAAAATCAGGTTGTAAATAAGGCTTTATTTCCATATAACTGTCGTAGTTATCCTTGGAGAGCCGTAAAGCAAGAAATTTTTCGCGTTCTAGACGCTTCGTGTACAACCAACCGTAAGCTACTGCTGGACAGGAAGAACAGAGTACTCCTAATATTTTAGCGAAATCTCTAATAGTTATGGTTTTCATCGTGGAAACTTTTTCAATATAATCGAGGATTCGAAGGCGTTTCGTAACGGGTAAACGTAAGCACATATCATTGGCGTCAAGTTCGAATCCTAAATAGGTCTGAATTTGATTCGGCTCTAATTTACTTTTATGAACGTTTATAATAAAGCCTAAACTTTTAAGTAATGAAACAGTCTCAGTTATACACGTCAAACATTCGTCATATGAATTACCCATACAAATAATATCATCCAAATATATAGCAATTATATGTCCTTTGTTTCTTATATAAGTAATAACGGGTTTCATAAGCTTAGTGAAAACCAATGGTGCCAGCGATAACCCGAAAGGTAAACACTGAAATTCGTAGATTTTTTCTTGGAATTTAAATCTTAAAAGTTTTTTACTATGATCGTCAATGGGTACTAAATAATATGCATCTTGAAGATCTATTGTTGCCATAAAACAATTTTTAGACATAAGTTTAGTTACTGTTCTGATATCCTCCATCTTAAAATGTTGTGGAGCGATGTATTTGTTTAAATTTTTTAAATTGAGTATAAACCGAAATGAACCGTTAGGTTTTTGAGTTAGAAATATTTTAGATAAAAATTGTCCAGGCACCTCTTTGCGTTTGACTATAGCTCTTATTGTTTCTAAATTTTTAATTTCCGATTTTAATTGTGAAATTTCAGTTCTGTTAAATTTGTTATTTTGCGGAATAACACCTTGTACCAATGGACAATTTATTGGTATGACGTAACCTTTAATAAATCCCAGAACAACTGGATCGTTAGTCAATATATTCCAATTATTTATAAAATATTGTAATCTACCCGCATTCGGTATTACCTCGGTTAATGTTTCTGAGACTTGGAGATCTTGTTCGGCACACGTGTTGGGCGATCCGGGACTGGTGGAAGGCGGCGATTTATTTGGGAGGGATATCGGTTCCTTACGCCCCCCCTGTTTTGTCCCCGCTGAGCTTGTAACCGGGGTGGGCCCCTCCAGTTTCCCGAATGTGGTACTCTTCTGTAGCTGGTCCCTGGAGTGGGATCAGGGCGCTTTATTTGTAAACCAGATCTTTCCGCTGTTTTCGAGGCTTTTATTTTTTCTCCCAGATTTGACCCGAAGAGGTAAGAATCTCTTTTTACATCACATATAATTTGTACAAATTTTTTGTCTAAGGAAGCCGTTATAAGTTTCCTTCGTCTTTTAGTGTCTTCATGATGTAGGTCTAGGAAGATCTGACTTATTTCCGAGATTTTTTTCAAGATCTCTATTTTGTTTAAATCATCTTTGATGATTGCAGAAGCTAAATTTGTCAATTCAGAAATTCCTAGTCCAAGTTGATTCTGAGACTTTTCCATCAATTTGTCGCGATTTCTAGCTGAATCAGTTAATACTGAACATATTTCTGGGTTTAGTAAGGGAGCTTTGGCCAGACGGAAGTTCGTAGGTATTAAGTACTTTTCTGTTAATACTTGCTTTTGCTCCTTAGCCATACCATCAACCAAGACACGACCCCAACGTTCAGCAATTTCTTCTGGTATATTTGGCCCGAAAACCTCTTCTTTCCCTTTTGGGTCCCCCAATGCTTCTAGGATATCAAACGGCAATGACGAGGGTTCCATACTTGTACCCGGTATAGCGGTGCTAGTTGAAGGTTCCATTATGTAATCCCGTTCATGCAGCATTTCTGATGTCATTGGATTGGGCGTAGGTTTTTCTACAACTACGACAGAACTAGGAATCAAGGTCGATGTATGACCTTTTAATGAATTTTCTGAGTCTGACAATGGCAATATAGGGACTTCGCTTTCACTCTCCAATGGTATGGGCGATTGAAGCCTCTTTTGATGATAATCAACTTCATAATCTGGAATAGTACGACCGATGTTTACTTTATTGTAATATAACGTGTTTAAAGTCATTGGACGTAAGCTCGTTACGACGCTAGACTGCGTGGTATTATTCTGTTAGGCATTAATAAGTGACTACAACTATATACCTACAAGTTTTATAACTAGCTCAGTTATAGTTTTTAAAGTCGTTGGATATAGGCCCGCTATATCGCTAGACTGTGTTGTTGTGAGCCGGGCGCACGTCCCGGCGTTCAACAAAAAAATATTGAATCAATGAATCCCATTGTATTCGAAGTTCTTATCTAACGAACAAAAGGAGCGAGAACGCAAAATGAACGTGTCAATCGGCTGCATAAGTTCTCTTTAATTTACTGATACCTACAGTTTATTGTTACGAAAAACTATATTTGAGTTAAAAAGTTAAACAAATTGCATTTGCATTATCGTGAATAACACTTACCTTCAACATCTGATGAATCCGATGAATAATAGTTTAACTGTTTTTCCAATCTCCTTAACTTCTTAACAATTTTTTGTTTTTTCTCCCTACGTTTCCTTTTCGACATTTTTTCACTTTTTACTAAAAACTAACGTAGCTTTACACTAAGGTGATATTAATGGAAAAAAAAAGAAAGATACTGACTACTAAATTCGATGTGTCGATGCCCGCACAAAGTAAGCGAAATGAGGCACGGTCGCGCTCGGGCGCATAGCTGGAGTTGCGGCGGTGCGGGTAGGGATGGAAAAATAGTCATTTCAATACTTTTTTTTATATCTTTAAACAAATGTGCGATGCCAGTTCAATGTCAAGTGAACTACATAGTTAATATAAAATAATAAATCTAGAGAATGTAACGTCGTAGTATAATAATTTATGTGCATTACTTGTACTTTTTGTATTGGATTTCAATGGAAATATATAATATCTAGTTGAAACTCTTTTCAAGACACAACCATATTGGATAGACCATATGACTCTAGCTCACTAATCTACACTATAGGTACACCTGATCCCAAACGAATATTACATACCTGATCCGAAAGTAAGCAGCTTAAACTCTTGTGTTATGGCCACCAGAACCAAGGATGGTACAAGAACTAAAACAAATGTTCATCACACGATTTTTTTAACAGACAACAATGCTGATCATTATTTCACTGGAATCATAGAAAGAGCAAGATATATATATATATATATATAAGATAGGTATTTAAACCAGCTCCTACTTTTAAGCATAAACCAAATAACGTAGATTGTGAAAAAGTATGATCCGTCCGTCAGCGTGTATATTTCGATTCTCGTAGTACCGGCAGATTTCTTCAGAAGTTTTCCGACGAAACCTGTGCGTCAGTTTGTATAAGCGAATACCGTCATGCGCCGCCGGGCACGAATAGGCTCGTCATCCGTTTCCGGTTGGGCGGCCATGTTGTATTGGTGGAATAACGCAACGGTTTTGTTGTCCATTAGTAAAAATCTACATTTGAAACCGTCGCTTGTAACAGACGCTCACACCAAGTTGTCATTAGTTTAGTTTGTAAACAACCTGGTTGGTTTTATGGTTACAGCTCTGTTGAACCAATGGTAGCTTCATTTGCTTTATATAGAGACTATTCATAAGTATTACTAATGTAATCTATATGAATAAAAAATATTAACTTGACTTTGACTTTGATCCCCATCCAGGACAAACATTGATTTGATAAAGAATCGAACTCGAAATTTCACGCTTCGGGAGTCTACCATGGCCTCTGAATAAGTAGATACTTACAAAAATTTCGTTCATGATAAAAACGCGTATAAGTTAGCGCCAATGACGATTTTTTTTTTATAGTATCGCAGTATATTGGCTCCTCCCAGCCTGATGGTAAGCAAGAGAGGAATATAAAAAAAGGCTCAATGGAAATTAATCTTAAGCAATTTTAACCCTAAACAATGAAAATCCAGACAAACTAACCGGTACTAACTTAGCCGGCAACCCAAGCTACGACCGACCGCAGCCCCGACTAAATTGGATTCCATCCAACCACGAATGTGATAAGGTTTTCATAATAAACGATAGACGTATTACCTACGAGCGGCGGCGATGCATGCGGGGATCGGCCGAAACAGGGTTGCTACCTTTTAAAACTGGGAGCCCAACCAAGCCGGTGGTGTTGTCGTTGGTCAGGTTGAACCGATTTCCCATAACACAACCACTCAAGCCGTTGAGGTCCAATCGGGGGGTTTTAGTGGGTAGTCCTGCTTTTTGCAGAGTAGGGAGTCCCACACACGCCGTCCTCTCCCTCAGATGACAGTACGATACGTAAAAGTATTTCCCCCCGTCAAAAAAAAAACGGGAGCCTAACCAAGGGATAGTTTTTGACATGTTTGATACCGGGTTTTACGTTTCAAGAACACGCGATTTTTTAGGCCGGAGGTGTACATCAAGAGTAATGATATGAAACTCGTGTCTTTGTCCACGCGGGGTGGCCAGCAGGAATAATTTGAAATTAATATTTGAAAATAATATATAAGAGGTCTTTAAAACATTTGTGTTTCTATCCACCTGCAGGGGACAAGCAGGGGATGGACAGCGGGAATAATAATCGAACCTGATGTAAGTGGGACAAGCATGAGATAATAAAAATAAAAAAAATAAAAATAAGTTTATTTGTTACCAAGTACAGGTTCAAAATAAAAGCACTGTTGGACAGAATACAATGTTTTTTTTTAAATATGAACAAGCAGAACCGATTAAACTAAACAAAATCTCACTCTTTCCCAAGAAATGCAGAAATAAAGTGTGATTTTAAGGCACTGTTTTTTATATAGGTATTTCAATTCAAAATTGACCTCATCCCATCTGATGTTAAGTGGTAAAACTAGGAAGCTTAAGGGCGACAAGTAGGTATACCATAATAAAGCTGTAATTGGGCTTGTTGCCCTGGCCTTGAACTTGAATATATCGCCGGTTTTATATGATTAGGCGTAAAATTAAAAAATTGGTGTCCAATTTTTATCATAGAAATCAAAAAGACGGGCTAAAAATAAATTTTTAGTCCACTCCCCTAAATGTACTGTTTACCAAACGTACCTACTCATGACGAGCTATCCGACGTAAGTAACGAATATGTGTAACTTTATAAACTTTAAGACTTTCGCGTTCCATTTTAATCATTTAAAATAATTAAACGGGTCCAATCGCGACACCATTTTTATTTAGTAGTTAATACGAACTACTTACTGCTCGACGTTTCGGTTAGGTTGCATCAACCGTGGTCAGCTCGTGACCACGTAAGTAGTTCGTATTAACTACTTAAATAAAAATGGTGCCGCGTTTTAGCCGTTAAATTAATTTATTTGTTTAACTTTGCTTCTGCCAACCCTTGGGCGAGGAATTAACTCCAATCAATTTACGGTTCGAGGAGCCAAAACAGAGAAAGACGTTATTAGGTCGACAGGTGATAAGAATAAAGATTTATTTGGTCGACCAGTCGTGAAATGAGCTCGCTCCTGGCCATTAGTGGCCAACATAAAAAATAATCGTAAATGTACAAATCTAAGGATTACTTTCTTATAAAAATAATCCATGGAAAGATAAAGTAGCCAGTGGAAACATTAAATTTATTTACTTGTTTATTTAAAAATATGTTTTATTATCAGAACAGTCGACAGGCGAGCACCGGGCCAGCTCTGTCGCGAGGTCAATCCCGGCCTCGGTTCTGGATGTTGTGGAGCCATCTTTGTTTCTGATTTCTATAACACGACTGATTTTAGCTTCTTACCACAGAATCAGAGCAATATATGTGTGTGATGTTATCCAATATTTAATTATTATGACTTCGTTATGCCATATTTACATTTTTACATATCTATTGCACCTCCTGTGCTGTGCAAGACTGTCTCGTAAAAACGACGACCTCCGTAGCCGAGAGGCAAGCGTGCCGGACTTTGGCGTCGCGCCATCTCTGAGGTTCCGGGTTCGATCCCCGGTCGGGTCAATATGGGAAACGAACTTTTCTGTATTGTCTCGGGTCTGGGTGTTGTGGTACCGTCGTTGTTTCCGATTTCTGTAACACAAGTGCTTTAGCTACTTACCACAGAATCAGAGCAATGTATGTGATGTTGTCCAATATATAATACAATTTATAATAATAATATATAATGCTTTATACTTACATTTTGGAGTGGAATTGTATTCACATAATTTTTGGAGATGTCACAGCTTTGAATGCTTCACCTGAATAATTGCATTTTTGCATAAGTGACAGTCATGCACTGGAGTGCCAATTTTGTACTACGAAATAATCAGGTATTAAGTACTGATACTTAGGTATCGTAGTTAAGTTGCTACGAACAGCGAGCTACAAAAATTTCTCTAGTTATGTCCTCAGGTATGTACAACTCGCCCATCATGTCCTAACAACCGTTAACAAACTCTAAAACACCGACTTTTCTGCAAACTAAAGTAAGTAAGTAGGTAAGTTCTCATCTACATAGATCCTACGCTCCGCTCCAACTTTGTTGACACTTTCACGCGGTGAATATTAAAAAAAGCGGTCAAGTGTGAGTCGGCACCTAGGTTTCCATAGGCTACTTTTCGGGTCTTCCATTTTAAACTATTTGAGGTAAAACAAGTTAGTCGCTAGAAATGAGAATCCTGCTATAGGGGGAGGTCCCCCGGTTTCGGACACTTAAGGAATAGTTGAAATAAATCGAAGACATTTTATTATGTAGTATCTCATCCATCTTTCTACCAAATATTATCCAAATCCATTTAGTAGTTTTGGTGTAAAGGAGTTAAAAACGTACATCCACCAAGGCTCTTGCTATTTTCCCGGGCAGTTGGTTTCCACCAGAATACCAGCGCTGCTGCGGTGTTATACATGCCGTAGCAGCATTCGCTGAGGTGGAGCCCAAGTTGGCCTCACATCATACAATTTATGTAGACTGTCTGGTATTGTGTGTGTTCGTTAATTGTGTGATCGTCGATAAATGAATTTCCTTTCTTTCTTTTTTACATATTCATGCATTTTTACAATAAGTAGATACTTCGCCTTTCTCAAAGAAGGAGGAAGTAGTAGGGGGAAGTCCCGTAACCACGGACAGGTCCTAAAGCCGGACAAGGTCTGTACCGGTTCAAAAAAGCACGCCAATTTGTTACTTATGTGACGATTGGTAAGCCACACGCAAGTGGAGAGCGGGGGGCGTCGACCAACCAGTGCCGACTCGTTCAACGTGGAGCGTGGTTTACATTTTGAGGTAAGTAATGTTTTGGTATCAAGTAATTTTCAGGAGTACATAGACAGTAATCTTTAGTATGAATTCATTCTTATTACGCTTGATTATTAATGTTATGTTACTAATCTCTCGTTATTTGTGTTTATTTTTGTAACTAATAACATATTATGGTAGTGAGATTTTTTCTTGGACATATTTAAGGGTCCCTAAGATCGGATACGTCAAATGTCCCCTAAACCGGACAGTTTTAACAATAGATTTTATTGTTCCAGTAAGTTTATTTTTGTGTTTTATTGTTTTAGATTCAACATGAATAACCCTAATCGAAGATATAGGAATACCCCCTACAGGGACTGACAATACCAAGCAACCTGTTACTGAAGCGATTGTTTGTATTGACTCAGATAAAGATGCACTTCAAGATGTGAGAATACAAGAGTCTTTCAACTCCAATGAAAAGGAGAATTATGATACACAACCGTCGACAAGCAAAGCCATTGTCACAATCTATCAGTTGACTCCTATTCCAAACGCTGCAGCAAAACGAGCCGGATATCTTCGACGCAAGGCTGAAAAAAGTGAGGTCTTAACATCCTCCCCTTACAAAAATGCGCGTGTTGAAAATAAAACTTTAAAGATTGAGCCTACTGTGGCTAAAATAAAACAGTTTCAGGGTAAGACAACTAACGACCAGACAAAAATAAAAAAAAGTAGGAAACCGACAGCAACACCAAAGAAAACAGTTCTTGCAAAACCAAAGTCATCAACATTAGGGACCGAAAATGCCACAGTTTGTCTAATTTGCCAAGATGTCAATGAAGAAGATTGAATCCGCTGTCAAGCTTGCAATGAATGGGTTCATGAGGCGTGTGCTGATGTTGAAGAAGGCTCAGATACCTATACTTGTGATTTTTGTAGGAGGTACGATTAAAACTTTATGATTTAAAAAAAATGTTACTGGTCATTGCCAAAGTTGATTAAAATTTTCTATATTTTTTGTTAAACTTTCATTAGTTATATTATCTAATGATAAAAATTAGGTTTGAAGTTAAATAATTAACGAAAATAATACCGTCCGGATGAAGGGGACCTTTTCCAGAGTGTTATTTTCATAGTGTTAGTTTCTAATTACTGACAAGTACATTTCAAATTACATTTCAAACTGATTATATACCTGTGATGATTAAGTATATAGTTGAGAGTAAGAATAACGTAAATAAACATATTACATAAAGGATACTTTTCATTCCGAAATAACGCGGACAAAGTCGTTACTTAACTAGCTTTTATTTGCTTTTTTTGCCCACGGGCAAAG
Organism: Glyphodes pyloalis; assembly: GCA_037074685.1. Lineage (NCBI taxonomy): Eukaryota > Metazoa > Arthropoda > Insecta > Lepidoptera > Crambidae > Glyphodes > Glyphodes pyloalis. The sequence goes on from JAYKKO010000025.1 coordinate 9,066,845, forward strand.
CTAGTATTATAAACGCGAAAGTTTGCAAGAATGTATCAATGTCTGGATGTCTTAAATGTCTGAATCTACGTATGTTATCTACTCTTTCACGCAAAATGCAATGAATGGATTGGATGAAATTTGTAGAAAGATAGATGAGAGACTAAATTAACATATAGGATATTTTTTATCCCGCAACGCAAACGAAGTCGCTGGCAACACCTAGTTCTATATTATTTTCAGCTCCGTGACCGTAACAAAAAGGTATTGACAGATAGGGGGACCACAAAGTGATTCTCAAAGGTTTTATTATAGCCGAATAAATTCCGGAACCCTACATAGTACCGGCAAACTTCTCAAAGAACTCAGCCCTAGGTTTATCTCGATATTGTGCGAAGTTTCCGGTAAACGCGGCAATGGCTGTCTCGAGTTTTACACTGACGAAGGCGAATTAACTACACAACTTCAGTAACTAAGTAGGTACTAGTTATTACTTTGTGGGAGCGTCATGACTTCCTGGCCCCACTTCTTGTAGTAAAATAATAAGAAACTTTCTAGTAAGATAAGATAATCGATTTTAATGTTTTTATAGTGCATTACGCTGCACTAGCAGACTTTAAATATTTTAAAGAAACAAAAATATGAAAATTGTCCGTTTCTTTAAAATAAGATAAGAAGTTTTTTATTCGCGACCTCCGCAGCCAAGAGGCGTGCGGGCCGGATTTAGGCAACGCAATCTCTGAGGCCCCGATTTCGATCCCCGGTCGGGTCATTAAGGAAAACGAACTTATCTATATTTTCTCGGGTCTGGGTATTGTGGTATCGTCGTTGTTTCTGATTTCTGTGACACAAGTTTTTTAGCTACTTATAGAATCAGAGTAGTGTAGGTATGTGATGTTAACCAAGATTTATTTATTTATATTTATTGGCACAATCAATACACAGACAATCAATGATGATCAATAGAAATTTAACATCACATATTGTTCTTAATATGTAGGTAGATACGAAATACTAAGGATTGCACTTCGTTACCAAAGTTTATACTTATTTATTATGTAAGTGTGTGTGTGTTCTTTCTACACTCGGCTTCAAAAATGCACCTGTGCTGTAATAAACATCACTGTAAACGCCTGCTGTGCCATAATAGTTCTTATTCCACCACTTGAGGGGCGTTACAAAGTCCTAACTGTGATTTTGACCGGCAATCCTCACTCTTTTGTGAAAACGGTTTTGTCAGCTTTTGTAATGTACTTTTGACGCGTTTAAAAACGAGGCATATAGCGCCATCTAGTCAACTTAAAGGGGTTCTGACAAACTTTATTATGGTGCAAGGAGGACGATCTTGCTAAAGAACTATAGACTAGTTGAAAGAAAAAACTAACAGATGGCGCTATTATGCAAAAAGCAGGGACATTTTGTTATATACAGCCAATTAATTACCTTGGCTTAGTAGTCAACTGCGGTTGGCTGAAAATGTGTATGGTATGCACGAAATTCGTTATGAATGTAATCAAGAGTCTCGATTATTCTGTCATATCCACATAAATATGGTCATGCCACACGCTCATTCAAAATACTTAGCTTACAAACTTTTCTTCTAATTCAAGTAAGTTTTAAAATATTTTGTAACTATTTGATTCAACTCCTGCGCAGTCGAACGACAATTCCCGGTGCAGTTTTAATTCCTTAATGATAGATTCCTTGAGTCCTCAGCAAGTTCTCCGAATTTTTTACACGATTTGGAAACGATTTCCTCTGGTTATAAGTCCCATGACTACGCTAGCGCAACGAAACGTTTTTATTTACCTATCCTGCTGCTGGGATCAAAGAAATCTATTGAAAGATATATACTACTACAAAGCAATCGCTCAGCGATTCTCCCTTACGGGGAGGCATAGAGGCCATAAAAGGTTATAAAAACAAAGCACAGTCAAACAATATAATATTCTTTGTTTATTCGTAAACAAAACGATAACAGCATACAAATGCACGCTTATTTAAAACTTAAAAATATTTCTCCAACGGTTCCCCTAGTATAGTTTCCAGTTTGCGAATGGCATCTTTAGTAGACGACTCTATCCTCTGGTCACCATCTTCCAAGAGTTCTGCCAGGAATGGCACACTTTCTGCCAAGAGTGGCAGCCAGCTGCTGCCAAGCTGACTGGCCATGGAGACTAAGCAGTCGAGAGCTGTAAGTCTGAAAAAAAATGGAATAAATTTAGAACATTATTACTATTTAAGAATGTTGGGGGGAGTTTCGTACCCTGTGGGATGAAAGCAATAGAAATCTCTTTTAAACGATGAATTTATTTTTCTTTCAAGTGTACCCAAATAATATCTAAGTCTTCGCAATCTCGTGCATCTTATGCCACTTTTAAAACTTTCCCAAGAGTCCAAGACTAAAGCTAACAATAAAATATTAACAAGGCTTCAATACTATCAAAGACGTTAAATTGAAAAACCAACCTTATATCCGCATCATTGTGCCTCGTTTTCAACAGTATCTGGTAATTCAACAGTTTCCACAGCGAATCATCAGCAGTGGCCACAGCAAACTGCGAAATGCACGGTATTAACAACCCTTCTGCTCTAGTCTTAAGGTCCTGGATGCCTCCAAGCGTATTTTCCAGCTGGTCAACCACTGGTTGCATCAGCGTTTCAAATCTGTCTTTATTCAGGAAGTTCTGGCTGTCATACAAGAAGACGACATGCAACGTCTTGATGATGTGCTTGACGAGAACGATGCATTTGTCTTCAGATTCAAAGAAGAATTCTTCTGTTTTACTGCTGTTGCAAGAATCAAGGAGTTCCGCTGCGTTCTTGATGAAGTGTCCAGCAAATAAGACGAACAAGCCCTTTAATTGGTCTGCAATGGCGCTGCTCAGTCTAAAACACAAAACTTAATTAGTAGCAGAACTTAAAAGCAAGAATAACTTGCAAGTTATTTAAAGCCATTAACTTAAATAAAAAAAGTGTAGATGCACAGTTACGACCTAAAAAATTACTAACGGTTCCAATACTTGAAAAAGGATCCGTTCTAGTTAGGAATAGTAGTAAATTTTACGAGGCGTAAGCTAAAAACGACCGACTGACGACCGATGACAGCTGATATGGAAATTAATTATGGAACAGTATTAACGACTCGTACTCGTAAGGGAGTCATTGTTGACACATTACGAATAGTTAAATGTTGGAACCGGGCATAAGCCAGGCTTCAAACAGTATTAAGCCTTCTTTTACTATGATACGTTCGTGGCCATTTCCGCACTCATCTCAGTCACTTAAGGTTTAAATTAGATTAAACTTTATGACACATTAGGTCTTCGTTCGCAATACCTGTGTTGATTTAAAGTCTCCTATGAATAGTCAACAGCACGTGAAGGTTAACACTTGCATTCTTCACTTCACTTCGATATTAGTTCTTACGCCAAGAAGATAAGGGCGGTGCAATGTCCAAAGTTTATACAGGGGACAATAATTTGTTCATATTTTGAGTAACTGTGCATCTACAAAATATTTTATCAAAAGCCATTAAATTACCTGTAAAATGTTATAGCCCTATCCTTTTTCCCTTCAACATTGGTCCGTATAGCCCAATCGTAAATCTTGAAGTAGAAAGGCCTAAAACTGGTTTCCGATAGCTTCAGAACCAGTTTAACCAGTGCATTAACCACTTCATCCTCAGCTCTGTCTATAACTGCACCATCCACGTTCTTGTCCACAGCATCGCTTCTCAGCTGCAACGCTGACAGGAAGAATGTAGTCAAATCTTGTTGAAGAGCGGTAAAATCAGCAGTAGTAATGTTTGAGAAACTCTCTGCCAAAACTGACATGACAGGTCCAATCGCGTCATAGTTCTCTTTCTCCAGCAACAACTGATGAGTCTCATTTGCAACTGGTATTAAAACTCTGGGCGGAATCGAGGATGCAATCTTCTTCTTAATATTCACCAACTTAGTCACAATAGCAGACACTTTACTGCATTCCTGATCAAACTTTTGCCATTTAGAGAGTAAAATTGCGTACTCATACAATATCTTCTGTAAATACGGACTCAGGAATAACGGCAGACTTTCAACTATTTTCGATATAGCAGTCACTGTACTCAACAAAATAAGTTCTGGAGTTTCGACTTTGCGTTGCTTTTTCAGTACTTTGATGAGAGCTGGCATAAACTTTCTCAGGCTAGCTAAAGCGTGTGCCTTTAGATTACTGCACAGTTCTGCCAAACATAAGACTACCGAAGCCATGACGTTTCCAGTAATGTTAGGATTGCAAGTGTATTCTGTGACAGTTTCCAAAACCGATTTAAATGGTTCTGGGTTTTCAGACGCTAACATCCTCGTTAGCAACTTTAAAGACAGTAAAGCAGTCTGCTGATTAAGCTCCATTTCCTGTGCAGCTATTTCACCTATATTTTCATCTCTAACTTCAATCGTTTTGATGATATCCAATAACGCTGGCAGCAGAGAAAACATGAGTTCTTTGTCCACATCATTGAACATCTCTGGGCTAAACTGAATTTTGGAGTTCAACAACTCCATTGATTTCCTTCTGACAGCTTGCAATGTGTGTTTCAATAATCCCCGCACTACAGATAAGAACATAGGCGCTGATAGAAGATTGTTCGTATGGTCCAAAAGATCGTAGCTGTGATGCAACATCACACGCCAATACTTAGCAGTCTTCTCATCTCTGTATTTAGAAATGTCCTGGATGAATGTCAAAATGTTGATGACGTAAGTCTTGTAATGGGCCTCCATAGTTTTAACATCAGTCGCCTGACTGCTATGCTGAATGAATCTAGACGACGCCAAGCAATTGTTCATGAACGTAATGATCACATATTTGTACTGCCGTAGTTGTACAGCTGAATGCCCAGTAACACTAAATATGTCGCTAGGATCTACGTCAGTCTCCATACAATATTCATCTTTCTGCAGCGGCAAAGATTTGATATACACCATCAGCTTGATGAAATTTTCCATACAAATCTCTGGTGGAAATTCGAGCAAGATACTCTGTCCAAAATCAAGCCTATTCATGGGAGATTCCTGATCAGCCAGAGTCCTGTTCGTTTGCTTATCTTTCTTCTTGTCGTCGTTGAAATGGGCAATGTGAGTTTCCAGCAATAAGCCAAGGAAAACCCATAGGAAATGATTCGGTCCTAGGGTTTCTATCAACTTTTTGTACAGCGGCAGACGCCGATGCTCTGGGACATCCAACACTACATCAGCAAATGTTCTTAAAACAGGAACAATACGCTTTTGTAACTGTTGTCTCTCTTTCTCCGTGTATTCTTCGACATCCCTATCCAGTTTCACAAGGATAGGAATTAAGGTCTCTATGATCTTGATGATAATTTGGAAACTATAAGCGTCGTCATGTCGAAGAACAGACGACCCCATGAATGTGAAGATTTCCATCGTATGATGCAGCACTTGTTCAGGCAACATGTGAGCAGCATCAGACAAGAGAATAAGAGCGTGATGATGAGTCTGCGGATTTTGCGTCCCTCGAATACACTGAACTACCAGACCCACTTTGAAGTGAGACTTCAGCAATTTCATTTGCTCCTTGTCACTATTATCGACAAACTTCTTGCAATAATACCACAACGACGAAAGAATAAGTTGCTTAGTATATTCGACGTAAGACTGTTCCTCAAATCTCAAACATTTATTCAGCAGTTCAAATAATAAAGACACAAATGTACCATCTACAATCATCTTCTTTTTGTTCTGCACATACTCCAGCAGAGTGACTCCCAACTTCCAAGCATCTGTTTCAGTCAACTGGTAAGACAGCATTGAAGAAGATGACTTTTTCTTCTTTGACACATTCTCAGCAGGGTCTACTGCATGTAACATTATCTCAAGAATGGGTTTGAAATCTTTTAGTTTTAAATGGATTTTCTTCATCACTTTAGCTGCTGTGCTTGATATTGTAGGATTGCTGCCGAAAGCGCCAGCATATGCAATAAGCTCCACCAAATCTTTTCTCACATCATCAGGTACTTTCTTAAAGACATCTTCATCAATTTGTTTCATTATCAAAATGCATGGACTTGTAAAAGTTTGTCCTTCTTCTAAAATACATTCTCTGTACTCTTTCAATCCTAAAGCTATAGAGTTCCAAACATCTTGTTCAGTAAAAGTGCTAACTGTAGTCTCATTTATTTGTCTGTAAACTTGTTTGAACAAATTGGATTCATAAATATTGAAAGATAACTTTGAATCAAGCTGATTTTTTTCAAGTTTCTTTTCTAAAGCACTCAGTGAAGGTACTATACAGGGGAAGGTACTGGCACTGTTAATACTGGAAAGCAGTTGTAAGAAGCTAGACGAGATATGTGGTGGAGTGTCTGAAGTGAGAATATTGGTAAATTTCACAAGACAATTCTTTCTAAATATCTTTTTAGCTGGTGATGATTGAGACAAAATCGTACTCAATACTTGTGGTATCTGTTCATGATCTAACAAAAGTTCCTCTTTGTGTTGAATAAGGTCCTTCATCAGTTGTACATAAGGTTTGGACAACTCTGGTTCAAAACTTATTAAACGATTTATTGAATCAATAGCACATTGACGGATTGCTGTAATAGGATTGTTTAAATTAAAAAGGAGTGTCAAAATTAGCACGTCTGAATCATAAAGCCAGTCAGTTTCTTGAAGGGAAAAGTAATTGTTTAGTAATTTAAGGCTTCTCAATTGGAGTTCTGGTCCAATCACATCTTTAGGATCGGAAGCATATAATATGTGTCCACAAGCAAAGTTAGCTACAAACTCAAACTTCTCCTTCGAAGTTTTGAAAAACTTTTCTAATAGTTGCTGCAGTAATTTCACATAACTTTTGTCATATAAGGGGATGGCACATCCTGTAATGCAAATTTCATACAACCTTCGCACTAAAATTGTCTCAGAGTTTTCACATACATTACACCACGGTTTGGGAAGATCTCTCACACACATATCCTCAATCACTCTTGAAAAAATAAATTCAACAACTTCAAACAAGATTTTATCTTGACTCAATAATTTTATAAACTCTGGTGCGACCTTGCTGGAGAAGGGCTGGGCTTCTGAGCCACCAACTATAACTCTTTTCTCATCTTCAAGTGATTCCAAAAACAAATTAAGTGTTTCTGTTATCTCTTCAATAGTTGCTGTTTTAAAAGAGCATGTCTTTAATAGTAAGCACATATATACATCGAGAGTGTTACTTTTGTTCAACTGATTAATGTCGAGTAGATTATCAAAGTTCATACATTGTTCAACAAATAATGCATTGAAAGTACGCTCAGTCAACGCTTTATAATCGTTTTTGTTTAAAGTGCTAAGATTCTTTAGTTTTTTAGACAGTCCAAACTTCTGTCCCCAAGATGATTTTAATATATTCCATGCTATGTTCGCTGACTTATCATCGTTAGGAAACAAATGTGGCACCAGTGCTAAGAATGTTTCTTGATTGACTGGAAGCATTTTTAAAGAACAAAACTTTTCTATTGCTGTACTGATAACTTTTTTCCAACTCTTAGAACTTTTTGTAACAATGTTGACAAAAACATTAGTCAGGTCTATTTCGTTCAGGGATTCGTTCAAATATTTAGTAGGTATTTGCAAAGCTGCTACTACCACATCAATATTATCATCATTGAATCTATTCACAATGGAATCTTTTACAAAGTCTGCATTCTCAATTTTTAGTGCATCAAACTCTTTGCTAATATACTTTACAGCTTCAACTCTCAATTCAGGATTGACATGGTTCAAATTTTCAAAGAGATATGTACCACCAACTTTATGGGCGACAGACGGCTTAAAACCTAACACTTTGGAGAGTTTCAATCTTCTTTTAGCAGCAGCTTTATTTTTGGAACTCATTTCTTGCTTGATGACTTTGTCAAACGCTTCAGGATATTTGATTTCCAAATTTTTAAGTAATAATGAGTACCATTCTAAAATCTTCGAGGAGCAATCAAGATCGTCATCTATTATTTCTATATCACTTCCATCTTCATCATCGAATTTCATGGATTTCTGTGTCTGAAATGCATCTAGGACACACCTGGAAAAATAACAGAATAAGTTTAAAGAAATTGAATTTATCACATTCACTATTTAATACTAGCTGTTGCTCACATTTTTTCGAGAGACTAAACATCCTATCTGCTAGTTTAGCAGCTACAATATATAGCTTGACATACTAATGTCATCTCTCTTTTTACAAAAAATCATCCAAATCCGTTCAGTTCAATGACGATTCAAAAGTGTTACATGTAACCTACTTGAATAAAGAAATATTTGAGTTTGAGTAATTTTTGCATGTCGAGAGTAACAAATACAAGACATCTATGTAGATCTCCATGCATACAGACAATCTTATTTTCGCATTTGCAATATTAGTAGGAAATAGGATGATTCATGCTCCATTTCAATTGCAGGATTTCAGTAGACTCTTGGCACCAGAACATTTGCTCATGTGGTACCAAAATAAACAGTAAAAAAATGCTAATGTAAAAGAAGATTAAAAAATGTTTGGACTTGAAGCATTATTTATGTACACTAGATATAAGCTATATTGTATATTTTTTGCATAATTACAGACTTAATTGTAATTTTTGAAAGAGTAACTTTAGAGTTACTTTGTTGTTCTTTTCCATAACAGTGGTTTAACTTAATTTTTTGTTGGTTTAAAATTAAATGCTTTTGTAAATTTTATAGCGATTAAATCATTTTGTATTCTATTCTATATTGTCAGGATATTAAGGGAAGATGCAATCCCCCTGAATTTTCTATCTCACTAACACAATGTGTTAGCATAGTAAAGCTATAACTGGATTGTGCATTTTGAATAAATAACAAATATTTTTAAGTATATTTTACTAGGGTTTCATAACGCACAGGTACAATGAGGCCCTACAAATAAGACTGCTGCATGTTTGTCTGTCACTAGCATCATTCAACTATCTAACCGTCACAGTTGTAGTTTCTATTTAAGCCATTCTAACAAACTCTATAAAACAGATTGAAATATATCTTCTAGGGATACTAATATTAATACTACTACCTACATACTCGTATAATTTTATGAATACTAGTAGGTACATATAAGGGTTCCCATTTCATAAGTTACACTTGGCTTGTTTTTAAACACATACATAACTTAAACTATAAACAAAAAAATTTAATAACTCACTTAACAATTGTTTCAGGTTGCTGGTTTTTCAGGTCAACTTCATCAATCAATATTTGTGGATGTCTGCTGAATCTCCTGAATTCCTCATTATCACTCTGTATGATTGGTAGGATACTTGAAAGAAAAGCAACCACAAATGGCTGGATATTCTGTTTTCTTTCCACGGACCTCTTCAAATGCCCACACAAATTATTCATTATATCCACTGAGATATCGTTCAAAATTGTGTCCGACATCTTTGTTATATGTGTCTGATGAGCATACAACATCGTTATCAGTATGGCTACATCGTGGGTCATGTCAAATTCAGTGGTAAGTAAACGATCAACAATTTCATTCAGTGTATCTTCTTTTAATGTCGCCTTTGTGAATAAGAATCCCATTATGATATATGCTGATGAACGGAAATCAACAATGGGTGACTCAATCGCCTTAAATAGCGTAGGAAGAAGCGCATTTATTATGGCCTCTGTGACTTTTTTACTACTTTCAATAACACCTAATGCAGTCTGGCAGAAAAATGCAAACAGAGTGTTCAACTGCGTTGCTCTTTCTCCAAACTCTTTCACATACTTCAGTGTCATTTTCGCCAAAAACTGCAACGATGTAGTATTGGAAACGCATTGGTTGTACCAGACTTGATTTCCAAGAGGCACTCCTTGTTTCTGAATAGGTTGCAGCCAGTTCCATCTGTTTGAGGTGGACTTAATATCCATTATTTGGATGAATCGTATGAATATTTTCGAACCATGATAAGGAAGAATAAGGGTCATAATTGCGTCTTGATTGTACTGGTGTATTTGGTACCGGTTGACGAGCCATTCCAATGCTTTGTGGGACGATTGTAGGAGGAAGTACGGAGAGAGTTGCAATAAAAACTTTTCAATCGTTTGATCTAAGTTTTGATTCACCTCCTTGCTCTGGACTGCTCGTTCAAAGTCTTTGGACGCAAGGCTGAATAAGGAATCTTCGTAGACGCGGAAACCTTCGTATAGCGATATAAGTTCGTTGAGTCCGCTCAATCCAATCTCATAAAATGTATCTCTGTCCTTAAGTCCTGCCTCTTTAGGGTCGAAGAGAAGGGATGTCTTCTTTTTGTCTTCTTTGTAAATAGCAGACTGAGGAGCGGCTAGCTTTTGCAGCTGCTCCGCTAGAGATGTTGCTGCCATTGTATTTTCAACTGAAAATTAAAAAAAAACAGTAAGTACGATATTGTATTTATAACCCTCTCGTAAGTTTACATCAGTAACAAACAACACTTACTTAATAAAAAGTACTTAAACTGCTTATCAACAAACTTCACTGAACAATTGTTTAAAGTAATGTCTATGCTTTGTTACTTGCAAACATTTTACGAATTAACTTTAAACGAAAATAGAAACAACACCGCAAACACGTGCAACACCGCGTTTTTGTGTATATGTGACACTGACATGACATTGACAGTATTGACACTTGTAATAAATAACTTTAATAATTTATTAATTTAAAAAATCAGTTAAATAGATATACCAGCAACATATTTTAATTTTTTTGGGTAAACCCAAAATCTATTTCCAGACACGTCCGTATGAAAAGTTTGCAAATAATTACAGTGTCTACTTTCATTTGCTAGACTCTAGTAGGCCTGAACCTTGCTAACTTGCGGTTAGCTCAGTTGGTAAGAGCAGCACGCGCGATACGTGAAGGTCGTGGGTTCAATTCCCGCACCGCAGGGGGAGATAAAATTTTTCTGTTTCTAATATCTAGTAGGCCTGATTATATATTTATTGAGGCCAAAGCCTTGGTGATAGACGAGCAGATAGCGGAGTCTTAATATTAAGATCCGATTTTACCCTCTAGGTAAAAAACCCTTAAGACCAATTCCGTACAATGTGTGTACAATCCGTTATATGTTTTTGCACAGACATATATTAATCATGTTTTTGTCATCTTATGCGAGAAAGATTGACTATTGACGTGATACTATTTCACGGAAAAATAGTCCAAAGCTGTAAAATTAAAAAAGTTGCCAAATTGACAGTGACATTGACTTTTGGCGATTTGTTTTCTAGTTTCGTTTGGTTTCGTTCGTCTCGTCGTTTATCGCAAAATTTTCGTCTTATCTTCCTATAATTTACGTAAATAATGTCCTTAGAATTGTTTAGATGACCATTGCTGACGCAAAAGTCTGTCCTTGCGCAGATTACAACACCCTACGACTTAAAGCACGTTTTGTTTGTATAGCAGTGTATCATCAGCTGTTTTGTTGAGAGATCTCTTTGTTCTCCCAAGACTTTTTTATTGCAAAAATGGATTCAAATTTCGGAAAAACTTATTACTTGGTTGGTTTTTTAATACTTCTTGTTGTGAACTCTACATTTTGCTACAAACCAGTGGTTTTAATTCATGGAATCATGACTGGCAGTGGAAGCATGGAAATGATATCCCATAGGATACAAGAGGTAAGTAGTGCTTTAAACGTAATGAACAATTTAACCGTTTTAAGTATATACATTTGTTGTAGAAAATAAACTCGGGGTACAACATTTCTTTGCAATCGTAGCCTAAGAAATAAGGCCTCTTGTGTTCGACTTTCGGAGACCTAAAAAAGTAAACAGTGGGTTTTCTATGGGAAATAATCATGTGTTTAGGACCTTAATTGCTTAAGTGCTTCTAAAGGTTGGGTTTTCGGTTTAAAATGAGGGGGTTGAGTGGTCCAAATTTGAGGCCTAAGTTTCAATTCTGCTAGAGGCAAATAAATATTTGTGTGATTGATATAGACATTTCGTACTTGTTATCATAAGCATCAAATAATTTACTTAGTCAATTTTTTTTTATTTATTTTAGAAACATCCTGGGACAATAGTTTATAATGTGAACAGGTTTGAAAGTTGGTCCAGTTTGGAGACCATGTGGCACCAAGTATTGGAGATTGGGTTGGATATAGCCAATATTTCGTCCCAACACCCTGAGGGAATTAATCTCATTGGTAAGGATCAAAAGTAAAAACACCAATCTAATAATAGCTTATATTTACATGCAAATGATTCCATGTTTTACACAAACATTTTAAAAATTGTCTTAATAAAAGGGTTACTACAAAATGGAAGAGTATTAAAACAAAAAAAAAATGTATATGGATCTATGATATCACACTTTGATTCTAATGTAATTTGTACATTTTAAGTAGGTATATGAAAAATTGTATGTTTAAAAGATTAAGTTATTTTCTAACTTACAAGATTTTACTTTACACATTACTAAGCCTGATGAGTGTAAATTTCAAAATAAATGTAATGTAATTATTGTTGTAAAAATAAAAATGTATGTTTTTATATTATTCCAGGATATTCTCAAGGAGGCCTTATTGCTAGAGGTATTGTGCAGACATTCGAAAATGTCTCCATTGACACTTTCATTTCGTTGAGTTCTCCCCAAGCTGGGCAGTATGGAGGTTTGTTTCAGTCTCTAACTATTATAATATTTACCTATTTATATTCTAGATAGTTTTCATATCCTTAGATGACAGACCATATACTCATATGCATGCATTTAGCCGTTTTGGTAAAAACATAAATTACAAAAAAAAGTTGTAAAATAATAAATAAAAATTATTTTTTAGGTACGTAAAATAGTTATTAACAAAAATATCATTATATAAAAACGAATACGAAAAGATTCAAGGAAAAGCTACAGCTTATGATGATATCGAAACTGGGCTCCCAGTGAATGCTGATTTACAAGCTTGGCTTGCTCTCTTGTATGAAGGTTGGGAGTTACAGATGTAAACTGAAAACCATTAGGGTAGATGACAAAAATTTCTGCACTGAAACATATAATTCTTATAACAAGCAAACAATAGTTTACTTTGACACATTGCATTAAAATTAAGGAGGATGTCACCATAAAAAAAAAAAAAAATTAGCACAGTTAGATATTAAAAATTTATGGCGACGACACACCACACCGGTGCGTGAAGAAACATCTTGCGGGCCAGTAAGGCGATGCTAACAAATGGGATATTACGGTATCAATCCCTTCTCATCGCGATGTTAACAGGTTAACAGATTTCATACTGAAATATCCTATTCTTCCTCTCTTGTTTACCATCAGGCTGAAAGGAGCCAATATACTCTGCTGTTATAAAATAAAATAAAAAATAAAACTGTCCACTGAACCTTGATGCAATGTATCTACATATCATTTATTCTTATTTATTTCATAGAGCAAAAAATAAGTTTTCAATGGTTTTCAAAAATCGAACTGGGGTAATAAATAGAGCATTTTTTTGTTACCTAGCCATAATCATCAAGTCACACAATATTATATTGTGTTACTTATTAAAAATGTATTACTTCCAGATGGCTTCTTGCATCTAGTGTTCCCTGGTTTAGTGAAGAACACAGTCTATGAGCTCTTTTACTCCCGAGTGGGACAGCACACCTCCGTGGGCAACTACTGGAATGACCCCTACCACCAGAGTCTCTATGAAACTTACAGTGTGTTCCTGCCTTATATAAACAATCATATTGGGTAAGTTTCGTTTATATCACTCACTTTAACTAGAGTAGAAAAATGAGTAAGAAATAATTGACGGACTACCATTTTCGAAGGCCAGTAGGCCTAGCATGCGTAATACGTCAAATTTCTTGCATGAGATTTCGAGGAACCTACACATTATGAGCTTTTTTTTTGGCGGGGGGAAATGCTTGGCGCACTGTACCATCACCCGAGGGAGGTGACGGCATGTGTGGGACTCTCCTGCCCTAAAAAGGGCAGGCCTACCCACTAAAAACCCCCGGGGGACCTCATCGCCTTAATGGTAATGCTGTGGCAAAATTTAAAAAACCACCACAACAAACACATTATGGGCTGAGGGCACAACATCCCTTTCTCACTGAAAAAGGAGCTTTCAAATATGATACATATGTTTTTATGTATATGTATTTAACAGATCGTTCACATTATACTCGATCCTTCTCGTGGTACCTACCTATCACTTCTCTTTGTTGTTTTTCCTCATAAATTTTTTAGGCATATGAAACGGGAACAACTGTAATGAACGCAAAATACAGCAGAAGAGAAAACTTACAGCTTATGTTTCTGAATTTCGCTGCTTATGTCAGCCGGTTCCATGGTGTAATGGTTAGCACTCTGGACTCTGAATCCAGCGATCCGAGTTCAAATCTCGGTGGAACCTGTCTTTTTGTTGTTATGTATTTTTTTCAATTTATTTCTTAAAGTTAAATGTTTTAATTTAGTAAATAAGAAAAAAAAAATAAAAAATATATATATTTTTTCATTTTATTTTTTTTTTCTCAACAAAAGTCATTTGAGTTAAACATAGGAACCTATTATAATATATATTTTTTAAAATGATTTCAGATCAGCAAAATCGAATGATTTCAAGAAAAATCTTTTGAGACTAAAGAAGTTAGTGTTGATTGGTGGACCGGACGACAATGTTATCACACCGTGGCAAAGCAGGTATTTGTTTATTTAATTAGATAAAAATTACAAGCATTCATTTAATATTTGCAATAAAATATAAAAAAAAAAAAAGTAATCCCGGACTCAATACCTACAAGCATTATCTACCAGTCATCCCCACAAATATCAGCAGAAAATAAAATATTGTGTGGATGTTTTTTACCCTTTTAAGAATATAATAATAGAAACCATCTTTATTCATGAAAGCTTTACAAAACCACTTAAGAATCATCAAACCACATCATGTCGACAAGAACCGTCAAGAAACTCGACACTTACTCTTCAAATAACAATTATTCACTATACTAGGTACTTAAAGTTAATATACAATGTTATATTTATATTTAATGAAATTAGATATTTTAAATCCATACATTTTTGTAATTAAAATAATCATCTATTTTATAGTAGCAAAGGGTTAATAAACAATTTTTTGTATGAGATTTAAATCTATGCAAGGGCAACTGGGAAAAATAAAAAACTACTCAAAGGATTTGGGTGAAATAATAACTAGATGATAACTAGATTAACAAATAGGATACTCTTCATCCCGAAATAACGCGATTGAAGGATTGAACGAATAATTTGTTCGTAATACTAAATTTTAAATAGTTTTTATCTATACTATCAATATGAAGTAGACTATCGATAGTAATCCATAGGCGACTCTAATAACTGGCACAAAAAAAAACAAAATGTCTTCGGTTTTTGAACGTGTTTTTTTTTATTTCCAGCCAGTTCGGCTACTACAACGGCAACGAGACGGTGATTGAGATGAAGGGCCAGGACATTTACAAGGAGGATCGCATTGGACTCCGAGCGCTCGACGAGGATGGTCGCCTGCGCATAGTGACAGTTCCAGGTGTGAACCACTTCAGCTGGCACATGAACGTGAGCATCGTCGACGACTGCTTGCTCCCCTACTTGGACTAAAACGGGTCAAGTACGAGTTGGTCTTGCGTTAGGGTTGCGTACCATTGATCTATAAAAACAAAACAAAGTTATGTATATTGTATGGGAGCCTTCGATTTGATATTTTCTAATTCTGATTTTTTTTGTATCCGCTTTTATAGCGGCAACAGAAAGATTTATGACTTTAAGACTTTCGCGTTTCATTTTGACATTTAAAATCAGTTAACGGGTAAAAAACTACTAAAAATGGTGACGTGTTTTGATTCGTTAACTTATTTTAAATGTTTTAACAGAAATATCGTCTTTCAGCTGTATATCACACAGAGAGATAAACGAACAGCGGACTCTATGTGATGAAGTCATATTTTACCCTTTTGGTACGGCTATTTACATTTCTAAAACTGTCAAAAATAAGAGGCTGGTTTAGATAGCTATTTTGAGGGGCCAAAACGAAAATGTACAGTTTCGTTTTTTTATGAGACATAAATTACATTGTCATATTTATAAGACACATCCTAATGCGTAGATTCCCAATTAGATCTATTGATAGCATTTATTGTGTTTATTGGTGAGTCGATAAATAATCTAGATGTATGATGCATTGTTTTGAGTTAGATGATTCCTGTGACATTTTATATTTACAATAATCACCCATTTATTCGTGAGAGACAGATATTTTCTGGCGTAGTACGAATTTCGTACGAAAAAGATACAAGAAAGGAATGAGAAAGCTGTGAGGCAGAGTTTATTGGATTATTTTTCGTGATGAAACCAAAAAATCCATTTTTAATAGTATTTATTTTACCATCACTATTTGAGACAAAATAAAGGTAAACGAAATGCCAGAATTTCCTTAAGGCTTATGGAACTAGGAATTATGCCTTTTTGTGTCTTGCACCGTGTATATGTAATTTGAAATATAATAAACTGTAAAACATATTTTATTATCTAACGAAATATTTAAACAGTATATTTAAAATGTACCTACCATATCATATAAATATAATGTGCGTCATGCATTATTTATTTGTCGTGATGTCGTATTTTTACGTCATTTTTATGATCTGAAAAGAATTATGTCGTAATAGATATTTTATGGTTGTCGTTTTTTAAGTAAGTAGCCAATTTTATTTTAATTGTTTGTATTTATGTTAAGCGTAAAATTATTCAATTGAAAATATAAGTGTGTGTGATTTTAGTTTTATATAAGATTTCATTTTTATAATCTTTAATTTTGAAGATTTTTATATTTTTTATCAAATGCTGATTGGGGATGTTTAAAATATTTTTGTTTATTTTTATTAATTTTTTTCGCAATTTCATTCATAAAATAATTCTCACGACATATTTGTCAAATAATAAATCTCAAGTCAGTTCAAAGGACCAGTGATATTATGTTTAGTTTTGTATGTTCCAGGATTTACAGTCTTTTAATAATAAGTTGTCCATTGAGGGCTTAAAGCTAAGTAGCCTAAGATTGTGTATTGAATGTATTTAATACGAAAGTCAAAACATGCCATGCTCAAAAAAACCAAACATTGCTATATTGTAAGTTACACTGTGAAACAATGTTCTATAACTATTGTGTGCTCGAATTTATATTATATTCAGGGTTATCGTCGTATTTGACGTAACACCTTATAAATAAATTACTTCGTATTTTACAAAGGGGCCATCCATAAAGTACGTCACACGTAAAGGGGGGGGGGGGGAGGGGGTCGAAAAAGTGTGACATGGTGTGACAAGGGGTGGGAGGGGTCCTAAGTTTCGTGACATCACATTTCAAAATCTAGAGGTACTAATCGCGTAATTTGAAATATTAATTAAACTAAAAAATATGTCCAACTCTATCTTTAGGGCAATACGGTTTAAATTGTATTGTTGACAAGTTCATAGTTCATAGGGTTCAAAGTCCATGGACTGAAGATGATTGAGTTACTTTTTCTTTATATTCATTAGTTAATTTTTATGCTATTGTTTCAAATATTTGATATTATGTTGATTTCATAAAAAAGTATTTAATTTAAATGGAAATAAAACTAATTTCGGAACTGCTGTTTTAATTAAATAATAAAAATTAGTGTGACGTACTTTATGGATGGCCTCAAAGTATCGAAAGATGATTAATTGAAGTTCTACAATATTGGGTATGGATTAGAAATTTACGCCCGGTTTCAATATTTTACGATTCGTAATGTGTCAACAATTACTATCCGTTTTCTGCGAGTCGTTAATTCTAATTTAAAATTTACTTTCCATATAAACTGTCGTCAGTCGTCTATTGGTCGTTATTAGGTTACGCCTCGTATAATTTATAACTATAACGATTCGTTTTTCAAATATTGGAACAGGGCATTATTAATTAAGGAGTACTTTTTTAGCAGCAATGACAGAACCAATAAAATAAGAAGAAAATGGTAAATGGTTTTGTTTAAATAATTAATTATCGTGGCTTATATTCATTTTCTTGGGTCCATGTTAAAAAGTTGTTATAAATGTTTCATTACAAAGAGAACTGTTTATACATACATTCGACTGTATGGCATTTAGTGTCAAGTGAGTAGTTTTATATAAATAATCGCGGGTAGTTGTAATTTTACCTATTTGAAATATACTTTTGTATGATTCAGTTGTGGTTTCATTTTGGATATATACGGTATGAAGTCATGATCAGAGTGAAGTAATATTGCTATGTAAAGGTATTCGGTTTTGTTTGTTATAATATTTAATGACTAATTGATTATGAGAAAATAATAAAAAACCGGCCAAGAGCGAGTCGACCGCGCGCGCGTAGGTTTAGGTACCATTATCTATTCAACATCATTTATTTTTGAACTTAATATGCTGTGAATATTTCAAGCACAGCACCAGATAGACTGGTGCTGTTATTTAACATCGAGCACAAAATACTGCTAAAAATCATGTTAGGTAGTTGTTTGGGAGCCCTCCTTCAATATTGATTTAATTTAAATTTAATTATTTATTTTTCTAGCAAATATACAATTACATATTCTGTGCATATTTCAAGCGTCTAATAACAGTTTTTATTAATATCGAGCAAAAAGCAAAAAATGGTGTTCGTTGTATGGGAGCCTTCCTTAAATAATTATTTTGTTTTTAGTATTTGTTGTTCTAACGGCAACAGAAAGTCATAAACTGTGAAATGTCTACTGTCTAGCTATCACGGTTCTTAAAAGACAGCCTGGTGAGAGACGGACGGACAGACAGCGAACGTTTTTCCACTTTGGGCACGGAACCCTTAAAACCACACTTTAATTCCTGAACTTTCGATTTATTTTCAAAAACAATAATTTTATTTTCTTTTGTTATTAGCAGTACCTACTATGTACTACGTCCACTGCAACGTAAATTGCTGAATTTGTTGCGTTATTATTTTCGTCAGCAGTTGTGAAAGTCAAGAGAGCGTCGTAACATGATTGCAGTGGAAATGAGTCACGATTCTCTTGTACTTATCCTCGTTTGCTATTCTCTTATCATTTCCGCTTCAGTTATCAGATCGCTGGGATTTCCACGTAGGTAGCTAACATACCGTACAATTTGTATGACTAAAAATTTAAGGTACTCAAGGCTTGTATCAACTAGGCCTGCCCAAAACAAACAAGATTGACCTCATCCCACCTGATGTTAAGTGTTAATGAGGGGCGACAAATACAGCATAATAAATCTGTTACTGGACTTGTGGCCCTTACCTTGAAGGCTTGACCTCCGCTCCTAATGAAGCACTCCTAACGGAGCTCGAAGTGATTGTTATTTGCCTGCGGTCTTCTGCAAGGTATTTCACCAGTCGTGCTGCTCCAGTTCGAGCGATTATCGCTATGCCCTACCTCTCTTAAAACTTTTGTCTAAGAACTTTCTATTTCTTTTTACTTTATTGTTAGATAATTATACATATTTTATGCTCAGGCTGGGACCTTCGGACCAATCACTATGTTTTTTTTGTCTTTTTTTTTGTTAGTTTACTTCTACTGTAGGTACCTATTATAATAGGTACATACAAATAATTAGTTGTTCGTGTCACTTTTATGTCTCTGTACTGTGTATTGATTGTGTGTGCTAATTAATAAATTCTTATTCTTAATCCATGTTGTAGTAATCTTACTACTAGATAGTAGGTAATCAATGTCCAGTTAGCTCGAAGAAATAGTAGGTACTCTAGTGATAGGCAGTGGGCTAGTAGACTAGGGTAGGTATTTGTGTTCTGAAGTCGAGAGTAGCGAGTTCGATTCCAGGTTACCTTTCCAAAGTTGGTGTATAATTTTTCATATACGAGCATTGAAGATGATAAAGTTCATTAGTAATTTACATTTTTTATTATCTACCACACAATGGAAAATCATTTGTCCTAGATTTATTCATCCCATTGTTCATTATTAAAAATATATATATCTATAATCTAGCGACCATTTAGTTAGTAGGTAGTGTTGTGTTTTAAACAAACAAACCTTATTATTGATTGGTCACTTTGAAAGTGTACTTATGAGTACTTCCCCATCAATTTATTGCAAGTGGGTAAAAAAAGTATCAATGCAAAATGATATCAGATAAATATACATAAATAACATTTTTATTTAGAAATGAAATGGTTTGATTGCGAATTTAGTAGTGACGTGCGCCCAAGGTTTTTGTTTTTATTTCTTCCCAGGGTCTACTCCCAAAAACAAAACGAACAAACGAAAGGTTTCGTTTTTGAAGATTGATCAAAATAACTTTTGTAACCACGTGGTTTTTGATTTGCATAAATAATATCTTGTTTTTTGATAACGCTTTATTGGCATTTGAAGTGAGTTCGGGCACAATACGAAGCAATTGACATTACCCGTTTCGCGGCGAACCGCGCGCCATCTATTGAACGCATTTGGCATTAGCTCGTGCTAGCGCAGCACGAGTGTGCGGTGCTAGTACGAGCTAATGCCATGTAGTACTAATACATACATGTCATGCTGTGCAGAGTAATTTTGATTTAGAGACAGCATTGCGTACGTATAATTTATTATATCTTACTACTTTGTAATATTAGTAAGTACCAATAGATTATCAATTTTGTATTTTATTCGTTACATACATACAAACATATCGATGGTCCCAACGAATAAACGTTCAAACGAAAAACTACTACTTTTCAGGAAACCATAAAAACATTTGAAATCACAATACTTTAATGTCGTAATGAATAGATATATTTAATGTATAATTATATTAAAGGTTAAAAATATTTCAGATCATATATTTTTTAAGAAAATAAAACTATCGATTATCACAGTATTCAAGAAAAAACATATAATTTTATTATTCTAATGAATAATATGTGACTTGTTAACAGAAATGTATCACTGCACGTTTATTCGTGTCATAAATGAAGCATAAAGAAGTGTAGTAAAACAATACACGATTCTACAAATTAGTAAAAGATAATAATTCTACATTAGGATAGCTGTATTAAAATTTTTGCGATCTGTAATGAAGCATAACTAATAAAAGTAGCTTCCATTTTTACACGAATAATCGTGTCTTTTTTTGTGTAGGAGTTATTACCCAAAGGAAAGGTTAGACACAAGCGGCAGATTGATTTAATACGTTTATTTTGGTGTACTCAAAGAAACAATTAGATTCAATAGACGCATGTTTTGTTATTCATGTTATATGAAGAAATTTAATTTCCCTACAATAAACGAATTTTGTGCTATAATAGTCTTATTTTAAGTCCAAAATTTACAAAAAAAAATTTCTATGCCATAAAAACGAAAAAAAATTTTTGGGCAAGAGCTCTTGCACGTTTATTCCTTGGGGCCATCGATATATGGGGTGTAATTGAGCGTTTGCAGCGTGTATGCTAACCGACCTTTCAAAAGGTTGTGTACATGAAGTGCAGAACTGCAGACGGTACACGCATCCTCATCGGTGGCTCCAAGTAGCTGTGGTACACACAACGATCACACCCCGGCTTATTACGTCGGCTTGTGAGCTAAACCCGATGAGGAATCCTGTATGCTTCGGTTGGCAGGTCTTGCGGTGGAACCTCCTGCTTTGTGTACAAAGTCTAACTCGGCGGTAAAGGCAGTCCACACTGATAAGCATAGGGCAAGCTGATAGGGCAGAGGTCCAGTTTCATACAGACTGGGCTTTGTCCGAGGCTTGCACTTGGACGGCTCTGGGGGTGTAGTTGGTACATCGTGGTCGCTTTCACTCTACACCGGGGAGATAAAGAGGATTCGGCAGCACCTTAGTGACAAAGGTGGCCTGTTTAAGGGGGTACTGCTTTGCCTGCTCAGCCGGGGAGGGGGCTAGAAAAGATGCCCTAAAGAAATGTTCACCCTAACCCACACGGATGGTAGTTACCGCGGCTGCCTCCGCATCGTTTCACTCGTAGTCGACGATGCAATAAAATACGGTTTTTAAAATCACCTAATATGACTTCAGGCGCGTAGAACATGCTAACCCTACTTGATCACAACTCCAACACCTATCCAGAACGGAAAACCGCAATTGTTCTCGGGTACTTAGCAATTCTCCGAAGAATTAGCGCGCAGTATCAAGAGTGTACGTCCAATCGAGCTGGTACTCTTGTTGGGCGCCAAAATGGCTCAAGACTATGAAGGCTGGCTTAAAATCTAAGGCAGAAACGGAGTGGGTAACATGAACTAGAATGGACAGCTACTGCTCAATTTATGTGCACAAATTCTTGCTATTACAAACACTTTGTTCAGCCTCCCCGCGAAGCATAAAACTACATGGAGCACCCAAGGCCCAAATATTAGTATCTAATAGACTATGCGAAAGTACGGCAAAGAGACGTTTCCCAAGTCCTAATCACCCGCGGGATGCGTGGTGGTCACTGCTAGACTGACCACAGACTTGACGTTATAAAACTACGTCTTTGCTTCCGGCGTCCTCGCAGATCTGGTCCATCCAAGTCTGCATGTTTAAACGGTATTAGGCTTATGAATCATGAGACAATGAAGACATATGCTGAAGCGCTAACAATCAGTTAACCGTCTGTAAGCCCTGAGAGCAGTGATATCGAAAAGAGCTGGTTGGCTATATCTTCTCATATCTTAGACACGGCTAAATTCACTCAAGGGCTAACAACCAAAAACATGAAAATTGGTTTGTTGAAAACGATAAAGTCATAGTTAGCGCAATCGACAAAGCAGAGCAATTCACCCTGAAAGTGTTGTGGAAATACGACGAGAGTAACCTGAAGTTTCGTCGACTATCTTGGGAAAGGATCGGTGGTGGCAAGACAAAGCTCACTACATGCAGTGGTTTCCTGACACAAACTAGCTTGGGGTGTTTTACAGTGAGGTTCGAAAGTTGATTAGCACGATCCCCTTTTCAAAAGCTCCTTTGAAACCATCGAATGGTGAAGGACTTCTCAAAACAAAGGAGAAAGTGCTCGAGTAATGGATGGGACACTTCAACGCTCTACTCAACGTGCGCTGGTCTCTTGACTTTGAATATGTTCTGTTGATATCTGAACTCCCCACTCTAGCTAAGCTGGATAAGCCGCTGACACTTGCTGAGATTGTTCTTGCGGTCAGTTAACAACTAAAATAGCGCGTGGTTGGTATCAACTTGATACCGGGAGAGCAACTACTTAAATCCGGTGGTGACGGGTTTCATTCGGCTATATGGAGCCTTTTTGTACTTTGTGGGAAAAAGACCAAGTCCTAGCATTTTTACAGTTTCTCGCATTGATCGATTGCACCTCTTACCGGGGTATTATACTATTATCAGCCCCTGGGAAAATCTTTGCCAGAGTACTCCTAAACCACACCGAAGAGCACCTGCCTGAAATCCAATTTGGATTTTGGCCTGATCGGGGCACGTGCAAAGCTAATTTTTCAGTGCGTCATCTTCAAGAAAAGAGTTGACCTCGAGAAGGCTCTCGATGGCGTGCCCCGGAAAGCTCTCTAGAAGGTGCTAGGGAAGCTATGATGCACGGAGCAGTTCTGTCAACGACGAATAGTCTCGACTTTTTTCCCCGTCACCTGTGGTATGAAGCAAGGGTATGTACTAGCCTACACTATCCGCGCTGTATTTTGCATTGGATGTCAGGGATGTCTCAAGGACTTCTTCGAAAGGTTTTCGCATCCGGTTCCGCACTCAGGGCTTGCACGAACGTGTTACACACGCTATGATTAATGAGATCTTGTACGTAGATGACCTTTGTTTCGTGGCAGAATCCCCAAAACCCTGCAGCAAATCATGTCGGATTTTCACCGTCTTGCCAAAAATTTGGTCTAAAAATAAGTATCAAAAAGAGGAATGGCTGTCGAAGGACGTTAATGGTCGCGAGACACTGAAATGAAGACTTGGTGAGGACTAGTTGAAGCGGGTTGACAAATTCCACTACCTGGGAGTACAATAACACCCAAGTGCAACCTCGATGCTGAAATAATAAGCAGAATTAGTGCTGCAGTCGCGGCATTCAGTAAGCTAAATTCAGAGGTCTTCTGCTCTCAAGACATCAAACTTGCTACCGTCAGGTATACATGGCGATCATGATCGGTCAATTCCATCTCAGATGCCTACTGAAGATTATGATTGGCTTTTAGCCACATGCGACCACATTTTCTTAATAGGTGCATCGTACGAAAAATAACTTCACGTACATACTTTGAAATGATTGTACTTGTGAGTCTTACAAAATGTCGTTGTAAAAATTGCAAAAATTAAAAATTAAAAACTTTATTCTGTTTTCTCCATAGTGGGGGTAAGGTCCTGAGTGTATTAATTCTTACTAGACTCCAAGCGGTCAATCATACCCCTATGACAATGTATGACATTATTTGCCGTCTCTGTGATTGCACTTACTCTATTCATTATTTTCCGATTCGGTTGTGATATTTCGTTGACGCGCGTTCAATACCGCGTAATGACATTTTCCCGTAAGTTCTAATTTAGATTGAAATAATATGAAATAACAGACCACTTTAATCTTTATGGCAAATGCTACATACGCGGTATTGCACGCGCGTCGACGATTTGCATTTTTGAGTTTCTCACTTGCCTAGAAACGTATAAATGATCAGTTTGGCTATTGTAAATAAGTAAAACCGGCCAAAAGTGTGTCGGTCCACGCTCAGTGTAGGGTTCCGTAGTTTTCAAAGCATCACAATACTTAAGTATCCTTAAATTACAACTTTAGTTAAAAAAATATTTTTTCAAAAATTTCAAAAACGATTAAACCCATCAGGTTCAAAATAATTTTCCTAGAAAGTCTTTATGCAGTTCTATATTCCAGATTTTTTTCATACTTTTTGACTTATGGTTCAAAAGTTAGAGGGGGGGGGGACACAATTTTATTTTCTTTTGCAGCGATTATTTCCCAAAATATTAAAAATATAAAAAATGATCTTAGGAAACCCCTGTTCATTTTTAAATACCTGTCCAACGATATATCACATGTTGGGATTGAAATAAAAAAAAAGTCACACCCCAATTTACGTGTAGAGGGGGTACCCTAAAAAACATTTTTTTATTTTTTATTTTTGCACTTTGTTGACGTGATTAATATACATATTTGTACCAAATTTCATCTTTCTAGTGCAAACGGTTTCTGAGATTATCCTCGGACGGACAGACAGATAGACAGACATGTCGAAACTATAAGGGTTCCTAGTCGACTACGGAACCCTAAAAATGCAGCCTAAGCAGCCTCCCAACAAAAAAGTATTTTACAAAAAATATAATCTCAAAATGGAATTTGCGCAATTCGAGCTGCGTAAAGACTACGCGTGTAAACCAATTTATTTACTATTTTCAAAACACACAACTAACTGCCGTCACCTGTCAACACTACACATCGAAGCACCTGAACGGCAAACTTTCATATCTAAGAATTATGCAATTTAATCAGGCGTTTGTGTTTTAAATGAATTATTTTAATAACTAATAGATTGTATAAAAAACGAAGAAGGCGGCGACCTTTGGAATCACAATCCTAAAATTTTTTAGTAAAAATATTTTTTTCTAAATATATATTTACAGAGTTTTGGAAGAAAAATAATTTGAAGAAATCATTTTTGAACATTTTTTAAAAACGGTATAATTTTTATATATTCATTTATTTTAAAATTTCAAGAAGGCGGCGACCTTGTAAAATATCTGAATAAACGTACAAAAAGTGATTTAATGCTTAGAATTACTTGAGGTCGTCGTTGTAGTGAACAGAAATACATGAAGTTTCGCTAATTCTCTTCGTATTGGGCCTTATCGTCATCGGATCCGACATATTTCGTTTTTCGGAGTAGACGCCATGGGATAGGTACTTATTCAAAATGCAATAATGTAGGTACGTATGATATTTTAAAATTAAATATTAATTTAAATACTAGGTACCTACCAACTTGATATACTTAAACACTAGGTATGATATAGGGTTAAAAGATAGATAGGTATACGTTAGTGTTGCACAAAAAAAATAAAAATTAGTTTTACAGAAGAAAGTATAGATAGTTCAATTTAGGTGGTCTAATCCCTAGAGTGCGGTCTCTTCCAGACAACCTGTAAAGGAAATAGTAATCAAAGTCAAAGTCAATATTTTTTATTCATGTAGATTACATTTGTAATACTTATGAATCGTCTCTATACAATGCAAATGAAGCTACCTCCGGTTCGGAACCTATAACTAATGTCAATATGAAATGTTACTTATAGATAAAGGAAGTAGGATTTTACTCTGACTTTCATGATGAGAAGAGCCTGAGATTGCTGATAGGTAGCCTAAGTCAGTTAGATAAATACGGTCGACAGCATGTCAAGGTAAACTTAAGTACATTTCGATGTTAATTCTTATGCCCACGACATAAAATCGGTATAAAGTCCAAATTGTGTAGTCTAACATGCTTTTGTATGTACCTAATTACAGGTAGAATGAGGCGTCCAGTCGAAAAATAATATCCTGCTTAAATCCTGTTTTACTGGCAAATTCCTCGCAGTCCAGTCACCGGCTTCCCACAACTAGAGATCGCGGACCTGGGGCAACTATGCTTAAAAAACGCACGGTATTCGTCCACTTGCGCGGGCGCATGAGTCATGGCGTCCAGGTTTTTTCTCAGGCGGTCGGGACCTGCCGGGTTCGCAACGGGCAAAGAGTATTCTTTGAGTCACAGAATAGTTAAAGTAGCTATGATTTGGTATCAATACATTTAAGAGTTTTTTCTGATTAGTAGATAATTACACTGTTCTTACCTTTGTTCAAAGATTTTGTAGCTCCAAAAGTAGTTACATGGAAAATGCAAATAAATTATTTTTACCATGTGAATAGTGTCTATATCAATTGCAAAATAGGCCTAAACTGTCATAAAGTGTAATATCCTGCAAGTGTAATATAATTTTAAATCTTAAAGGACTAAGAAAATAAATCATTTTTGACACGTAGGTAATGTCTTGCCCGCGGCCACGGAATAATATAAGACTTTAAGCCTTGTTATGCTAGTGCCATTTTTAGGTCTTAATTGTTTTAAAATACTAGCTTTGCTCGCGACTTCGTTCGCGTGGACTACATCCTTTCATGGTCGGTTTTACCCCTTACTCCAGTAATATTCGAAACAAAAAGTAGTCTATATTTTAATCCAAGTTTCGAGCGATATTTGTGCCAAATTTCATATCTCTAAAAATAAACATTTTTCCATATAAACTTCCGTGGTATTACCCCCCTCCCCCCTTATTTTCTCATAAAAAGTAGCCTATTTCCGTTCTTGAGATTCAACGTATACATACCAAATTTCATTAAAATCGGTTGAGAGGTTTAAGCAGGAAAGCGTAACAGACAGACAGACAGCCAGACAGACAGACAGACAGAGTTACTTTCGCATTTATAATATTAGTAGGGATTGATCGAAGGTTCCTATTTATCTTCGACTTACGTTTTGGCGCTTGGTTTAGTGGTTTATGAAAGTATGATCTTGAGGTCCAATTTGATTCCCCGGTTAAACATAACATACTGCTTCGGTTTCCTGGTTTCGGTAGTGACCCTTGTTTGGCTAGCGACGTGTTTGAGCAAGTAGGTACCACTTATGTAACGATGACTTCATTTCAATGTCAGCGTCCGATGCTGTGCAGTAAGATATTAAGCTGACATTTTGTTCTGTGGGATAAGTTCGAGGAACCCGTTCAACCAACATCGTGAGTAGGTAATTAAGTTTACTGCGGCCTTACGATGGCGAATTTTGTCAAAATCTATCCATTTGTTCACATAAGTTAATCACGTCAACAAAGTGCAAAAATAAAAAATAAAAAAAAAATGTGTTTTTAGGGTACCCCCCTACACGTAAATTGGGGAGTGATTTTTTTTTTAAATTTCAATCCCAACGTGTGATATATCGTTGGATAGGTATTTAAAAATGAATAGGGGTTTACTAAGATCATTTTTAATATTTAGGGAAATAATCGCTCCAAAAGAAAATAAAATTGTGTCCCCCCCCTCTAACTTTTGAACCATAAGTTCAAAAAGTATGAAAAAAATCTAGAATATAGAACTGCATAAAAGCTTTCTAGGAAAATTATTTTAAACCTGATGGGCTTAATAGTTTTTGAAATTTATGAATAAATATTTTTTTATTGTATACCTACCCATGTCAAGTCAATGTTACACACAGATAGCCCATTTTTGTAACTTTAAATGGGGATACTTAAGTATTGTGCTGCACTGAAAACTACAGAACCCTACACTGAGCGTGGCCCGACACGCTTTTGGCCGGTTTTTTACCTTTAAGTTATGTAGTTTTGATGTTATGACATTTTTTAGTTATGATGCGTTAGCAAACTTTCAATATTTTAAAGAAACATAACTATTACATTTAAAATACATATATATATATATACTCTATATAATATACTCCGGGGAAAATTGTTTCGCCGAAGTTTGGTCACGTTTGGTAAAAATATCCCGGTACAGTCTACGTTGTAACAGTCATTGCTCTTACTCATATCGTCTTGCGACTCCAAAATAAACCTATCTGACCGCAATATGTTTACTAATACAAACGAGATTCAACGTAATTTATTTGGTCACAGTAATCGGCGCAGGCGCCGCGCGTGGCGCGTCTACGTCACTGTTTCTGTCTCACGCTAAATGAATCACAATATCAACAAGATTCTAACATGGATCCAAACAGTATTTGCCTTTGTATTGCTAACAACCTTGAGGATTTTTAAATCCTTAAAAAAACATTGTGATATTTAACAACAAGCGTAGGCCCTCCTTTTCCCTCTATGATAAACAAGATCTTTTCAACATGAGCAGAATCTCAATTATACGTAAAATTAAGTAGCTTTTAGCCAAATGTCCCATTTTGGACATTTAAACTGGAATCTAAAAAGTGATTTCAGAAATAGCGGGAAAGAGCCATTAATTTCCACGATTTAAAAACAAGAACGTGTTATTTATGGTAAGGTGTAACGGATTACTGAATTGTAGGCAGGTATTTTTTCTTTTGTACGTATGTTAGTCATTCCTAGATTAATTTTTTTTTTCTCATTGAAATTATATCAAGTGTCGGTCAATAAAACGATTGAGGCTCGAAACCCGTCAAAGATCGAAACAGACAGAGAGATTACACTATTCTTAGTAAAAACCAGGTTGAAAATGGAAATAATCTTAAATACATTCAGTCATCAGCGTGCGACCATCCTCAGTACCATGAGGACCAAATTTTGGGTCTAGCCTAGCGGACAACTGATTTGGAACAATGTATTAGTTCTTGGCAACCGTGTCATGGCAAATGACATTGGATAAAAGACCACCTCCTCTATCCAATAGCATGGGTCCTGAAAAGAAAATTGGAAACAAGGTTAGAAAGAGTGTACCAATTGACTGCGAAAAATCCGCCAGATTTTCCCACAGTAATTACAAAGAAGCTTTCTAAATTTATATTAACTTTTGCTGATGATTTTTAAAGGGAGTGGGTCCTCCGCTCCCCGCAAGTTCTGTGAAGATGAAAGGGCTATCTGCGGCCATCATCTCTAGTCAGTCAGGAAAAAAATCGGGTAAGATGAAAAGGCCATGTGGCCATTTACCATGGTCAGTTAGGATAAAAAGCTGACAGAAAAAAAGGATAAAAAGCCGACACTTTTTCTGTTGTAGAGTTTTGTTGGCCCATCAATGAAAATATTTTTAGGTAAAGCACACCAAATATAAGTAAAAACTTGAACCAGAAGACTGATGTTTACAATTATAGCTCTTGAGATACAGTGTACTTAGCATCTTTAGTTTATATCAAAGCCAGTACTTGTCAACTGTCTAACTAACATAACTACTTACTTACGAGGTGTTCTTTAAAATATGTAAAATTGTAAAAATCTATTGAAATGTTATCAAAAATCATACTCGTAGTTTGCCGGAAGTATGTTATTTATACCTAGTACTTCTTTACCTACTAACTTTTTTTTTACCATTGAGAAACGCATGATTGCAGTTCGGGGTAGCGGGGTACGTAAGACTCTCGTCTACCAATAGCTTCACTACTTTCGCCCCTGCGCCCTACGGTGGGGGCCTGCCACCGTCGCGCAATGCTTTAACTACTAACCTAACGTAACCCTGCCCCGTCTGGATCAACAGACGATACTCTCTGACTTGTCTCGGCGCGTGCGCCGGCGTATGACTCATCCATTTCTCGCGGTTACATCAATTTGGTAAGACCCAGACAGGTGACTCATGCGGCCTCAACCACGTGCCCGATCTGTAGTAAAAGCCCTTTAGACGGTGAACAGTACATCACGGTGTTGTAGTTCCATTTTAGTTCTTATGCCATATGAGGACGGTGAAAAGTACAAAGTTTGTAGTCTGACGTGCTTTCGACGGTACAGTAGCGTGATCTAATATGTTTCCAAACTAATTCGAAAGTGAACAAGGTTCAAGGTAACGTTAAAAGAGCTAAAGCGTTTACATTTCATTGCTCTTACCTGTACATGCCGTGACGTTTCATCAACAATAAGTAGGTAGGTAGGTACGGTGCGGAAAACGTGGCATCAACTTCAAATCATAGAGGATAATCACTGATTAGCATTTTCAGTAGGTGATAATAACACATGCTGTGAGTTTCTGTTTGGTTGTTTATTTATTTGCTGATTTTCGCTTTCCTTTGTATTTGCTGTCTAAAAATGTGTCAAAGCACCCTCGAACAACCCTTTACACGACTTACGAGTAGGTAAAGTATGTAATGAGATTCATTTTCATCGTAATATTTTTTATTTTTGACATGGCTCAACTTACTATAATTTTCGTTACAAAGTTTAGTAAATAAAAATGGTTCACTTTCGTGACCATCTGTATCTAATAATAATTGGTGCAATAAAGATGCTTTAAAAATCACCATCATTGTATTTAACAAGTGAAATGGAAAACGTGAGCCTTTTTTCTTTTTTTTCTTCTTAACTAATTCTCAGGTAGTCAGTAAAGTCCCTTGAATTATCTAGATATTTCAAATTTAACGCAGAAGTTTGTTTATATGGATCGATAAGTGCTACTTTTGCAACGGAAACTTCTGAATGGATACATTTGGTAAGCTAGATATACAAATACAGTATAGACAATTTAGGGTAGGGAGGGACCGCAAACAAACCAGACTGATTTTACTTTTTTTTCTCTTTCCTTTAATTTTTATTCGAGTCAGTCTGTTTTTGGGTTTTAATCTTCCACCTGGCTTCTCATATTTTTTTCTCACTCGACTGTTGCTGTGTATCCTTTTGATGTAAATTATTGTACCTTTCTTTATTTTCAAATCCTTACTAATAATTTAAATGCAAAAGTAACTCTGTCTGTCTGTTACGCTTTCCTGCTTAAACCTCTCAACCAATTTTGATGAAATTTGGTATAGGTTAACCTCTAGAACGGACATAGGCTACTTTTTGTGTTAAAAACATGCAATCTACGCGAACGAAGTCGCGGGCTCAGCTAGTTCTTTATAAAACTTTTTGAAAATTATGTTTACTGTTTTTATTATTTATGTATATATTACTTATATTATTATTTGTTATATTTCTTTGTTTTGTTATGTAGTGAACTTTTTTGTAACTTTTATATTCGCCACTCAACACAAGGTCTCGCCTGAAAACCAGCGCTGATGTGGCACTGTGTTCCATCAGCTCATGCTGAGGCGGAGACCTTATTGGCACATAATTATTTATGTACCTACTGTATGTAAAAAAGTTTGTGTGAGTGTACATTTATGTGCCAATAATCGTTTTTTCTTTTTTTCTTTCTAAATAATGCGAACGAAAATGATAAAAACAATGCCTTACTAATTAAAATAAGTCGGGTTTTCCTTTGACGCTATAACTCTAGAACGCACGAACCGATTTCCACGGTTCTGCATTCGTTGGAAAGGTCTCAGGCTCCGTGAGGCTTATAGCAAAGAAAATTCAAGAAAAAATTCAACAGAAAAGCGGGAAAATCGTCTAAGGCGAAACGAAGTTCGCCGGGACCGCTGCTGGTGACTTACTAATTTTTATTTATTTATATTGCACTTCAAGATTGACCTCATCCCACCTGATGTTAAGTGGTAATGAGGTCCTAGCTTAAGGGTGACAAGTACAGCATGATAAAGCTGTTACTGGACTTGTCACCCTTACCTTGAAGGCTTGACCCCTGCTACTAATGTAGCACCCCCCAGGAGCTCTGGAAACCTTACTCACACGCAGGAACACAACAACACAGAAGTGATTGTTATTTGGCTGCGGTCTTCTGTAAGGTGGAGGTATTTCACCAGTCGGGCTGCTCCAGTTCGAGCGATAAATCGCTATGCCCCACCTCTCTTAAATACTAATAACAGATTAAAAATAATTCACGTCGTGTTATCAGTGAATGATGAAAACGTGCATTGAATGCCGATTTATTTGAATACCGTTTTTACATGAGTTGATGAATTACTTGATAACATTCGATTACTTTGGTAGCAATGCGTAACGTGTGACAAATATAAGTAATAGGAAGTAATGATAAACGAGGAAAATGTAGATTTAGCATGTTATGAGGAAGGAAATTCTTTTTTAATCACAAACAACAATAGAAAGTCGATGACGATGGTTTTGTAAGTAATTTGGCGAATCGTGAAAGTAGATTACTATGTATTACTCAATGTAAAACGAGAAATCATAGCATATTTATTATCGTCATCTATGAGTTCTACCGATATTTACTTATCGCTATTTTTTATTGTGAGGCATAAATGAAATCTTAAAAAGTGGATGGATTATATTAATCCCTACTAATATTATAAATGCGAAAGTAACTCTGTCTGTCTGTCTGTCTGTCTTTCCTGCTTAAACCTCTCAACCGATTTTGATGAAATTTGGTATAGGTATACGTTGAATCTCAAGAACGGACATAGGCTACTTTTTATTAGAAAATAAGGGGGGGGGGATGGGGGTTTTTGAAAGTTTATATGGAAAAATGTTTATTTTTGAAGTTAGAGATATGAAATTTAGCACAAATATAGCTCAAAACTTGGATTAAAATATAGACTACTTTTTGATTCGAATATTAGGGGAGAAAGGGGTAAAACCGACCATGAAAGGATGTAGTCCACGCGAACGAAGTCGCGGGCACAGCTAGTGTATATTATAAACAAGGATATCTGCATGTAGAGATGTATGAATGTCTGATGATTGACGTTTGTTACTCTTACACACAAAAACTACCTAATGTAGTGGGATAAAATAATTTAAGCGCCGTTAAAATTTGGTGTCGAATTAATGCAGATTTTTTTAATGATTAGGGTTCTGATTTTAATGAGAGACTATGGGGCCGTTCATTAATCATGTGATGTTACCTCCCCTTTGATGATACATGGTGAGGTTCAACACTCCTCTCCCCCACCCTACCCTATATCACGTGTATTTTTGAACCTACAAATAATCTTATTTTTTTTATTTTTATTAAAAAGTACTCGTGATATGTTACTACACCCCCCTTGATATTTCGTGATTTCTAAGGACCCAATTTAAGCCTCGCATTATTAATGGACGGTCCCTTTAGCCTTGCAGTGCATTAAAATAGGCTATTGCATTAATATACTACAAGTAAAACACCAACAATAAGAGCTTTGAGTAGTTCTCCGCTACAAGGTAAGGTAAACCAGTTCATTAACACTGGACAGCGGTATTTCCTAAATTAGGGATTTACCTTAGAATGAAGGATGTAGCAGTGATATTGCGTCAATTTTCACCTCCGTTGCTCTATTGTCCGCTTATTCTGTTAAACTTGACCCACTTACTTACTTAATCATACCTGTAGGTGCCTACGTAATACTTGTTTATTTAGAAATTTTACAAAAAACATATAAATGATTAATGTATGTTAAAGTTACATTGCACATTTAAATAAACAATAAATGCATGCGCCGGACAACTACATCAATCACCTGGTCTCAAACTAAGATTTTCCCTTGTACTATGAGCACCAGACGACGGATACTAACTGGGGGCGGCATCCCAGCACACCCAGACCCAAGTCAATTTAGAAAAGTTCTTGTTGCAAATTGATCTGACCGGGAATCGATCCTGGGACCTTTCGCGCTTTGGCCGCCTACCTTAGGCACTGCTGGTAACACGTTAATCATTGTTAAAATAGTCTCCTTTCCCTCTCTTTCTATAGGTGTACTATATACTTGTAATTTAAAGTATTCGTAAATTTAAAATATATTTTTGTGTTGGATATTTGACCGACCTCCGTAGCCGAGAGAGGCAAGCGTGCCGGACTTTGGCGTCGCGCCATCTCTTGCGGTTCCGGGTTCGATCCTCGGTCGGGTCAATATGGGAAACGTACTTTTCTATATTGTCTCGGGTCTGGGTGTTGTGGTACCGTCGTTGTTTCTGATTTCTGTAACATAAGTGCTTTAGCTACTTACCACAGGTTTTAGGCTCTATACCTAATGCAGCGTTTAATAGGGGCAAATAATCAGTTCAAATTGGAGAAAAAACGGAGACAATCGCGGACGGGCCGAATACATGCGTTTAAATTAAGATTTGTTTTTAAAGCATTCGAAAATGATGTGACATATAGTTATTCGTACTCAAAAGTATCATTGTTCTCTCAAAAAGTCCCCGATACAACCGGTCCAGTATTCGACATGCAGGTTTTATCTTTGTAACCGTCCCAAGACAGGAGCATTGACCTTTGATACGATTAATTATAAAAACCTGTTGCCTTAGGTCATTGCTATAAACAAATCTTCTATTTTGTCAACGGCTATAACTCTTATACTTGGGTCTTAGAGCAATACACTGCTAGAACTACCACAGTGGTCAGATAGATTACATTAGTAATACTTATGAATAGTCTTTATATAAAGCAAATAAAGCTACCTCCGGTTCGGAACCTATAACTAAAGAGAAGATACCGGCAAGAAACTCAGTAGTTTTTTTTTACAAATGAAAGCTAAACTTATACTAATTTTGCACTAAGACACACAGTTAGTTTTCAATTGTAAAATAAAATTAAAAATCAATTATTGTAGAAAATAAAAATAAAACTGTAGGACTTACATGCGTCATCGTGGCCCAATACTGACATTGATTGAGAAAATGTGTCATATTATATTTTTAAAATAATATAAAACAGGTCGATCAGACCTACTTATTATTATGATTTTCTTGCACTTAAACTGTTCTTTTAACTTTAAGAAACAGTCTGGCTCGTTAGTGCTGACTACAGGATTTTGTATTTTTTTTATTATTCTTTGTTAAAAAAATATATTTTTTCTAAAATAAAAGTAGGCTAAGTTACTCCTTATTAGGTACATCAGCTACCTACCAGCGAATAAAAGTCCCGTCAAAATCAGTCCAGCCGTTTCAGAGATTAACTGGAACAAACAGATAGACAAAAATTGTGAAAAAAAAAATAGTGTATGTACCGTATATATGCGTATACATACATATATAATATACGACTACATTTTTTGATGTTATAAACAGACACTCTATTTTTCTTTAAATGTAAGTACCTACAGATGTTTCAAAAAGTATCAATTGTTCATGCGTGACTAAGAGAAATAAGGATTAATTTTTATATAAAAAATGTGAAAGTTTATTTGTATAGATCTTGACGACCTCCGTAGCCGAGAGGCGAGTGTGCCGGACTTTGGCATCGCGCCATCTCTGAGGTTCCGGGTTCGATCCGCGGTCGGGTCAATATGGGAAACGAACTGTTCTATATTGTCTCGGGTCTGGGTGTTGTGGTCGGTACCACACAGTCGTTGTTTCTGATTTCTGTAACACAAGTGCTTAAGCTACTTACCACAGAATCAGAGCAATGTATGTGATGTTGTTCAATATATACATAGATGTTTAGATGTAAGGCAAGCAAAAACTACCTGATGGATTTCATTGATAATTAAATTTGGTAGTTTTAATTTCTATATAACGTGAATAAACTCGCGCGCGAAGACGTGTATTAAAGTACCTATTTTAAAAAACAAACACGTGTACCTACTGTGATAATGTGAGAAGATTGTTTAAGTCTCGTACAATGTTGAGCCAATGTCAAGAGCAATTTGTCTGCAATCAAGAAACAAAACAGCGGAACACAATTTTTCTAAACTCATGGTAATTTATGTAAGTATGTATGTAGATAGGCACTCGTTACACGGACATACTGTAGTAGGTAATTAGCCCGGTGAAGTCCCTTGGAAAAATAAAAACATATTTAACGAGTCGCAATTAATCAGTAACTAGATTGTTATTACGATTACGATTAAAGACATTATTTTGATACACTAGTCTTCGACTGTGATTTTATCTGCATAGGTTTTGTCGTTGTGAAGTCAAATTTTCTAATTCAAATTCAATATATGTTTATTCAAGTAGGTTACACATAATAACACTTTTGAATCGTCATTGTATATAATGCAAAGTGATTCCACTTCCGGTTCGGAACCTATATCTACCGAGAAGACACCGGTAAGAATCTCAGCAGATTAGTTACAGTAGTATCTAACTTATAACTATGTGTAAACCACTTTGGACCAAGTCATATAGTTTTGTTTAAGTAAGTGATAAATGAATAAAACATTAAGTATATACTTTTGAAAGGTAAGCTAGAGCAGACTAGTTCCCAAAGGTGGCAAATAGCGCCACCACCCCAGTGACATTTTAGTGAGCATGATTACTCCAGTCCCCCTTAGAACGCGACCAATTATCAAAGATTTTGACCATCAATAGAATTTACATTGTCCCCATATTCCCAAAACATTTCATAAGAATACAATTTAAGCTTTTTGTCGTGTACGAACGAAAACAATTTAAACAGATTAAGTTCTTATAGTGTTGACTTAGGGTTCACTTTGAGGTTGTAAACATATTAATGCAAAATTGGTAGTAAGTTAAGCTTTTTTTTTGTGAAAAAATCTACGGAGTTTCTTGCCGGTATCTACTCGGAGGTTATAGGTTCCAAACCGGAGATAGCATCATTTGATTTATATAGAGTCTATTCATAAGTGTTACTGATGCAATCTATATGAATAAAAATATTTGACTATTGACTATTAAGCCCCGGTTTCCACCAAAGCAGAGAGGAGAGGAGATGAATTTGAATAAACCTATCATAGAATCTTTCTATCGAAGCTAAGCGGAGAAGAGATGTAAAAATAACAAAATCTGATTGGTTTATTCAAATACATCTCCTCCCGTCTTCTCTCCTCTATGCTTTGGTGGAAAACGGGCCTAATGCAGATTATGAGATTTAAGAATCAAAAGCGAGTAAAGTATACCTACTGGTATTAGGTTCTCATACAAGTCATATAAAGAAAGGGAAGTACCAACGCAGTATAAAATCTTTTTGAAATGGAACATGGAATCACGAAAATAAATTAGGTGTGAAATACATCGAGCGAAGCATTTAGAGGGAAGTAAAAAAGTTAATATATTTACAGTCCCTCACACTCACTTTTGAACGTTACTGTACAAATGAACACCAAATGAGCATTTTGGCGTGGCGCCATCTCTGAGGTCCTAGGTTTGATCCCCGAATATGGGAAACGAACTTACTATATTGTCTCGGGTCTGCGTGTTGTGGTACCGTCGTTGTTTCTTATTTCTGTAACACAAGTGTTTTTGCTACTTACCACAGAAGAGCAATGTATATGATGACCAATATTTATATATTTATTTATACACTGAAGCTGAAGAACGAAATCATAAATAAAAACCACTAAATCTGTTTGATCTTGATTTTCCATCTATAACAAAATAAATAAAAATAATTATATTAATCTATCAGAAAAACAAAAAAAAAACAAATGTATGGTTTAGTCAATTAAAAACAATAAAAGTAAAAAAAAACAATCAAACACAATGTCACATTTTATTGTGAGCAGTGTTAAGTAGTATTCATAGCAATCTAATTAAATGGCTTAGACCTGACAACAAGAAATATCAAGAATGCTCCTTATAATACTTATCAGCTCTTCAATTAATCCTTCAAGTTGTTAATTGCAAAGACAAATGCTGGTCTGTTTGTTTTTTATTTGAGTCTAACACTGTCACAGATTCACAGATTTTTTTATATTACACTTCAAGATTGACCTCAACCCACTTGATGTTAAATGGTAATGAGGTTCTAGCTTAAGGGCGACAAGTACAGCACAATAAATCTGTTACTGGACTTGTCGCCCTTACCTTGAAGGCTTGACCCCTGCTTCTATTGTAGCACCCCCCAGGAGCTTTGGAAACCTTACTCACACGCAGGAACACAACAACACAGAGGTGATTGTTATTTGGCTGGGGTCTTCTGTAAGGTGGAGGTATTTCACCAGTCGAGCTGCTCCAGTTCGAGCGATAAATCGCCCTACCTCTTTTAAAGTTCCATGACATTTTGGCTGTCTTGCAATTACGTCACTGATGTAAAGAAATTAATTACTATTGAGGATGTTTGCAATTACGTCAGAGGTCGAGATAAGGCTAGCAAATATTTGCCTAATCAGTACTCTAAATATTTTGAAACTAATTAGGGAGGATATTCATAGGAAACTGATAAGAAAAGTACCTTTGTAAGGTAAACTATCTATTATAGTAATAACTACACTTATTTCCTTAGTAACCTAGTTATGTAATTCGGTACCTACACACTTGTTTTGAATGGTATCTATGGTAATAACCTATTAATACTTTAAGTCAATATTTTGTTTTTGATAACCAATTTGTATGACAACAAATCAAACCTGATGGCTATGGTTTTATTTTGTTTCCACTTATCTTCATATTTTTATTGATAAAGATTTTATAAAATGTACACTTCTAGTTTTTGTACTTATTTAATAGAAATAAAATTACAATCTTTTACTATTCATAACTTAAGTAAAAAATCAGCTTATCTAAATTTATACTCATCAAATTGAAGGTAGCATCAAGTAATAATAAAAAAGTATTTAGTAATAATTAAAGTATGGATAAAAACTACGTGAAAAAATTTAACAAAGCCCTGCGCTATTTATAACTGAAGCCGCAATTATCCTCAAACTTTTTTTGATTGCCAAAACCCTGCAAAAACATGTAAACAAAAACTGTCATTTCTACCTAGCACTCAGCTCGGGGAATCATTACGAAGGCACGATCATAGTTCGTAACGGTGAACAAACAGGCGTTGAATGAGTGACGCATCGCGAGGGAACTCCCTCCCGCACCGCGGCGCACGCGCATCCCGCTCCAAATAAAAACGCTCACGCGTCGGTACGATAACTCATTCTAGCGTTTGCCACGCCACTGACCGGACGTGTCAACTCTCTAAAAAGAATATTTCTAATTCAAAAATGAAACTGTACTCCGTTGTCGGTAACAAGAAGAAGGTGACGATGGAGACCAACTGCTCTCGATTGAAAGTCGTCGGGAACAACTGCATAGTCCGCGTGCAGAGCAACCACGGGGAGATAGAAGTGATCGGCAACGATTGCTCCATAGAGGTCCGGGAGAACCGGGGGTCAATAAACCTGGTCGGCGGGAACGGGTTAGTGACAATCGTGAAGAGGTGGAAGGGAGACAGAGTTCAGCTGGTCGGGCCCACCTGCCGCCTGACCGTGGCTGGAGAGAAGAAACCAGCGGCATATGAAGCCCAGCTGTCGCCCTTCAGCAAGGACCTGGATGACGTCATCGAGTCAATCTTCTCATTCGTGATGCGTTGAAGTGTGATTAGGTTTCGTGTTGTGATTCCGTTATATCCGCAGTCTGCGGACTTGGACTGATAAGTGTTATCAGAGATACGAGATACAGGTTCAGCTGATTTTCTGTGATAGGGAGATTGTATATAAATGTAGATTGAAATACTTTGTGCGGCTTTGATTATTCTAATGCAATGTTTCTAAATTGGTGGTCCCCAGACCCTGGGGGCGATACGGTTGTTGTTGTTGTATACGTTTCAAATGTGGCGTATTTATTAATATTGTCTTTGATACTTTAATCTTTTATATTTTGGCTTGTCATTCGTTCTTTCTACAATATAAATATTGCACAAGTTTCTACCGGCTTTTTTTTATTCCTTATTAGTAAACAATTTCGAATAACTGATAAGCCTCTCTTTTGGGAGAGAAAAGGGCGATGTCATTTTTTTAATTTGCTTTATCCATGTTGATTACATGAGTAAATGTAATGTATTCATAAATAGTCTATACAAATCAAGAATTGCCGTACCATTGGTTTGATATCTTTAACTACAGAGACGATCCTGGCAAACAACTTACTAGTTTTCTTTGAAATTATGCCAAACGTAGGTATTACTTGAAACATTTAACTTAATGTGATTAAATTACTGACTTATTTGCAAACTAAGGATGCTGACTGTACAATTATCAAATGCTTAGGTGGAATAACTCTAGATACACCATATTATTATGTTATATGTAATGTAATTATAGCATATTACATAAAAGAAATAGGTTTATAAGGGGTCGGAGATAAAAAAGGTTGAGAATCACTGTTCTTTAACAGCTTGTAGTCACGTGTTCAATGACCATAGATGGTCATTTGTAGTGATTCCCCGGTATAATGGCGGCCGAGTGGCCGGTCTCGGTTAATTATCTTGGGTATTTTTTTTTATTTTTTTATATTGCACTTCAAGATTGATCTCATCCTACCTGATGTTAAGTGGTAATGAGGTCCTAGCTTAAGGGTGACAAGTACAGCATAATAAATCTGTTACTGGACTTATCGCCTTTACCTTGAAGGCTTGACCCCTGCTACTAATGTAGGACCCCCCAGGAGCTGTGGAAACCTTACTCACACAACAACACCGAAGTGATTGTTATTTGGCTGCGGTCTTCAGTAAGGTGGAGGTATTTCACCAGTCGGGCTGCTCCAGTTCGAGCGATAAATGGCTATGCCCAACCTATCTCTATTTCAATGTCATCAACCCATCACTCTAGATTTCTTTCAAAATTTGAAGTACTGTCAACTGGAATGTGGACCGCACTACCGACGTAATAAAGGCTAATATCGAAATGCAAGAAGTGTGTACCGCGGTGTGCTGCTGCTGTTACAATAATAAGAGCAGAAAAAAGGCCGATTAGACACCTGTTTTAGGGAAATTACCCATTTTAAGGCACAAATAGTAATTATTTTTAAACTAATTTTATCAAGTTTGCGGACATTCCAGTAATATTGTAAAAGCGAAAGTTTAAAATAATGTTTGGATAACAGTAATTATGAATGTTTGTTTGTTACCATTTTACGATAAAAATATCTAATGTATGTATTTTAATGAAGTTTGGTTGAATAATAGATGAGATACTAAATTAATATACAGGGTACTTTTTTTATAATGCCTTCCCAAGATTGACCTCATCCTACCTGATGTTAAATGGTAATGAGGTCCTAACTAAAGAGCGACAAGTACAGCACATTTAAACTGTTACTGGACTTGTCGCTCTTACCTTGAAGGCTTGATTTGAAGTCTCTGACTTCAAAAACATAGGACTTTTATAGAAACCCCGTTTCCAATACCCGTTTTACCCCCTTAGGGGCGGAGTTTCGTAAAATCCGTTCTTAATGGATATTTACGCCTTATAAGTATACAGCCAAATTTCAAGTTAATAGATGTTATAGTCTGAAATTGCGTGATTAATCAGTCAGTCAGCCAGTGAGTGATTAAAACGGACAGATTGATAAGCAACTCTATGATAGGTACTCATAAAAGTGTCAATTGAACATATTGAGGTGTAGAACCCGAAAGAACCAAGTGGTTCGTGCCATTTGCCAGGATTAAGACATCCCGTGACTATGCCCCATTTGTACGGCTAGTTAACACATTTGCTGTAATTACTGTACAATTTTAACGGAGTGTGTAGTTTGGTAGGGTATCCAGTTTATGAATGAGCGACGGACATTTTATTGACGGATTTCACTTTTCAAAATGTGGAATTTCATATTTTTGTTTAAAAAACTATTCAGAACGCGTTTTTAATACAGAAAGTTTGCAACAACTTAAGGTTACTAGTAGTTCCCAAACTAGGTAATAATGTATCTTGGGAACTGGAGTTGATGATTATACATTGGTGTATTTTACGGCGTTAAATAAAATTATTAGCTATTTAGTTAATTGTTAAAAGATAAATAGTAAGGTACAATATATTTTGTTAATTAAGTTATCGATTAACTTGTGTATGTA
This sequence comes from Glyphodes pyloalis, assembly GCA_037074685.1. Classification (NCBI taxonomy): domain Eukaryota; kingdom Metazoa; phylum Arthropoda; class Insecta; order Lepidoptera; family Crambidae; genus Glyphodes; species Glyphodes pyloalis. The sequence goes on from JAYKKO010000025.1 coordinate 9,109,023, forward strand.
ACATATTAAGAAATCGATTCCTAAAACATCACTTGTTTTTATTTTAATTCTAATTAAAGAGTAGTTTAGATTAGGTTAGTGAGATTGGAATTGTTAGCCGACTTTAAAAAACAGTAATTTTCCCAATTTAAGTATATTATTTATTTTATATTTTTTTTGGATATTAAATACCTATTTTTTTTTAAATTATAACTGGACTCCTTGATTGAACTCTCTTTCTACCAATGCCACATGATGGATGAATTGTGTTTGGTCAGGTTGATCCAATTACCCACAGCATCACCACTCAGGTGATGAGGTCCAACTGGGGGGTTTTAGATGTTAGTCCTGCCCTTATAAAGGAAGGGAGTCCCACACACGCCGTCATCTCCCTCGGGTGACGATATGGTGCGTCAAAGTATTTCCCTTCTTCATAAAAATAAGGTATCTATGTAACATTTATTCTCTAGACGCATTTTTTTTTATATTACACTTCAAGATTGACCCCATCCCACCTTATGTTAAGTGGTAATGAGGTTCTAGCTTAAGGGCGAAAGTACAGCATAATAAATCTGTTACTGGACTTGTCACCCTTACATTGAAGGCTTGACTCCTGCTACTAATGTAGCACCCCCCCAGAGCTCTGGAAACCTTACTCACACGCAGGAACACAACAACACTGAAGTAATTGTTATTTGGCTGCGGTCTTCTGTAAGGTGGAGGTATTTCACCAGTCGGGCTGCTCCAGTTCGAACGATAAATCGCTATGCTCTACCTCTCTTAATAGGTAACATCGGTTAGTCAAGAAACTTTTTCTGTACTGTTTGAGATTTATAGTTGTTTTCATATTCAACTACTATGTATTTTTGAAGAGGCTAGTACCGGATGTTTCAAGATAAGGTAACAAAAAATGTCACAGCTTACATAATCTACTTGTTTACAGTTTCAAAGATCAACCGGCGCTTGATAACGAAAATAGTGAATGAATGACTAATTAAGAAATGACTTCGGAATGAACTAATCGGTGCGCACTGTAATGTTTCATGATAAATATGTGACTAAGATTATAGCAGAGAAATTAAAAACAATTGAAATACGTCAATCTGGCTATATGAAAATTTGGGTTAACTTTTTCGTCTTTAAAAGTTTTATGTATTAATTATGATTGTTATAGTGCTTCAATCATTAAATGATAGAACGTTTTCAAACCGAATAATAGATATAATAATCCAACCATAAATAAATGCCTACAAATTTAAATGTAGTCATATCTCCGCATAAAAGATCATTAAAAAAAAATTTTTGGAAATTCGTTATATTGATAAAAATGAGACAAATATTTCTTATTTTACCATATAAACACTAATTTACTAAGATACTGATTTAAAAATTTAGCGCTATGTCACTTTTTCGTACATCTTTTACTATAAAGTGACGTAAACACACCCCTCTACAAGCCCTCTTCTATGTCTACTAAACTTATCATCATCCATTTTTATTATTTGTTGTAGCAAAAAAAAAAACATTTTTAGTATAAATTTTTAAATCGAACTAACGAACAAAGTTTAATTACTGTTTTCAAGAAGAAGAAAAAAGCAAAGCAAAGAAGCTTATCAATTTAAATGGCAATCAAATAAGGTTAAATTCAAATAAGGGATAATTTGTTTCTTGAGTAAAAAGGAATTATAATTTTAGTCTTATTGTGATCAGTTGTTCGTTCTTAAGATGAAATGTAAATCGAAAGTGAGTCAGTTTTCTTTAACAACTAAATGACCCGACAATTATAATTCACTCTCTAAATTGATGATCCTTATGACTTATTTTGCAAATCTTAAAAAAATAAAATACGAACTCACATTTAAATTGATTTGTTTTGTTTTTAAGAAAAAAAAAGCTTTATACTTAGTAAGAAAATACATGCAGTTAGTACTAAGCATATATTATGTCTGATAGATAGAAAGTGTGTGTCAATATGCCTAGTCAGTAATATAACCTTGTTGGTGTATTTATGCTTCGTCCGATCTCTTATTTAGTGTTATCTATACATCTATACTAATATTATAAAGAGGAAAGGTTTGATTTTTTGTTTGTTTGTTTATTTGTATGAATTGAATAGGCTCCGAAACTACTTGGCAGATTTGAAAAATTCTTTCACTGTTGGAAAGTTACATCATTCCTGAGTGACATAGGCTATATTTCATTTTCAAAAAATCTATACAAATATTATAAAGAGGAAAGGTTTGATTTTTTGTTTGTTTGTTTGTTTGTATGAATTGAATAGGCTCCGAAACTACTTGGCAGATTTGAAAAATTCTTTCACTGTTGGAAAGCTACATCATTCTTGAGTGACATAGGCTATATTTCATTTTCAAAAAAAATAGGCATCCTTACTAAAATTACGATAACGTAATCCAAGGTGTGAAAAAATATCAAAAAACTACCTTACATCGCGTGCGCTGCGAAAACTATTGATGATAGAACAAAATGATATACTAAATTTTTTTAGAACACACCATTATCTACAAAAAATCAGCGGCAACATATCTCTAACTATTACAGTCATGTCACAATAAGCGTTTTTTTATTGAAAAAAAGAAATTAAAATACCACCGCTACAAAAAGCTCTTTATTTGTACCTTGGTATTAACCCTTATCAAAATAAATGATGTATTATTTAAGACTGCTTCAATATCGTTATATTAGTTTTTGAATTATTCGATTCTGACAATCCATTCAAAAGATATCACGAGTTAAAAAAAATTTTAAAAATAAACTGTATTCGGCTAGCTATGCGTTGTACTTAGAATAAGGAAAGTATAATATATCTATGGCGTTGTAGGCGTCACTCGGGCAGGGGTACGGGAGGGGGGTTAAGATCACGAAATAAACTTGCCGCGCGGCTCACTCGCGCGGTCTACTCCCTACGTGATGGACGTGTGCGGAATTTACGCTTGATAATAATTCGTTTTATATAAAATTTTATATAAAATATTGTTCACTTAACACAGAAGTGATTGTTATTAGGCTGCGGTCTTCTGTAAGGCGGAGGTGTTTCACCAGTCGAGCTGCTCATCTACACTAATATTATAAAGAGGAAATATTTGTACATATTTTTGTATGTTTGTAATGAATAGGCTCAAAAATTACTGGGCCGATTTAAAAAATTCTCATTTTTGGGAGTAGGTCTTCAGGTAGTATGATGACATAATGCCGCATAAATGCGTCACGTGAGTAAATTTTATCGCGGTCTTAACATTCGCCAACATTGTTAGAAGTTAGTGCTTCAGCTGTCGATTGGCTGAAACTAGGACCCATCGGCCAATCAACCGTATCGAACGATATGTCGTCTCATGCGACAAATTCGACGTATTACGCATATCGGTAGGCAATGACAGAATTTGTTATTTCCGATTACTTATATTATTAGTCCAAGCAGGAAATGATTTAACTAACTATAATTACTAAGCCTAAAAAGGAATATAATATTGCTGAAGTAAAATTTTTAAGGAAAATACTCTGAGATCGACTATTAAGTGTTACAGGAAGAGCTGATTTTACGGGCGATTCCGAGGAACGATCGACGATTCGTCACGCGCTTTACAATAGAGCTTCAGTAATACATGGGGAAAGTCCCGAGTAAAAATGATGTCTGAATAACTGCAGCGAAATAATTTCGCTCAAGGCTCTGGGGGCTTTGTGAGCTATCAACAGTAATCACTAGAGACCGGATTATATGCAACATAAAAAGCTTGTCACATGTATACATAAAAAAAGCTTGAGATATGCACGGAAATTGGCAAAATATGCGAAACGAAATGATAGATTTTAGTAACACCCCATATAAAATTGAGGCAAGTAAGTTTTTATTTTTCAATTTCACAATCAGCATACAACATACATATTTATGTTTTATTTTGATAGGGATATAGGATGTAAGTAGAGTAAGATTACATAACATTAGAATTATTAAACAATTCTGGTTGAAATTGTTTTTCTTACAAAGAACGTCATTGAATTTGTAATTTTATCCGACTTCGAAAAAAATAAGTTTTCTAATTTCCACCGTACGTATTTTTTTATGTATTCGCGAATTACTTCTTTATTTACGAACCAATGTTAATTATTTTTTGTTGCAGATATTTCTACTTTGGCACCGTGATATGGAAACCAGGATTTGATGATAGCATCCCAGAGGAATCGAGAGGAAGCCAGTTTTTTTGTTACACAAAATAGTATGAAAATATTCTCTTAATATTTGGGTTTAAGTATTAAGAAAAAATATGTGGTTCATTGGTGATAATCCTTTGATATTCTTTTACCAATAATTACCTATAATAACGTACACATTATTACCACAAAAAAAATAAAAAAATATTTGTTTTGTAGCCTGTTGTCCGAATCGATTGACGCAAACTTTAAACAAACATTGATAACAATAACATATCACCGAGTTTCTGGGGAAATTCTAGTTATGTCAATTTGTTTATTCTAATATTGAGGGGACGATAAGATTGTATAAATACCAATTTACGTGGACCTGCTACAGATAAGAAATTGGTATAACTGAAACAGGTCAACTTATTTTCGGTAATATTATCATCCAAAATTGTTAGATCTTTATCAGGAAGGGCTTGCAATGTGATAAAAGATCAAGATAATCTAGACACTCTATTTTTGTTAGCGATGATCTAACAAAAATACTCGATATATTCTACGAACTGTGTTTCACTGAATAGACGATAATATCTGTCACGCTAGCTGTTTCACTTTTTATTTAAGAAAGTTCTGAGAATGTTACAGATTATATATGATTTTTTGGCGATTTCACATAAAACTTGCTTTGAGGTAAATATGTGTGTAATTTTTAAATACATTTTGGGGAAACCATCACCTATCGTTTTTAAATAAAAAAATAAAATTTAATTATTAATGCAATTCAATAACAAATCTAGACTTCCTACTTATGAATTAAGTATCATACTTATGTGTTTTATTATATTACTATACGAATAAATTAATGTAACGCACCTGGTGACACTAAGATTATCTAAACTAATATTTTCATTATATGGAAGTAACTACATTATTTTTTTATTATTGCACTTCAAGATAGACCTACTCCCATCTGATGTTAAGTGGTAATGAGATCTTCAGCTTAGGGTGACAAGTACAGCGTAATAAATCTGTTACTGGTCTTGTCGCCTTTACCTTGAAGGGGTCAAGCTGCTACTAATGTAGTGCCTCCCAGGAGCTCTGGAAACCTTACTCACACGCAGGAACACAACAACACAGAAGTGATTGTTATTTGGCTGCGGTCTTCTGTAAGGTGGAGGTATTAACCAGTCGGGCTGCACCTGTTCGAGCGATAAATTGGTTTGCCTTGTCTCTCTTTGTGGTCACCCTACGGCACTTGTGGTGCGGTTATTAGGTAAATGGGCACAAACCAGCTAACACGGCATTCCCCATGTTTTGATGTCACACTGACCACCAATTAAATTGGCTCTAGGTAAGCCCTTACGTTGGTACAGTCGCCGATAGAAGCGGTTCTAACTATTAACCACCAACGAAAACAGAATACGGTGTTAAAAGTTTGACAGACCTGTCTGTCTGCCCGTATGTATGTCTGTCAATGGCATCGTAGCTCCTAAACGGGTAAACATATTTTCATTAGTCGGGAGTGGTCTGTGCTACGTTTGATGGAAATCGGTTCAAGATACCGCCGGCTCAAATTGTCGAATTACATATTTTAACACTTCTCCCTTTACAAAGCATGAAATAAAAGGGCTTGAGTAATACTATACGTTATGAAAAATTAAAAATCCAAGATTCTTACAATTCGAATATCACAACATGACAATCAGACTAAACGCTTAGGACTTTTTACCGCCTTTATGTCGAGGACATAAAGACTAAATTTTAACGACGTTGTCACGACGCACTGCTATTTAAACAGTCGTTGTACATATGTCTACTACTACTAAAATTATATATTAAATTATATATTAAATTAAATTACAAAATCAATTATTTGCAGATCTATAAATACAAACGAAAGTGGGAACATAAAATTATGCGTGTAATTTTCCATCATTATCACCTCGTTTATCGTTTCTTGACGGAAAGTAAATTCGGAAATCCTATAAAATATTAATAACAACAAACTCAAAATTATCTTAATCCTTAACTTAACCTTTTACCATTCATAAGTTCAATTGGACTATAGGAAGGTGTATCTCACAATATTCAATCAGTGATAAATTAAGATTTTTATATGTTTTTAAATTATCCCTACACTTTTCAACGTGATTGTGCTCCCCAGTAACTATGCCCAATGAAACAATTTGATACCTGTCCATTTGGATATGAAAATTCGTTATCTTTCCTTTAACGTATGTAATTTTGGTATCGTAATATTAGTGTGATTGGCACAACCTACCTGTTAATAGGTAATAATAGTTTTATTCTATATAAGGATTATTCTATCTAGAATAATATGCATATGTCACCGTAAGATTGTAAAAATCGTTAGATTACAATCTATCTCGCGAGATTGTAAACTGTCGACAGATTGTGAACCGTATCATTATGATTGCAATTTAACGCGTTATTTTTCGCTATATTGTAATCTATCGATGGAAATCGGTCAAATTGTGAACTGACGTAGAACGAAATGCATCTCGCGCGCTGATTGGTTGAGAGTTATGTGCCCCCCGCCGCCCCGTCATTCGCCATATTTGTTTGTAATTTCGTTTGTTGTTTTTATACTATTAATTTATGGTATGTTTAAAGGACTAAATATTTGTTTATAGGAATTTCTTAAAATTTTCGAATTTTAATTTGTGTTAAAAGACAAAATAATTGTTTCATTTTGTTGTAATTTTCAATTAAAATTTTGAGTGTTTGAAGAATAAATATTTCGGTACAATTATTTCTCAAAGTATGTCAGGATTATTAATTACCTAGTAAATAAATACTTGAAGATTTTTTGAAGTGCATTTAATTTATTTAAATGACATCTCTATTTTTTTTAAATAAAAGAAATGATTTGATTTGAAGTTCATTCCTAACTTTACAGGGACATAGAAAGGCTGGCCGTGATTGGTCGCTCATACAATAAACCGACCAATCAGGAAGAGCTTTCGGACAGTTGACAGTTTGACGCCGGACAGATTGCAATTTAACGGTTTCACTTCGATAGATTACAATACAGCGAAAAATAATCCGTTAAATTGCAATCCCAAGTTACGGTTCACAATCTGTCGACAGTTTACAATCTCGCGAGATAGATTGTAATCTAACGGTTTTTACAATCTTACGGTGACACATATAAACTTTAAGACTTTCGCGTTCCATTTTGAACATTTAAAATAATTTCACGTGTCAAAACGCGACACTATTTTTATTTAGTAGTTAATACGAACTACTTACTGCCTGACATTTCGGTTAGGTTGCACCAACCGTGGTCACGAGCTGACTGCTGCTGACTGTGAGTAGTTTGTATTAACTACTAAATAAAAATGGTGTCGCGTGTTGACCCGTTAAATTATTTTAATAATATGCATAGTTGGATAGGCCATTTATCGAGGAAGGCTTTAGGTCATATAACGTTACGCTGCGACGAATAAGAGCAAAAAATTGGTGGTAAATGTACAAAAAGGGGGGTCGCTAGTTAAGATAAAACACAATAACTGTTGTCCAGAATTTCATTTCGTTATTTCGGGATTAATTTCGGGATTACAAGTGTCCTAACTACTAGAACGTCCAGAACACGAATTGTCAATAGTTGAAAAGCAAATTCTTTGAATGCCTTAAAAGTTTATTAGTAGAGAATGCTCCTAAGTATTAGTTCACCAATTTACTTCTCTGGGGTGGTCTGGGTCGGAACCTCCTTGTGTACCTGCTTGTTATTGGTTCGTGAGGATTCTCTAGCATTTTTGGATCTGGTGCACCCAGGGCAACGGATGCTAGCGAAGTCCTTTTTAGTATCTCTCTAGTCGACGGTAGAAGTTCCGGCATTAGAAGCCTCCCTTCCCTCTTCTTGAAGAGAGGTGTGATTAGCTGGGGTGGTGGAAGATTTTCGCCTGCTGGCACCAGACATGCCAGGCATGGGGTAAGCCTAGCGTCTGTTACTTCAGTCCCGAGTCGGTCTGGCACACTCCAGCACGCTTTATGCGCGGCAAGGAGAGAAGCTTAGTGGTAGGCGCTGTGGGGGAGCCTGTGTAGAGTCCGCAAGGGATTCCGACTCCCCTACTGCGTAGCATTGGCCACAGAGGCGGTTTTAGTTGGTGTGAGCTCCCGCGGAGAGCGCAGTAGGAAAGCTCCCTTGGAAAAAAAAGTAATACCTACCTACACACAAACATTTCTGACGTTTGTGAATAAGTGCATTGGTGTACAAACGGCTTTACAATCTAGAGTGCCTACTAAATCGTAACACCTACCGGACGGCGGTTCCTCCCCGAGGCTTCGGGGTCAGATATTGTCTTGAACGATCAACAGTACGCCAGACTAAATTTTGGGCCGCTCTTATGGCGTACTGATAAGAACTAATATCGAACAGCAAGTGTTTACCTTGATGAGCTGTTACCGTACAAGGTGATAAGTGTGTGCGTCGATTCGTTGATTGGAATTTAGTACCGGTTAATTGTACCTACGTCCTACATGGTAAGAAAAAGGTTGTTTATGTCATTATTACTGACCTTATGTTGATTCGGTGTTACTGTTTTGGTCAATAGTGACTACTACTTACTAGAACCACACCTAGAACTTAGTCGTGATGTACTGAAGAACTACTTATATAACAATTACACAAAGTGATTGAGTATTTTTTCAAAGTGCTATACGTCGGCAATTTGGAAACATAGGCGGTACGAAGTTCGTTAATAAAAATCAATCGTAGTTTATTAAACTCGATAGATATTACTATGTCCAATTTAGCTGATTTTGGTTTTGTTATAATTGTGGAAATCCAATGAAAAAAAAAGAGAGACGAGGTTCATCGCGACATCTAGTAAAGAAATAAAAAAAGCATACCAGACCTACTAACCAACACGTGAAATACGTGTAATTAGCATAATTTCACGTCTGTCGTACAAAAAGTCAGGTTCCACCGAGATTTGAACTCGGATCGCTGGATTCAGAGTCCAGAGTGCTAACCATTACACCATGGAACCGTCTGGCAGATGCACATCCGAGCCGAACTCTAAGCATCTAAATGTGAAAGTAAACTATTTTGTCTGTGTGTGTGCAGTTATGTGTGACGAATGAGGGCATGACCTCGATCTGGAATATTTGTTGAAGTTAAAACTGTTATTTTCGATTTGCAACAATTAGTAGGTATAGCTACTGGTTTTTGCTGAACAAGGATTACTATAGACGGAAATAATTAATGCTTTATCATCTCCAGCCCATTGGACAACATCACATACATTGCTCTGATACTGCGGTAAGTAGCTAAAGCACTTGTTTCACAGAAATCAGATACAACGACGTTGCAACAACTAGACCCGAGGCAATATAGAAAAGTTCGTTTCCTATAATGACCCGACCGGGGATCGAACCCGGGACTTCAGAGATGGCGCGACGTCATTTATTTATTTAAAAATAGGTATGCAGACAGATTAGAGTCAGTGAAAAAAACAATAAGACACAAAAAAATAACTTAACTAGACGGCAATCTAATAAAGCATACACATCATGTTTAAACATTTTAGCTTACATTTAGAAATTAAATATAAAAAAGTCTTAAACTAGTAAAACAAAACAGACTTTACTGGACTATCGTGGATAATTCGGACCACAGAGTATCGGAAACATTTTTCTTGTATTGCCCAAATCTAGCATTGAAAACATCTATGCCACCACCACTGTGAGCCACATCGTTGTACGTGCGGCACATTCTAACAATTGGGTTAAAGTACGAGGTGTTGTTTCTATACACGCGTATTGAAAATAATTTTAATTTCGGGTGACGCGACTTATACCTTGTGTTAAAGTTAAGCGAAGAAAGTAAGTTTGGAGCGTCTATATCGGCATGTACTATTTTGTCACGGGCCGGCGCGCTCGTTTCTCGGTTACAGAGGTCGTCATTATAGTCTATTGCTGCACAAAGGTCTTTCTACAGAAATAAAGAAAGAAAGAAAACACATTTATTGACCACTTGACAGCACAACACGACAAACAAAATAACAACAAAAACAAAAAACAAAAAGAAGTACAGGAAAAAGTAAAACAGAACAAACATGAAGTAATTAAAAAAGAAAAAAAAACTAAGAAAAATCAAAGTGGTCAACTAGGCCACACCTCAGCTGTATGCTACAGCGTAGTGCCTACTGAATTTGGTCTCCAACTTTGAAATTCCACCCTTGAAAATTACTTAGGTTTTTCAACTATGTACTATATTTGATACATTTTTAAAACCAACTTCAAAAGAGAGGTTTGTTAAAGAGAGACGAGAGAATAGTTAATCTATCTAAATATTTACTCTTAATTCTATATAAAAATAGCGCGGAAAAAGTTGCAGTTAACAATTAATTTTACCTAAGTAATCTTTGATGTTAGCTTAAATTTTGTATTTGCACCTATTTCTATTTATACATATAAGTAAAATTGATAATAGAGAAAAAATAACTCTACTTTTCCCACATATGGTTTTATTAGTTACAATTTAACTTTGAAACAATAGAAAGGTAAGTCTTGTAATAAATTCCGTATTAAAATTACCACCTATTTGCTACTACAATTCTTGTCTATTTAATCAACTGTAAATGAATTGTTTATACGTTTACATTACTGACACGGGTTCAATTGATAAAATATACACGTCACAAAACAAATAACTTATAAACTGATCACATAACATTCTAGAACATGAATCCTCGGCAGTAAAGTTCATATTCGCTGATAAGCATGTTTGAGTTTACAAGGTGTTGTCGTAATTTCGATCCATTGAATATTTATATATACTTATCAGTTAATCGGAAAATTGGTAATAAAGTGTAAAATACGTAACGCAGATGGTTTCAATTGACAACAATAATATACATAATAACATTTCAGTTGAATACGTACGTACAGTCACGTGGCAATTTGTGTGAGTCCGCCATTTTTATTTAGATACGGCGTAGTCAGTTTATAAACGCTTGCAGGTTTGTAAAATGCCGTGGTGTTTTTATATACGAGTATTATGCCTAATTATATGTCATGTTATTCAATCGAGCATCAGAAAAATACTCACCTTACCTAAATAATAGGTTTAAATTTAATAAATGAGCCACATGAGTTTAGGCGTCTTGTAGCTCAGTCAGTACTTCTGTTGCCTTAATTAATAAAAAGGTTGTTAATAAATCTGTTACTGGACTTGTCGCCCTTACCTTGAAGGCTTGACCCCTGCTACTAATGTAGCACCCTCCAGGAGCTCTGGAAACCTTACTCACACGCAGTATCACAACAACACAGAAGTGATTGTTATTTGGCTGCGGTCTTCTGTAAGGTGGGGGTATTTCACCAGTCGGGTTGCTCCAGTTCGAACGATAAATCGCTACGATACGCGTGCGCGTATTTCTCACTAGCTGTGCCCGCGACTTTTTCGCGTGGACTACATGTTTTTCCATATGGTCGGTATTACCCCTATCTCCCCTTATATTCGAAACAAAAAGGAGTCCATATTTTAATTCAAGTTTAGAGCTATCCATGTGCCAAATTTTATACCTCTAACTTAAAAAATAAGCATATTCCCATACAAACTTTCAAGGGCGATATTACCCCAATCCCTCCTAGAGGTTCAACGTACACCTAGACAAAATTATATTAAAATCCACCTTTATAAAAAACTTAGTTTGAAATACAATCAAAACAGACTTACCGTTGAAAAAGTTCAACCTTTATGTTATTTTGATTACAGAGGAATTTCCTATAGGTAGACCATTTTCTTCAGAAGTATTCGTGAAATAGTTAACAGTTTTTTCATCATGACGTTACTTTAGGCACCTAATTAGCAAATGTACCTAACTACATCAATGTTTTGTGTAAACAAAATAAATGATAATAAAAATTAAGTAGATCCAAAATAAGAAGTGTAGGTATTAGAAGAACTTTTATGTATTATCTATGAGAAGAGATTATACATAATCATCAATAGATTATACTTACATGACAAAAAAAAAGAAGTATTGAAAGGTAATCTAAATTTCAACAACAGCAAGTCATACTCAACGGTTCCATGGTGTAATGGTTAGCACTCTGGACTTTGAATCCAGCGATCCGAGTTCAAATCTCGGTGGAACCTCAATGTCATTTTTGGACTGGGGTAAGCTGAATCTTAAACATGTTGCTGTTATTAGTGAAAACTTCGTTTAAGAATGTCATATTAAAGATATTTTTAGCTTTTTAGATTCTAAAGTGAAAAAAACTTTAAAAAAAGTTTAATGAGACTAGTTAAAGTTTGAGCAAACCAGAGGTTTTTCGATTGTTTGCTGTAAACATTTTAAAAGGCGTTTACCACTTTCAAAATTTCGTTTGAGAGCAAATGTTATATTAAGCCAAAAAATATATATATACTGCAAGAGATAACATATTTTATTTAAAGTAGGTATGATTATTTTTCTAAAATGTAAATATCTCGAATTTTCCGGCAATTTTTAACCCTAAAAATTCCATAACAATAAAAGTCCCATAAGTCACACACCCCTAACCCAGAAACGAGCGAGGTATACCCCAGGGTACTCCTGTAGCCGCGGTTTAATGAAAAACCATCAAATTCCCTAATTGACGCGAGCGTGTCGCCGTCTCGGGTTCGACTCCCGGCGGAGGCACAATTCACTAATCAGAAATAATAATTCACAGGTAATGTCCTGGCTGTGGCTGATAGACATCGCTGGGAAGGGTTAACGGGCAGGTGGAACCGAGTTGACCGTTTAACTAATCGATGGTTGATTCACTCTTTGAGCCAATCTTACCCAATTCTTTGTCGCCATCTCAATTGTGTAATGTTATTTTAAGTATCTAATGTTACGGGAGATAGTTAGAATAATCTTATTTTCATCAGCGGTTGTCTTCTTGATATTTTGATAAAAACACACTTTTCAATAAGTTAATAATTTTAAACCACTAGAGTAGAGTAGGTAATATTTCACTCCAAATTTTTAAGGTAAATAGTGTTTTTTACATTGGCCAAAATTATTTAAAGTAACCTACGTAGTACATAAATGATAACATTTTCCCTAGCTTTAGAAATCAATTATTGGAATTTACTTAGCCAGGAAAAATATAGGTATTACCCGTGTATTATCAGTGGACAAACCGGTAATTGTAATAATTGTAAAGTCCCAATTACTGTAAATTCTCCTTATGTAGGATAATAATTAACTGTTGTAAGGTAACGTTTTCAATTTGCGAAATAGTGACAGGTACGTCACACGCTTTGATATCTTATTAATATCAATCACTAGATGACCCGGCGAACTTTGTTCCGCCTTAGAGGCAATAAATGACTTTAAAAAAAGCAAAAAGAAATTAATCAAAAAGTATCCTATGTCCATCTCCTGGTTCTAAACTACCTCCCCACCAATTTTCAACCAAATCTGTTCAGCCGTTCTTGAGTTATAAATAGTGTAACTAACACGACTTTCTTTTATATATATTATAGATAAACGGAAGGAATGTAAGAATGTACCTATGCTACTGTCACAATAATAGTACATTATCGTTTAAAGTTAAAAGTAACGAAGAAAAATTCAGGTTCCACCGAGATTTGAACTCGGATCGCTGGATTCAGAGTCCAGAGTGCTAACCATTACACCATGGAACCTGCTGCTTGACTCTCATATTAGCTCCAGCGACACTATATAATTAGCTGTTATTCTATTACGTACTCACATATTATTTGTTCAACTGTTAGCTGTAGCTAATTAAACAGTAGTGTTAAAGCAACTATGCCAGTCAATCAGCCGGTTCCATGGTGTAATGGTTAGCACTCTGGACTTTGAATCCAGCGATCCGAGTTCAAATCTCGGTGGAACCTGAATTTTTAGTTTTAGAACATCTAGTTTTTCACATACTGTTTTATGCAGGATTTTAATTCATTTTTCTTACTGTAATGAATAAACTCAAAAACTAACATACCACTGGAAAGTTACATTGCCCCTGAGTAATATAGGCTAGTTATTGCGTGAAAAGACTAACTCGGCTCGTATAAAATCGCGTGAGGTCGCTATTATTATTATTTATTATTGATTTTAAGTAGGTACTTCATAATCAAGTAGTCAAGGTATTTTATGTAAGAAAATTTAAAACTTAGTTAACCCTAAATCATGCATGGTGCGACCGGCCCGACATAGATTTTTAACCCAGCCACGCCCCGCCCACAAATCCCTTGGCGCCCGAGCAAAGAGTTAGTTTTTTAATTAACCTAATCAGTTAATTTGCAGGAGCGGCCAGGCCCAGTCTAATGTATGGTATTTGAGGCCTGATTGATGAATTGTTGTTCGGAATGGCAACACTGGTTCTGGCGAAGTCAGGTGTTTTAATCAGGTGGATGGGTGGGGTGATCGTTAACAACTTGTCACTTTATACCTCCTAGATGACTATTAGCTGACCTACGTAAGTACGTGCTTGTGGGACTTCCGTTACTGCTAAATGAATAAACGCCAAACATAAGTGATACTTACGTTGTCTTACGCGGGAGATATTAAAAATAGGTTCCTCCGACATTTGAACTTTGATCGCTGTATTGAAACCCAACTGGCTGATTGATGCTCATAATAGCTTCAGCGGTAGGAAAGACATGAAAAAGATATCAATAATGTTGATTGGTTGACAGCATTACCAAAAATAGGTACTCAAATTATAGGCCCATCAGTTATCGAAAGGATTTTATCGACATTTGAAAGGAGATCTGTCAAATTTACTCGCGTGACGTCTGTTTAAGCTCTGGCTACAATAATAATGTATTATCATTCGAGTTAAAAGTAATGAAGCAAAAAATCAGGTTCCACCGAGATTTGAACTCGGATCGCTGGATTCAAAGTCCAGAGTGCTAACCATTACACCATGGAACCGGCTGATTAATGCTCATATTAGCTCCAGCGGTACTGTGTAATTAGCTGTTATACTATTACGTACTTACATGTTGTTTGTTCAACTGTGAGCTATAGTTAATTAAACAGTAGAGTGAAAGCAACTGTGCCAGTCAATCAGCAGGTTCCATGGTGTAATGGTTAGCACTCTGGACTCTGAATCCAGCGATCCGAGTTCAAATCTCGGTGGAACCTAATCTTTTAGTTTTGAACATCTGGTTTTTCACAAACTGCTTTATGTACGATTATTATTGTTTTTTCCTACTGTAAAATGGTCAGCACTGGCAAGATTCTTGAAGGTCAAGTGGTTTAAAAACTGGATTATTACCTCAGGGTATTGTTTACTTATTCACATAATGTTGGAATCGGTTTTGAATTCACAAACTATGTTTTTTCTCTGTCTAACTTTAAATTATTGGACAGAGTTAACTTGTCTACTTTGAAAGCATTTTTTTCTGACGGTTGTGAATCAGCCTCCTCAATTGAATCTGTTTGTGGATATCATTGATAAATAAGTTTTGGCTTAATCACACGTCAAAAACGTACTGGTGATGATCCCGAAATATGAATGAAAAATTCGTAACATACTGAGTTCTGCCCGGAAACCAGCTACTAAACTACTTAGTGAAATGGAAGTTATCTAAACACGATTCCTTCATAGATTTTCCATGAAAATAGCACATTGTGACGTCACAAATTTACTTATCAGCTACTAACTATTAAATAGTTTCGGAGCATTTTGAACAAACTCAGTGGTGGCCGTATATACCTACCTACTTTATGATTGTGTTGTCATGTCCTGGTATAAAACAAAATACTGCTTCTTTTTTGTATCATCTAAATATATAAATGGAGAAACTGGCTGACTGACATATCAACGCACAGCCTAAACGGATAAACGTAGGCACTTGAAATTTGAAAGAGACGTAGCTTAGGTACCGTAGAGGTGCACTAAGAAAGGAATTTCCGAAATTCCCACGGGAACGGAAATTACCAAGAAAATCATTTTGTATGAAAAATCTAAACCACTTAAGTTAGACGCTTAAAATTTGGCATGCAGGTACCGTAGTAAACTTAAAGCTTAGTGGCAACAGGATATTGCAAAATTCCCACGGAAACGGGAGTTAGCGGGAAAAAACTGGAAAAACCCTGTAGTCCACGCGAACGAAGTCGCGGGCACAGCTAGTATGGATATAAATACTATAGTGACAGACGCTAAATTAAGTGAGCAATAACCCGTTTTATTGCAAGGTAAGTTTCTAATCAGATCACGCGAAACGTCCAAAACCGATGTCCTATCAAAAAGTCCGTGTCAATTTCAGCCTCGTATTCCCTCGGCTGTAACTCTACCAAGTTTTGGGGCAGAAGCACATTTCAAAGAGTTAAAATTAAATATTCAAGGCATCAATCAATATGTGACTGGTAAACGTGTGTGTTCGGGATGGTTCGCTTTCATATTTCATATTGCCACCTAACTCTACTGATATTAGAATAGGGGACAGGAGTCATGTATATCCCACTAAGATTATTAATATAGATATTTGAATGAGTGGATGCATGGATTTATATATGTACTAGCTGTGCCCGCGACTTCGTTTGCGTATTTACATACTTTCATGCTCGATTTTACCTCTATCACCCCAATTATTTGAAACAGAAAGTAGTATATTCAAATCCAAGTTTTGAGCTAATTATTATTTCTAACTTAAAAAATAAACATTTTCCCATATAAATTTTCAAAGGTGGTATTATTTTCTAACAAATCCACCCTTATTTTCTAACAAAAAGTAGCCTATGTCCGTTCTTGAGGTTCAACGTATACCTATACCAAGTTTCATCAAAATCGGTTGAGACGTTAAAGCGGGAAAGCGTAACAGACAGACAGAGTTACTTTCGCATTTATATTATTAGTAGGGAAGTAGGGATAGCTGTTGGTTATTATTAGAGATGGGCCTAGTACTCGGTTCATAGACTGTACTCGGCAGGTTTCGGTTACTCGTACTCGGCCCGAATAACTCGGTTTAAGAAAAGCAATAGGTATATTAAGGTAGATATAATTAAAAAAAATTGTGTTAAACAAAAAGTACTATCAGTATCATAAAATAAAGTGTATGGTAATGACTAGTAATAAGACAAAATTAAGACAACAGCATTAAAAATAATACATTTTTATAATGTACGCACGTGAAATGGAAATTTTATTTGAATGAGATACTCGGCCGTGCTCGGTTGAAAATAATTGAACCGAGTAAAACTCGGTACTCGTTACCTACTTGGCAAAAATGTTGCTCGGCGCATCTCTATTGATTACTATTTTACGCAAAAACTATTGAGTGGATTTAGATGAAACTTGGTAACTAAACGGATTGAATGATAAGTAATATCCGAAATATGCGATCTAAATGCGTCTGTATTATATGAAGCTAGTATTATTCACATTGCAGTTTATTTATTTATTTAAAAACTTTATTGCACAAATAGGTACAACAGGTGGACTTAATGCTAGGGGCATTCTCTACCAGTCAACCCTTGGGTCATGCAGATAGTTTGTATATGGGTGCGGTAACAGGGGAGAAAAAAAAGAAATCATTTTAAACAACAATAAATTAAGCATTAAAAATAACATTACGGTATCTTTTAAATATACGATAATAATACACTTACTTTATAAATTAATTATTATAATATAATATATAAAATAAGAAGGTATACTTAGATTTACATAATATTGATATTTTATATATAAAAACAAATATCTACATAACTATAAATTCAGAAGATAAATAAATTGGTTCAGCAATTGACAAATTCATGAGTATCATTACTTGTTAGCGAGAGAGAAGAAGAATTCACGAACTTTATTTTTAAAAATTCCCTTAGTCAGGGATTGTCAGTTTCATGTTCACCATCTGGTTAAATAATGAAGCTAATTATAAAGTAGCGTTTGAGCTAATAAGAGAGTTAATCAGACGGTTCCATGGTGTAATGGTTAGCACTCTGGACTTTGAATCCAGCGATCCGAGTTCAAATCTCGGTGGAACCTGATTTTTTTTAAATAAGGACGAAGAGTAAATTTTACTTGTCCACTTATTGTGGGTGAAATATTAATGTATAACTTGTATAAGTGATGAGTGAAACTGGTCTCGATTTTCAAAATGAAACTTAATTTATTTTAAATTCATGCCATTTGTATTTATTTAACACTCAAATGTTGTCTTGGCTCTTCATTTTGAAAAAAGATTCAAATAAGTTATATATTTGTTTTTGTTTACTGTTTTTTTTCTACCTGATTATCGATGATGATGGGTGCAAAATCTAACATGTTTTTATTAAAAACCGAACTCTCAAACTTAGAGGTACCTACATATATTGCTTGAAAACATATGTTCGTTGTTGATGAAAACGTATAGCCAGTACTATACTTTGCCTACCACTTAAAATTTGGAATTACTTTGCCTACCACTTAAAAAAAAAGGTTTTTAGTTTAAAACTAGAAGTGTGTAGAGATCTCATAACATTTCAAATACAATATATTTTTCAGCATAGACCATGTTTTCACCGGTTTTCGGCATCCTGTCTCTTCAACTACCCCACTCGTAGATGTTCGGATATTGGTAAAAAACAATATTTTATACCGTCCGCTAAGCGCCCGTCGCAAATGTATGCCGTGGACGAGCCGGTCCTGTCTACAGAGGAGACTCGAGCGGACGTGTCGCGAGATATAATTGCTCTTAGCCTGAAAGAAGATCTGAAAAAGTTTTGTGTAAAGTATCACATAAGGGAGGATTATTGCAAACACATTTGACAAAATGTTTATCCACATTCAGATATATTATCGTTATAAAATTAAGCGCGAAACGCTATATTACGACAGTTGTCAGTTTAAAAAAATGATTTGTCATAATTGACAAATAATAAATGTTAATAACAGTTTGAACAAGGTAGGCGAATGTAATTTTTAATTTTTAAGCAATTATTTAAAAAAAATGTTATCCCTTATAAGGTCACTTATGCGCTAATGAAAGTCCTGTCAAAATTGGTCTCGTCGCTTTAGGGATTAACCCTTTATAGGACGGCCCATACAAAGTGGCCTGTAAACTGTACAGTCACCTTAAGGTCGATAATTCAACGATTTTTTAAACAAAGTTCATTCTTATGATTAAATACGATAACCAGTAACGCACAGCGGCCTGTAAACTGGCCAGCGTTCCGGGACGTGCCGCGCAATCAAAAATTTGCGCCTTTTTTTGCCGTAGCCTGTCAATTGGCCAGTGCGCACTCCCGCACTAGTATTTGCTGTCAACGCTATCAGACGTTCTTATCTCCGAGTGAATAATAATAAAACAAATATGTCTTGAAATAAAAGGTGAGTAAAAAAATTGTGTTAAAGTATATACTTTATTATTATGTGAAAATATAATCAATTACTGTACAACAAACATGTAATTTCTGGGGTTCAATGCGAAGGGTGAGTTAAAAAAAAGTTAGGTTTAAAATTACACAAGTGAGTTTGAGATGTTCTCATAGGAGTATATTTTGATTAATTCACATATAATGTATTATTTTGTACGTAGTATATAGTCTATTTATACTATATAATAACAAAATATGTACACATTAACAGGTTCGGCAGTTATAACATATAATAGTATTTGTTTAGGTACTTTTTTTTATCGAATTGTCGATGGGTTGGAGCGTGTAAAATTATCCTGAGTTTATGGATTTTTAGTGTTGTTTTTAGTTGGTTTTAGGAATTATCACAATTATCAGGAATTCGAAGGTATGAAAATGAATGACGACCAATGGGCTTAACTTATGGCCATTACTGATGACCAAGCTATCCATATAATAATATTGGTGGCGATTCCGACGCTGACGACTGCTTCGATGATGTTACCTCGAATACCAGCATTTGTTCCGTTCCACAATTCGGGACACAAGAAAAAAAATATAATATACCTACATACTTGTTATTTGATTAAATAACATAGTACTGATAATTGAGAGAAGGATGTTGTTAATTTGGTTTTAATTTATTTTTTAGACTTAGCCGAAGTAAATTGTATGGTTTGGTTTAATTATTACCTTACATTTTACCACTGATTAAAAGACTAATTATGAAATACACAATAATTTTATTTTATCATGTTACACCAAAAACCACCAATTTTTATTGGTGTCCAGTTTACAGGCCAGTGATTATACAGAGATAGTTACTGGCGCAGAACGGTCAGTGGTCAGTATACTGGCCATTCGTTTTTTTGGATTTTCTCGAAAAGTAGCAGATTTCTAAATCATTTTATTAATGCATGTTATTAAATTTATCCTACAGAATACAAAACTACTTAAAAATATCCTAATTTCAAAAAAAAGTTCAGGTGTGCGTTAAAGGGTTAGCTGGAAAAAACCGAAAAAAAATTGTAAAATAGCTGTAGGACCTTTTTGATGAGTCCACTTAGGTACTCTTCATAATTATTCTTTACCAATCTCTTTATCTCAAAGTTCAAAAGACGTCTGTTCCGAGCAGTGAGACGTTCGTTGCTGGATAAATTTATTTGTCTATGCAAAATCTATCATATTTTTCACTAACAAAGAATCAACACGTTTATTCATATTTTATATAGGTCAAAGAATGAAAAGTACTATCGTTTTGTTACACATTAAATCCCATTGTAAAAGTTTATTGGCATACTAGCTTTTGCCCGCGACTTCGTCCGCGTGGCGTGTTATTGTGTCATTTCAGTATTTTTCTCGGTGTGTGTCGAATGTAAATAATAATGAATGTTGCATTCAAAAATTTTAAAATCTAATTTTAAGTTACCACCTTGTAAACACTAAAGATGCAATAAAAATATTGAGTATTGAGTATTGAGTATTGAGTACTAAAAAATTTCAAGCCTCTAACTCGCGGTACAAAAGTTTTTCCCGCTATTCCCGTTCCCATGGGAATTTTGGAAAATCCAATCATGACTTAACTTTGCATTCACTAAGGTATATGCATGTCAAATTTCAATCATCTAACTTACGCGGTTTAGATTTTTTCATACAAAAGTATTTTCCCGCTAACTCCCGTTCCCGTGGGAATTTCTCAAAATACAGCCATAACTAAACTTAATATATACTAAGGTACCTGCATGCCAAATTTTAAGCGTCTAACTTAAGCGGTTTAGATTTTTCATACAAAAGGATTTTCCCGCTAATTCCCGTTCCCGTGGGAATTTCGGGAATTCCTTTCTTAGTGCACCCCTACGGTACCTAAGCTACGTCCCTTCCAAATTTCAAGTGCCTACGTTTAGCCGTTTGGGCTGTGCGTTGATATGTCAGTCAGTCAGTCAGTCAGTCAGTCAGTTTCTCCTTTTATATATATAGATTATTACTTTTATTTGATGATTCTATATAGTTACTTCGTGGACGTCCTGATGCTGATTCTGTATCTAACAGCCACTTCCTGGTACCGATAAATCTTCAGACAGAACTCCCACACATGTCGTACCGTGTGTACCGGCCTCTTTCTGGGCATCGCATTAAATATTGACAAAATAAAAATGTAGAATGGCAGGAGACGCGCGTTACGGCGACTCGGCGGCCGCCGGGAGCGATTCCATTTTCAAATGTTGCCGCCGATAAATATCTTATCGAGTTACAATGAGCGCGACCGCAACGGGACTATTTGAGCGTTTGCGTTTCCGAACGAATTCGGCCATTTTGAATTGAGCTATTTTTTATGTCTATATATGTATATGGCTATACATACATGACAATTTTACTATTGTTCTGGCCTCTCTTTTCATCTTCATTTTGTCGTCTAATGTAACTGTTTGTGACCTTCTTTTTTATATTTTTTGTATTTAATTTTTTAACGGTTTTTAAACTTTTTTAGTTTTCGTTTGTATTTTTACAATTATGGTCAATAAAAGTATTTTCTTTTTTCTTTTTTATCTAACCTAAAAAGATAATTTAAATTCGAACCAGTAGGTAGTTCTTGAGATTATTAGCATAGGTTTAAATTTCGCTAGTGCGGCGTGATACGTTATTTAATCTAAATCAGGGCTGTCCAACCTAGATGGGACCCGGGCCAACAAAACTGCACAAATAGATTGGGGGGCCGCAAAATATTTATAAAAGTAAAATACAGGTATCAGCTACGAACTGCGAATCTTGCATTTTCTTTTGTTGTTCGGAATTGGCTAGTTTCCACTAAGAACAAATAGGAAGGATTATAGTTTCTAATTATAGATTAAGACATTAAGATAAGGAAATATGAATTTCAAGAACATAAAAATCAAAGATTATTAAATATTTTTAGAAAAGAAATTCCAATAAAATAGGCATTAAGTCACGTGACTGAAAACGCCGAGCAGAAAGTCACAGCAGCCGATATGTCATATTTTAGGGGTGTCCACTCTGTACCACAGATTAATAATGAACGTACTATTGATGTTTTCGATTTGAAAAATCGGAACGCGAAGTAGACGATTTTTGAAACATCGTCTAAAACATTGATATTTTTGAGTGTTGATTATTATTCATAAAATTAATATTTCCATCGTGACGCTCAGTTCGCAACGGGCCGTTGAAATCGTAATACATATTTTAATTTCGTCCACTACCACCACTATACTTAAACTGTACTTAAGTGATGAAATAATTTATATTGATAAGGATTAATAGCATGAGTAAAATAAATGCGGTTTAATGTGGTCCAAAAAATTCAAGATTTTTTAATAACAAAATGGTTGTTGTGCCTCACTCGACATAGATATTAGATAGGTATAGAGTGTCGCGAACTTTTTTTTAGATATTTATAAGATCTACAATTAATTTGAACATTTTATGATTCTAACTTTTATACTTAGTTTAGGCAGCGTACGCAAAATAAGTAACCTTTCTGGTTGATTTTAAACCTTGTGTCCGAAAACCCAAATATTTTACGAAACCCTATTTCTTTTTAAAATAAATATTTGCCTATGTTACTCGTGGATAATGTACTTTTCGATTGGTGAAATAATTTTTAAAACTTTCCAGTAGTTTTTAAACCTATTCATTATAAACAAACAAAGTTTTCCTCTTTATAATATTAGTGTAGAATTTAGGTACACATTTCACATATTTCAAACCATCTGCATAGATACACCTGACGTTATGAGTTTCGGATATCATCGATTATTTGTGTGTACTATTTAGGTTATTGACAAGCATATGCTCATAAAAAGATGAAGTATTATTGAATGATCAGATATTAATAGTAACGTTTAGCGTATGTAACGTCAAATTTGTCGCATGAGATGACAAAAAATCCATATTGTTGATTGTTTCGTATGATATTATATTTAACGCATAATATTCGTATTTTACGCTACCGTACAGTACTCGTAATTTCAAGTTTTCAGCCAATCGATAGGACGCTCTGAATATTAACGATTTTGACATATGTAAGCTTGCGATTAAATTTATTTGTGTGGCGCACTGAAACCTGCTTTGGGTATTCAAAGGTGTCAATACCGGTTATTGAAACTAAATCTAGATTGAAGTCATATCTTGAGTAGTGTTAAAATTGATTTCGGTTCTGTGGTTGTCATGACTCAAGGTTTTAAGGTGTCAACATTAAAAGCCGCAAAAATAGTAAGTATTTCAAAAATTTGTTCACTTGATAAAACTACACTACACCAGTAACATGTGTCCTCAGGCCCAACAAATCAGTTAGATTTCTAAATTAAAATAGAAATGTTTTTTTTTGCTTTAACAAACAAATAAATAAACATTAATGATTATACTAACCATCGTATAAAATTTCAGTAGACGGGTGAGTGTGTTTTCATCACTGTAACAACGCGCTGACGTTTAACGCAAGTGTCTTAATACATTTTTGTTTACATTAAAAAGGAAAATAAAATAATCTAACGGTTGGACCAAACCAAAAAATTTAGTCATCTAGCAAATAACCACTACAGACGCATTTGAAGACGAAATAGTCCCGTCACGAATGTTTTAACGTCAAGGCAAGGTAGAGTCGTAGAGTGTCTAATTTTAGCACATCAAATAGCTAGGTGAAAGTCGCATCACTACTGTATCGCCGAAACTTTTTGCTATTTTCGACACTTCCGCCAGCCGGTTCCATGGTGTAATGGTTAGCACTCTGGACTCTGAATCCAGCGATCCGAGTTCAAATCTCGGTGGAACCTGTTCTTTTGTACTCATATTGGTTCGAAAAGCTCTTAAAGTACTAATTATGTGGCAAAATGGGGTTCGATGCAGTTTGGAGTAGTTGCACCAAATTATTTTTTACTGTGGCTCACTAAGTAACCAGGAGTTAGTACTAAAATACGAACCTGCGTGATTTGACAGATTTGACAGCTGTCAAATTATCAGTGGCAGACATTTTGATGGTCTGACCTACATCTTAGTTACGTGAATAATATGAGTCGCACCATCACTCATTGACGAATTAATGATCGTAAAATCAGTTAAATTGATTGAATTTTACGGAAACTACATCAAAGCAATTTATCTTTAAAATTGTCCATTTAGAAATCGAAGCCAATGGAACTTGATGTTCAAACTATAACTAATTTAAAGAAAAACAGAGGCTTAAATCTTTAAAATATATAAGACTCATTTTTGAAAGATTCGAAAATCACTTACAGGGTACACAGCTCATATATTAGAGAGTTTCAACTGTTATAGGAAAAACAATCTCGAAAAGTTAGTTCATATCAAGATCTGTAAAATCTTCACGATATTCATAAGTAGTAATAGCTTTCGCGAAGAATATAATATGACATAATATAATTAGAATATTTAAATATCAATCATAAAATGTTTATTTTCTTCCTCCATAAATGTTTAAATAAGTGTGTTAAATAATTTGGGCTTTATATAAATAAGTCAGTAGGGCTAATTAGGCTTGCAGAAAAGCTCAAAATGTCAGGTTCCACCGAGATTTGAACTCGGATCGCTGGATTCAGAGTCCAGAGTGCTAACCATTACACCATGGAACCGATTGGCTAACTAATAAAACAATTTGTTTGTTTTCTCATTCAACACTAAGCTGTGTAATAATGGGCTTAATAATATCAGATAATGTGTTGTGTGTACAGGTGTAATTTTCTTTTTTGGTTCGGTGCCAACTTTTTGTTTTCTCTCATAACAAAGCATATCATAGCATCACACAACTAATGCCCGATTCCAATATTTTACGATTCGTAATGTGACAATAATGGCAATTAGATTTTCTCCAAATGACTGCGCGTAAAACGGTTTTAACTTACGCATCGTACAAATTTATTACTATTCGTAACTAAAACGTTTTTCAAATATTGGAACCTGGCATTAATTTTATCGTGATCTTAACCAACGTCAAATCAATGCGTTAGCTGCTGATTGGCTTAAAATATGCTGATTTGTTAAGTGAAGCGATAGCTGGCACATACGTCATGCTTGTGAACAGGTGCCACCTTTGGGGACTGGTCTGCTCCAGCTTACCACTCAAAAGCAGATACATGTTTTATTCACTAAGGGGGTAAAAGGAGGTTTAGAAGTTTATATGAAAGTCCTAGGTAAATTTTAAAATGTATGCTCTATAGATGGTGTAGAGTTGTATGATTGTTTATCTTTTTTTTGTTTCTTTTCCTTTCGTGAGGTACTTAGCTTTTTTTTTTAATTTTGCCTTATTTCCTTGATATGAAAAAAAGGGTGATGAAATTTTGGCAGCCAAGGTTAGGCTAGGTTAGGTAAATGAAATAAGAAAACTACTGCAAGGAAATTACATATCTCTTTCTTATGATGTGACGAAGTTGTGTAGCAATATATAAAAGAAGGCTGCCTAGTTAAAAGCATGTTAGGCTGTATGTTTTGGACTTTGTAAACGCCGAACATATTTGGGCTTTATGTCTTGAATATAAAGACTTCTATCGAACTGCAAATGCATATCTTGAAATACTACTGTACCATTTGGATGTCCCTTTTGAGCAACTAAAGTATTATGCATACCTACCCTTACAGGGTTAATCTACCTTTAGTTATGTAACTTGCTTTGTTGCGTAACTTGATTATATGTATTGCAATGAGTAAATAAATAAATTATACTGATTAATTAAGGTAAGTTATCGTAAAAAACTAGTTTGTATAGAAAAAGTTCAGGTTCCACCGAGATTTGAACTCGGATCGCTGGATTCAGAGTCCAGAGTGCTAACCATTACACCATGGAACCGGCTGATTGACTGGCACAGTTGCTTTCACTCTACTGTTTAATTAGCTATATAGCTAACAGTTGAACAAATAACACGTGAGTACGTAATAGTATAACAGCTAATTACACAGTACCGCTGGAGCTAATACGAGCATTAATCAGACGGTTCCATGGTGTAATGGTTAGCACTCTGGACTTTGAATCCAGCGATCCGAGTTCAAATCTCGGTGGAACCTGATTTTTTCTTTGTTGTTTTTAATACATATGTCAGTAAGAAAATAATAGCTTACTACAGAGAATCGCTGGAGAAAGGCACCAAACAATCATATCAATCAATTAGTCTCATATAGTTTTTTTCTCATACTCGTACCTGATGATGAATAAAATAGAATAGAAACTAAGCCAGCTTAGAACACCCTGACAAAAAACAATTTAGAAAAATGTTTGTCTGTTTTATGATCTAATAAAAAATAGTTTTTTTGTTTCCACTGTACATAATAATAGACGTAGGGCATAGCGATTTATCGCTCGAACTGGAGCAGCCCGACTGGTGAAATACCTCCACCTTACAGAAGACCGCAGCCAAATAACAATCACTTCTGTGTTGTTGTGTTCCTGCGTGTGAGTAAGGTTTCCAGAGTTCCTGGGGGGTGCTACGTTAGTAGCAGGGATCACGCCTTCAAGGTAAGGGCGACAAGTTATTATGCTGTACTTGTCACCCTTAAGTTAGGACCTCATTACCACTTAACATCAGGTCAATCTTGAAGTGCAATATAAAAAAAGGTATTTTTGACACATTACGAATCGTAAAATATTGAAACCAGGCATTAGTCATTCATTGCGTTGTGAATCAAACGCCCTCGACCGCATACAATATTGAAAGCGCAATTGCACAAGTCTTGCAAAGTTGCGATGCTACACTCCATTGTCGCACGTAATCTCGAGTCGCGTAAATATTTTATTAAAAGGGCGCGCATCGCAGACCATCAGTCTTGGGCGCAATATTGCCCCCGCGACACGACGACAAATCGTTCCGTGTGGATCGTCCCTGGAATGCTGGGGCGCTTTTGAAAATTGAAAAAAGAACGAGGTGTTCTTTTTGGTTGAAATGGCGTTCGAAATGCAAATGCGAAAAGTTAAGGACGGATACACATTGATCTCCTATGGCATAGGCAATAGAATAGCCAAAATGTTTTCACAAAACGTATTAAATAATACGTTGATTTATTTAAACATTAAGTTTTTATCTCCTCTTGCGGTGCGGGAATCGAAGACACGAGCTTCACGTATCGCGCGTGCTGCTCTTCCAACTGCAAGTTATCGGTTTAGAACCACATACTTATTTTTCTAAATAACACTTTTCAATCGTCGTTTAACTTGATACAAATTGATTCTACCACCAGCACAGAACTTATGTGCACTCAAAAAGATGTCTGCAAGAAACTCATTAGATTATTATGAACAACAGAAGTCAATCATTAACGAAATATGCAGGGTAGCAAGTCAACGAACTCATTTCGAATACGAATAGCTTATACAATAAACCAAATATATTTTTTTTATAGTAGCATAGTATGTTGGTTCCTCCCAGCCTGATTGTAAACCCATAACAACGGATTTGATACCGTAATACCCTATCCGTTAATATCGCCGTAGTCCACACTGGCCCGCAAGATGTTTCTCCACGCTCCTTTGGAAGATTCCATGTCAAATTAGTACATATTGTTTTTGAAAATAAAAAAAAACAAGTTTTTAAATCGTGCACTACTTTTTTTTAATTTTCTTGTAGGCCTAAACAGTTATCCCTTTCGCAGACTGATTTATTCTCGTCTCACCTAAATGTCAGCGGGACAGACGATCTTTCCAAAGAAAAAACAGCCGTCTAAGACGCGGTCATGTCCGTTCGCCATTTGTCCCCGCCGTAGATTACGTTCGAAATGAAAAGTGGGTAGTTTCAAAACTTTTTCCATCCGCCCCGCAGTAAATACTTGTCGCAACCCTTGACTGATAACCGCGAGGGGTGTTTGTCGTCCTTATTAAATTTATGCTAATTTGCTTGGGAGTTCATTGTTTTTATATTAGCAGTGCGTAATTAGGGTTGTGTCTGCTGTGTGACTTTTGACGCCTGATGATTGTAAGACCAGACATTATTTTTAAAGTATTATTCTTTTTTTTTTATATTACAATTCAAGATTCACCTCATCCCACCTGATGTTAAGTGGTCATGAGGTCCTAGCTTAAGGGTGACAAGTACAGCATAATAAATCTGTTACTGGACTTGTCGCCCTTACCTTGAAGGCTTGCCCCTGCTACTAATGTAGCACCCCCCAGGAGCTCTGGAAACCTTACTCACACGAAGGAACACAACAACACAAAGTGATTGTTATTTGGCTGCGGTCTTCTGTAAGATGGAGGTATTTCACCAGTCGGGCTGCTCCAGTTTGAGCGATAAATCGCTATGCCCTACCTCTCTTAAAGTTCAATTTCATTAAACTTTTTAGTTTCCAGCTACGTATAATAATTTGGATGTCTATAACAAAATTAGTGCACGTTTATTTTTTCTACATTTTCCGCAGATTCTTCGCACTTATCGATCACAGCGTGATGTTACACAGCCTAGAGCCTTCCTCGATAAATAGACTATTGAAATATATTTTTCCAATTCAAACGAGAAGTTTCCGAGATTGGCGTTTCCAAACAAATACAAAAACTTTTCAGTTTTATAATCTTAGTATAGATCTATTGTAATAAAATACTTATGTATATTATATTGTGGAGATATCACGGTATAATACCATCTACCATCAATCATCTTCCATCGTTGGTTCTGGTTTCCATAACACAAGTGCTTAAGCTACATACTTTGTTCAGGTCAATGCAATATTGTCTGATATGTATTTTGTACAAGCGGTTTGCCGTGGCTTCGCATGCGTACGATCTCGATACAATATTAACAAATTTTTTTTTACAAATCGGACGACTTAAAAAATGAAATAAATTGATTTTACAGACAACTTGTAGTATAAATGAAGCAGTTTTGTCGTTAGAAAGCGATGTCTTTCAGATAATCTTGGGTTGAAGAAATAGTTACTACTTTCATCGAGATATGGGTAGGTATGGCCGTGCAAAAATATCAATTAAGATTTTATTTAAATTAGATCCAAACGAAACGATTCTTTGTACAAGTAAGAGACACCAGAGTTACTCCATTCCTTAAATGGAAAATGAGAAACAACAACTTAGATATTCGGATGAGCAAAAAGTCCGCAATTTGCGTTTCATCGTTCACTCGAGAATTCGTTTTCGTCGGATTCTTCCTTGTTTGTATTTGATATTTTATCAATCCATTCGTCAAACGCCATGCCGATTCTACATCCATCACTAACGTATTAGAAAAGGATAGTGGCTTTAAAGGACAATGCACACGGTTTTTAAAACGCGTAAAAGATTCGCGGAATTCCTTGTATCAGTAACTCTGGTGCATTTATTGTGCTAACTCAAATGCAGTTAAGAGAGGTAGGGCATAGCAATTTATCGCTCGAACTGGAGCAGCCCGACTGGTGAAATACCTCCACCTTGCAGAAGACCGCAGCCAAATAACAATAACTTCTGTGTTGATGTGTTCCTGCGTGTGAGTAAGGTTTCCAGAGCTCCTGGGGGGTGCTACATTAGTGGCAGGGGTTAGGCCTTCAAGGTAAGGGCGACAAGTCCAGTAATAGATTTATTATGCTGTATTTGTCGCCCTTAAGCTAGGACCTTATTACCACTTAACATCAGGCGGGATGAGGTCAATCTTAAAGTGTAATATAAAAAAAAAAGTTAAAATTTCAACGTTCAAAATTATTCGTTCGAGGAAAGCAAATTCCGCCGAAGACGCTGTGCCTGTTATGGGTCTCCAGTTTCCCATGGCGCTATCACTGGCGATGAGAAGGTCACACCACCAACTTCTTTTTTAGCTTGGGAAGTCCTGGGAAGAGCGGGGGAGTTCCACACACGGTGCTGTCGTCCCCACGGCAGCGGCACGGTACGTAAAGTATTTTCCCCACCTCAAAAAAAAGGTACTTTTGTTGGTATTATAGCAAAACTTTTACATTAATTTTCTTAAAATCTCGTTGCCATTTATCACAAAAAAGTTTGATACAAACAGGTTTACTCTGAAAAACGAAATATGTCGGAACTTATGACGAAAACCATATGTTATTGATCCAAATTAAAAACCGAATTTTCAATTAAACGAAACACTTACTTTGATCGTTTCGTTTTTAGTAATAGAACTACTTTTACCTGAATCCCGTTTAAAGCTCGTTGACAATCACTTTCTTCGCATCCTCGCGTAAAAAATACGCTATGTGCATATTCTCTAATAGCAAAAGAACCAGGAAATATCCTTACCTCCTCGGGGAAATTCCCTCCTTCCGTCACTTGGCGGATGAGCTCGTCCGATACATCGGAAATCTTAATCCAATACTCGCGACAGCGAATGATTTATACACGGAACCGATCTGCTGATCAGGAGCGCTAAAATAACGCTGGAAAGAGAATAATATATAGAGGCAAAATGCATCAGGGGTATGGTATTGGATTTGATTGAAGCTTTTGATACAGTTAAGGTTTATAGAATATTTTTATTCCCAATAAAAACCATACAGTTATTTACATGAGAAATTAACAATGTAATGTGGTTAAGTACAAAAATATACAGTACGTCAGTAAAAACTAGGTTGAAGACAGTCATCTGGGGCGGTATACTTTCATATTTATCTATACATATTATTTCATATCATATATTGTACAGTCTTAATACCAAATTTATTTTAATAATTCTTAATTTTCATCAAATTATTGTTTTTGTATATATTGCACTTCAAGTTTGACCTTATCCCACCTGATGTTATGAGGTCCAGCTTAAGAGTGACAAATACAGCATAATAAAACTTTTAATGGGCGACAAGCCCATACTTTGAAGGCAAGTGTTCAAGACCCCTGCTTCAAATGAAGCATCCTCCCCCCCCAAGAGCTCTGGAAACCTTACTCACACGCAAGAACACTACAAGAACGAAGTGATTGTTATTTGGATGCGGTCTTTTGTAAGGTGGAGGTATTTCACCTGCTGCTCTAGTTCGAGCGATAAATCGATAAAAAATAGACAGCTAGTTTCACACATAGTTTGGCCAGTGTTGTAAAAATAATTTTAAAGTAATGTCACTTCTTCTAATTCATATTCTGCGCTCCCCCAAAAGTTCAGTGAAGATGATAGGGCTTCGAAGCCGTCATCGGCAGGCAGGTAGGAAAAAATCCAGGCGTAATTTTACTATCAGGCATTATTATAAATTGTTTGCTTCTATTTTACTGTAAAAGAAATATCTTCACAAAAATGCATGCAAAGTTCAATGTATCATATTTGCATCAGCGTCATCTTAAGGCCCCATATTCGCAATATACTCAGCGCGCGCACCTGCGCTCAATCACATTAGCAGCGCCGAAAGGATTTTTTGCAGCGCCACTCGGGCGCTGGGTTTTAGCTAATTAGTCGTGTGTCGCGTGATTTATGCCCTTTTGAATCGGCTAGAGCAAGCCTTTTATGAATTTCGTGCGTTCTGTTCAACTGTTGCGATTTTCGGAACAGTTATTATTCATAACGGAACGGAACGGCTTATATTTGGTGGTGAACTTTGAAATGCGTTTTTTTGTTAGTCGTCTCAATTAGAGCGATTCTTGCCTTTGTAACTGCATCCTTATTTTACCCTCTTTAAACTGATATTAATCAACCTGTTTGTTTGTCTGGCTATTAAGTCAAAACTACTGGACCGATTAAAATCAAGTGTATTAGACAGATAGACTTGAACCTGAGGAAGGACGTGGACTACTTTTTAATGCAAACAGGGTTGCAAGGGGTTGAACGGGTGGTGGTGTTGTCTCTCTGCTGAGTTCCTAATAATTATCCCTGGCCCCCGTGGAAAAATTTTCTCTAAAATTTCTGAAATTTCTCACATAAAAGTAGCTTGGTGAAGCTGCACTGGTGCAGCCGACTGCTAACATTCAAACCAGCCGTTTCGGATGTTAGACGAAACAAACAGACAAACAGAAACACAGGCAAAGAACAAATTTTATTTTTTCGTACATGTACAGTTAATACGTCATTATTGTAATATTACAAACAAACACCCCTATTTTCTTGTACCAATTGTATCTATGTATGTATGCTATTCTGTCTGTTTTGTATATTATGTTAGGATGGCTGCATTATTCTGAGTTCATCACAGCTGTCCAGGCGCATTCAAGTCAGTCTATACACTTTTAACTTTGTGCTGCCCTTATGTATCATGGGCATAAGAACTAATATCGAATAGCAAGTGTTTACAGTGGTGTTCTGTTGACGGTACGCAACGCACAACAAAGCAAGCTCTGTTACTTATGGTTATAGTCAGATCAAGTAGTGATGTGCAAGGAGTGCTTTTGTTAAGTGAAAGTTATTTTGAAAGCTCGAACTCTAATTGGGCAAAGGGCAAATAGTAACCACATTAGATTGACCTTATGACCTTGACTCACGAGAAAACTATTAAAATATTTCTGTATCGCTTGCCTCATTAAGGGCACCTCTTGACTAGGTTCAGCACTACACGCCTACCAGATTCAGTCAGTGCTGAATTTAGAGATCTGTAGGATTCCGATGAATAACGGTTTGGTAGCCCCATAGCCCGAAATTATTTGAAATAATTAATTGAAATAATAATTTGTTTCAGACAATATTTTCAATAAATATTTTATAGTAAAACAAAGATGCAGATTTATTAATGTTAAAAACATCTACATATTCGGAAACAAAAATATCTGAAAGTATTAATAAAAAATAATCACCGAAATGCATGTACGGTAAACTTTATCCCAAACGGCCCAGTATTTCTGACTGAATAATTTCTTTTATTTATTTTTGTAATAATCACGCTAGATTTTGAAAAAAGAATACTATTTACCAGCATCTGACGCGCGTAAAGCAGTTGGGGCTCTTGCATTTTTACAAAGTAAATTAAAAAAACAAATAAAGGTGTACGCTAAAACAATATAAATGTTTTTTCCACGATCTTTACTGGATGCTATTTTGGGTAGGCCCTCCCCTAAATCCGGTCCCACTCACTAAGACCTGCCAATTCAATGAATTAAAAGTTAGACTATACTCCTCGAGGTTTGAATACATCACTAGTCCAAACGCCTACCTACAACTCAGGGGTATTTTACGGTTGAAAGCACTACGCAATATGGTCTTTGTATAGCGCTTATGTCGCGGGAATAAGAATCAAAATTGAACTGCGAGTGTGTACCTTGTGCTTCACGGTACGCTATTAATCAGCCTGAACCGCGTCAACAAGGATTAAAAGCTATTGTATCTGGTTTAAGCCGTATCTGTGAGCTGTGGTAAGTAAACTACGTAGTTTTAAGCCTAGGTGTCGTATAGGAGCTCCATAGGGTAATTTGATTGTTCTAGATGACAGTGAACTAAGTGGATTTTAGCATATCTGACGCTTTCATTTAGTAGTCTGACACGTTAGTGTGTGTAGGGCCAATTTCATTTAGTGTCCCGTCGTGTGATCCAAGAGTTTGGTTTGGGGGTCCCCCTGTTACATAAGATTTCTGGCGCCCATTTATGGCTGGCGCCCGGGGCGGTCGCCCTAACGTGCTCTAACCTAACTCCGGCCCTGGGTATACTTTTAATTTACATGCCTTATTTCCTGACTGTCCTAGATGATAAGGTACGGTCGAAAGTACGTAAAGGTAGCTTTCAGGTCGATATTAGATCTTAAGCGAACGACTTAAGGGTGCAAAGTCCAAAGTAGTCTGACGTCCTTTTCTTTCCATGTTATATATTATTTCACACAATAAAAATCAGATGAATGAAAATGTGTACAGCTACCAATCTAACATCGTCGACGCGCGTGCAATACCGCGTAAGTACATTTTTCTGTAAGGTCTAAATTGGATTGAAAAAATATGAAATAGCAGACAAAATTAATCTTTATGGCAAACGGTAGATACGCGGTATTGCACGCGCGTCGACGATATATTTTTTCTCGATTTATGTTTGCATAAACGTACCCATGTGTAAAGACACTTTATAGAAATAAGACCGACTAAATCCTATTATCCTGATTGCTTCTATTATCCTGAATGAATCTGATTGCTTTCTAGCAATAAGACCGCCTAAATTGTACTTAATTATGTCTGTAAAGCCAATTTCTGTAAATTTTTCGGTGCAATAAAGTGTATCTATCTATCTATCTATCTATCCTACTAAGTTTGTAAGAGTGTATGAATGTTAGATCTTTGGATGTTTGTTTGTTACGATGAAATCTGGAACGGCAGAGAGAACATACTAGATTATCCCAACTAATATTATAAATGCAAAAGTAACTCTGTCTGTCTGTCTGTCTGTCTGTTACGCTTTCCCGCTTAAACCTCTCAACCGATTTTGATGAAATTTGGCATAGGTATACGTTGAACCTCAAGAACGGACATAGGCTACTTTTTGTTAGAAAGTAAGGGGGGGGGGGGGGTAATGCCACCTTTGAAAGTTTATATGGGAAAATATTTATTTTTAAAGTTAGAGATATGAAAGTTGGCACAAATATAGCTCTTTTAAAATATAGACTACTTTTTGTTTCGAATATTAGGGGAGATAGGGGTAAAACCGACCATGAAAGGATGTAGTCCACGCGAACGAAGTCGCGGGCACAGCTAGTATCCTATATGTTGTCGTCTGTAAAAGGAACTTTAAATATCCCGTGCTATAAACTATACCAATCAATCTAATAATAACATGATACCAACCAACCTCAGTCAAGTTCAAGTTAAAAACCAACACAGTTGAGTACAAATAGGTTGTTTATTATGGGAAAAAGAGTTTAGACCCCAGAAAACCCACGACCCGACCCAGGTCTACCACATCCCTAATTAGAAACAAATCCTAACCCCTTAAACAAGAACCCACGATTTGAGCTCGAACAAACCCAATTTATTTACTACGAAAAGGCCGAATGAAATTCAGCTGCCGATTTTCCGTTAAAGAAGACGAGTTACTGAAGTTGGAGAGCGCCGATCTAGTGGGAATTAATACTTAATTAAAATTAGGTTTTTTGGACTGTGGTTTGGACTTTGTACCCTTATCTTACGGGCAAAAGAAATAATATCGAATATAAAAAGTTCCTTCGGACTTAATATGACAATTAAATAAAAATAATTTATGCGCAAGACAACCACACCAATCACCTAGTCTCAAACTAAGGTTTTCCCTTGCACCCATAGTACCAGACGACGGATACTAACTGGGGGCGTCACCCCAGCACACCCAGACCCATGTCAATTTAGAAAAAAATGTTTTCCTAATTCACCCGACCGGAAATCGAATCCGGGACCTTTCGCGCTTTTGACCTGATGCACTGCGCCACCGATGTCGATTCAATGGTATATTTACATTTCACTAGAGAATATGCCATTTTATTTGCTATTTTGTAGGTAGGGCCATGTTCCGATTGCTATAGAGCCTAAGTTTATGATCATTATCCAACATTTGGCGAATATTATGAATAAGCTAGCCCCTGTTGCCCCAACGAGTAATTGATCGTTATGATGGAGAAGTATCAAATAAAGTATCAACTTTACTCTTTGCTTACTAGCATAGGCAATACCGACGTCAAATTTCTTGCACTAGACAGTAAAAATGTTGTAACTGTCGTTTGGTTGAAATCATACCACGCTTTTCAGCCAATCAGCACTTGACCAACTGAATGTTTTCGGTTCTGACATTTGTTAGGAAAAAAAATTTACTCACGTTGCGATTTAACCAATAATCAAAATATAAAGTATTTAATAGGTAAACGTTACCCATTCTAACGTAAAAATAATCTCTCTGAAATATTTGACCAAATGGTATCTCACATAATGTATTATTTTCCAAAACAAGGTTTGCAAAATAAAAGTTTTGAATTTACCGGGACCAGATGCGTGCGAAAGTGCGGCGTGTCGCTAGCTTTATATGTAAATGATACAACATGCATGTTTTTTTATTTTTTTCAATTAAGATGCGTGCACCAACATCAATACCTCTAAATCTATTACGGCCCTGAAACCGCTAACGATTTCTTTCCATCCTTTTGTAACCCAGAGGAGGTTATATATTGTCGTCTCTCTTGCACGGTAGTGTGAAATCAGTCCGACAAATTAAATCCGGCCCCAGATTATTACATAGCTCAGTGACTGTTCATAAATAACCCGTAGGGAGGACGCGCGAAAATGCCATTTTCAAAGATGGCCGGCTTTATCTTTTTCCTGTGCTGATTTTTTTTATTATTTCATGCCAGATATTAACAGAAGTAGGTAACAGTTACTACATTACTTACCTACTTAGTAATTTTAAATTAAAACTGGAATTTATTCGGGTTTTTAATGATGAAACAAACGAGATTTCTTCTAAAAATTTGTTTTTTTTTACAGAAATTCATATACACAAGTATAAAAACAATATACAAGACAGCAGCATTCAAATAACAGTTTTTTTAATACTATGCAATGACATTTTAAAAATAACTTCCAATAGAACTAACCTATACATAGCGTAAAACAATAGTCTAATAGTAGAAGAAGATACCTAAATAGTACGGCCAATCGCAATGTTGTATAATAACAAGTCGTCGAGAATAAAATATGTATAAAGTTACTCAATACTTATAATTGTTCGTGCGAAGTACGCACTTCATGTTCATAATTTGAGACGAATTCTTATTTACAATTTAATGCAAAAATCGTTGATTTAACTAAAGTTAGGAAACAAGAATCGGATATTCCATTAAAAATGAACAACAAAAATTTTTTTGGAAACAGTGTTTCAAACCTCACTTCAAAAAATGAAGTGAGTATGCAGTTGAAGCAATTTGAAGTTGCTCTATTTCTAATAATGATATAATTATATGGGATCCGAAGACGGATAGCAATTTTTAATTTTCCTAGTCGTAACTCACTAACTTCAAAATCTAAAGCAACCAAAACTTAAAAAAATATATATGTGAACTATTTAAGAAAATCGAAAATCACGTTTTTACGCCCGCATTTTTAATTCATCTTCAAAAACGAAAGCTTTCGATGGACTGTTTCGTCTTTGGGATTATGCCTACAGACATTCGAGGGCCATAAAATTGTTATTTGAATTAATCATAATTTTTTTCGGCGTAGAAAAATTTCACTCGCGAAGTGTGTGCCTAACTTCATTGTAGACCTTCTGTTCATAATCAGCCAGCTTTAAAAACATATAAAAAAATAGTACCTACATCCGAGGTTCGAATAGTAACCACATTCAAATTCAGCGGTCCAATTCGAAAATCGAATTGCGATGTCCGGCTAGTGCAGTTCGTGTTTCGGCAATCCCCTCGAATTCGTAATTCGGGAGCGCTCAGTGGATTCGGGCGTACATTCCGCCGCGACGAGCGCTCGCAGTTATATTATGTCCGTGATTTATGGCATCGAATTCTCGTCGGTAATTAGTGCGTGCCTTCCCCGCGCAGCCCGCTGGGGCCGGTGGCAGCGAAAGGGTATAGTTTAACCGGGGTTAATTTAACTCAGGTTAGTTAAACCTGTTTAACTTACGTTTATGTAATTTCTACTTATAAGAGAGGTAGGGCATAGCGATGTATCGCTCGAACTGGAGCAGCCCGACAGGTGAAATACCTCCACCTTACAGAAGACCGCAGCCAAATAACAATCACTTTGTTGTTGTGTTCCTGTGTGTGAGTAAGGTTTCCAGAGCTCCTGGGGGGTGCTACATTAGTAGCAGGGAGTCCAGCCTTCAAGGTAAGGGCGACAAGTCCAGTAACATATTTATTATGCTGTAAGCTATGACCTCATTACCACTTAACATCAGATAGAATGAGGTCATTCTTGAAGTGCAATATAAAATAAATGAAAAAAAAAACTGATAATAGTGGTGGCTTTGGCGTAAGTAAGAAACAAATTGCGTGTAACTGTTAACGCGCGTTATTTCGATTAAATCAATACCAAATGAGGCTTATAAAATCAAAGGCAGCTAAACGTCATATAACCGTATGACATTACGCCATTGTAACGATGACTTAGGAAATAAATTCCTACATAGTAAAATTTTGAAAATATTAAAGATAATAAAGTGAAATATTTTTGATAATCCATTAAAGACTAAATTTTAAAATACTTAGATTTAGCCTTATGAAATTAGTCTACTAGTTTGTATTATAACGTCATTTTCGAAATCAATAAATCTGAACATCAAAAATAAGTAATCATGGAATAAAGAGAGACAATTATCAAAATGTTCTCAGGACATTTTTAACTGTGGTTGGGTCAATGCTAACTCAACTATCCAGTCAAAGTCTACCATTCAGTTTAATTTGTAATAATAATTATGACTAATATAAAAGTAAATCGAAGGTTAACCGTTAACTCAGAGTTACAATTCCAGTTCTAAACCGAACTTGGTGCAACCATACCCCGCACCGCGGATTACCGGAGATTGAGTTTAATCGGACGCCCGGGAGCGTCCCATTAATAACGGCACTCCGTTAATTGAACGCCTAGTGCCGCCGGACATATTTCAAATATAGAACGCAGTCAAGCGCTTAAACTCGGTTTAACTTGCGGTGGGAACGGCCCGGAAATTATAGTTAGCAATAATGACAAATGATAGATGTCAATTGAATTCTATAATTTAATAAAAACATATAGTTGTATATAGATCTAGTTTGTATTTCGATGAATACACAAAATTAAAATTAATTCCCATCAATTAAAATAAGGGAAGTAATTTTTTTAACTTTTAGAAGTCCAAAGAAATTTAAACATCATGAAAGACTATTAAACACGATAATTTCGACTATTTAAATTTAAACACAATATTCCGTTCATTAAAAAGTGTTTTTTATTTGTTTTTTTTTTTAACAACAATTACAGCCAAGGCGTAAAACCAGAAACACGTGCAGAACGATTTTAATGCTTATCTCTACATCATAAGAGGTAAAATAGAAAGACAGATAGATACACTTTATTGCACAGAAAAATTTACAGAAATAGGTTTTACAGATGTACAATTTAGGCGGTGTTATTGCTAGAAAGCAATCTCTTCCGGACAACCGTTAGGTAGAGGAAATAGTAGATATCGAGAATCGAGAAATAATATAAAAAACTGTTGAAGTCAACATGTTGTATTTTTTTTTCAAAAATCTGGCGTCAAATCTTGCCAAAACATATAAATAGGATGATACCTCCGCGAAATCGAACTCACGACCTTAAGTTTACGCTTCAACCTCTCCGCCACCACTAAGACAGTTAAACAACACTTTGTTACAGGCATAAGAAGGGAGACAATTAATTCAGAGCGAGCCCGGGACTGCAAGATGGGGTGACGACGCTTTTGTTACGCGGAGGATTAGTGCCTGGTTAAAGGATTAGGTGTAGAGTTACAAATGAAGAGGGCAATTAATAACGGAGTTTGGTTAACAAATCGTTTTCTTCAATTTATAAGGTTTTGACTGACTGCACCAGGGACTACCAGGTAAAACATGAATTATGAATGCATTTTTTTATATTTCACTTCAAGATTGACCTCATTCCATCTGATGTTAAGTGGTAATGAGGTCCTAGCTTAAGGGCGACGAATACAGTATAATAAATCTGTTACTGGACTTGTCGCCCTTACCTTGAAGGCTTGACCCCTGCTACTAATGTAGCACCCCCCAAGACCTCTGGAAACCTTGCTCACACGCAGGAACACAACAACACAGAAGTGATTGTTATTTGGTTGCGGTCTTCTGTAAGGTGGAGGTATTTCACCAGTCGGGCTGCTCCAGTTCGAGCGATAATACTCTATGCCCTACCTCTCTTAAAAAACAGTTAAAAAGTTTGTTTTGTGTCTAAGTGCTTATGAATATATTTATTTGATTGCAATTTTGCTTTCAAGCAGTTGTAGATTGGATACCCAACCAGGGCAAACATTACGTGAGTGATTTTATTATTTTTAAAATACGAGAGTTCGCTAGTACGCCGTACTAGCGAACTTTAAATATTACCGGAGGCTAACGGTTGATACAGCAGAAAAAAATCATCGCCTACGATAACTTGCGGTTAGCTCAGTTGGTAAGAGCAGCACGCGCGATACGTGAAGGTCGTGGGTTCGATTCCCGCATCGCAAGGGGAGATAAAATTTTTCTGTTTCTAATATTACGTGAGTGGTTTATATTAGTGTTTAAGTATTTACTGTGGTACCATTGTTGATTTTGGTTTTTAAATAAGAAGTGCTTGTTACTTTGGTATCAAGTCAATGAATCTAGAAGTTTACTCCATAAAACGACATGTGTCGTAATCTCACAATCGTAATGAATTCATTTTGAATACGAATTAAGGTTATACAAAAAACAAAACAGTATTTAGCGATATCAAAAATCAGGTTTAAATTCGTGAACTGTTAATTTATCTTAAAAAACGAAACCTCTCATGGTGTATTTTGTTTTTAGGAACAGACCTACTGATATTGTGCTCGGTGCTGATTTGTTATTTTATACCATAGCGGTCCCGGCGAACTTCGTTTCGCCTTAGAGAATTTATCCCGCTTTTCTGTTGAATTTTTTTCAAATTTTACCAAGGATCCCTAATTTTGTAGCCTATGTCAAATTGGAAGAATGTAGCATTCTATTGGTGAAATAATTTTTTGAACTTTTTGAGCCTATTCATTACAAACATACAAAAATAGGTACAAATCTTTACTCTTTATAATATTAGTGTAGATAACGTATTTAAATCTAATGTTCAATTTTAAGATTACTGACGTACTTGTGTAATATAAAATAAAGACAGAATTAATATTTTGAAAAAAAAAACGAATAATTTTGAGTAAAAAAATATGATTTGCGAAGTAGGAAAATCCAATGATTTCACATAATCTAGGTGATTCAAATGCGAATAAAAGATTTCAAAATAAATTAAATGTAGTTACTATAGTGATTATACCATTACAAATTACGTCTAAGTGTCTGTAAATAGTCTTCTTAGAATAAACCTCATTTGTCAAAAAGCTGATAATTATAAAAAGAAGATGACGAACTTTTCAAATTAAATTCTAAATTCAAAGCCTATCAGCGAGGTACCACTTGTTCACTCGTTACACCGCGTCCATTTGTTTGCCGCGAGGCGACCTAATCCTGTGATTGTACCCGGATTATCCGGGATCACGAATCATGACACTATTGTTGTAAGTGTGAAACCGACACAAATAGGCCTACGGCTTTGCGCGTCCCTAGTTATACCCCAGCATTAGGAGCCGTTAACGCATTCCAGAGTGTATACTAAGTCTTGCAAAGTTCAAAATTGCGTGATTGCGAATACAGCAACGGTAGGTGGTGAAATATGATTCGTTTTTCAAAATCTCTATGAACGCAAGCAAATCTATCCCCTACTTTCTGCGTGTGCAAATAGGGTTTAAAATTGCTTGCATTCGATTGCTTTTAAATAACCTTCTGACATTGGAGTCTTTTTATTTGAGAACAAGGGCTGTGCATTTTGAATTTTTATTTATAAATGCTCATTGTGCTTAGTTAATAACGAGATTATTTGCGCTTTGGGGTGGTTTGTTCAAATACTGGCCCCAATATTTGCCCCTTGTATTGGCATCGGTTTAATGATACGTAAAGTGTGCGCAGCCATTCTGGTTACAATGTTTTTGTTTGTACAATTGTTCTACTACATTGTACGGTAACAATTTGGTCTGTTAATCAAGTTGCAAGGTTGAATATTGGTAGTACTGTACGCAATTTGATTTCGATTGATTTTAATTAATTAAGTAGGTAGTTTCTTCTTTCTGCTAGCGTGTCTCACAGTTGGCCATCTATTATGGAGCATGGGGTTCGACTATAATCCACTGACGTATATAGGCACATACACAATTGTGTTAACATAAAGTTAAATGTTTAACATTTTTGGTAATTAATTGATTATAACATACATATATATTTACATTTAAATTATTATTTGAAAAAAAAAATACTACTATGTTTTTACCGGTCTCTTTTCGGAAGTTTTAGGTTCTGAGCCGAACTCTAAGTATTTATTAAGAATAAATAGTTTTTGTTTCTTCACTCATCAAAATATTACTAAAAGACTTGGTCTCAAGTGATCTACACATGGCAATAAGCTGCTACTCTCACTAATCTGTACCGATACAGATTCGACAGAGAAGATACCAGTATCTTCTCTGCCGAATCTGTACCGGTTCTCTGTCGATTTAAACTCATCATGCATTGTATTCAATCACAATTCAAAAGAGTTATATATTCCCTACTTGTTAAAAGGTGTATTAATTGCAATAGAAAAAAGTATTTTATTTTTTTCTTGTTATCGCATTTCTCTTGCAATTGCATTTGTTACATTAAATTAAACGGTTCAACAAAGTGTCTCGACACGTCTCATAACTTAAACCGAAGCACATCAGACATCTCCAAATCGAAAGCACTCTTCAAAATGGCCGTCGACAAATAAAACCGTATTTACATCGCATTAAAGTGATATCTTTAGTGCGAGCGCGGCCCCGCGGGTGTCGTGTGGAACTCGCCCCGATAATTATCGAATGGTTATCGTCCGCTGATTGGCCTTTACACTGTACGATGTTCAACCGATCCGATTAGGAGTCCGGCGGTAGCTTCAATTTCGGTTCCTATCCAGTTTGCCCATGCACACATGTGCAACTTGATTTATTCGTGTAGTTTACAAGTACCATTCTGTTGTACCGTTTTGAATATATTGAGGTTAAATACATAATAATAAAAATTTAATTAAAAAAAAAGCCGTTTGATATAAGCGCGTCTTGAGATTGAAATTAATAAAATGAACAAGCCTTTTTATTTGATAGCTAGATGAAGGAAGCTGTGTGAAATATGTAATCGGATATTTTGTGGTGTGAACTTTAAGTATAGTTAATTACATTTTCAAAGAAAAAAAATTTCGTTTTTAAGCGTTGACACTAAAATGTATTTATTCTAAGTTACATAATCTGACATGCTTGAGAGTTGATAGCTTATGTAAAAATTGCTAAAAGTTGCGGAAATTAAAGTGATGCTTTTTTATTACACTTGCATATATTAAAGAGCTAAGCTATCCATAAGTTAGTTTCTAGAACTTCTAGAATTTCGTCATCGTTTCGACAAGTTTAAATGTATGCGATGAATATTTTACTTATTCTTGTTTTACTTATTCAGTGACGTGATCTTGAAATGTCAATACGCCAGTGTTTTAACTTATTTTTTTAAAGGCGAAAATGCATTGGCGTGCCATATTGCTACGTCGGTGGAAGCAGCGGCGTGCGTGGGTGGTCATCGCCTAGTAATGGTGCACTAGGAATAAAGATTATCTAATAGCAGCCAAAACTGATTTTTAACATGCCGAAATGATATTAAAGTTTTTTTTCTTTTACCTTTAATCATATAGTGTAAACGCCGTAGCTCGTGCAGTCGTAGCCTCGTAGCTCGTAGGCTCGTAAAGGCTACGCCGTAACGTTTATTGGTTGTTTGCATACTGCGACTAACTGCAGGCGGTTTATTGGCTTCCGATACTGCACTCGAGTCTACAACCTTCCTTCGGCTGAACTGTCGTTAATATTGAATGCCTGTTTGTGTGACGTTTACGTGCTTTTTAACGGAATTCTACTAATATTTTAAAGGTGAAAGTTTGTCTATGCATTTGTTATTCTTTCACACAAAGGATACGAAATGTATAAGATTGTGTGGCGTTAACGTACTTCTCAATGGAATCATACTTATATTAAACATTAAAGTGTGTGGCCTCTATGGTTTTTTATTTTATTTTTTATTTTTATATTGCACTTCATTATTTATTAAGATTGACCTCATCCCACTCGATGTTAAGTGGTAATCAAGTCCTAGCTTAATGCTTACCTTGAAGGCTTGCCCCTGCTACTAATGTAGCACCACCCAGGAGTTACTCACTCACACGCTGGAATACATCAACACAGAAGTGATTGTTATTTGGCTGCGGTCATCTGTAAGGTGGAGGTATTCCAACAGACGGGCTGCTCATTTCAAGCTATAAATCGCTATGCCCTACCTCTCTTTCCCGTGAAGTTTATATTAACAACCTAATTATTTTTTCACGCTAACGGCATTTTAATTGGCAATAAAAGAGGCCGCCACAAATCAATGAGCCGAACTGGTGGTTCTCCAAATCTTCCGCTCACTGAATCTTCGTTAGAAGTTATATGGCGTTCAACACGCGATCGAGAATAAG
Organism: Glyphodes pyloalis; assembly: GCA_037074685.1. NCBI lineage: Eukaryota > Metazoa > Arthropoda > Insecta > Lepidoptera > Crambidae > Glyphodes > Glyphodes pyloalis. The sequence goes on from JAYKKO010000025.1 coordinate 9,153,564, forward strand.
GGCTAGCGAAGTTGATGTAGGGTTGTGGTCAAACGATTTATTAATTATTAAGTACATATTTGTAGTTAAAGAAAGAAACGCATTAATTGGCCTATACTAATGTGGCCAGGCCATTGCCACTGCAGTTTGTTAACCGACAGAAGACAACTTGACTTATAAGCTGAGACAGAAGACAACTTGACTTATAAGCATAGCTCAGCTTATAAGTCAAGTTGTCTTCTGTCGGATAAAATAATGAATGCCCGCGATACTACAATAAGCAAGCAAGCTAGAATTAGCAGTTACTTTTCTTGGATTTTACAGCCAGCAAACGTTAACTCAAGATAGCTTGCCGCATAAACGGTGACAGGCGTGACCTTTTACAGCTGTCAAATCGTTGGATACCCGTTATCTTATGTATATAAAAGGAAAAATTGACTGACTGACATATCAACGCACAGCCTAAGCGGCTAAACGTAGGCACTTGAAATTTGGAAGGGACGTAGCTTAAGTACCGTGAAGGTGCACCAAGAAAGGAATTCCAGAAATTCCCACGGGAACGGGAATTAGCGGGAAGTTTCCTTTGCATGAAACATCTAAACCGCTTAAGTTAGACGCTTGAAATTTGGCATGTAGGTACCTTAGTAAACTTAAAGCTTAGTTGCAACAGGATATAGCGAAATTCCTACGGGAACGAGAGTTAGTGGTAAAAAACTTTTGTATGACATAATCTAAACCGCGTAAGATAGATGTTTTCAATCTAGCATGCATGAAAATTAAGAGTTTTTTTAACCTTTCACCCAAACTCACAAAGATCTCTCTTTTATAACAAGCCACGCGAACAAAGTCACGGACAAAAGCTAGTAGCTAGCTAGCTCAAAATAACTGATATTTATACTTATAATAAATAATATCATAAAGTTTAAGAGTTTATTGGTTTGAAAGTGAAAAAAATACCTATGTTTTTGTTAAATAGTCAATTTATCGAAAAAGGCTTCTGATATACTTATAACATCACAATGCAACCAATAGAAGCAAATAATCAATGGGAAATGTGAAAAAATGGGATAGTAAGCGTACGAAGCCGCTACTGGCAGCTATCTCTACTACAAAACGTTCATCCACCAAGAAAAGGCATCTCCCACAATACCCGTAACCACGAAACCAATAAACTTTCCTCAGACGGGTACCCGTCTCCATTATCGGGTGCAAACGAGAACACAACGACATTAACCAATACAGTTAACAGTTGCGGCGCATAATTGATCACAGGTCTCCGAGGAGTGTGTACGGCGGCACGTCACGCGATCCTGCCCCTAAGTAGCGGTGATTTATACCTGTTACTTTTGAAAGATGCGCTAGAGAACAGCGCTAACAATCCCTAGGATTCTTTGAATTGGCCCTAAGTTACGGTGATTTATACTTGTTACTTTTAAGACCGCTAGCTGTGTTTTATAAACTACTAGCGGTTCCGACGAACTTTCTTCCGCCTTAGTGGCAATAAATGAAAAAACTTAAAAAAAAGTAATATAAATAATATAAAAAGTATTTTATGTCGTCCCCCTTGTTCTAAACTACCTATCCACCAATTACCAGATAAATCTATTCAGCCGTTCTTGAGTTATAAATAGTGTAACTAGCACGACTTTCTTTTATATTTATTTGAGTACGTGACCCGTTTTACCAGAACAAAATTTGGCCAACCCTGTGTGTAGACAATAATATTAAATATCAGATCACATCACATATGTGACATCTTTTTAGCGGATAAAGTAGCTAATGCACTTGTGTTATAGAAACTAGAACCAACAATGGCATCACTTAAAACAAACAACCAAAATCGTACCAAGGACTGTTGGATCCAAAGAGAGAAGGGGTAACAATTGTGTAGCTGCTCAGTCAAAAAATAGGGGAGTAATAATAAAAAAAGATAACTTTTCCGACACTATTATTAACTACAAAGTATGTAATACTGGTATCTAATACTGGCGACCCCCTTCGGGTGTTAGTTTGAAAAGTATTGCGTACATTAGATAAAAGATCATACCACAGTCATACGAATTCACATAGTAACCATGGATTTCAAATGTAAGCAGAAAAACATCTTACAGTTATTAAAGACCAATCCAGACATTTAATTATAGTAATTTTAGTATATTTATTCCTCTGTGACCTTGTTGTTAATTGAATTTATTTTGCCGTATTTAAATTTTAAAAGATTATTGTGCATAAACATTTGTATACCCAATAAAATAAAGAGTGATTATTCTCCTTGTCAAACGGGCGATGCAGACAAAGACAAATCGTGATGATTTGGAAGAGCATCACTAGCCACTTGTAAAATACATGGGTTCAAATCCCACTCAGCGAGAGGAGATACAAATTAATTTCTCCTTTAAAGTTTTGCTGAAGATAGTAAAATGTATTGCAGTTAGCTCAGTTGAAAGAGCAGCACGCGCGATACGCGAAGGTTTTGGGTTCGAGCTCCCACCGCAAGGGGAAATAAAAACTTTCTGTTACTTTAAAATAAAAAAATTGCATGTAGATAGTCGCCAATTAATACAAAAAATGGGTCTATACAAAAACTCGAGCTGTTGCCTAATTCTTTCGTCGACGTACTGCAATATGTCTACAAACATTTCAAAGCCCGCATCCGAACCGTCCTTCGTCAGCCCCAAATGCAAATGTATTTTTTATGACACACGAATACTGATCCGCAAACATAATAGTATATTCATAGCGGCATCAAATAACACTCAGGAGAATCAAGGTACGAGCTATGCAAGAGGTTGGTCATCATTGAGGACCGGGCGGAGGAGGGTAGTCAATATTTTACGCGACACGGGACGCCGCTGTAAAATCAATCATTCTGGTAAGCGTAGCCGGGTAATGACTGCAAAAAAACACTCAAAAATATACGTAAATTCCTTGTAACATATAGTTTGAGATTGCTAGTGTCAGTTTTTGTTTTTAACCGACTTCAAAAAGAAAGAAGGAGGTTCTCAATTCAACCGCATATATATATTTTTATGTGTGTTCAGGCATAATTGTAATGCCGTTCTAAATGTGGTTTCGTTTAAAAATAATTTACTTTCAAGTGACTTATCATGGGGCTGGCTTAATTTAGAATATTCTATACTTTCACAAATATAATATTAATAGAATATTGATTATTATTTTTTTGTTGACCGTACCTGCTTGATATTCAGGGATAGCGTTTTTTATCATATTTTCCCGAAGCTTATACTAATGCAAAATTTAGGACGATTCAGTGATATCGCATGTCAGCCGAGTGAAAATAGTTTTGGGGATCCGCCCTAACAGTGTAAAGGACATCGGTTAAACTCGGACTTTAAAGTTTTGTTTTTTGTTTTTTATATTACACTTCAAGATTGACCTCATCCCACCTGATGTTAAGTGGAAGTGAGGTCCTAGCTTTAGAGCGACAAGTACAGCATAATAAAGCTGTTACTGGACTTGTCGCCCTTACCTTGAAGGCTTGACCCCTGCTACTAATGTAGCACCCCCCAGGAGCTCTGGAAACCTTACTCACACGCAGGAACACAACAACACAGAAGTGATTGTTATTTGGCTGCGGTCTTCTGTAAGGTATTTCACCAGTCGGGCTGCTCCAGTTCGAGCGATAAATCGCTATGTCCCACCTCTCTTAACTAAATACTACGATTGCGCAAACATTTTATTTAAGTCCGTCTGTTAGATTATCCAAAAAAATGTGGCACATATTTTTACATTTTCCACCTAATCAAAAAATAAAGGCGATACATTCGCGTGACGTCATCAATGGGTACATTTATTACCCACCAGTGACGTAATGAGCCGCCACCTCTCAACTTGATATCGTTTTATTTAAGCATTTTAATTTATTTTAGCAAATTAAAAATTACATGTCTGATAATGGTTTTAACAGTTACGAAACTAAAAACAATCAGGTATTTTTTATCCAGTCCGATCCCCTATTCTTGAGAACAATAATTATGTACTAAACTAAATTGGGATCAATTTATGTCATGTTTACTGATAAAAACTTGTTTCGTTTTATAAAATCCATCGATCGGTAACATTTCATTAATACTCACGGCACGTGACCACATCACAAGATAAGTATACAAAAATAAACAAGTTTTTACCAAAGTAGTTACTTGTTTATTGCAATTGGAAGGCAATTTTTGTTTTTATTGGTGTTGCATTTCAAATAGATCCTCAAAGTAGTTTTAAAATAGGTTTCAGCAAGGTGTCCATTTTTTTATTCAAAATATTGTTCAATTACTAGTATTCATATATATATTATAGGAGCTGTAATATTTAATAAACTTGGCCTGCTTAGCGTTGGCAAAATTGTTTTTTAACACTTACTGTGACCGCGATTTTGTCCGAGTTATTTCAAGAAAAAAGTAATTTTATGTTTTTCAAGCATCTCATCTGTTTAGCTACTAACCTTTAGGCACATAAATGTACCTTATCTAAGTACCTACTATATGTACAACAGTGGTGTGTCTATGTGTGCCAATAAATGTTTTTCTTCTCTTTCTTTCTTTCTAAATTTCATCCAAATGCATTGAGTAGTTTTACGTCAAAGAGGGACAAACATCACACATTGATACATTTACAAACGATCGCATTTATAATATTTTTCCTATAATTGGCTAACGTGGTTAATGAGCGAGTTCTCTGTCAAGGACTTGATTTATTTATTTATTTTTTTATCTATTGCATCATATTGTGAGTAATACAGATGTTTAAAAAATAAAATTTGCGTTCAACATGAACCCTGTTAGGGCACAGCAATCTTAATTATAAAATAACAGACTAGAATGAACTAACAAAAAATAAACTTATACAACAAATCGAACAATTATAAATCTAGTATTTAAATGATGGAGTCTATTACTCTCTTGTATATTGGAACGTTAATAGGCCGATATATTCAAAATTCAATGTGCTTTATTACAAAACGGTTACCAAAGGAGTCATAAAATAATATGAAAACATTTTCAGAAAAGTCGCCCGTCCCAACATATTACAGCATTCTCGTTACTGATAAACCACAAAATATGACATCAAATGAAAAGTGATTACTGCGGTAAAAAGTCGATCGCTCGCCGCTTTAGTGTTGCCATAAATACGACAAACCCTGAATATTTACGAGCGCCAATTTGACGCTAAGTGATAGGAGATATAAAATTTGTCCCGACTGTGCGTCATTTGTATGGCTACCTATATATATTGCGTGAAAATGTATGAAGATGATTACTGATTGCTTTTTGGATAAATTGGTTTTACTCGACTCACTGGTTATAAATATGGGATTAATAAGGAAGTTTTTTGTGTCATTACAAGGGACTCTACCTAACATCATACCTAACAACTGTAAATGAGAATAAAAATACTTCACTTAGTTAACATCGATCCGGCTCGAAGGATCTGTGGAGTAAATTTGTAAATGAGAAAACGTATGACAATGCTAGGAAGTACGTATGTACGTGCAAAATTAGCAATAAGTTTAGTTTTAATTTATACCTATCTATATAGTCCTACTTAGGTTCTGAACCGGAGGTAACTTCATTTGTTTTATATAGAGACTATTCATAAGAATTACTAATGTAATTTATTTGCATAAATATAGATTGCTTTGACTTTGACGGTCAAAAACACATAACGGGTAATACTTGCAGTTCGAAATAAGTAATTTTTTCGACGATATGAGGTCGGTAAAAAGCTCAAAGTGCTTTGAATATACAAACGAACAGAAAATTTAGTGAAGAAAAAAGAACTTTGATAACACGAAAAAAAAGAGTAAAAATTAGATTTGTTCAATCTTTTCATAGACGAGACAAATTGTCATCCACGACTTGACTCAGGTTTTTTTTTCATTTGATTATAAACTAGCGACCGGCCTCGGCATTACACGGGTGTAATGTAGGTTCTAAGGTATTTTTATGGCTTTTCTGTTCCATAATATTTATAAATTCATTATGCTGTACTTGTTGCGTCATTACCACTTAACATCAGGTGGGATGAAGTCAATCTTGAAGTGTAATTAAAAAAAAGAATTGTACGTATAGACCTATACTTACGATACGAGTTTATTAAAAGAAACACACCAAAATCCGGAGCGTAGTTTTAAAGCTCATTAGAGGAACACACAGCGGGAAGCGACTTTGTTTTATACTATGTAGATACAAAATGTTAATCGTTTACAATATAAAAAAGGCTTACAACTAGCAAGATTCAAGTCACTCTCCTAGAAGGTGGGCAGGACTAAGATGTTAAAATTTACTCCTTGCAGATAACCGCAACTTTGCCCAAGACACTATCCTAAAAGACAAATAAAGACGTCCAAGGCTTCCTCCTCACCGATTTCCCCTTACGTCTTCCAGCCGTCTCCAGTCATCCCGATTTGATTTGCATCTCCGCCCCGTCACGTGCCCACCGCGACGACTCACTTATATCAATTTAATCGTTCGATTGAAATTCAAAAGGCGCCGCCGCGAATCAATTACGGACCCCGGCATTCAAATTCCACCCCCAGATAGAACTGTTATTGGAGAATGTGCGTGTGACTGAATGTGGGCCAATACGGTGAACCTACGTGCCTGCGGCCGATGTCTTTTGTCTGACAAGTGAGTGAGTTATGGCTGAGCGGTGTGAAGGTTAATATGGATAATGATTGGGCTGAGGAGGCACCGGTGCCTCATTGAACCCACAGAAGTATATGATATCAATAGTCACTGACGAGTAACAGGCTACTCCATACGTTATATAAACTCTGGTAGCTGGTACCGCTGGAGTTTGGGATTGGGTAGTTTTAGGTATGTTCTTGCATCGAAATGTTGATATTAATATGGATCTATCCGGAATTTTTAATAAGTATCCCGTGTTGTCATTTAAATACAAATCTAAAAACGGGGAGTGCTTTGCAATTCCGTTATTGTTTTATTTGTCTTCACAAGCTGTGTAGTGTGTTCTATGAATATATGGCCAACATCACGCGAGTTTGAATTATGAAAAAAAAATATTTAAATTACCACGGGATTTTTTCTGCTCTTTGAAATTCATCTCGGGATAAGGAATATCTTCTTTATATGTACTTAATTGGTAAAAAGACAACTCTACCTCATTCTGATTTCTCCTTGTTACAGATTAAGTAACGGCTATGGAAAGCTGCATTTTTTGGTATGAGGTCGCTATTCTAGAACAGTCTTACGAGTTATGTGGCCTGCCCATAGCCACTTTAGTTGTGTGATTCGTATTAGGTACTGAAAGACACGTGAAATTCATTCCGATCAAAACTCTTCAAAAAAGGGCTGATTCCCATGTCTTCTGCATGCTTTAAATCCATAGGACTTTTTCTGCTCTTAAATATTCCATAACCAAAATCGACGCCCCATTCGAAGGCTGACACCAGACCCGAACTCAAGAGTGCCATTATGTAAATTTCGAGATTACGAGTGTCTCGGACGGAACGGATATTATAATGGCCCCGTGATGCGATTGGTCCTAGGGCGAGTAACTCAATACGCAACTTGGACGCCCCTAGTGGCTAGAGACGACCCGATACAGGTGAAATGTCGATAGACTGAAATGAAAAGGCAAATTGCCTTTGGGTGAGCAGGCTATTAGGTACGTACATTGGACAACAACATCACATACATTGCTCTGATTCTGTGGTAAGTAGCTAAAGCACTTGAGTACATACGTATATAGAATGGCAAGTAGATTTGAGATTGCGTTGCATAGGATGCCCCCCTCCCCTCCCTCCAAAGATGGACAAACGAAATTGACGTCACTGACTTACTTGTTAGAAAGATAATTCATTTATTGTAAGACAGACCAGGACATGAATAAAGAAACTAAAAAAAAAAAGAACTCGTAGCGGGATGGCGATTTGGAAACAATACCAAAAGCTAATCTATACAGGCTGCAGCCTGGTATTGGATCAGTGACCATAACGGCAGAGTTTGATTGAATTTATTACGAGCAGTTCTGTCTTATAAGGCACATTAAGCTGGTCGGTCCCGGCTGATATCATGCTATTAGTCGTTGATCTTAGCCAGCGGCTAGTGGCTCAAGTAGTTATTAATCTTCATAATTACACTTTGTTTGATAACATCTTGTGGATCAAAAAATTATCGACTTTAGCCCTTCCCTTTTCGTCTTGAAAACTCCCGAAAACTCTAAACGGATTCGACGTTTGAACTAAGCGACAGTTTTAAACTGTCTCCGCCTCTGTAACTCAATTCTGTTGCTGCTCAAACTCACACCGTGCCGCCATCTTTATGTAAATTCCCGCGCAAACTTCGTTTTGCGAACGGCAGTGCGCGGAACTACAAAGTTTTTCTATCCACGATCTGTTTAATGTACGACTACTAGCGCCGCTGTCAACGCCAAAAACAAAATGGCCGCTACTCCCAAGACAGTTCGTCTTGTTGTCGTGACGAGTTTTTTAAATGTTCGAACGAGATCCGTGTAAGTTGATTTGTTGGGGTGGAATGGAACCGATATTTATTGTCAATATGGTTCCCGTTCTACGAAAGCGGTTAAACGCTGGGGTGAAATGTTGAATTTTTGGAATTATTTTAGAGTTTATTAAAATGTACAGGTAGTTTTGCTTTATATCTAGTTAGTGACATATTCAATATGTGAGAAAACTTAATGAACTATTTCATAAAATACTTAATACAAAACCATTAAAATCCCATATTATTTGTTTAATCTGTTAAACAATCAAATATAACTAACCATGTTTAATTAAAATGCAGTAAATTGGATCTATTTCCATTAGTAAATTATAACTTTAGGAATGCAGTTATTTCGAACAGAGGTACTTTTATCCGCGGTATACTTTAAAAATAAATGCATATGTAAAAAAAGTCATTATTTTACACTGCAAGTACACAGACATACAAATTTAAAAAAATGGCGATTTGTTATCGTCGAGCTATGCGCTTACGAGTTCATTTGTCGCCATACATTGAGATAGATTTAATACTGACGCGAAAAAAAGATCACGAAGTCACGAAGAATTTATTTACATATTCGCGTTTTTTCTCGCTATATACCTTTAGGACTGGGAAAAATGCTAAACCAGTAAACCAGCGGCACGGTAGCCGTAAAAACGGCAATACATCACAAAGCAACGCGCGGGTCGCGAGCGCAAACCAATCAGGTGTGCGTTTTTACGTATTTTTTATATCAATGCCCAATAACCGGCGGCGATAATCCGAGCGCCCAATTTCATCAGCATATCAGCTTCCGAAGCCATCACTGCCGCGACGCTACCGCGTGAATACAGTGTAGGATATGAGGCAGTATGGGCAGAGTACTGGATTACCCAACCAGGTTAAAGACACTCAAAACTACTTGCACCTGGTTACTAGAGCAAATAGACAACAGTTACAAGCAAGTCTTGGATCAGTGCGATGGTTATGTGTAGAACTACCTGCAGACTAAGAAAACATAATTCCACATGAAACTGAGTGACTCTGATAAATACAGATACTACGAGGAGGAAAAAGAAAGGAAAATTAAAACATCTCATCATCTCCTATGTAACTGGGGATCTTTGATAGAAACACAAAGTGTTCACGTGGGATGACAAAGCCCAACCGGAGGAAATAAAAACTCTGAAAGCCAGAAAGATATAAAACATTCTAGAATCAGCTCTACAGTGTTGCCAACCCCAACATAGAGCAAAACTGTAGATATGCTTGAAAAAAACAGTAGAAAACTGTAAACATCAAATTAAAAACAGCGAAGCTACATATTTATTCTTATGTTACCTTTTAATGATGGTAAAAAATATAATTCATTATAGAGAGGGCATTTAAAACGAAAAAAATCATAGTTAACTAAGTATTAATAAAATTAAATGTCCAAGTCAAGTATCATATCCATCAAGTTGTTACTTTCAAGTGCCTACATGTTAGTTAATCTCACTAGCTACTCTTAGTACGTGTTACTAAAACGGACTCATAAAATATTTGTAGCTGTTATTCATAAATAGGGATTTCCCCGTGCATAAAAATATAAAGAAGATACTGCCATCTAGTGTCAATGCGTTTTATTACGTAGTGGTTTGTCATTATGTTGCGTTTTATTGCGTAGTGGTTATTAAAAAATGTTTGCATAGTAGTGTATTAGGTGGCGCTGAACGCGAAAGGGTAGAAAATAGGAATGAAACAGAAAACATGGTCACCAATGTGAAAACAGCAAATCTACTGTTAAAACAGTAGGGTTGGTAACACTGCAGCTCTACTACTTAAATAAGTTTCTTTAAATTGGAGGCGAGTCACAATAGATCTAGTTGGCCGCAGTGACTACATATTACTAGATCTTTATAGCCCCAAATTTATTAAAAATGGACAGCAGCGGTTAGGGTGCAGCAGTCACTCTAGGCACAGCGGCGAGGCTTTCGTCATATTAGCTGTAGAATATCAATTGTTCAGCAATGGACTTTCACAAATTGGTTTGGCAATTTGCAACTTGCATCTATCGCCTCCCTGCTATCATGACAAGGACGTGTGTCCATTCTGTGTGGGGGACGTGTGTTGCGTTCTTCGGTAACTAGTTTCCATTCTAGAAGTTTTCTGTGACATTGGTGATCGATTCTATGGGCTACATAACCTCTCCGTTGTGACTTTAATTTTGCAATTCATAGATCATCCTGTTGTTGTTGTTGTTGTTCTCCTTCATAATGGTTCACGGGCTCAGCTGAGTATAGAAGTGGGGAAATCACATAGCAGTTAGGTTTTCAGTGGATACTCCTACTTATTTAGTAAGAAAGAAAGAAGCAAACGGAACTATATCAATTAGACACAAAGCAAAGACAAAAAGCAAATACGTTTGCCAACAAGGTAAAGCGGACAGCGGAAAGAAATGACTTCTAAAATAATAGCGTCATACTCGGCCTATTTCATTTACCACATCGTATTCCTTGACACTTGTTTTCACTGGTCCTTTTCGACTGTATTTTATGGTCGCAGTTAGCATTGCATAGTAATGTAATCATACTTACATATATCAATGAATAAAACATATTGGAGTAGAATAGCAAACAGTCGTGTCGTGACACTAATAATTATAGTGCCTAGTTTTATTGATAGATTGATGGGAAACATTTTGTAGTCCTCAATATCTCTGGACATGCTTCACTGTTATTTGCTCAACTGTGGCGCAAATTTATTCAAATTGCACCGTGTCTCCACCGCAATTCTGTCACACCTGCTTTACAATCGACCCCTCCTAAAACCAACCGTACAGCCTGGAGTCAAGGCTCATTTTAAAAATATGGTAGGAGGTCTCAATTCCGAACTTAAATGATTATGGATAGAAATTCTTATTCCTTTCAAAATAACATCGGTTTCCTCTTAGCAGAGGTTCACTTGCTTTCTCCCTAAGACTTGCACCAAAGTCAACTGTATCTTTTACTGTTTAAGGTGGACAATCCTTTGGGCTGGTCTGGGAAATAGCATCTTAAGGGGATGAACGGGGATCTACAGACTACAGTCTTTGTCTAAAGGTGCTAAAAGCCAGCCGACGTGAGTTTGTCAAAGGAGTACTTGTAGGAATACTGGAGAACAGCTTCAGATATCTTTAAAATGTGTCTGGGGACGCTTTTGTTCTATCTTTTCTTTGTATCTTTTTCTGTTAAAGTGGGAACAACAAGCATTGTTGTTGGGTGATTATAAAAAAATATAATCACGTATACCTACATAAAAATGTAGGTATGTACATTATTTGTTATGAAAGGAGCTTAGAGCCGGTTTGCTGCACTGTATTATGTGGTAAATGGAAAATGTGATGCTTGCCTATGTCTCCGGCGGACAGGCGTAACTGTATGTATGGATGTATGTATGATGAAGCTGCGGAACTTCGAGAAAAGCATAGCAACACTATAAAAAATATTGGTTTTAGTTAATGTTTAATTGTTAGTCGTTATGCATTAGGCCTTTGACGGACTGAGAGAATCTGAGGTAAGTTTAAACACTTGTCTTCACTGGGTAAATACCGCAGGTTCTATATCAAAATAGTCAATTTGGCAAAAAAATATTTGGCCATTTACTTATCGTTACATACTTAAACATGTAATATTTCGATAGATGGTAAACATCATCAATCTTGGCCAAAAAATTTACGATATACATCTGTTTAAATCTATGACGACTTTCATAGCCGACAAGGCAAGGGACCGGACTTTGGCATCGCCATCTTTGAGGTCCCAGGTACTGTTCCCGGTCAAGAATATGGAAAACCATCTTTTCTTTATTTACTCGGGTGTGGGTGCTGTGGGACCGTCATTGTTTTTTCTTATCCGTTTATCCTTGCTGTATAAATGTTCCTTTTGAAACCCACTGCTGAGGAGCAAATTTAATCTGAATGATGGGATAAAACGAACTTGTGTTCAGAAAAACAAAATAAAAAAAATGAAAAAAAAAACATCAAATTACAGATCTTCGGAGTATTAATAAGTCGTTCTTATCTTTGAAGTATCATACAATTTAAATTTCCAATCACTTATCTGCATTAGTTAATTTCGCAATCGTATCTATCATGTTATCAGTAAGTCGAACCTTGACATTCATTAAAAAAATCAGGTTCCACCGAGATTTGAACTCGGATCGCTGGATTCAAAGTCCAGAGTGCTAACCATTACACCATGGAACCGCTCGGCAGATTAACACAAATTGGCATGCTCAAGCATCGAATGCGTGACGCTGCGAGCACGACGGGTCGCGTATAAGTGAAAGGTGAAGATGACGCGTGGCGTAACTTGTGTTACTTTGTTTGCTATCTACTCGTATTTGTAACTCATCTTTTGACCTCCAAACGGAGACAGCGTATCACACAGCAGCTTAAGTTCGTAAACAACTCAGTACCTTGTCACATTGGCTGGACTATCTATAAATAAATATTGGACAACATCACATTCATTGCTCCGATTCTGTGATAAGTAGCTTAAGCACTTGTGTTACAGAAATCAGAAACAACAACGGTACCACAACACCCAGACCCGAGACAATGTTGAAAAGTTCGTTTCCTACATTGACCCGACGGGGATCGAACCCGGAACCTCAGAGATGATGCGACGCCAAAGTCCGGCACGCTCGCCTCTCGGCTACGGAGTCTATGTGCCTTACTTAGTTAAGCGGAGGATTAATGTGAAATGGTACTACAAAATAATGATATTGGCTCATCCCAGCCTGATGATAAACCAGAGAGGAAACGACATCGCGATGACAATTGTTTTGATACCATAGTATCCTATCCGTTAGCATCGCCATACTGGTACTAGGTGTTTCTTCACGCTCCTTAAATGTGACAAGGTACTGATAAACTAATGATGCTGACTGTACTGCAATTTATTTTTTGTCAATTTACTCTTAAAATTTATCTAACGTTATCTAAACGCTAAAATTAGGTTTTAGGTAATGTTATTCAATGTAAATAAAAATTAATGTTACATTTTAAAATACCTAATTAAATAATACATGCCAAATATACTTAACTCGATGCATAGTACATATTTTTGACTCGCAATTAATTATATCTCTTGATTTATTTGAGTGAACGATTGTACGCATGAACAGCTGGCACATACGTCATGTATTTTCAGGTGCCAAGTTTGAAGAATGGTCTGCTTCAGTTTAACTAAAAACTACACAGTCGGCTTATGTGTCAAATACAGTAACCCCAAGTTATTTTCAAGTATAATTTTAATTAAAAATGTATAACTAATTTATGAAACATATTTTTATGCATAAATTACTTTTACCCTTATGTAGTTTTGATTAGATAACTGAAGTGACATTCTTATATCGTTAGTCTATTGATCGTTCGAAGGTTTAAAGTAATGTATGAAAATAATTAAGTTTGTTATGTAATATTTTTTATAATAGCCCAAATCATAATCTTCTTAAATAAATTATATCTGCGACACTTGAATCGTTTGTACTCACCTTATAAGGCCTATCTCTGCCGAAAACATACTTATTACAAATTTAATAGTTTTCTTGACATCCTTGACAGTTGAAACTTTCGCGTTCCATTATAAACATTTAAAAAAAGTAAGTAGTTCGTATTAACCACTAAATAAAAATGGTATCGCGTTTTGACCCGTTAAATTATTTAAAATATACGAAGTTGAATTGATTACTTATTTTGAACGAAGACACAGTTTAGTCTGGCAATTGTAAAAAATATAAAGTTTGATATAATATAAACTAAGACAGAATAATATTTTGGCCCGACATATAAATACCGTAACGGCGACAACATTCATAGCCTTGATTACGTGCCTTATTCAATTACAAGGTAATTTCTTTCATCTCAATTTTTCCGAATCGCCACGCCTCGCCCAATAATGGTGACGTCATAAATCCACCAGGACCGGGCTCGAGGCTCAGAAATCTTCTCGCAATCTCGCGGGGCGGACAATCATCGCATCGCAGCCCGGATCAATTATTCACAATACTGATTGCGTCCGAAACGCACGTGGATCCTGTTGAATTATAAATGGGGGGCGATTCTGTGTAACAGGGCCGGACTTGGGGGTTTTGTTTAACACAATAGCGTTTTGTGTTTTTATAGTTTAATAAGCGGGATAAAGTTTAGCTTGTCTTCTGAATATTGACGAAGGTATTTTATAACTTTTGGCATCAAAATAGGGCTTGGCCACGTATTTCACATAAAATCAGGTTATACCAAGAAAAATACTGGAATCGTTTTTATATTACCTACATGTAATTAAAGAGTTTATACATTGAATAAATAGATCTTTTTAAATATGAGATAATCAGGTTAGTCAAAACATTTGTACAAAAACATAAATATACATTAAGTTAAGACTTTCCCCTAGCAGAACATAAAAAAAAGCTGGAACGATAGAGAAGCAAGTCCTGCCAATGTGCGCCTTGTCCATTGTGACTTATTTATATCACATTTCTGAAAGAGGTGAGACTCTTTTTAGATCAAGCAGGAGGGGTAATGGGTGGGATGGAAGATCCCACACACGACGGTATATTACTAGGCTAATAAAGCTTTTCCCCTCAAATAAAAAAGGCTTGTTGGTATCCTGTCTAAATATATTTGAACTATCTTTTTGAATAGTTATTACTATCTATATACTATCAGTTATGTTTCCAAGCAACTGGGTCTCACCTGAATACCAGCGCTGTAACGGTGTTAGAAATAATGCCGTTGCAGCATTTGCTGAGGTGGAAGCCAATTGACCATAAAACTTTACGTGTTATAACTAGTTTATACAAAGTCAAAGTCAATCTTTTTTATTCACATAGATTACATTAGTAATACTTATGAATAGTCTCTATATAAAGCAAATGAACATACATTTTGGCTCCGTCAGTAAATTTCTTTCTTTCTTTTTATCTACACGCTAGTATTAAGCTTCTCAAATATAACATAGTTCTATGTTCTAGACGGCCGCCAGTTTCTGAGTGCGCCCCTGTCCTGCGTGATAACAGGCGTTTAGCGTCCACCCGGGTCTCCGGAGACCCGCTCTTTCCCGCTTTACTCCAAATCTAACAATGTTTTTTCGTCCTGCCGTAATCAAATAGGACTGGAGGTTCAGTCCGGTGAATGTTTTATGAGCAGTTCTTTAAGCTGGACCCTGGATTGGGGCCTGTGGGTTTCCGAATGGACAGTCTCATAACTCGGTCAAAGAAACTTGTCAAAATGTACTAAGATATATTGAATAAGTTGTCACAATTTATTATTATGCATTGAGTTAAATTTCGAAGTTTTTACCAAAAGGTTACGGTCTAATTGTAAATATACTTACACATGATAAAAATACATGGACATGTCTGCTCGCTTGAAAACCAGCCGAGTGGCAGTTGTTATAATAAATCATAATTATTCATTTATTAATGTTGGTTACAAGTAACACTTATGCATCGTGAAATTGAAGTAAAAGCCGGTTCGGAACCTAATCCTACCGAGAAGAATCCGGCTAGAAACTCGGTAGTTAACTTAGTCTTTACAATATTTAGGACTCGAGACAACTTAAAAATAGGGTGTGCGAGTAGACAATCATGTCCATATATGTTTATCGTTTAAATATTAATGTCGAACTTAGATGTTTTTTTTTGATAAATTTTACTTCGAGCAAAATATATTACTTAAGGTACAGTTAGTGACAGTTCAAAAAAATATTATGAACAAAAAACATAAAAAAACCTACAAGTAAAAAAAATTGTCCCAGGTCACGGTCACCAAGGGGCATGGTACCAAAAAGGCTGGCTGCGTTCCCTCTTTGTATAGCCAGACTGAAAAAGCCAGATATTACTTTTACAATTTCAAAATAACTTTACTTTTTTAAGTGAAATCAATACCGTACACATTTTCACTTGTCATAATGATATCGAGCTTCAATTACTGCCATTTGACTAGACCTCGGGGCATATTTTAATTCATCATAATTTAAGATATCTATCGTTTTATCTTTTAGAAAAATATTTTGGTACATATTAGGTACCTTTTGTAAGGGTGGACAGGGATTACCTTGGGAAAGTTACCGGTAAATGTAGGGCTACCCAACTAAAACCACCCTGCAACCCCTTCAATATAAGTTTATTCTTAACTGAATTTTACGATTCGTTATGTGTCAAAAAATGACTTATATCGTTGCATACAGCTGTCATTAGTCGTCTGTCGGTCGTTTTTGGCTTACGCCTCGTATAATTTATTACTATTCGTAACTAGAACGGATCGTTTTTCAAATATTGGAACCAGGCATTAATAAGTCGACGTCTTCACTTTGTTTTATGGGTAATGACTGTACAGTACCTACACGTTATTTGCTGTCACTCCACTTGATTCCAGTCTACTCGCAGTAGATTTGTTGGCAACATCCCATAATTAGCTATCAATCCATCTGTTTGCCAATATTGCGATTGGATCGATGATCCATTAGCGTAATCATCGATCGATCACTACTAACGTTGGCAAACAAGCTCAATCAAGGTAATCTGCTAATTGGATCAATATTTAGGTTTTGTTTGTTTTAGTCAGAAATCGGAATATGTTATAGGGTGCTCGTATGATGATGGATTTACAAATTGAGGTAGGGCATAGCGATTTATCGCTTGAACTGAAGCAGCCCGACTGGTGAAATACCTCCACCTTACAGAAGACCGCAGCCAAATAACAATCACTTCGGTGTTGTTGTGTTCCTGCGAGTGAGTAAGGTTTCTAGAGATCCTGTGAGTAAGGTTTCTGAATGGAGGTGTTACATTAGTATCAAGTCTTCAAGGTAAGGGCAACACGTCTAGTAACAGCTTTATTATGCTGTTCTTGTCGCCTTTAAGCTAAGACGTCAGTACCACTTAACATCAGGTAGGATGAGGACAATCTTAACGTGGAAAAAAAGATAAAAATATCTAATGTATAATGTATGATAAAAATATGTAATGTAGAGCTGCAGAGTTTTTTTTTGCCGCTGCGCTGCATTGGTACCATATGTATATGTCGCAGTCATCTGGTTGAAAAAGCTATTTGATTGAATCACTAGCGTGTTTATTAAATGACGACGTTTAATTGAATGACTAGGGCGAACGTTGAATGAATAAGACTCACTGAACGTCCAACAAGTTAGCGGATTGTAACATAGCCCTTTGAACATAGCGGACGTAATCAGTCAGGTGATTGTAATTTAGTTCATTTTATTTCCACTGCGGCGTTAGTGCTCATCAAAACAAAGATGGCGTCAAACAGCTGGTACAGATATAATCGAATAGCACTGTGTTGATAATTTTTAGAGTGAAATTGAGATATAAAGTTACTTATTCGTAAAAAAATATTTTGTCTTAAGTCTTAAGTCCAATATCAATTTTAAGTTCTAATTGTTTTAAGACTTAAAATTGTTAAAACATATTAAAAAATCTTATTAAGGTGTGTTATGTATATGTCTGCATTTTTTTTATCTAAATTTAGTTATCTTTTAAGTGGCGAACTTATGGTCACCCTAATCAAACATTACAAAGTCAGCTATATCCCATTCAACGACTATGCTAAATGACGTTCAGTCAAGAAGTTGAACGTTATATTAAACAATTTGACGAGTTGTCCTTTAGTCATTCAATTAAACGTCGTCATTCAATGAACGCGCTAGTGATCCAATCAAATAGCTGATTAAACCAGATGACTGCGACATATACATAATGTGTACCACTGTAGCTTATGCTGAGACAGGCACCTATTGACCTCGCTGTTTATTTTCATTTTGTCCTTTAATGTAATGGTTTGTAACTTTTTAGTATTTTTAATTTTAATTTTTGTTTTTAATTTTGTAATTGGTTGCCAATTTTTTTTGTACGGTCAATAAATGTCTTTTCTTTCTTTCTATTTGAACGCGCTGATCTTAGGGACTACTGGTTCGAATTAAAAAAATGTTTTTGTCTTATGGAGAGAGGTTTAGGTTATTTAGCATCACACTGCAACCAATAGGAGCAAAGATATTGTGGAAAGTGTGGAAAAAGCGGGAAAAGTACGCATGCGAAGGCGCGAACAAAATTTGTTTGACATTTAATGGCATTACCATACATATTAAACTATTTGGAATAAAAACACTGATAACTGCCACTTAGCTTATCAGAATCGTCACTATCTGAGGTCCCTGGTTCGATCCCCAGTCGGGTCCCTATGGAAAATTACCTTTTCTACATTGTATCGGGTTAGGGTGTGGTGGTATTCTCGTTGTTTCTGATTTTTGTAACACATGTGCTAAGCTACTTACCACTTAACCAAATCAATGTATGTGATGTTGTCCAATATTTATTTATATTATATTATTATTATGCACTAGTAAATATATTATTTTCAATTTACTATTGATGATGGCTACACTATGTATGCCCACCTTTTCATCTTTACCGTACTTTTGAGGGAGAGGACCACTCAGCCCTAATTAGTAACATGTTAAGTCTATTCTGTAAACAATAACACCTTTTTTAAATATTAAAACATTATCAGTAGATGACAAAACAAATCATTTGCACATTTAGGTTTCAAGTAATAGGGTGGAAATTTAAATTTCTCCCCTTGCCACTCAGCGGTAACCGAAAACCGAAGCAAAGTGTCTTAGTCTAATGCCGGTGTTCGGTTTTGTTCGTCTTGTAGCCATTTGCATAATTTTGGTTTTCGTGAGCTTTGTGGTGTCCGGTTTCAATATTAGCTGCTTGGTATTAGGTGACGATGGCATGGAATGTTTACTTAAAACTAAGGTGATTAATAGTCTTAAACAATGACGTCACACGCACATACTGTACTATCATATTTCTTAATTACTAGTGTATAAACTCGAATGTTTGTATGGCACATTGTTACTATTTCACGGAATGTAATGAAAGAATGAGAGGAATGGAAAGTAGGCAGGTATCTATTGCTAATATAATAGTAAATAGTTTATTATTTATTTATTAAAAAACAGTGGCTTACAAAAGTTGACAGTAGTCCCACAAAACTATTTACATAGTGTGTCTGTGGGATCATGAGTTACATTATCCTAGTTACTAAACCCTCCAATAGGCCTCATAGGCTTGGTGGTGACGCTGTGGGAAACTCAGCACCGACAGAACCACCGAAATAACTGCCATATAAGTGACTCCGTTATTTCTTCTCACAATATCCTTCTTAATAAAATGGTTAACTCTGAAATAGTCCGAAACTTACCAGCTAGCTGATATTTATACGTACGTTTTTGAAAATTCTGTCGTATCAAATTGGGTCGCCACGCAGCTCAGCCTTTGTCTCTCTTGTCTGTATATGACCTAAGCAAGAAACTGCCCGACTAGATATTTGCTGTCAAGGAGTTCCCAAGCTTTTTTCAATCATCAAAGTTAGCAGCATAACGAAGGCTTTCAATTATTAAAGGCTTATTAATTATTTTAACAAATTAAAAACGCTTACTTTTTATTTTCTAGTCAGAGGAATGACATCAATTCATTTCATTTATACTCCGTAGCCAGGAGACGAGCGGGCCGGACTTTAGCGTAGCGTTATCTCTGAGGTTCCGGGTTCGATCCCCGGTCCGTTCAATATGGGAATCGAACTTTTCTATATTGTCTCGGGTCTGGGTGTTGTGGTACCTTCGTTGTTTTTGATTTCTGTAACACAAGTGCTTAAGCTACTTACCACAGGATCAGAGCAATATATGTGATGTTGTCCAATATTTATTTATTTAGTTTTTTATACATAATTACATATTGTTTCTTTTTTCCAACACAAGCTGTGATTACCTGTCATTGTAAGCTATAAATAAACTATCTATAGTCGCTATATTAAATCTACTGCGTCTTATATTGGTGTAGTTACTTCAATAAATTCCTTTAAAAATTTATCCCAAGTTTGAAGATTGTGATATTTTGAAGGCATACAAATCATGGGCTAATAAATCTGTGACATTATTAAAAAAACGATGTTAATAATTAATCCACCTTGACCAATATTAAGATGACTCCTGTTTTTACGAGACTACGATGCCTGCTTTCTTTTTGTTAGTTTAAGCGCAATTGGCTACTTGAAAGTGTTAACAATAAAATATGAAAAGTGTTAGATATGTTAGCTTATTAGTTAATTAATCATTTTACTTTTTAATAAAAAGCATAGTTAGTATTTTATTTTTGCAAAATAAATTTTACTTTTTTTATCTGTGGAACAAAAGAACCGAAACGGAAACCACCATTGCAATTCGGAAATGACAGCTGTCGGCGAAAATTATTTATTTTATTGTGGCGAAACAATGATTATTTTACCGATTAAATTGAATTATTGTGTCTCTAATAGTATTAAGAATTTATTGAAATATTTTCCGTTTATCTAAATTAAGTCGTTCCTATGCGTATCGGTTCGTTGTCTAGGACGTTGACGTCATAATTGCAACAGTGACGTGACTTGGCGTTTTTGCGCGCTTTTTAAATGTGTTACACAAAATCTTATTTTTCTCTGGTTATTTAGATTATTTCCAGATAAATCTAATTTTATATCCCAATAAAATGAACGGGCGCTCATTTTACAATACTTTTTCAAAAACTGTCAAGTAGCCAATTACTGAAAATATTTCCAAAATCTACTGGTTTTTGTATGCGTTCGTTAAAAGTACTCAATAGGAAAAATATTTATTCTCTATAAGATAGGTTTAGATGGGTAGACAAAAAAAAGCATTTTTCTTTTACATCATCATTTATTGAAGTGACAGTTGTTTACAAGAATCACATAAAATTAGACATAGGATTGCACGTTCGTCTTTGGATTTGTTTATACACGACTAAATGATTTTTATACAATATTTACATTCCCTCTATTAAATATAGTTACATACATTAAAAATATTGAGACGATTAATGATAAAGTTTCGTACATTAATTAACTGTTAATTAACTGAGTCGTTTGGTTTGGACCATAGAGCATTGTAAAAAAGTAAATATGATACGACTACACTGATTTGAAAATTGTAGAGCTTACATAATTATTTTATACAGTTTTCAAGTTTTAGTTGACCAACTAAGCTATTTAAAAAAATGGGTAAAATAAATAAACATTCAAATATAATCTACGTAAATACTATCATAAAACAAAATAAAGAACTCAGTGCCGGTTCTAGCATTATTGGCGCCCTGGACGAATTTCCGCCAGCACCCCTGTAAAAGCGTATACCAATAAATCGATTTAAGGGAATACATCTGGGTACCTCAGGGTAGCTTTCTAGCGCCCGTTCAAGTCCGAGCGCCCTGGGCTGTTGCCCAACCGAGCGCCACACTAACACCGGCCCTGAAAGAACTGGCTAAAAGTACAAAATTATTTAATGACAATTTTTATGCAAAAAAGTAGAAAATTCTCAGCGTTGCATTAAAGTTTCTATTTGTTATTTATAAATTACATTTCCAAGAAACCAAAATATTTTATTTTTAAATAAAAATATTTTTATAAATATTTAATGCCAAAAGGTAAACATTTTATAACAAAACTTGTACTATAAATTTCACTAGACTGGTTATAGTAGATATATGGTAAAGTCCTCCTTTCTCTCACGAATTTGGTTTTTCTTCAACTAGGTATATATTTTGGCATAAAGGATTTCACTTAGAAAAGGCAGCACACCGTATGTATTTTGTCTATTGTATTTAAATCTATATGATTATGTTCTAAAGTCCTATTAATAAAATTAGACAACACTTTATACAATTACGTGTGAGTCGATACTATAATATCTAAACCTGAATATGTACAAAACTAGTTTATACAATTTAGATAAAATTTCATAAAAGTAAATAAATACAATGTCTTTGAAAGTTTTTCAGAATGTTACTTACTTGAAATATTAAATAATCATTATCAAATATATCGATTCTCAATATATATTTTTTAATGAAACACATTTTTTTACATAAACGGTTGTGAACAATTCCAATATTAATTGATTACGATACGTGACTTTTAAATGCATTATATCCATAATATACCTATTTACTAAAGGAATGAAAAATTGGAATAAATTTGTTTGGAAAAAAAAACATGGAATGGGGATTTGTACTTGTTTACAATTTCTTACTATTAAATAAGTAATAAACACAAAATCAAAAATCTATTTTCAAAAACATTGGAATGTTTTTGCAGTCCCAAAATTACTTAGTGGATTATAACGTGGATACACTTGGAATTAATTAATGTTAATGATTTTAATTCATGCTCTGACTTATTCTCGGTGACAACACTAAATAATGTATATAAATGAAAAAGTGAACTAATCAACAATTATATTATACTAATCTATTTTTAAAGATAAATCATGGTAATGACAAGAAAGTGTCTTAATTTTTTCAATGGTGTAAAACAGCCTTTTAAATTTACATAATTTATACAATGAGATCAAAAACTCACATTAACAAAGCTTTATACATTAGTTTATCTAAATAACTCGAGTTTATACACTTTGGAATGGGCTTAGTATAATTTATCGTGCGTTTTACACTAAAAGTCTGTAAAATTAATAACGATATGCGTCTGACTTGCTGAGATAAATACATACCAATAAGGTTTAATATTAATGAGACAATAAAAACGACTTTTAACAGGTGTTCCGCATTTTCAATTATGATCAATGAAAACACATTGTCTTAATACAGAATTATGAAACATGCATGCTACAAGCAAATTGCAGCATTATAATATTTACCAATTAATGGATTGTGTGTAATTTCCTAAAATGAAGAATCAATGATGAATAAATAACATTAAAAATAAATTATAATAGTGCTCCAATACCTTGTTCTTTGGCATATATTTTATGACGTTTTTAAATAAATGCCTTAGATTATAAATTGTTTTTTTTTATGGAAATCTGCCTAGCGGACTGGATCTCTATTAAAAATGAACGGTAATGGCAGTTGTGTTAATATTCATACAAGCGGGGTAAAATTTCCAGCTTTGAAATCTCACTAAGTTAACATACTGATGTATTTTTTATTTTATTTTGCACTTCAAGTGGTAATGAGATCCTAGCTTAAGGGTGACAAGTACAGCATAATAAATCTGTTCCTTGTCGCCCTCACCTTGAAGGCTTGACCCCTGCTATTAATGTGGCACCCATCCAGGAGCTCAAACTTGGAAACCTTACTCACACGCAGGAACACAACAACACAGAAGTGATTGTTATTTGGCTGCGGTTTGCAAGGCCCGTTGATATATTACATATCCGTATGACAATTGATTGCTGTGTGAAACGGAACATTGAATGAGTGAACTATTGTTGCATAAGGCTGCCGTGGTCACATTAAGAACAAAGCTGGAGTTCTTTAACAAAAAAAAGTCAACTTGTTTAAAATAATTTCATCTGTAGCTTTAGGTACGATAACGTCTTTTTACAAAACGACGATTTCCGTATGCGATCGTTTCTTGTCAAATACCTAACATAGTATGTCATTGTGTGAAATTCCCATAACATGACTGCTGTGCGAACACCCTTAATATATTCTCTCTCCATCCCCATAATTCAAAGTGGGTCTAAAAACAATGCTTATAGGAATATATACAACGATAAGGTACTAGGATCTCATAAGTCAGATGCAACTCTTTGGTATGACTCCTCTCTTGTTACGTCAGCCTCAGCGCCAGGTGGCGGGCGCGAAGGCGGTCGTCGTTCAGGACGGCAGCGGCTGGAGGGGGGGAACGCTGCTGCTCATATGGGGGGTGCGGAAGTCGGGGTGCGGTGGCCGCAAGTCAGGGTGAGGGGGTCGCAGATCTGTGGACCAAAATGTAAGGTTAGAACTTTGGTTTTGGATGAAATAGTGCGAGTTTTGTATGGTTTCTTTTAAAAGTAATACTTCACCATTCAATTTGAGACTTAGGTTATCCATTAAAATGTAAATAACCTAACGCATTAATTGCTTAATTATCGATTTACAACTGTACAATATGTTTAAATCGGCAACTTATTAAAACTCTTTAATACGATGTCTGATATGATGAGGACGGAAAAAAAATGCTGAATTTATACCCAACATAGGTATAAAAAATCGTAGGCCTGAGCCCCTGAATCATTTTTAATGGTATTCTTCCCCATTATTGTATATTTGTATCAACGACTTAAAAATCTATCTATGGTCCCTTCCCTCATATTTTATTGTGTCACTTTCAAATAACCTTTCTTTCTACTGTATGCTTTTGCAAAGCTTGCAGATCGCCTAGGGTATCCATAATACCTTCTCTCATGAAAAAAATGTAACTAAAACTAAATTAAAAATTACTAATTATCGTCAGCACACTTCAGAAACGTCATGTTTTTGCATCTCTGGAGTGAAGAATCTTCTTACACTAGTAACAAGAACTTTATCTTCCTGAATGTCTCCTTCTCCTTGTAAAGAGGAATTACCAATGTTAAATAATAATTTTGTCTACTGACCTATTCTATGGTCTGCAACGCTATGCATATCTGGTGCGTGTAAGCCGTGCACATCCGTATGGGGAGGCTGCATGTGCGGCTGGGGAGTCCTCAGATCAGCGTGCTGCGTCTCCCGGTGCCGCCGGAGGTCCACCTTCCTCTGGAACGCCCGGCCACAGAGCTCACATGCAAAGGGCTTGAAGCCCGTGTGCTTGCGAGAGTGGGTGATAAGGTTAGAGCTCTGGCTGAAGGCCTTGCCGCAGACTTGGCATTTGTGGGGTTTCTCGCCTGAGGACAAAGGAAATTCTTTGTTAAATATTTAATCATAAGATAACACCCGTAAAACAGATATGACCTGTGATCAGCAGCTAGTCTGGTTTATTTCCAGCAGTTTCGTATTATATTGACTGTTTAACAATTGTAAGGCAAGATAACAAATTTCACATATCAGATTTAGCTTTCTGCGCAATGCTGTATCCTTTTTTAATTTCCAGATTGTTTGACCATTTTCCAAGGTAATAAACTATGATTACTTTATTGGAACAATTGCAGTTCGATAATCCTAATTGGGGAATCAAACCCCAAACAGGGTTTATCATAACTACACAAAGGAATTTAAACTCAATTCAAAGAGTCATAGATATTTTGTTTGCAATGCACCGGAAAAGAATCCTGTGTAATCCACACCTCATCCACTATCGACCGTTATGGCCATGACGGCCAAACACCTCGGAAGATACCTACTCTTAGGGTTGGCGCTAGAAAAGTGAGGAAAGTGCTTGATTTTAGTTTACATAAGACAAAATACAAAGCCTCATAGGATTACATTTTCGTCTATCTCTGTCTGCCAAGATCTCTTTGGTCAAAATAGTGTGGAGGTTAAACTTAAAATTAGACTCTTATGGTTGTAGTCCCTTCAAGTTGTAAAAAAAACTAACGTTCAATATCAATTGAACGAAATGATAATTGTTTTTTAGGATATCAGATGATAAATGAGCACCTTTTTTTTTCTATGTATATCCAAATAGAAATAAAAATATATCTCTTCAATCCCTTGAAGATTTAATAATTAAGCTTCTACGTCAAAACAATTTAAAATACGTGCATGGAGTCACATTTTGCGGAAAAATCAAAGCAAGTATTCCAAAAGATACAGAAAATTACTAAATTATCTCAGAAGAATTATCATAATCTTTTTTATTACAAGTAGTTAAAAGAAAAATACTTAAAATGTTTGTTTAATTACAAAAGAAAAGTATTTCACCAGTTTTTCTAACTCAAATCATACAGATTTGGTAGTTTAGTTTTAAGTTTAATAGAGCAAACCAGTTCATAAAGATGGCAGTAATTCACAAGTATGCAGCTTTTGCTGGCTATTGCTTCATCCAATCACATCTAAGGTTTTGTCACGACTGCTGTGATAGTTATGGCTGAGCTTAGTTTCCCATAATATCACCTTAACAGCGAGCAGGTCCAATTGGGGTGTTTTAGTGGGTAGTCGCGTAGGAGTCCTCTCACCTCCCTCAGGTGACGGTACGGTACATTAATGTATTTCGTTAAAACAGGTTTGTCAAGACTTAGCATATAACGCCTCTGTGTTCTAACTCATAATGTGGGTAGCAACCCTATTAAGGAGGCTGGACACTAACATACGTCCTCCGCGTAATCTGTGCGAAGCGAGGCACATTTCACATGCGGCGCACGCCTTTCCTCCCGTACTACAATTTATAGCGGTCTGAAAACGGCTTTAGATCTATACAGATGTATGAATCGGTTTCAGTTCTTTAAAATCCATCGTTATACATATCGTCGCTGCGCGTGTAAAACCGCTTAAGAACAGTTCGTAAATACCGCGTATCGGCTTTTCTACGATTCCGATTAGGAGGTAAAAAGGCCCGGATGTCTTATATCCGGTTCCAATGTTTTGGTATTCATAACGTATCAAAAATGACAATCCGTTATTTTACGAGTCGTTAATTCTAATTACAAATTTGCTTTCCTTATCAGCTGTCATCAGTAGTCAGTCAGTCGTTTTTATCTTACCTACGCCTCGTGTAATTTATTACGATCCGTAACTAGAACGAACCGTTTTCTTAATATTGGAACCGGGCATTAGTCATTTGACTATATTATAGGGGCCAAACTGTGTAGTAGGTAACTTTTTTTGTGACTTATTTTATAAGAATGTAACGTAAATTGATTCATATTTAAATGCAACTTTTGCAGTTACGCATCATGAATTGTTTGTGCCGACCTACGACATTACCTACAAGTCGACACAAATACAGCGTCATCAGAATTGGCATAGTAAACAACACTCCACACGAAATGCACGATTAGCCAATCAATACATCGATCCAACATCGCGATGTCAGAGTTATCATCGCTACAGGCTATATATACAACAAACCAAGATTGGTAGCTGGGCCTTGGTCCCCGAGCAGATAACATCTAGCCCCGGTGATGCTGTGGTAGGACTTCTGTTCCCATGGCACCAGCATTAAAGCGATGAGGTCCACTGGGGGGTTTTAGTGGGTATTCCTGCCCGTATAAGGGCAGGGAGTCCCACACACGCTGTCATCTCCCTCGAGTGACAGTACGGTACGTCTATGCATTTCCCCCCACAAAACAAAAGATAACACCTAGCTCGGCGAAAATACTTCCATTTTTTTTAAGAACATTTTCATTGTTTTTTTTATCCAGTTTTTTATTTTATATTGCGTTTCAAGATTGACCTCATCCCACTGATGTTAAGTGGTAATGAGGTCCTAGCTTAAGAGTGACAAGTACAGCATAATAAATCTGTTGCTGGACTTGTCGCCCTTACCTTGAAGGCTTGGCTCCTGCTACTAATGTAGCTCCCCCCAGGAGCTCTAGAAACCTTACTCACACGCAGTAACACAACAACACCGAAATGATTGTTATTTGGCTGCGGTCTTCTGTAAGGTGGAGGTATTTCACCAGTCGGGCTGCTCCAGTTCGAGCGACAAATCGCTATGCCTCTCTAATCACTATTTATCACTATTTTAAAAAGCTCGATCTCTCGTATAAATGCCGGATACTAGACACGTGTCGTCCACGTAATCACAGCCAAGTCCGGCAATTTCGAATGCGGCGCGCGCTTCGCCCGCTCTACAATTTATACGCGTCTGGGAACTGGGAACTCCTTACCATCGACGCCACCCACCCAATAGACGACGCAATTAGGATTACATGTTAAAAAAACAATGATTATATTTAGTTCCTTTATTCCATTTTCAAAATACAATGCAAACTTATTTTTTGGTTTAAAAAAATCAAACTTGGTTCAACAAAGTTCGGTGAAGGATGCGTTTATGTTACTGTTTAGTGAAAACTGTACGAAGAAGTGACGTTCATGTCCATCTGTCCCGGCTGTACCTCATGAACTCTGCTAGTAAGACAGTCAAAATTTTTACACATGATATATTTAATTTTTTTTTATTGCACTTCAGGAATGTCCTCATCCCACCTGATGTTAAGTGCTAATGAGGTCCTAGCTTAAGGGCGACAAGTACGGGATAATCAATCTGTTACTGGACTTGTCAACCATACCTTGAAGGCTTGACCCCTGCTTCTAATGTAGCACCCCCCAAGAGCTGTGAACTGAACCTTACTCACACGCAGGAACACAACACAGAAGTGATTATTATTTGGCTGCGGTTTTCTGTAAGGTGGAGGTATTTCACCAGTCGGGCTGCTCCAGTTCGAGCGATAAATCGCTATGCCCTAACTCTCTTAAAATCTTCTATAACAACAAATATTAGTAATCACAATAAAATAAATTCTATAGGGGGATCTCATTCAAAAAGTGTCACTATCGACTGGTCAGAAACTCTTCAAGTACCATTTGCAACTGTCTGGTGATTATATTGCCAAGTTGGAGTGTAATTTTCAATACCGCTTTAATATAAACCCATTGCGTAAAACTGATGCGGTTGGTAAATTATTGTATTAAATTATTAAAATTACCAGTACCGAGTGTTAAATAACATGTTACGAGTACACATTTTCCCGATTCAGAACGAAATGGTTTTCCGTAAACGTTACCTACAAATTATGACAGTGACAAAACAGAGTTTCTGTTGTTATTCCGATAATTTAACGTACCTAGTGTGGTCAGTCGCATGTCAAGGAAAATACTTGCAGTTCTATATTAAACCCTATGAGCATGACATAAGAGCGGTACAGAGTCCCAATTGTGTAGTCTGAAGTGTTTTAGTCAGTACCTACATGTACACTTGTTCCAAAGTTGTTTTTGACTTTCAAAGCAAAAGTTGTAAATTGTTATTAATTTTACCTCTATTTGGGCATGTTAGGAATCACAATAAAAAAAATATTAGGGCGATCTCTTAAAAGGACCATAGATCTTAAACTGGTAAACTGATTTGGGTACTTTTTTTATTTAAAAGCCCACTTTTTAGTGTTTATTTTCTGATCTTTTTTATCGAAATCATTTTAACCGTTTCAAAATTATAAGCTTTTTTGTAAGATGTGTTAGAGATCTTCAAAATCATCATAGATATTTGCGTTGGTTATTTTCTATATTTTTTCATTAATTATTTACATTTAAAAAAAAAGACGAGACTTGAAAGCATGAAAATTCCATTATAAATAATAA
This sequence comes from Glyphodes pyloalis, assembly GCA_037074685.1. Lineage (NCBI taxonomy): Eukaryota > Metazoa > Arthropoda > Insecta > Lepidoptera > Crambidae > Glyphodes > Glyphodes pyloalis. The sequence continues at coordinate 9,183,095 of JAYKKO010000025.1, forward strand.
GTTACCTATAACCTAATTTAGTAAGGTGTTTTAATAATAGCTCTATTTTATTTATGTTTGAGATTTACTTAAAATAGTACTGGTAGTGGTCTCATCAATTTAGACAAACTACTACACACTTATAATTATTAATTACACAATCAACGGATAGTTAGAACAACGCATATCTATTCACAAAATTTTATCCAACTGAGTTTTTTTGTCCTGAAATAACAAATATCTATCTATCTAGATATAATCTCTATCTATATAATTCATACAAACTTTCGCGTTTATTTTGTTAGTAGGATAGATTATACGAGTACGATAGGCACATGACAGCACTTCCAATTCGATAATAGTTTTTATTTCCATGACATAAGGGCGATACAGGGTCCAAAGTGTGGAATCAGACATACATGTTGACTGTACCTACTTGAATGGACATTCGTTCTTGTGAAATTTCGACGTTTTGGAATATTTGACCAAACTAAGAAAAATATCAGCATTAAAACAATACTATCGTGATTCCGTAGCTTTACCGGAATTTAATATCGCTTTGTCCGTCCATATACAGGCAGCAGCTTTGTCAGCCATTGTTTGTTCGCGGCATTTCCCCTATTCCATTCATTCTCTTATCTTTGAAAGCTTTTCTGAAGTATTTGGATTTTTGAGTTGGAAGCTTTTTCATGAAATCATTTTAGTTAAAGAACGATTTGTTTGGTAAAATGTAGGGAAACGTCTGTTTTGGCTACTGTCGTCCAACTGATAGAATTACGTATTAATAGGTTAATAGGGCAGAAAGGCTGGAATGATGACCACGCACAGGAAAATGTGGAGTAGCTATATATAAGTTGAACAGAGGACCTTTTTATGATCGGAAGATGATGGTTGTAGCTCTATGGTGGCCAAAAGTAATGAAAATATTTCGAAGGCTGGGAGGGGTGTTAAAAGTCAATAGGGGACGACTTTAACCTGAGTTAATTGTGTTGATGAGGTTCAGGCGGAGAAGCATATAAGTTTTTCTAATGATACCTCATACTTCGAAATCAGTCAAGCTGTTTAGGTTAGGTACAATATATATAGGCCAAGAAACATAACTATACTCATATGTATGCACCCATGGTTTAGTTAGGACAAAAATATTTTCGAATAGTAAAAACAAATGTTTCACAAGATAAAATGGATGATTGTAATGCCATTAGTAGGCACTCGAATTTTTGAGTATAATAGGTACAGCATGAATCATGTGGAAGAACCAAATTAAATATAGCTTTTCAATTTCCTGACACACAGTTCTAAGTAAAAACAATGAAGTGTTTTCGATTTGGAATATTTTAACGATAAAAGTTTTCCCCGTTGGACAGCCCTAACCGCAAATGACAAAATGTTACAACTGATTACATAATGTAAATGTAAACTAACGAGCCATTGTTGTAAACAGTTCATGTAATAATAATGTGCGCTTACCGTTTTCATAATAGCTAATCGGCACAATTGCGTCAAAACAGGAAAACCCGCCAGCCAATGCAACGCGCCGGCCCGTAGGTACGTAATTACCTACAAATCACGGCTTGGTATCGATACCCGAACTTGGCCGGTTTCGAAAAAGGGCCGTCTGCGTCAATCAAGGGTCGGCGAGCGGCGACTTCATTAGAGCGAACGAGAGAGGTAGTCACCTCCCGCTCCCGCATCACAGCTGTGTCGCGAGAGCAATTTATATCCGTCGTGCCATTGGGCCGAGATTGCGGCGACTCCTCCCCACGTCGCGTAGCAACGGTGGGGGGTTAACCCCACTCCTCGCCCCCACCCCTTCCCTCTTTATGGATCGCAATTTTCCTTTGAATTGGAAATCAGAGCGCTCTCCGCGCTCAGTCGTTAGCGTCTCCGTCTTCGCGATACTTCCGAGCTACAGATTTTTACTGCTGAGAAAGATGTTCGTTTAACTGAGTCTTGTTTGTTGAGCCTTTTGGTACGTGGGTGTAAGTTTCGCCAACTAAATTCCGAGTAGACGGCTAAGCTTTGAATAGGTAATTTACCGTTGAGGAATAGACTTGGGAATTCCGACATACGATACTAGGAGTAGCTTCAGGGGATTGCTGCTTCGCTGAAATTGTTTTACGCTTGCTAAATCAGGTCCTTGGCTTTGGGTTTACTTTGCTATCTCTGACTAGTATATAATATCTCAAAAATGTTTATATTGACAGTTCGTGCCAAGATTGAGGATACATTTTAAAGACCTTTATCAAAGTTTGTTTAACCAAATTTCATTAAAAATAGGAAATACGTGTATGATGTTGTAGTAGCACTGATGATATTTTGAGTTCTCATGAACAAAAGAAAGACCCCGAATTGTCAGATGAAGATATAGGTAATTAAAACATCGCTTATCACAATACTACAAACAGCGTATTCTAGGAACATTAATTCGTAGTTCAAGATTCACACTCAACTCAAACAAAACAAAGACACATTAAAAGCAAACTTCGGTAGCAAGGATTTCCCCAACATCCTCAAATCCACATGAGACTCGAAAATGTAAACAAGCCTAACTTCAACGATTACAAGAAATTACAATCCCTTACGCAAAGTCCGCAAGCGGGGTGAAATCTTCGTCCTTTAACAGCGTAATTACGCTGCTATATTACTGGGGGTGAAAAGTGGGGGTGAAAACTGGGTGTGAGAAAGGGACGCGCCACTTAATTGTTTTCGGGGTGCTGCGGAAGTGAATGAATTGAAAGATCGTCTGTGTATTATTGATCTATGCTGAAACTTCGGATTGATTTATAGGGGTGATGGGAGGTGGGAGTTCGGCTGGGGGACTTGAATCTTCCATTTCGCAAAGTTCCGTGGCTTTTGGGAGCTCTAATTATCGCTTTTGAGGTAATGATAGCATTGTGTTTGATCTATAGGAATTTGGTGGTAACCAGTGGTGAAAACCAGTGGTGAAGTTTTCTTATTAATTGTGAAAGAAGACATTTGTCTGGAATGTTGCTCACGTAAAGCACAATTAGATAGTGTCTTTTAATTGTTTTATATTTTCTTACTATTAATTAATTTTAGTCACCGCACCAAATCATAGCAATCTGACTACGCAGTCAGAAACCATTACTTTTCTACTAGGTTGATTTCCACCACTGCCTCTTCCCCATAGCCTGCCTCCTTTATTCCTATCGTTCGGTGGATATTGCGTACTTAGCGGGTTATGGATGATAAACTAGTTATACGTTACGGCGCCGGAGAGCGTTCACAGATTTTTACAGCGGTTCTAACTTTTATTTGACGCTATTCCGCCACGCTTCCCGGCTTATATGGCTGTGTATATAAAGCCTAGCTGTTATAATTGAATTCAAACGAAACAAATAGGTTTACATTTACAATTTTGAATAATACAGTCGTTTTACGGTAATCAGAGGCCAAATAACATACTTTTTAATGAAGTTTTTCAAGTAAAAAAAGGTTAAGCCTTTTTACCCGCAATTCTTCATCTACGTTTTCCTATTGTTCAGTGGTTTGTTCCTGGAAAACGCTTTCTAGCAATAACAATTTGCGTTAATGTTCTCAGCAGTAAAGAATGTCTATGGATGAAATATGCAATTTTCCGTTGCATTTACTTAGTACGATCAACAATACGCCAAAGTAAACACTTGCAGTTCTATATTATATTCTATGCACTCGACTTAACGTTATGTTCACAATGTACATTCTAACGTGCTTATTCCCGTACAATTGTTCATTACCAATGTACTATTTACTAGTTGCTGATTGGTTAGTATGATACCTTGACGTCTCGAGGAAAGAGTGCACTTATATCTCAGAGCTTCAATCCAAAATCGCTGAGTCTGAGACAGATCGATACTCTCGGTCCGCACAACGGTTTCGACGCGTTAAGTATTAAGTTCCCGGGTTGTGATTGAACGCATCCCGGCTAGCGATAACCGTAAATCCGGGGCACATCCCGACGTTGGGACAGGGTCGGCTGCTTCATGGAAAGGGGTAGGATTACGCGAATTCCTGAGATAGATTACCTGGGCCGTTGGAACAGCGGTTAGATCGTGGCTGTTGAATATAAGGTCGTGGTTTCTATCCAGGGCAAACAGGTTTGCTCCGTGTCTAGGTTTTTATAGATCTTTTTTATATGCGTGCTGCTAGCGACGCGCTCAATACTTTGTATTTTTCAGTAAAAACATACTTTAAGTTTGTCGATAGATTTTATGTCTTCTTCTACGACCCCTAATGTCACTTCTATTACAATTGTTCCATGTAATTTCAGTGTTTTAATTATAATGGTTTTGAATACATTACGAGCCTTTATTTATGCGTAACATCCATCGGTTTCACGTGAAATACCTAAAGGATAAATAAATGTTGTTTTTTTTTTATAATGCACTTCAAGATTGACCTCATCCCACCTGATATTAAGTGGTAATGCGTTCCTAGCTTAAGGGCGAAAAGTATAGCATAGTAAAACTGTTACTAGACTCGTCGCCCTTAACTTGAAGGCTTGACCCCTGCTACTAATGTAGCACCCCCCAAGAGCTCTGGAAACCTTACTCACACGCAGGAACACAACAACACCGGAGTGATTGTTATTTGGCTACGGTCTTCTGTAAGGTGAAGGTATTTCACCAGTCGGGCTGCTCCAGTTCGAGCGATAAATCGCTTTGCTCTGCCTCTCTTATTATTATGTATTGTGTTACCACAGTTAGTTCTGTTTTCCATAACATAATGTATGGCATAATTATTTGAAGATCAGGACAAAGGATGTGATGTTGTCTAATATCTATTTATTTCTTTTAGTAATTTATGTAAACAGTGCGTTCTTAATTTTTGAAATTGGTTTGGTTAATTTGGTTGAAATAAAGAGTATGAAATTATTTAAAAATATTAAAAGCAGACTTTCCCGATCTCTCTGGGATGCCATCATCAGACCCTGGTTTTCTTATCATGGTTCCAACGTCAAGGCGTCTTCTTTCTAGCAAAAGCCAACGTGTATACCTAGTCTGACAGGGTATGACTGTACGTACATTCATATTAGATTTTCTAATCAATATGCATACGTAACGCAGTCTAAAAATCATAATCAAAATTCACACAAAAGAACCCATAAAATATCTATAATCCGAGCATTGTAACCAGGATTGCCGCAAAATCATTACGACCCATTATCGGGCCACTAAACGCGAGATTCGCAATAAAACAGACATTAATATAATTAAGTTACCGCGCCCCGAGTGCGGCCCTGGCCGTCTCATCTGCACAGTATCACACAGACGGATTTTTATGGGAACGTACTTTAGACGCTCGTGAATTAAATATATGATGGCTCCAACTTAAAGTGCTTCCCTGGTAAGATTTCACGAAATATGGCGACGGTGTTTTGTGGCCCGAGTGTTTTAGGTCAGTTATTTTTTTCTAGAACTTTTTAGGTACCACTTTGAATTCAATAGGTAACAGGATGCCTGTAGGCCAAAATGCATTATGTGCTCACAGCTTTAGTTAGTCGAACTTCAAAAGATACAACAAAATTGCAAACAAAATTTATTAAAATATGTCCAAGTTAAGTAATGGACAATACAATTTAAACTATTGTAATAAGGTGCAACAAAGGTATTTCACTATAGCTTTTACGCTTTATTGACATATAAAAAAATTGAATAGCGGATGGAAAAAATATTTGTAATTAGCAATATTTTATAAGTGCCCAAGTCACATTAGTAGTGGTACATAATAAACGAATTTTACGTTAATATTATCAAATAATATTTTCTTGCGTTAAAACCTTTTTTATTACTTATTACTATTTATTAACTTATTTCTATTTATTTTTTTCTAAATCAACATTTTGTAAATGTTCAATTATTTTTGTATCAAAAGGGAATAAAAACCCTTCCATGTTTTTCAATTAACAACGGCAGCAGTGAAAATCAAGGCGCTCCTAGGAACCCACGGCTACGCCATAACAATAATTTAAGGGACCACTTGCGCAGTTAATAATTCAGAGCATATAAAAAACGGCGGCCCAAATTGGGGGAGCGAAGATTCGGCTGCATTTACATGTCCATTGATAATTCAGTTCCACCTAGCGGAGAGGTTGCAGTGTTTTTAGAAAAAAAAGTTTATGATCATGACTTTCTTGAGCATATTTGCTCCGATGAGGTTTTGTTATTTTTTTTTAAGTTTGCATGCATTTTTTGGTTAAGTGGCTGCTATTGTAACATAAAAAACGATTTGACTAGTTTTAGTCTTTTTGAATAGCATACTCATTACTTTGAGAAATATTTGAAATAAAAAAGCCAGTTCAGTGTCATTTTGAATTTGAATTTAAATGTATTTCTACAATTAATACTTGTCTAGTTCTATTACTCGAAATTGGTTTAATGATTTTATTGAAGGCAGAAGTACCTATGTATAAGAAACGTTTAAGTGAAAAAAGAAAACGGAATATGTTTTGTAATATCGAAATTGTTTGTAAAATATAATCGGATTAACTTTTTATTGAAATTTATTTTTGTTAAAGTTTTTGTACTAAATACAATAAAATACCTACCTCAACACAACTAATAGCCAGTTAAGCCCGTCCGAACACATTCGCGTCAACTCCTAAATATCGCTAAGAGCAAAGAGTGAACTTGCATCTTGAGCTGCACTTTTAATCCTGCACCTGGTTTCGGCTAAGTGCAGCCTACTTCGAGGGAATAATGAGACGCTCTCGTCATAAACACACGGAACTTTGAAAAACCAGACCGCCATTAAAAACCTAAATTACGGAATTGCAGACATTGTAAGTTTTGGTTCCAAGGCGGTCTTATTTTTTTAAATAATAGTAAGATTGTTAATTAAAATGTGGATGCTTAATGAATTAGTCAACAAAAAATTGTATGACTTACGTTGCTAGAATTTACTTTTCCATCGTATAACACATTAAATAAAAGTATCTTTTACAACAGATAATTTAGATGAGGCGCTGTGATTGATAACACAGAAAAGTAGCATTCCTTATTGAATTAGAAAAATCACAACTTCCTTAGTAGCTTAGACATCAAAATATATAAAAATCAATGCCACTCTTCTTTGTAATTTTATAATTTAAGAACGGGCACACCTATTTAATCCAAATGTTTAGGTTTTGTTCGGACTATTTAGTAAATGGTATAAATGAAGTTTGCACAAAATCGGGTAAGCGGTTCTATATCCCTCACATTTTTTGTACCAAATGATTATGAGTGTGAAGCCGGCGGGCTGGTAGTTTATTATAGAGACAGTACCCAATATATTTAAAAAAATATCTATTTTAACTAATGGCATGGTATGTTATCTTAAAGACTGCCCCACAAGATAACTATTACCATATAGATATTAACAGCTATTTTAGCTAACCAATTTCTAGTCCAAATTCTAAAAACCCGTTAACGTTCCATTATTCCGGCAGGCACCGTGTCGGGCCACAAAACGCGCGAGTAAGCATTTCACCTGAGACGTTTACGATTTGGCCCGTGCCCCGATGTGTTGTGTAAACGCCACTTAGAGAAAGATTTATAGTTCTGCCCATTGCGTGTGGCCTGAGGTTGTGGTGCCAGTCTTTGAAATTCACGTGTCATGTTCTTGGGTATGCTGTAAATCTTCGGAAATGATCATGCGGATACCTACGCGAGCAATGTTGCGAAAAAAAAGGTAGCAGGGATAGAATTTGTATTATCCTTTTCGGCCAGTGACAGTGATGATTCTAACCATGTACAAATTGAATTGTAACTTTTTGTATAACTGGATCTTTACCCTGTGTAGCAATTTTACTCTTTGCAGGTCTTCGGTTGGGTTCGGTACTTCATACTGTTCACGTCCATGCTAATGGCCGGTTCCAATATTTTACGATTCGTTATGTGTAAAAAGTTACTATCCGTTTTAATGCAACCGACTCGTTAATTCTAATTTTAATATCAGCTGTCATCAGTCGTCCGTCGGAAGTTTCTAGCTTACTTCTCGTATAATTTATTACTATCCGTAACAGACCGGATCGATTTTCAAATATTGTATCCGGTATTAATACACTTTACATGCCGTAGCTATCTTTAATTAAGCCGCTACTTAGTTTTAATGATTGTTATATTTTATAATGCTTGTTATCGTACGTTCTTCTCAAAAACAATAGCAGAAGTATTGCTTTTTATCATGAAAAGAAATCGTCAAAAAATGAGTTCGTAGTAAAATCAAACAAGGAACTATTCGTCTGTTCCTGACCTTGAATTTGTATAAAGTGTATACCGAATTGCTTATAGGTCCAGATTTTTGAGCTTTTAAATCCATGAATCATTGTCAAAGCTTAGGACATTGTTAAACAACCTTCTTACATCAGTGTGCCACACGATAAACTATAAGTACGTACTATATGCCCCGGGAACCGTATCACTCGGTCCCAATATACATATATTATACGGCGGAAATCCTTAGCAGCTTAGACGTGATTACCGGCTCGGTAGTGAAGTGCGGATTTTCCCGAGAATCCCGGTTATCCCGGTTTACGACCCCCCCCCCCCCCCTACTGAGCCACCCCACCCGGTGCCCATCTATCTGCAGGGTGGACTTCGTATAGATGCGACTGGAGTTCTTTTGATTTCAGAGCAGAAATGGGTAGAGAACTGATGTTTTCTAGTGTTTTTTGGTGTTACAATGTTGCGTCCTTACATTTTAACATAGATTAATTGCTGTAATATATATCTGTGGTAAAAAGTGTGGTGGAATACCGAAAGAAGGATTAATAAATGAATGAGACGAATCAATAAGATGACGCACACTTGGTCTGTCTTTAGCGAACTCTACACAGGTGTCATTTCATTATTGTGATATATGATCGTCTATAGACAGGCAAAGTGGTGGAGATAAAAAATCAAATATAGTTGCCTGACAAATCGCATGACGTAGTCTAACAACCTATGACGTCATCTGGTCCCAAAATAAGGTTTTCCCTGGTATCTAGTTTAAAAGCGTAAATAGTAGAAAAGTTTCTTTCAAAAAATGACCTTGGGCCTTCCTTAACCACTACGCTATCGAGGTCTATTACGTTTATATAGTAAATAATATGACCTCCGTAGCAAAGAGCTGGATTCGATTCCCGATTAGCTTACCTATTCGTCTGAAAAGGATAAAATAAATATAAATATCATTACTTATATTTGTAAATCAACCCCCCTGATCAACATGGAAAACCAACTAGTTAAGTCAATATTATCTCGGGTTTGGGTGATGTGATATCATCTTGGTGTCTGATGTCTGTAACACAAGTGCTGTAGCTACTTAATAAAGGTACTTACCACAGAATTAGACCAATGTGTGTGTTGTTGTCCAATATTAAATATTTATCTACATTAATTTGACGACCTTCGTAGCCGAGAGGCAAGCGTGCCGGACTTTGGCGTCGCGCCATCTCTGAGGTTCCGGGTTCGATCCCCGGTCGGGTCAATATGGAAAACGATTCTGTATTTTCTCGGGTCTGGGTGTTGTGGTACCGTCGTTGTTTCTGATTTCTGTAACACAGGTGCTTTATCTTCTTACCACAGAATCAGAGCAATGTATGAGATGTTGTCCAATATTTATATTATATTATTATTATTATTATTAAATTAATGTTATAAGACGAAATAATGGCATTTTGTTTGTAACGATATAACTTTAAGGTAGGCCAATATGATTGAAAAAGAGTAATTCAAGTTTTCTATACATTACTGTTTTTCATAAACTAGCTAAGTTACAAACTTTTGCTATGGTACTACACCATTGTGAAAAAATATTAATGTCACGATTTTACATTCCACGTTTCCAAGATGGCGACACTTCCCATTAGCCGGTGTTGTTCCAAGCGAAGATTGAATCGTCCTCGCCGTGTTTGCTTGCCGGTTTGTTAGCTGAATCAAGATGGAGCAAGATTGAGAGCCGCCTAGGTAAACAGAAACACAAGCGAACTAGTATCTGGATTGTCTCAATGCGATGTACTGAAGTAACGTCACCATAACCACAGAGAAGAAGTTTCTGATAAAGATATATCGGATGGCGTATTATATTAACTAGTGTGTCATTAGGTTTTTTTTGAAGGCGCGTAGTTGAACCAATGGCAATCTAAAAGGTAACACTATGGCGCCTAAATAAGCTCTGTAAATGCTTTTTACCCTTAGGAATCCTAGATCTTCCAAGTTTTTTATCCTGACTTCCATTTAAATTAATAAAAAATCGTAAAAAGCAGATATGTACACAATAGGTTTAGAAATTCTGAACCAAATTGGATTATTCATTTTTGTAATTATCAGGATAAGGTTTGTAAAAAAAATATAATTTACTGGGACTGTACGCGTGGGAAGCGAAGGTCAAAGAGAGATATATTTTCTGATGAGTGGAGTCATGAAATGTTTTCCTCATCCAAACGCGTTACATGCATTAGTGGACTTGTCGCATAGATTACTTGCTTTAGACCCAATTACGCTTAAAAAACGGCATCTAAAGGTATGATACTGAATATTTAAAATAATTTAACGGGTCAAAACGCGACACCATTTTTATTTAGTAGTTTATACGTTATTCCTTTTCAAACGCCGGGAGTTTATAAAATTGATTGCAGTTGTGGTAGTTCTTACATTGGACAAACTAAGCGGACAATAGCTGAAAGAGTGAAAGAACATATCACGGCGGTCAAAAATCGTCAGACTAATAAATCCGCGGTACCAGAACATCTTTTAGAAATGGGAGTTAATCATTGGATGGAGTTGCACGACCCTAAAATCCTCTCGACTGATCGCCATACTAGGATAGTACGTGAAGCTATTGAAATCAAAAAGTACAAAAATTTCAATAGAGAAGACGGATTTAAGTTAACATCAGCATGGAACCCAGTGATTATGTTTGAAATGTTTACCGCGGTTAGAACGATCAAAAACAATTCCGGATACTGTCAGTGTAGTGTGTCGAAGTGACTTCAATAACATTTTGTTATGTGACAATGTGCGGGTGGATGAAGATTTGCAAGCTCCCCCAAACAGACGAAGGCGAGCAAGACCAGTCAGCTCGTGACCACGGTTGGTGCAACTTAACCGAAACGTCGGGCAGTTCGTATTAACTACTAAATAAAAATGATGATACTGAAAGTTTTCTCTTCATAAAATGAATAGGAAACTAAAGACCAGATATACCTGTGTTTTACCGTCTGATTATTATTTTTTTACTGGACACAGTCTGAATTAACCTCAAAACGAAAGCGTTCGTTGGTTTCGTTTTTGGTAGTAGATCATTTATTTTCTGCCATGACCTTAGTATCGTAACATTTAAAGGCGAGGCCGGCATTATGATTTGTTTCTGATTTCCCTCTTTCGTCACCAAATAAGCCGCGGTATTTGTTGTGAACACAGGAGGATTATTAACCGATTTGTCAATCTTAAATCGTAATACATCCAGTGGGCTTGTGACTTTAAAAATGTAGGCAGCGGCTTATGTGACTGATAACGGCGGTATTACTTGTAATCAGTTTCGGATTTCTTTCAAGACGCATTTGATTTGCCGACAACGCGAGTATATGTGTACAGAAGGCATATTTTATGATCGTGGGCAGAACAATACGAGATATGATTGTCGGTGCTTTTTATACAAGTGTCAAACATATTTTTTTCCGGGAAATTATTTATAAAATAGAGGCCCGCCACGGTTTCGTACCCGTACTATCTCCGTTTATTCCAAATTTTCCACTTATTCATCGTTACTAAACTATAGAGTTTGTAGCGTGATTCAACTATCCAACACAAACATAATTTTTAAATCAAACCAGTAGTTTCTGAGATTAGTATGCATTACAGAAAGCCGGTAGGTCTGATATCGGCACATCACATAAATTAATTTTCATATATTTACTTGTGTTTGTTTATCTAAAATAACCTTTACCATTATACATAGGAACGTTTACCGTGTGTAGGTACGTAGTGACAGAAAATACATACAGGTTATGCCTTTAGTGTGTTTTTATTGCTGTGTGACCTATTTGTTAGTAGGTACAATATACATACAATACGTTTTTTTTATTAATTAAATTTTTGTCGTAATACGTCTGTCTGAAATAAGTTTATACAATATACAAGCAAAAATCATACCTATTAAAATGAAAAAATAAATAGTTTTATTACATCACCAAATCATGCACATTCTAAAATTCACGCATGTTTTTGTGTGAATAATAACTCTTTTTACAAACCTTATCAATTTTATAGTAGGTATCATAATTTAATAGCCTTCTGTATATTTTTATTGTATGCTTTTTTCGTCGAGTTAGCACATAATACTTTAATAACTTAATGATTAACGTTCAATTACGATTTGTTGAAGGTCAGAGCGGCTTTAATCAAAACAGGTAGCGGTTTGATTGTGAAACCCAGTTTTAACTAAAAAAATACCTATAAATATATTCTTTGTATATTTTGGCAATATAAATTATTGTTCAGACTATGCTTTTTCTACCATACAAAAGAAATATCCGAGGAGATTTTGAAAGATAAAAACGAAAGAAAACATTTATTGTAGACTCACACAAACTCTTACGTGTATAGATAGGTACATAGATGAGGATACATTTTATTCGAAAATAACGCAACCGATGTCGCAGCTAGATAAAAACAATATGGAATTCTAATCGTTGCAACTTAGCACGTCACGAACTAGAGTTTTGCACAAAATGGGACATTACAAGAAATCGACAAGATTTGACATATCCGAGAAAACTGCCCAAATTGCCCCTTAGAAAAACTAATAAGGTTCTCTCGCGATGACAGTTGACAAATTCGTTAATTCCACCCTCTGGTGAGGGTGGTTTTCGTACCGATTGGCGCCCTACGATAATGCTGGGAATTCGCAGATGAGTGAGAATTTTTAGGTTACCACCTTTTCGTACATCGTAGCTGAATTATTATTTCGTAGGGCCTAGTGGGTTTGTATAAGAGCGGAACTAACTCAGTCTGTGGTCTAATGGTCATGAGTTTAGGCTTTGATCTAGTTTGGGGGTTCAACTCTACAAACCTCTTTGTGTGTTGTTCCCAGTGTAGATAGGACATCACTACATAGTATAAAACAAAGTAGCTTCTTATGTTTGTCGCTATGTAGGTATGCTGAGATATTTAAAACGACGCAACGGATTTTGATGCGATTTTTTTGATAGATAGAGTGACATATAAGGAAGGGTTATATGTATAATCCATACAAATGAATGTGCAGAAGACGCTGAAAACTTCATTTGTATTTACTAGCACCCGTGCGAAGCCGGGGTGGGTAGCTAGTTACCTATAATGTAATGGGATTGATCACCTAAAAGTGTGATAAGAAAACAAATCTAAGCTGTTGGAAGGTCATGCCAATAGTAAGTCTTCCATTTAATCCGCGCTTTTTGAGGACATCGTGCAAAGACACATATTTTTTCTCGTATAGTGTAAACAAAAACATACTGACATACATCGAGTTAAATTTAGCGCAAAGTCACCTCTTCGTAGTACAGTTTTTACAATAAAGTAACGTAAAAGTTTAATTGAGTTTTAAATCTAGTTGACGAGCTAAATATTATTTTTAACAAAGCCGTAACGCTTAATGGAATAACACATATTTGAAGATCGGCAATGACTTAAGATTTCTTCGAAATATACATATATCACCACGTTAGAGCAAAACATTACCCTCCTTTTGTTCTGGCTTGTAACGTTCAAACTGGATCATAAAGATGCCTACTCAGTAAACATTCAAATGCACCAACTACTATTACAATTAACACACAAGCTTATGCCGACCTAATAAGGTTCGTAATCCGACACATCCTAATCAGTAAACCAATTTGTTAATCATGCAGAGGAAAAAACATATTTTTCCCTAATTATACCAGTATGTTGCGGTTTAATTAATCTAAGCACAGTACTTAAGAGTTAAGAGTCGCTAGATAACGTTTGTAACTATGGTAACTTAATTTTATTGTCAGCAATGGAGTTATTTCGTGATGTATCTTTGTCAACTGTTTTATTATTGATGATGCACTATTACAGGATGCACTATATCGTTGCATATGGTCACTATACGTTGTATATGCAACTATGGTCTAATGGTAACGACCTCAGGCTCGTGATTAAGAGGTCGTGGGTTCGAACCCACGGGAGTATCATATTTGTGTTATGTTTCCAGTTTGTATAGAAAATTTTCAGATTGATCACCTAATATTTCTGATATGGAAAAGTGATTCATGCTGTCGGAAGGGTATGTAAATAATCGATACTGCGTCTGATCTCTTTCTGGTCGTTTTGGTCCGCTGGCCCATTAGATTATTCTAGAGTGAAGGAAGAGAGAGTGCATTAAAATCGAAATCATTAATTGATTACAATGAGATCAGGTGCCTTGTTTGAAATCGGTCGGGACGAAAAATAACGATAGCTACGCTTTAAGCTCGTATCACGTGTGTTACCTCGATTCGGCTAATATGCCTACCTAAATTTGAGTTATGCACGCCGCAGTCTCCTATGAGAATGAGTACAATTTCAATAGAATTTAGTGACGTTTAGACGAGCATCATAAGGACATATCGGCATAATGATTTAATGTGTAAGTGATCATTGTTTGACAAAAACTGTTCGCGTAAGTAGTGTAAAAAAAGTTGTAAAAGAAGACTTTATGACTGCCATACAGATTTTTCGCAAATTCATCTTTGAAATTCTCTGAAACTATTTAATATTCAATATGTTGATAAGTAAATTATGTCGCCATTTTTTATCTTATAGTGCATAAACATCTTAATAAGCAACAAGACTCACTGAATGGTCCAAGACCGGTTCAATGACCCTTTTTGCACGTTCATTTGACACGAACGACAGGACAGTATTGTCGCAAAATGGCGGCGCGTCAAATGTCACCGGCCACGCGGAATGCAGAAAGATTGCCGCGCCCGCGCGGATTGCCCGCTGTCGGAATGCCGGAGTCACTCCGCTTATTGCGATGTATTTGTGACCGTTATACGGGGTGGAATGCGGGATTTTCGGGCATTCAGTTGTCGGCCCCGGACGGTCGCAGAGTTGGTGAGAGAAGAGGTTTTGTTTAAGGTCACGAAAATTTTAAAATTCCTCACTCAGATTTATAGTTAATTGACGCGTAATTTGTAAAATTATGGGTCAATTTTAATTATTTACTTGTATTTTTTGATTAATGAGATCTGTAAACAGGCTCGAATTTGCTACTACTTTGAATTAAATTTCATGTTTTTTCCCACGTGCCGATAACAAATTTTAGTCAGTTCATAATTAAGATTGATAAAGTACGGCCTCGACATTTATCGTTAAATATCTTTGAACACCAAAACTTTGCTGTTATTGTTTGTATGATACAAAATTGACGCTTTTGAGGTGTTTTATATTAGGTTTTTGTTTGAAAAATCTGTCTATCTGTGACTTATTATTAAATTTTGATCACAGATGCCTTTTTGTTTTTCTTCCGTTTTAAATCCCGCAAAAAAATTAATCAAAATAAATTTTATTAAAGCTCTAAAATAAAAACCCAACAAATATTTTCGCCATCTCTACTACTTTAAATGGTCTATGGCAACTGCACAGTGGGCTAGAATGGAATGCGAGAGTCACCTCCCTTATTGCTCGGTGACAATTGATGTTTGTAGTTTTGGGGTCTGGCCTGCTTTGTTTCGGGAGACTGCCCAATCTGGATATAAATAATGCTATAGTCCACTGTGATCTCATATTTTGTGTTAAATGTTTCCCCACTTTAATAGTGTAAATATAGACGTGTGAGAAAGAAGATAGAAAGAGCAGTTTCATCAATTTGATGACTGATTTGCGCGCTTGTGTAGGGCACTTGTATGGTAATACATTTTCACAAAAGCCTTGATGGTCTGTTGGTGTACTAATATCAATAATTTGAGCTATTATCTTAGGATTCGATTGGAAAGTTTTTTTTTCAATTTTCTAACATAACTTGGGTTTGTGATCATCAACTTACTTTGGCAAGAAACCATTGTTGTAACGGTGACTTGATTTCAATGATGGAGGTATTAACCATGCAGTGGGACATTAATAAAGACATTAATGTTTCTTTACTTTAACATTTTACACATATACAAAAGTATACAAAAGTAACCAACTTCTAACACACACACACACCATCTCTTACACAATAAACACAGAGAGAACACGAATGTCCTTACGCCTACTCTCTGTTTTTCTCTCTCTCACGCACACACACACTAACAGGCCTAGCATGCGCAACGCGAGTTAATTTTATCGCGCACTTAAGAAATGTCAAAATCGATGCGTCAACTGCTGATTGGCTGTAATTACGAGTACGATGTACTATCACCCAATCAATGGTATAGAAACTTTTGTCGTCTCATGCGATAAATTTGACGTTTTGCGCATGCTAAGCCCATAAGAGAAAGAAACTACACTTTTTCTCTTATCCACGCACACGTCCACACAGTACTATGGCATAAGTTTGATGCATTTATTATATTTATCTTTAATTTAGTTCCTTTTTGCATTAATATCCTTGTTCAAAAAGCTTCAAACTATTTTGACAATTCAAAGTTCGTTTTTTTTTATCACGAAATATAGGGCTCCATTGCTCCTGTACCTAATAGTGATTCATTTCTTTTAAAATCGTCCGAATATCGTAAACTAAGAAAAATAAACAACTTTGGATACTTAGTAAATGAAAATAAGTCAAGTACTACCGAAATTGGAAACCGCAACGGAAATTAGCAACTTTCCATTATAAAATGCCCCCAAAAGCTCATATTCAATATAACTTCTATGAATTATTCTCTTCGACATTAAATTTCCGAACTAATCCCTTTAATCCAAATGACGCATTATTACTCATCGCAAAATCCAACCGAATTACAGATGACAAATAAATTGCCATTCGAACAGTAATAGATAATAGAGCAAGGGTTGAACCGTCATTTCGGGATTACAATGTAATGCCAATAAGGGCCTTTTAGACCCCACGCAATATAATTGGTAATGATTTCTAGGAGGGGGAAGTTATTGGTTAGTAGTTATATTACTAGCGATGTGAGAATATTACGCCTTTTTGTTTTAAATTTCAAGGAAGAATATTATTTTGATCTTTCACACTGTGTGTATTATTTGAAAAAGTTAAGCATACAAATAAAGTTATGGGTCATCATTACCCACCTGCCCAGGGCAAACAATTGTGTGTTAAACATTTGTTTCTGGGTGTTTAAGAATATATTTAAGTTTCAGTTTAAGTACCACAGCCGGTTTTGGTTTTTAAGGCTTTAGCTACTTTGAAATCATGACAATGGGTTTGGTTTTGATTTTGAAAATAAATCTAAATCAAAACCTATAGGTATGTAAAAAAAATTGCTGATAACAAAAATATACCTTTTCATAAAATTTTCAAACTCGTTCCTCTACGATACCACAATTGAAAATCCAACTCTACTAAGTAAAAATAGTACAACAAAAGCAACCCTAATTGATTTGTCACCCACAAACTTTCTGCATACTACTTTTTGTGCAATCAAGTCTTAAAACTGTACTTTGGGATTCCTACAAGCAATACCCACTAAATTCGTTCTCATAAACTAAACCTTCTCGCATGAGCGAGCACAAAACACGGGAACACAAAAAAATACGTATGTATATGAGTACATACTACGATTTTTTTGTGTTCTCAAACTTAGTAAGTATTAGTCGTGTCGTATTCGAATCGTAGTCGTAAGGTCTAAGAGGATTTTAATAAATGGTTTATTTTATGTGTTATAAATCTAACATGACAGGAGGTGTAGGGCGCGTGGTTACAAGTGAACCAGCAGGCTTTGCATATATTTGGGACTCCCATGGCGAGACAATAAGACCTACTCTAGTAGGTGCGTAACTAATTTAAAAATCATGAATTGAAATTAATTGTTAGGCACCTTTTCGCTTCTTTTTGTGTTAAATGGCAACTAAGCTTTTCCAGCAAACTCTACTTCTGCTAGAGTCACGTGAGAATTGTTATACTTAACGATAGAAAATGGGCTTTTGGCTCTTCAAGTACTTATTTCTTGTAGGCCAATATCCGGTCTAGTTTCAAGACTGGTTCGATCCGGTCTGGAGCAAGTTTATCACTTATACTTGGCACTCGATGTGCTTTTGTATGCGTTTTTTTTTAATTTGTTATTTTATTTCCCACTCGCTATTTGATGTCACTGTTTAAAGCAATACCAAATTTATACACATAAGCTGACGAATTCATTAAAATGGGATCGACAATGCTTTTCCCTTCTTTACCCTTTACCGAATCCTACCTACTTTACTACTACTGGCTTGAATTGTTAAATTGAACGTGAACGAAGGCGGGCAACAACTAGTAAAACTTAATTAATTGAGCTCTAATGATATTACCGTAAGGTTTACTATAGAACGACATGTTACGTAAGATGAAGGTGTCGTAGATACGTGATTAGTATGTCGGTTTGTATCTAGACACTATAATAAAGTAAAGAGATTTTTAGACGGCACCCAAGGCTCGTTCGGCACGTCCCGACAGATTTGCGACGGCCGCTGACCTCCCTCCACTCCCCACCCCCCAGCGAATCTATGAAAGGTTGAAATAGTGTTTTTAACCTTCAACGCAAAATAGACGGTAGTTTGAAACCTCTGATAAGCGACGAAGGTTTTTTTTTGGTCAAATTTACTGTTGGTTATGAACGTTTAAGAACACGTTAAGGTTGCGGATACTTGCAAATATTGCAGTTTAATATTAGGTCTTAGGCGGACGACATAAGGTCGATGCAAAGTCTAAATTGTATAGACTGACAATTTTTTTTATTATAGACTTATAACTGATGGCCTTTTTATTTTCACCGAGCTTGTGGCGGAGTGGAAGGCCCCTATGTACCTACCTATAGGTAATATACCAAAAGCGAAAGTTGGTAACAATAGATATTTGGATGTCTGCAAGCATGTTTTTTACTCTTTCACGAAAAAACAACTGAATGGGATTAGATGAAATTTGTAATACAAATAAATTCGAGAATAAAACCATAACATGAAACGGATAGGATAGGTTATTTATCCAAAAATGAGGCAAATGAAGTCGAGGGCTTCTTCTACTCACAATTATAGTAAAAACGAGCTCATACGATCTGTAAAAATCTTTAAACTCAATAAACGTTTTAAATTCATAGATTTACGAAACCAGTCGCAAAAACCTGCCACTTGTTCTAACTAAATTAGGGTTTAAAATCGAACATGATTTCGTGTTATTTTAACAAATGCACTTTAACATTTGTCCCGTGTTATCCTTCCTCTTAACTGCACCGGTTCAGAAGTGACCTGCACAGCTAACTGCGCGGCGGAATTCCAATCTTAACGCCCCAAAATACGGTTCAAAGCGGCGTTTTGAAAGCTACGGTTTGACAAAACACTTGACAACTGACGCCATTGTCGCGGTGGCGAATCAAAACACTCTAGGAGCACGCGAACCGAGCGCTGGCCAATCAAAATAAGGTAATTTGATTATAGAGCGAGCGGTTTATTTTGAAAATGGAACGTGCACGTGTTTAATTTTGTTTGAAAATATTTTGTGCTTGCCGTGGTCACCAGATGAAAAGACACAATGATTTGGAAATAAATTGGCCAGAGCCAGGGGGGAAACATTTTTTCAACGGTTTTAAGCATTTCATGCTAGTTTTTTTTTATTAAAAAACGTTATAATTTTGCTTTATTGGAACGAAACTGAAATCAAAGCGTTTGATACTTGGTGTTTTAGCCCATGGACGCATGAAAAATATGCCAGTTAAAGCTCTGTACACAATGGTTTTGTCAATCTTTGTAGATTACTAAATAAAAAAATGGGTTTGCTTTACTTTCTTTCTTTGTATCTTCCAGGGCAAACTAAAATTAATAAACATTTTGATCTGTATGCAATTCGAAAGTATAACTTTTACTTGATGTTGGATTTTTAGTCCATCGATTTTAAAATGATCCATCTACTCTTGATGCCCTTGTACATCATACGACCCCCAAGTTAATTATAATCCTATTATATTTTTTGTGTAACACACGGATAGACAGCGTTACGCACTCGCACGCGCCTTCGCCAGACTAGCGCCAATCAGAAGGCTTCTAATTAATGTTCATGTGCTAAATAATGGTGCGATAAATTTTTTGGCATGAGTTTTACGCACAAAGTTTTAACTGTTTCTGATGGCTTAATGGGTCTTTATTGTTGTCTATTTCTGGCAATTTCGCGTGAGAATTAAAACAATTTCACGATAAAAATGGGAACTAGATTTTATATAGCTTTCCATAGATTCCGTTGCTAATTATACACTTTAAGCTCGTTACAAGTCAGAATCAGTTCTGAAGAAACTTGTTCACATAGTCAAGTCACTTCATACTTGATGCGTATTTAAATGTAGACTTTATTGATTTTTTATTTATAGCTCAGTATTAAATAGTTATGTGATAAAAAATACAAAAACAAACAAAATTAAAAAATATTAACTATTAAATTGTACTAATAATATAACCATTACCTATCTGCCATACAATCATTGTCCGTTTTAATTTTCAATAACAATATGTGATATACAGCCTTGACAAGCCTTGGCAAAAGTACAAATAACGATGTATTAACTAAATAAATCCTTAGTTAAAAATACTATAGTCGTCATATTAATATTTTTAAATAGTGAAACAAAAGATCACTATGACGACTTTGAGTGGTCATTACTGACGGATGAAATACAAAAGAGAATAAACACCTAAGTACTAAATCTTATAATACTACGTGGTTTGTAATTTATTATTCCCTGTTTAAATTTTCTTCAACCAAAAAATATAACAAAATATTTTTTTTACAATAAATCTTAGTAAAAAAGCGAAGTATGAGCGTTAGATAGATAACTCATTTACATCTATTTAAATACCTACTTAAAACGCCTAAAATTGAAACCTCGCACTACAATTTAGCGAACGCGCACGCAGCACCCAAAGTCGGCTTACAATTAAATTTATTGTTTAAATAATGACATCCTGTTGCAGCACGCATGCGCCCGCCACGTGCCGTGAGACCCGCTGACCAGAACACCCAGACCTCTGGTCCTCTCCATTTCACTTTAAACGAAAGGCCACACTATCTAGTCAATTTCGAATTAGCCTCATAATACTTTAGCGCATCCTATTTTAAATTGTACGTCACCCGTAAAAAGTTTTTTGTTACCATTACCCAATTGGAACTGAGATCGATAAAATTACTTTTGAACTTATAGTTAGGTACTACTATAAGGTCTACTATAGAAAAAAAAACGGGTTTAGATTGTCTCTTTACAACCCAAATAGTTCAGCATAATAAAAGTTTTTTGGTTAACTTACAGTTAAGATACATGCCATACCTTCGCTTATTGACGATTCTAATGATTTTTATTAATTTAATTAAAAAATTAAGTGAAAATTTTGCGTTACCTTTTTAGGAATATTCAGTACTGACTGAGTATTTTAAGTAAGAATCTATAAAGTGGACCACATTCAAATCGAGTGTTATAAAACTTGCTTACGTAAATAATTTAAGTTACTTACTAAAATTATGCTTTAAAACGAGCCTAAATTTATTTATTTATTTATTTAAAATTAGTACACGAACAGATCACTGCCATAAACATCACAAAAAATAAAAAACTTATCACTATTAATCTAGACAGAGATCCATAATTAGCGTACACAACATGAGTTAACTGTATTTACTTACAATTAGCATTCCACACTAGTTCATATTTTATTCCTTAACTATGGGTAACACAACGCTTAACAATAAAAGGACGCTTAAACACTTTTAAATATATCAGTAACAACTCTCTTAAATCTAGAAAAATTGTTATCGAACAAATCAACCTCTGTACCGCCTCGAACCATCTCATTGTATGAGCAACACATTCTCACTATGGGATTGAAAAAGGAGGTGTTGTAAATTGAATCATTACCTCCTTAACATCCTTAAAAGATTATAGAACACTAAATAACAGTGTTCTATTGTAAAATTATATCAATGGTCACGCGACACTCAAAGAAATAGAACTCGCAAATAGTAGTTGTGGTTAGACCTTCGGAGCCGAGAGGTGAGCTGGTCAGACTTTGATTTAGCACCATATCTGTGGTCCCAGGTTTGATTACCGGTCGGCTCAATATGTTAAACTTTTCGGTATTGTCTCAGGACGGAGAGTTGAGGTACCATTGTTGTTTCCTGTTATACAATTTCTTTAACTACTTGCCACAGAATCAGAGCATTGTATGTGATGTTCATGTTGTTGTTCAATCCCTACTAATATTATAAATACGAAAGTTACTCTGTCTGTCTCTTTGTTACACTTTACCGCTCAAACTTCTCAACCGATTTTGATGAAATTTTGTATAGGTATATGTTAAACCTCAAGAACGGACATAGGCTACATTTTGTTAGAAAAAAAGGTGAGGGTGGGGGTAATACCACCTTTGACAGTTTATATGGGAAAATGTTTATTTTAAGTAGTTATATAAGTCTAAGTTAGAGATATGAAATTTGGCACAAATATAGCTCGAAACTTGGGTTAAAATATAGACCACTTTTTGTTTAGAATATAAAGGGAGATAGGGATAACCGGGCATGAAAGGATGTAGTCCACGCGAACGAAGTCGCGGGTACAGCTAGTCTAAGATATAAAAGGAAACCTCGATAAGTTCCATTTAAATGGCGAACATTCAACTGATGCTCAAACCAGGTCAGTTTCATCAGCCATACACGAGCGGGTCAATTCCCAAAAGTCCGTCAGATTTCGCCGGGCGATTCCCTGATATTAATCATTAGTTCTTTATTCAAATGAGGGCTTGTTAGGGTTCTAAATTGACAGGGGTTGCTCGTAATCAACGTAACAGGGCCAGTTTCTGATAGGTACTATTAAAACACAAAGGGTGTGAATTCCAAAGAGTTATCTCCAATCAGGAAGCTTGGAAACGTAAGTGATGTTTTTTTTCTTGTTCTCAACGAAGCAAGTCAAATGAATTAGGACATTGGGCCCATACAGGCTAGTCGGATACGCATATGCATACAATAATTTATTAAAATTACTGAAATGTGACAAGAGTTTCGAACAAATAAAAAAAAATATCGTGTTTGGTACAATTTCGATCTTGGTTATTTGTTATCGATATATCGTTAAAAAATTTATCACCCAAAAATATCGATATTTCGAACTGAAAATATCGATATATCGATGTATCGATATTTATTAACAAGCCTAACCTATGTATACATTTACACGATCTCCAATCTTGTCTTTACAGCAAATTAACCGACACTCAATCTAAAACTTTGATGAATGCCCGGTCCCAATATTTTACGATTCGTAATGTTTCAAATATGACTCTACGTTTTTCTCCAACCAACTACGAGTCGTTAATACCGTTTCATAATTTACTTTCCATATCAGCTGTCATCAGTCGTCCATCGATCATATTTATCTTAGAAAGAAAGAAAAAGAAAGAAAAATTTATTTATTGACGATCACACAATTACTGAACACACACAATATCAGACAGTCTACATAAACCATAAGGTATCGTGTGAGGCCAACTTGGGTTCCACCTCAGCAAATGCTGCTACGGCATATATAACACCGCAGCAGCGCTGGTATTCTGGTGGAAACCAAATGCCCGGGAAAATAGCAATAGCCCTGGCTCCTGCTAGTTCCCCACGCATAAGAGTGGCGTTAGAATGTTAACAATTATTATTATACAATACATGCAATGAAGAAAGCATTAACAATATTGATGACAAACAAGTATATCTTACGCCTCGTATAATTTATTTCTCTCCTTAACTAGAACGGATCGTTTTCTAAAATATTGGAACCGGTTCATTTAAGCGTACCATCTCCACGTCTTTATAAGAAAACATTTTTAGAGTTGGTGACTGACGATCAACTATTCCTATGCGTATTACTTTGTTGTTTTTTTTGAAGTATGGAGCCCTATAAGTAGCAGCTACTACCCCAATGCTTGGGCTGGGCTCGACCCTTGCAGCTAATCGTGATAATGTGTTTATTGAATTAGTGGCGCGTGTGTCGCCACTCGCCGCGGCTCCGGTTGCAGGCAGTTAAGTGCTTTTGATCACTTTTTTAATGGAAACTGGTAAGGCAATGCTGAGGTTTGCTCAGTAGGAGAACAGGTCATTCACGCAAATTGCATTTGTGAATCAAGTTTAGTTCAATTTGACCAAAATGTAAGCGCGCAAAAAGTGAAGACAAATTCAAAAGGAAAACTGAAAGCCAGCTCAGACTGCCTCCAAGAAAATCAGTTGATTTGATATTGTCTGTGATTCTACACGCCTCAATAGCGAGCTTAAATATTTAAAAGAAACCAGTAAATTGTCTATGATTGATTTGCAACTAACCAGAATCTCACGGTTATAAATACTACCTACCATTTAATTTTTGGAATTAAGTAATTACTAAAATTCGAATACGTGAAAAAATAAAAAACAAAACAATAAAAACATCGAAAAATCACACGCCAGTACGCTGAAAATTAATATCATACATGGGTAAGTGTACAATACTTAGACAAATATAAAGAAACACAACGAAACACGGTCTCAAAAGAAATAGTACAAGTAAAAGCAAACAGGCAGGCGGACGAAAACAATGCAGGTGTCGGATTACTGGCAACGGAACGCGGGGTAGAGGGCTGAGGACATTAATTTAATTATCCTCTCTCCCGGGAGTGCCTAATATTATATGGGAGTGAGGCGGCCGACCTCCCGGCGAACGAAAAATCAACTGTCATTTTTTCTCGTGAGAAAAAAAAATCTCGAAACTGATTTTACCCGGCCATCCCCTAAGAGTTCAGGTTTCACTGAATCGTGGAAAAATAAAATATAAATCAGAGGCGCGAAGATACAAATGCCACTGTGTTTGCCGCGAGAATTCACGGGGCACGTCCCGATTATGTAACATTTCTTGGGTACAATCAGACGTGGTCTGATTCAATCTCCGGGTTGGCAGTACGTCCGGATTTTTCCTAATATTACATTGAAGGCACCCGCAGTTCACGGAGGGATTTACCCATTTCAATTTATCATTTGGTTTGGTGTACCAACGGATTCCTGTAGAATTTTTGTTTATCAAGATATTCTTTCTCTTGATCATAATCACGTTTAATTTTCACGGGTGTTAATAAGACTTCAAATTCTATAATCAATCATCCATCGACATTATCGGTATTGAACTCTATCATTATAGTCATCCATTTATTTTGCTTACTTAGAGCCAGAACTTCTTTACTGATTTGTCTGAAGACCTTCTTAGCCGAACTTTGGCATCGCGCCAATTCCCGGTCAGGTCAATATGGAAAACGAACTTTTATAGTCTAGTCTCGGGTCTGGGTATTGTGGTACCGGCGTTGCAACTGATTTCAGTACCATAAGTGCTTTAGCAACTCATCACAGCATAAGGGCAACATAATGAGATGTCATCCAATATTTATTTCTTTATCATGTATCCATACTTCTGATTCTAGCACGAAACTAGGATTTGTTAGATTTTATTTTTCGTGTCAAATTATATGAAATCTCGTTCAAAATTTTATGGATACGTTTGATTGTCTTAAGACTCTATGTAAAATATATTGTTTTTTCTCTCAGACTTGCGAAAGGAGAGCTTTATAGGATAATGTCAAGAAGGCTTTAGCGCATCTTCGAGTGACGACGTTCCGTGGAAAATCTGGGAGAATTCCCCCTTGTGTGGCGTGTTGAAAATATTTCATATTCTCATTCGTAAGCCTGTTTTACGTATGTTGATGTATACCATCTGTTTCGAATATTTTAGGGACGAGTATACACCGATGATATGTCGGCGAAAGCTCTGCAAACTTTAACACGTTCTACTTGAAATACTTGAAAACATAAATACGGACAGAAGTTTTTTTTTCTGGTTTTAGGTTTTCTTTTGTTCCTGGGCCCATTGAATAGTTGCATATTTTTGAGCTTTTACTTAAGGCATTCCAAGACAAAAATATAAGTATGGTCAGAACTAATATACATAATCATAAAACTATTTTGATAATCATAATAGAGCTTGCGCAATTACTTTAAGAATACTTTAATTCAGTTTTTAATCGAACAACCATACATGAAGACAATCGAAAATAATAAAATTCAGCAACCCCATTCCCATCACAGCTAAACATTGTAATAATAAACTCGATCAACCGCTCCATAAAAGCTTGTTCTCCAAGAATTAAAAGAAAACCTCACTAAAAATCGAAGTGCCTTAAGGCTCTCCGGAGTCCTTAATTAAACTCAGGGCACGTACCACTCCTTGATTCAGTCCCCCCGGGTTGCGACCCCCTCCCACTTCTGGACCCCCCTTCCTTATGGACCGCTTAGATTTCCACCCCCCGGTTGTGTGGACAGAATACTTTCAGACAGGAATCTTGTACGAGGAATTGGTTTTGAGAGATTGGACAGTTAGTTTTATTACCGTTTTGCTTTTTGCTGGCGTAGTTCTACATAATCATGGACGATGAAAAAGTAAATCAAACGCTTCTTCTGAAATTGAAAGCAGATAATTGTGAAAAGCAAGATTCCTTCAAAATATAATATTAAAACAACTAACATTATAGTTGCGATGATTCAAAAAAATCAATCATTCTACTACCTACTGATAAATAACTGAAATATTGTTATAGATATTAAATATAATTATAAATATCAAGAAAAGTATGTATTGTAATGATGTAAATGAATATAATCCAAAATTTAGTTCAATGAATTGATAAAGTAATCAATCAGCATTGCCCATTTTTATCTCTCTATCACGAAATTAAGTTTGTCACTATTTATAATCCAACAAAATCGATATTCTGAAAATAATTTCACTAATTTTGAATCATCCAGTAATTGCAAAAAGAAATCAAGGACTATTCGTGCAATGCTATTTGCATATTGCCAACATTCTCACTCGGAATGGTGCCTTTGTAAATCCAATTAGACAATAGCAAGTTGCTTTTAAGAAGTTCCAAGTGTCTTTTGCCATTTAAGACTCGTTAAAGCCTTTAGACTAGGTGCATGTAATCAGAGAATTTTGCTAGAATTCTAACACAATTAGTTTAAGAGAAATTAATGTGTTATAATTTTTTATCGTAACAGAATAACGTGAGGTGTCTTATCAAACTTGCTTCGTAATACATTGTTGACTAAATCAGACTGAATAAATGCCGAATAAGTTTAAATTAAAATACTTGAAAATTACTTCCTTGCAACATTTTAGTTTGAGTCCCAAAAAAGAAATAACATCTTTATTTCTATTCTAATTTATAAATTACCTATGAAAAGAAAACGTTGCTTAGATCTAGGAGTTCCTAAGAAGAGTAGCTCTAATGACTGATTAAAATTGCAATTAAGCTTTACCATTCGTGGTAGGTACAGTCCGTTTTATAATTGATGCAAACCAATTTTGCAAATGCTTTTAAAATTCTTCACCGCAAACCATACTAGGGAAGGAAGCTGAAATAAAAAACGAAGAAAGTATAACACGGCCGCCGTGTAATTATTCCGAAAGCTAATGTGCCACTTGTTTATTCCCAGACTAATTAAGAGAAGGAAGAGTTTTTAAAAAATACTCTAACGGGGCGTTTGGTGAATCAAACATTCATGAAATGGGATGAGGAACGTCCAAATTATCTTTCCATCTTTTGAGTTGTTTTCTTAGTCACAGACCGTGATGTTGTTATTTAAAGATTGTTTTAGGGCGATTGGGGTTTCGCAAGGTACTGTTATGGGACCGCAACTTCTGCAATTGTATTTACATTTACAAGATATCTTAAAGTTTTAAAAATTACCTATTGATAAATATCATATTCATTTTAATTGAAGATTATGATAAATTCAGAGGTCAATCCAATATGAAAAACGACTGTTGACATTTGCTAATTTACATGTTTGATACTATCTTATTTTTGAAGTTTATACCGAAATCTGATCAGAAAAACGTGTCATAATGGTGCTTAATATTTTCCCAAACAATAAGCTAATCGTATTCCAATACAACAGTTGAACACCAACTATCAACAATTAAACTAGAATGAATAATTCAGAGCGTGAGCTGATATTAATTGCCCCGAGTTTCCTAACTGCTGTAACTACTAAGTTGAAAATTGCCGTACTAACTGCAGGTACTAGCAAGTTTGGGTTAACAAACTTCCCGACTCAATTAGTCCCGAATTAAACAGGATCGGGAGGTGACAAATCGGGGGCCGCGGTCTTCCCGTGACGTTGACTAATCGCCGGCCATTTAATTTCGCGGGCGTAATTATAAATAAAATTTCGACGATAAATTGTTTTGGGGGCATTAATCAAGAAGTTGGGACGCTGATTAAAACGCTGTTCGCGAAACTATTTGCCGAGTTGATATTGTTTATAATTTACACGATGGGGTTGTGGATCAGGTGTCTGGTGCAGCGGGCAATTTACGGAGACGCTCTGAGAGGATTGGGTTAGAGTCTTAAATAAATTATTTACTACACACACCCCATGTAAGAACGCAAAGGCGTTGCTCTATTAATCCGCCCTTAAATATGACAACAATAATTCAATAATAAGGTTATGATATTTTAATTTTGGTTACACTAACGGAAGTAGATTCATAAATGTAACAATTTCCAATAAATGTTAATTTAATTAATTGGAATATTTAATATAATTATGTATAACACAAGCATACATTGACAGAATCAAGTAACGTAAAAATTATGTGATGGTTGTTTCCAACTCTTTCACGCAAAATCAACCGATTATGAAAAAAATAGTACCTTGTTAAAAAGGTCTTTAGGTACGAGTAAATAATGAAATGATATTTTAGATCCCAATATAACGTGAAAAAAGTGTCCGGTAACAGCATGAATTGGTATACATTGAAACTTTATTGATTTACTTTAATAATTGTTTTAGATGAACAGTTACGACTGAAAAAATGGCATGGCGGGCAGGACAAGGCTTCGAGCCCTCTTTTATTCTGCAGCCGCGCGTGTCACATTGCATCAAAGAAGTCACACGGTTTAAGTTAGATGATGGAGGACGATAATTCGTTTGTTTTTTTTTTAATAAAACTTTGGATCTGCAAATTCTTTCATAAATTTTTTTTTAGATGTGTGAAATTTAGATAGGTACTTTGAAATTACACATATTTTTTGGCAGTAAAAATCACGAGTAGCTGACTAAAACCTCGATAAGGATAAGATATTTACTACTGAAACTACCAAAAATAGATCTAGCAACCCTCACCCATCTATCAGAGTGCATATAACGAGGCACCAAGTTCCAATAACTAACCCAACCCTTACATGTTCTCTTTCTTTCTAACGTTAAGCTTATCTCTCTACCGTCTCCCTCACACACACTGTCAAAGCAATGAAAACGGCGAATCTATGCGCTTGAATCACAGACGGTCCCACCCTCGTCTTAAATGAACTGGGGAGATGGAGGTATGCCTGATGAAGATCGAAATTCGCATAGGTTTTTATGGAGCAAAAATGGAACACCCAAAGTTAGATTCTAAGGTGTTTCATTTGTTAAATTAAAGAGTGTATTCTTAAAGAATCATAATATGACAAAATCTACAAAACATTTCTGATAACACTATTTCATACAAATAAATAAATAAATAAATAAATATAAATATTGGACAACATCACATACATTGCTCTGATTCTGTGGTAAGTAGCTTAAGCACTTGTGTTACAGAAATCAGAAACAACGACGGTACCATAACACCCAGACCCGAGACAATATGGAAAAGTTCGTTTCCCATATTGACCCGACCGGGGATCGAACCCGGAACCTCAGAGATGGCGGTCGCCAAAGTCAGGCCCGCTCGCCTCTCGGCTACGGAGGTCGTCAAAAAAATACACTTCGACATTTAATTCGTAATTCAAGTTCAGTTTATCCAAAAATGTATAAAATTCGTTAATAGCTTTTTGAAATGTATGAGGGGCTACAGATTCTAAATTTTGGAAAATAAAAACCAAATTAACTATAATATAATTCTAATAACTATAATTCTTGGTCTGTTTCCTATTTACAAGCAAAAAGGTTTCCTAATGCTATTGCTTTTCAGCTCAAGTATAACCAACAATGAGATAGGATTGGTTTAATCCAGTTAAAGTTACTCGACAGTAACTAATTGCCTACCACTGATCTCTTATCACTCACCAATTATTAATAGAACTAGGGCCCTAGTTGAATTAAACAGTTGAGTACACCCCGCTGTGATGAATTGTACAACAATTTTGTTGCATCAATACCAATTCTGCGGAAACTGTTATAGATTAGTTGAACAGTGCCTATTGATATAATTGGAACAAGATTTTGTTGTTTGCCATTGCAGTGTGCGATAAAATGGTTTTTATGGCATAAATCGTAACAGATATTAATATTAATAAACATATCTTTAACTCTTGCTATACTTAGGAAAACAAGTAAAAATAACATTTTAGAAGATGGCATGTTTGTGTGAACAAAAGCCTCAATTGAAATAAAGAAAAAAATACTGAAACTCTTCCGTCCATGAAATGTTTTAGTTGTTAAAGTTTTCTAATAAATCTTCTTAGCTAAATGTTTATATTTTTTCGCCACATATATTTACTTAGGAATAAAAGTTTAACTCTTCATATCCCGGAATTCGAGACACAAAAGAAAATTTATTGTTTTTTGATGTACCAATGAGCCATAGAGATTTGAGGGTGTAAACTGTAAGGCACAATATTATCCAAACAGCTTCGAGAGTCTCTCTTAAGGTTTTGGTAAAAATATTGACAGTCTACTTTTTGAAACGCTCGTCTTATATTAATCTTGGTTCACCAAGGTCAAACCAGGTCTTGTTTTATTTCTATACTAATGTTAAAAAGAGGAAAGTTTTGCATTTTTGTATGATTGCAACGAATAGACTCAAAAATGGCTATACCGATTTCAAATATACTTTCCTCATATGAAAACAACATTCTTCCCGATTAACATAGGTTATAACCTCAACGCGTACGAAATCGCAATCAACCGCCAGTTATATTAAAAAAAATCCAACTTTCATAATTGTTCCCCTGATAAAAAAAAATAAAAATGTACCGTTCCTTTCAATATAAACGAACGTAAACAATTAGCCAACAACGAAACATAACCCGCGAATATCAAAGTGACAAAGTGACGATAACTCACGAAGTTCGCGAGAACCCGAGTGGGGTCTGTCGGGGTCTCTTAGGCCCCGCTCGTAATTAATGTGCATTAACACCTAAGACGGAGGTTGTTTTATAATAATCGCGTAATGGAGGTGAGGATGCGCCTTAGATGTTTGCGGTACATTATAGCGGGCGATTGGGTTACCGATACACACGGCCGTAGCGCTTGGAGATCTTTTAAAATTTATTTATATTATATTTATCATTTTAATATTAAATATTGGACAACATCATCCAAACTTTATTTTGATTCTGAGCTAACTAGCTTAAGCACTAGTGTTACAGAAATCAGAAACAACAACGACTACAACACCCAGAACCAATACCATATAGAAAAGTTCATTTTCCTTATTGACCCGACCGGGGATCGAACCCGGGACCTCCGAGATGGCGCGACGCCAATGTCTGGCCCGCTCGCTTCTCGGCTACGGAGATCATAATCAGCATTAAGTCCATCTGTTGTAATTTTTTGTGCAATAAAGCTTACAAATAAAAAGATAAGTAGGTGTAATAGATGTATCGATGTTTAACTATCACGCAAAAAATACGGAATAGTTTTGGATGAAATTTAGTACGGGCAATACCCAGTGAAGGTAAACAATTGCAGGTCGATCGAAAGTATGTAGTCAGATTTGCTTTTGTCTTTAAAAAGTTCGATGAGTTGCTAGATTCACATATGATATTTATATATTTATGCCGAAATAGACAACAGCCAGTTTTTATAATTCACTGTATAGCTGACGTTCACACTCAAGATTTGAATTAAATAGAAACACTTGCTCTTGTTTAAATATTGGCAACAAATAGTAATCAAGGAAATACTTAAAACGATATTAAATTTTGCATAGGTATTGTAACAAATTTAGTATTACTAAATACTGTTATTAACAATGTTTATAAAACCAGGTAAACAACTTTAATAAGGTATGGATAAAACAATATTATCTAAAACGTTTAAAATGTTTAAATGATACGTTAGTGAATTATGTATTCCTTGTTTAACACATATTTAACGATGTTAGCATTTTTAACATGACATAATAAGGTAAAGGTGAAGGTACTGTAGTATTATGTGTAATAATATTGTGTAATGTTATGTGTAATAAATAAATTGTGGACCCAATTCTAAATCAACTGTCACTGCAGAGATTATAAGAGTATTACTCTGGAAAAACATTGTATTATTTTTATCCTTAAGAATTAGAAAATATTTACTGTGTTCCCTTACGTTGCATCAAATTTTTTTGTAAAAATTAGATTAATTTGATTCATACCTCTTTCGTGAATCATAAGTTTGCATTGTATTTCAAGCAGCCAGCATCATTACTTCGTAGACTTTAGTTCCTTGTCGTACTAAATCTCCACGTAATTACGCAAGTTAGATAGACAGTGACTTAATGTGACAAGGTACAGAGTTGTGAACTAAAGCTACTGACTGCACAGTAACAAATCTCCAACTATTTTTTACAAAACCGTTATGATAAGCACAGCATTATGAAAAATATACCTTTGGTTTAAATATTTTGATTTCCTTTAAGATCGCGTTTCTAATTCTTGTCTCTATATAAAGTTGTCATGTCTCTAAGTCCGTATTACTTGCAGCCCTTCATGAATATAAGATGATGCGGTCGGCATCTTGCTGTCTCACTAACACTTAACTCGCTGGATAAGATTCGCTGAGACCGTATTCTGCTTAACCCTCAAGTGCTATCATGATTTCATGAACTGTTGTCATTTATGGACAATGGTTGTGTCTGAATATTGCATCACCATTCGATCCTTTACTGAGCACTTTTTTAACTCCATGTATATTTCAAAAGTTGGTAATACGGCAGGCAGTCGTATCGATGTTGTTATTTTCAGAGCTCAAGCTCAAGATGCAAGCTGCAAAATGCTGTGCAGTAACAGCATCAATACAATTGCTAACTACCGACTTATCAAAGATAATTAG
Source organism: Glyphodes pyloalis (assembly GCA_037074685.1). Taxonomy (NCBI): domain Eukaryota; kingdom Metazoa; phylum Arthropoda; class Insecta; order Lepidoptera; family Crambidae; genus Glyphodes; species Glyphodes pyloalis. The sequence continues at coordinate 9,216,293 of JAYKKO010000025.1, forward strand.
TTTTAAATTATAATCATCGGCCGAATGTCCAATTCATGTAGTCCTTCCATGACTATAATTTTTCTCGAATGTTCCAACTTAAATTCCATTAAACCCTAAGCTAAGAATTATTAGTATTATGACATTATAAAGTATGGCAGAAATGTGTTTCATTAATAGTTACTATTTTGAGTTACTGATTATTTGTATCAGCACTGCATAATCTGCATAATACATTTTACTTAAAAATAGCAAGGTTGATGCATCTTTATAAATAGCTGGGTATTTAAAAATCAAGGTATGAATGAATGTACATAAAGATTAATAATGTTTTTGTTAATCCTAATCCAGCTATAAATCATCGCATTTAGAGATTAATCAAAATTAAAACCCATTAGTTATCCAGAAAGATTTGTAAGCACGGATTTACGAAAATATTTAGATAACATACTTGTAAAATGGTAAGGTAGGAATAGGATATTAATATGAATAGTCGTAAACATATTGCGCAAATACTTCCCACTTTATTTATATTTATATGAATATCGACGGAAATATGCATTAAGTAATGTGAAGAAAAATATACTAACTAAACTATTTTTGTGTATATGTCCTTACAATTTTTTTTATATTGCACTTCAAGATTGACCTCATCCCACCTGATGTTAAGTGGTAATAAGGTCCTAGCTTAAGGGTGACGAGTACAGCATAATAAATCTGTTACTGGACTTGTCGCCCTTAACTTGAAGGCTTGACTCCTGCTACTAATGTAACCCCCACGAACTCTGGAAATCTTACTCATAAGCAGGAACACAGCAACACAGAAGTGATTGTTATTTGGCTACGGTCTTCTGTAAGGTGGAGGTATTTCACCAGTCGGGCTGCTCCAATTCGAGCGATAAATCGCTATGTCATACCTCTCTTAATTACACAAAAAAATTAAATTACGAATTGAAGACTTACCAGTATGGATGTAGGTGTGCTTCTTCATGTCAGATTTCTGGTGGAACCTCTTTCCACAGTACTGGCAAGGGTACGGCCTGGTATCGGAGTGGATGAGGAGGTGGGTGGAGAGAGTGCTGGACCTTTTGAAGGTCTTCCCACACTGCTTGCACTCGAACACTTTCTCGACGCTGTGCACGGCCCTGGGGACGGGACAGTTATCAGACTGATAGAATTTCCATCCTATGTTAAGCCGAGATAAAATTATATGAAAATGTGAAAAACAATTCAAAAGTTAGACTGAAAATTCGTTCTTGTATACAAATTCAATTATCATTAGGTAAAGTTATGTTGCTGTCACGAAACGGGTGCGATTTTTTTTGTTGGTAATCGTTTGTCTTAATTCGAATGTCAAAAAAACTGACAAATTTAAAAAGAAGTTAATAATACACAAAAAGCTCAGAATATGATGTATTCAGACAGTTACATTTGCCAACAAAATATATAAACATTCGTTTAGAATTGGAGTTATCAGTACTAATTAAGTGATATTGAATTTGATAAACTGACCTGTGCTGACTCAAACTGATCTCGTGTCCAAAAGTTTTGCTGCACATCTCGCAAGCAAAAGGGCGCTTTCCGTTATGGGATCTCCTCGCATGGACTTCCAGACCATGAGGGGTGCTGAACATCTTCTCGCACTTGACACAAGAGTAGACATCTCCGATGGGCAGAGGTCGCGATAAAGGACTCTGGCCAAGAACTGCCGCCCGAAGACGAAGTAGTTCCGGTCCCGCAGCCTGGACAGCATGAAGGTAGAAATTGCTATATCCCCCCCAACTTGGCAAACCCAAGCTCGCATCTCTTAAGAACTCTGCAAATGGTATCGGCGGCGGATAAAGGTACGGTCTTTGCGGCTGCACCCTGGGAGCATCAGGTCTCAAGAGAACGCTCATGGAGAACGCTTCTGATCTTTTTGGCGGCGATGAAGAGTCGGGTGGTCTTCTCGGAGAGGACGGGGGGGAGTCTACTTCGAGTTCAGGGGAGCTGGAGCGGACTGATCTGGGTGATTGGGGCGATGGCGCCCAGCAGGGACTTTCGCAGTTGGACCCTGTGGACACGGTCTCGTTTCGAGGGTCACTGTGGTGAGGCTCGTCTTCTTCATCATTGTTCTTGTCACCGACCAGACGGTTGATGCCAAATTTGATTTCGTCTGCAAACAAAATGATAAAACTTTAATGGAAAACGTTGATGTATACCAGATTAGGTAAAGGATTTCGTGGATTATTATTTTATGTATTTACTCATAAATATGAGTATCATGTTATATATGGTGTAAAATAAAACTTCTTCTTCTTAGAAACTTGTTAGTTAAAGGTAGGATGAGTAAATTTTTTTTTCAGACACGTTGTTTTACGATGTTGGAAAAAAAATCCCCCAAAATGTTATCCTTTATTTCGAGAAAGGATTATTCAAAAAACACTTTCAATTTACAATATCTGGTTTTGGAAGAGCTCTCGCCCCTCAAGCCCAAAACTAAAGCGTACACAAAAAAAAATCAACAGATAAATGTTTGCTTTTATTCCGGAGCAATTCGCGACCCATCCAATTCAGGCCTTCGATTGTTTGAAGTGCACAATGGAGCCCCTAGGCCAGAGAAAAAGCGCAGGTGCCTCACTTGTCGCGCGGGCGAAATGAGCCGTATCATGTCGCAGCAACAAATTGACTTTCATCTGTTCAACGGCCCAACCCTCGCCCAGCCCCCGTAATTAACACGTCGGGTCCGACGGGCCCCAATCTTTTTTTACAATTCGCTAATTCGCGGGCGCGACGAACTGCGCATTGTTCAGTTTTGTTAGTTTCCCGCGTGATGTATTATTGGGTGGCGTTATTATTTTCTTGTGAATTTAGAGAGGCCATTCAGTAAACATTGTAAGGTGTGCATATACAGCATTTGACCGTGATTATGGTATCAAATTTCGTGTGTACATTTACCGCTCTGTTTGATATTATACAAGTACAATTTTTAGAATTGGATAGGAAATACTATGCCAAATTGAGTATTTAAATGTAAAATTTTATAAGGATAACTGATTTTATATTTAAACTTTAACACCTAATTAAAATATAGAAGTGCATACTGTGTACCTAAAAATAACAATGGTAATTTCCTGAAAAATAAAGTTTGATAACCGATCCAACGAAACCATCGTGACAGTGTTAATTGTTTCAAAAACAATTCACAAGTCACGTAATTTTCAACTCAAAAGACATTGTCCCTCCAATAAATAAAGTTCATACATCATCAAGCGACCATCAGCGGCAACTCACGCTGTCCAAAAACAAACATCCATCTCTGGACGAGACAAGTTGCTCTAATGAAGAGCGACCCCCATATCTGAAACTCCGCAGCTGTCCGCATTTGGAGCGGAACCGATCGACCCGCTTCGGCAAAGCTCGAGTCGACTTCGGGCCCCCTCGGGAATTTCACGCCCGGGTCTTTTTGAACAATGGCCAGCGTTTAAGGGTTACTCTGTACACTTGTTTGTTTGTCCCCTACGACACAGCTTTATTACCCCATAGTATTTATTACATATTAATGGTTATTTAGATTCATTGTTCCGGCTCGACAGTATGCTCGAATTTATGGCTTTGCAAAATATTGAATGGGTCCCTTCGGTAATGGAGTGAACTGTGAAGATACGTATTATTTGGATCGTTGTGCTGACGTAATTAGATGCCGTTATTATTTTGCATTGCTTCATCATGACAGTAATAATCTCTTGAACTTATTTTCTCTTTGAAAAATTGATTACTGTTATTATATAGTATTACTAGCTGTGCCCGCGACTTCGTTCGCGTGGACTACATCCTTTCATGGTCAGTTTTACCCCTATCTCCCCTAATATTCGAAACAAAAAGTAGTCTATATTTCAATAGCAATGATATTTGTGCCAACTTTCATATCTCTAACTTAAAAAATAAACATTTTCCCATATAAACATTCAAAGGTGGCCCTCATTACCCCCCCCCCCCTCCCCTCTTACTTTCTAACAAAAAGTAGCCTATGTCCGTTCTTGAGGTTCAACGTATACCTATGCCCATCAAAATCGGTTGAGAGGTTTAAGCGGGAAAGCGTAACAGACAGACAGAGTTACTTTCGCATTTATAATATTAGTAGGGATAGTAGGGATTAGGGCGCATGCCAACATTAGTTACCTAGAAACAAAAAAGTCTACCATTACAATTGAAGTTAATATTATTGTGTTGATCTTGTAAAGAAATCTTCTGCAAAATAAAAAAAAATATGTACTTTTGTTTTCAGTTCAAAACTGTTTCATATGCATACTTAAACAATGTGCGTTAAGTATTTTTAAGCATTGATAAGATAAATATATAGTTACATCGATTAAATTAGATCAGATTTCGCACTAAACAATATTTAGGTACTTATAACACATTTTTTTCAAATAATTTAAATAGTAGTTTAAAAAAATATTTTTGCACCTTAGTGTTGCTGTTAAGAAAAATACAAAATGCATAATACCTACTTCACAATTATTTACGCAATCTAGCATAATTGTATTGTGGAGTAATGTATCGTGATTACGCGTTAAACAATTATTGCCTTGGATTAAAACATTTTCTTGAAGATTGTGAGATAACATTTAATGCTGACAAGAAACCAAACGAAGGCAAATATTGTTGTTTAAATTAAGGAAAACAACATTCAAGTGCATTGGTTAAAGAAGGCTTTGCTGTGAAACGTCATTTTGAGTTCCATAGTTAGGTTAAAAAAAAAACTTTTTTAGGGACAATGAGTACACTATTTAGTTAGCCAGTAAGTGATGTTATTAATAACAATAGTGAGATATTTCAATGATTAATCATGTGGGTAACTCTCTTGATATCGTAATGTAGGATTACGGGATTACAAAATACACACTTATTTGTTTTTAACGTGAAGAAAGAAACAGTGTTTGATAGATGAACGCGAAGATAAATGCACTAGGTTGAGACCGCGAATTTGTTCGCGTTATTTAGACACTAAGTCAAAGTCAAAGTCAATCTTTTTATTTATATAGATACTTATGAATAGTCTATACAAAGCAAATGAAGCTACTTTAGCTAAGGAGCCTATAATATGTTATTATTTGTATCTAATCTGTTTAGCTATATAATTCAATTCAAATCCATTCTGTAACAGTAGAGTAAATGAGTAACAAACGTCTTATACATTCATAAATGCAAACATTTTCGTTTCTACTAGTAGTATTGTGGGATGCAATAAATATATGATCTAAATATATAAAAAGAGAAACTGACTGACTGACTGACATATCAACGCACAGCCTAAACGGCTAAATGTAGGCACTTGAAATTTGGAAGGGACGTAGCTTAGGTACCGTATAGGTGCACTAAGAAAGGATTCCCGAAATTCCCACGGCAACAGGAATTATCGGGAAAATCCTTTTGTATGAAAAATCTAAACCGCTTAAGTTAGACGCTTGAAATTCGGCATGCAGGTAGCCTAGAAATCTTAAAGCTTTTGCAACAGGATTTTGCAAAATTCTCACGGGAACGGGAGTTAGCGGAAAAAAAACTGGAAAACCCCTGTAGTCCACGCGAATGAAGTCGCGGGCACAGCTAGTATTCATATATTTTGCCTTTTGTGTGTCTTTATTGTATTTAGTTATTTCATTATTATATTATTTTTTTTATTTAGTTACTTTATTGTATTATTTTTATTTGTTTTTAGTTTCTGCCGATGTTTTCTTGGTAGACATAGGATCCGGACCACCAATAGACTCATTTTAAATTGTATTTAATGATTGAAAATTGATTTAAAACTTCTATATGTAATATATGTTATGTGCTGGTGGTAGTAAAATTACTTCACATTGTATTCAATGACAATTCAAAACTTTTTGTAACCCACTTGAAATGTTTCGACTTTGACAAATCAGTTATACCAAAATTTATTGTTAATAGAGACACCTATTGTATTTATCTGTATAGATATGTTAATACATAGATTTCCACTAATTTGGTCCAGCCTCAAAGGGAAACGCTAAATCAACTGTTAATGATCCTGAATAGGATTCTGCTGCCAATCGCTTTGTTCTGAAATCGATGTGTAAAAGCGCGGATTTTACTATCACGCTCATTTAGAATGCAAATTTCAGGCGCGGTGCAATCAATGGGTACGTTCTGTTAAACATTTTAAATGTCTAAACGTTTCATTTAGTTTGTTTTTTTAAAGACTGGCTAGTGATTGGCTTCTATCTAACACTGTAGTGTTATGATGATGATGAAATTCGATAATTTTCTTAAAGGTAATGAATTAAAACTGGGCCATGAGTACATAAACATAATTATATTTTTTTGTTGCGCGGTGCGTCCTCTTTACTTCATTCGTGGGTAATTAATGAACCCACTTAATTTACATAATCATACTATTCGTATAAATGACGTCATGCTGTTAATTATTGATTAGGTGGAAAATGCATCCTATAATTAGCACATACAAGTCTAATTCGACACATTATCCGACAATCATACTCATGCGCACGTACACACACACACAAACAATAGGTGCATACATATAAAAGAAAAATAATAGTTACAAATTAACTAAACGGTAAACCAATCAATATTGTAACATCTAGATAAAAGGTAGTGTGAAGACACAGTGATACAGTTAAGTTTTATATTAATTACGTAACCTTGTTATTGTAATAACAGTAACTAAATTTCGTACGTTCTTGGCTTAACTGAATACAACATTTTTATTTATTGAAACATTTATCACTTGCAACTAAGCGTTGACCCTGTTAATTTCGCAGTTAGATTTTAAAATCTGCTAAAACAATGACTGAATAGCAACGCACAGAGCTCGCAATCAATCGCAGACGAATTTAAATATCGCCACACTAATTCCGATTCGAAAATCGATTGCGCAAAACGCGGATTTGCCTATCACGTTCGTAAATTACACATGTAAATTGGAGCTACACCCCGCGAGAGTATTTTAATTTGTTAAAAGCCTGAAAAATAACAATCTGAATGCACTTTCCGCTTGCGTTGCGGCGCAATTTGTAGCCGCACCTCTTATAATTAAAATTGCATTAAGCTGCAAATACCGGTAGGCGGACGTTAATGACCCTAATGCAACACTTTGGGCGGAAAAAGTGCAAGCCGACTGACGGGTTGTAATCCAATTTTAGTTAAAAAGCAGACGCTTCCTTTTTGGAGACGCAGACTTTGGCAATTATCATATTTGAAGGTTTTGCTAACCAACTTAAAAAAGGACGAGGTTCTATGTTTGACTGTATGAATGCTTTCTTTTGTTTATTATACGTTATATCTGCCTTATGTTTCGGGTTTGGCACTGACTTCGGCCATATCAGTTGAGAACATAATAACATCTGTTTTTGAGTGAGTAGCTCCTTGGATTCCCTTTAATGCATTTGGTTAGTTTTAGTATTTAGATAGATATATATACTTTACTGTACAAAAACTTTACAGAAATAGGTTTTAAAGATTGTTTTTATAGTTCAATTTAGGCAGTCTAGTATCGCTAGAAAGCGATCTCTTCCAGACAACCTTAAGATAGAGGAAATAGTAGATTTAATGTCCGTATTTTGTTTTTTTTTGTAATTTTTTTAAGTCAACCAGTTTTTTATTAAAAAGTTTTATTATTAAGGCTACACGAGTTTACTCTACAATATAATGTGTCTAGAGTTCAAATAACTTAAAGTATCGATATTTTTTTATATTTTGGGCCCATTTTATAAAAAAGTGTCACTTTTGTGCGGCGAAAACGACAGTATACTTTGCTAGAGTATTATTTTATTGTTCACACAACTAAAAATAGGTGATTGAACCTCAATGTGTAATTGTGTACCTACACAGTTATTTGATTAATTAAAAAAAACCTAAATGAAAATTGATTTTTAACTTACATAATGTCAATACTAATAAAAGTAAGCTGCATTATAGGTATCAAATATTTTGAAGACATGCAAAGTCACGTCTCCATCATTAATCAGAATACAGAACTCTAATAACCGTTGACTATCGCATACGGGGGGCGTGTATAATTCGCCCCGTGATAAACTGGGCCCCCGGGTCTTATTGACCACGCGCGCCGCTCAAGGGTTGAGTCGGTTTCTTGTTTTAGTCTGTTATTTAAAATGTCATATACGAACATAAAGACGTTTTCACACTAATAATTTGGACATGAGTATTTTTCATAGTTTAGGATTTAACATAGCAATCGATTTAAGGTAGCGTCTTACCCAACCAATTTATTTATCCATAATATATAAGTTTACATTTTATTTGCGCATGTATAATTTATCTTTATTCACACGAAAGTATGACCCCTGCTAGGCTCAGGTCTCATAGTGATTAACATCAGTATTAAATGTCCTCAAACCGCGAAATGAACGCTGAATAACCATTACTTCAAGATATCAACCGACCAACGGTCCTTGCAAAGAGAAGAGAAAAAACACAGAACAAACACAATATGATGACTGGCTAGTCAACTGATATGCTTTAAAATATCAGTTAAAACATGAATCCTTAATAAATTTGTGTTCTTTATAACACTGTGACGTCAAAATTTTGCTTATCAACACGCTGACTATAAAATAGTTTAAGGGCATTATACAATAGTATTTAAACGATAAGACACATATTATAGATATACTTTATTGTATAAAAACTTTACAGAAATTGGTTTTACAGATAAATTATAGTACAATTTTCGGTGTTATCGCTGGGAAGAGATCTCTTCCAGACGACCTTTAGGAAAAATAAATAGTAGACGACGAGAAATGGTTACGGCTGTGCAAAATAATTTTATTTTTTATGATAAACAGCACTTTTAATGCATTGTTGCTTCAAAATTATATTCGAATTGTCCATACGCTATAACGCTAACACCATTGGGCCAGTCAAAACTATGAAAATTTCCCATTCATGATAGATATTAATTATTGTATTCGATTTAATATTTTATGCCGGACTGATTTCAATTTTTAAAATACGCAAAAGAAGTCAAGAACAAAATCGTAGCTGTTTAAGCGAACCGGTTATAAATCAAATGTTATCATTCGTGTGTAATACCCTTTATCAGTTGTAAATAATATTTTAATCTTTTTATCGTTAGGAATTATCAAATCGTGCGTTGTAAAGACAAAACTGAACAAGATAAATAATTGGATGATTTAATTAATCAATCAATAAAGGGGCACTAAGATTTTTATCGTAAACGAAATGTTCTAAGGAATGTTGTAACTTTTTATTTTTTTTTATATTGCACTTCAAGACTGACCTCATCCCACCTGATGTTAAGTGGTAATGAGGTCCTAGCTTAAGGGTGACAAGTACAGCATAATAAATATGTTACTGGACTTGTCGCCCTTACCTTGACCCCTGCTACTAATGTAGCACCCCCCAGGAGCTCTGGAAACCTTACTCCCACGAAGGAACACAACAACACAGAAGTGATTGTTATTTGGCTGCGGTCTTCTGTAAGGTGGAGGCATTTGACCAGTCTGGCTGCTCCAGTTCGAGCGATAAATCGCTATGCCCTACCTCTGTTAAAAGGTAACTTAAAAGTTGTCAAACATTCTTCTTTATTTTTAAGTAAAACCGTCTTTCTGTATGTATCGTCACTATACTTTGACGATCTCCGTAGCCGAGAGGCAAGCGTACCGGACTTTGGCGTCGCGCCATCTCTGAGGTTCCGGGATCGATCCCCGGTCGAGTCAATATGGGAAACGAACTTTTCTGTATTGTCTCGGGTCTGGGTGTTGTGGTATCGTCGTTGTTTCTGATTTCTGGAACACAAGTGCTTTAGCTACTTACCACAGAAGAGCAATGTATGTGATGTTGTCCAAATATATATATATATATATCTATATATAAAAATAAATATGGCGCCTATACAAATCAAATACTTACTCATAAATAAGAGCAACATCACTTGTTTCTTGAAAATAACAAGAAAAGTCGTAATAGGTATTGAATAAATACCTATAGTATTGTTTTGCACACGGACGTGCTTGCAAGCATATAAGGCGTGATGACCCTGTGGTTTAAGTAGTTGGTCCTGATCTCGAGTTCCTTGGGTTCGATTCGCGGGTCGGGAAATTTCAGGCGGTCGGCCATTTATCGGTTTAAGTATTCTTGTAACAATTACTTAATTCCAATAAGCTTGGCGTTAGCCCTGAAGAAGGCTAATGTGACTAGGCTGATTTTTAAATTGTTTTACCAAATAATGAAAAATAATTTACTAATCTACTTAAACTACTCCATAAATAAATAAAAAATAAACGCTTATTCTTTTTGAGTTCGAACTAAATTGCCATAAACTTTACTTGTTATTTCATCTTTATCCATTAAAAAAACATAAATAAACACTTTGGTTCCGGAGTAGGTATGCATATCTCATTTATATTAAAAACTGAATTGCCAAAACCGCCTATTTGTATCTAATATTAGTTGGACAATCTAAACTACGGCTTAAATTAATCACAGTGGGTTTCCGAAGGTCGAAAGATAAGATTTGTCGCTCCACACAGAATTCGTAGATTAATTAACTGCACCAGTATTGATTCTTTTATATCTTTATGGCCGTGTTTTTGGATGTAGGATATTGGTGCAAACGTTTTCGTACCGATTATGATAACGATATTCAGTGCTTATATTAAAAAACTTGCGCGTGAGCAACTCCTTTGATCTGTTGGCTCTTCCGTGACACGCCATTGGACTTGAGCTTCAGTTTTTCTCATCCAGTCTCCAGTGCCGTTCTATGGGGGGATGGGGGTAGAAAAAAGGGGGGGGGGGGGTGACCCGTAAAAGGGGGCCGAAGAATTGGCCCCTAAATTTAACGAGATAGATGGACCAAGCAACAAAAATTCGAAGTTAACTCCGGCTATTAACTGTACACTCTTAAATTATATCCAGTAGCGCTCCCAGCCCTCCATTCCCTCTCCAGGACCAATTTGATATGTAGTTATGATCAAAAGCACGTGTGAATTTGCACCGTCCTTATAACGTTGGTATAAGAACTAATTTTGAACTGCAAGTGCAACCTTGTAGATCGTCATTTGTAGAATGGTAAGGTAAACGGGTAGAAAGTGTATTTCTCTGGAAACGTCTTCGAATTAAAATCAACACCAAAAATCACAATCTCATTGTCAGAAGCATTATAAAACATCGTTCGTGACATATCTAAATGATTGCCAATAAATTTCGTATGTGTAATCGTATTTTATTTATAAAATGATTACTTTTATAACAACGATTACACAATCTAGATTTTACTTACACGTTTTTAATAAAAATGTATATTGGTGAAGCTGAAATGCGAATAATGACACAGTTACACAAACAGTTTAGAACTTGTTACCTGAATTTTTGTAAGATAATTGATAAACCTATTGCAAATTTTTAAACCATATTTATTTCGTTTTAATTTTTTTTTCTTTGTAAATACAATAAGGTATGCAGTACACATGAAACAAAATACTATTAAGTGAAAGTCATAGATCAACTAGGAATAAAGATTTATTTTTTACTAAATTGTAAGTAGGTACGTCATTGAGCATAGATACGAATAGATCAGTTTAGTTTTTAGACGGTCAAATTATACTATGCCGTTTGAAAGATGGTTATATGTGATAGGCACAGAAAAATTCCATCTATGATCTGAGTATTCTTGGTGACCTTGATTTAAACATTGCCCAAGGCTTCCTCAGTATGTTCAACCCAAAATCCTGTCATGACAAAGTCCACATTGCGAGAAGTCATCAAGTATGTTTGTTCGTAATCACAAATCTAGACTTTTGTTGACTATCAAATTATCAAAAGAGGTTTTAATCTCAAAGGGGCCGCGCATGACATCTTGTCAATGTTTGCATTTCACAAACTTGCATTTTTACTTTACACCGGATCCGTTTATTTTGAACCTTAATCTTTAAGAGACAGAGATCAAAAAACATACTTTTGGAACATGTAGTTAACCCCATTGCGATGGTTTATAGTCCAAACAACGCTTGCTATTGTTTCAGCAAATAATTCTAAGAATCATTGGCAGGTGAAATTAAGATATGTAATTTTGGGGTCTCCATGATTTCAATTTTTAAAAATATTATGTTTTCATCATACTCCCGACGCCATCTGTAGGTGAGGTGTCAATCCCTACTTCCCTACTATATTATAAATGCGAAAGTAACTCTGTCTGTCTGTCTGTCTGTTACGCTTTCCTGCTTAAACCTCTCAACCGATTTTGATGAAATTTGAAAGGATGTAGTCCACGCGAACGAAGTCGCGGGCACAGCTAGTCTAAAATAAACTTAAAAGTTAAAATAAATAAACCTCAAGCAGCTCAAGCACTTGGCTTAAACGTATATACTTTTAATTATTATTATTTTATTTTACATGAGTTTATGTATGTTTATTACGTTGGTTGGATATAATTAAAAAAATATATTATTTCGACTTGGTTTTCGTGGCCAAAGTCATTTCTCATTCCACTTCTCTTAGCTAAAGATTTTCTGATAGAGATCACTTTCTAGAGTTTAAAACCACCTGAATTATACCATAATTTGTCTGTAAAATCAATTTCTGTAAACGTTTTGTGAAAATATATATATCTACATGTCTACGTACGTATGTATTTGGAAAAAAGTGTTGTACTTGTCGGCCTTAAGCTAGGACCTCATGGTAATGACCTCAGGTGGAATGAGGTCAATCTTGAAGTGTAATATGAAAAAAAAAGTGCTCAAGTATGCTTATCCGTTGGTCAGTACTGAAGATACAACTTCTACTAAGTTCTAGAATTATAACGACGCGTAAATATTATGAAGCTATCAATAATTTGGTGCCCACAAGAAGAATGCACAAAAATTACCTTAAAGTTATAATGCAAGTAGGTACAAGCAAATTTTGGGTTTCTGTTACCATATTCACGCTTAAAAGTTCCCAAATCTTTATTTACCTCCCGATATCATATCTCGTGACGTGCCCAGTCTCCAGCGCAAGGCGTGGCCACCTTAATCCTTTCCCGATACTCCGCGTCTGATCTCGCCGCTCTAAACCTTGATTTATCAAACTTATCAAACTGAAGTCTGTCAATACTAATGCCTTTACAACGGATGTGACGGAACGGAGATTAGCGGCAAGATTTGGCTATCGGTGAATTGGATTTTTTGAGTTTCGAGTTTACGAGCGGTTCGCGGCCATTTTGGTACTTGCTTGGTTTTTTAAGCCTTTCAAATTCACGTCTGACGTTTTGGAAATTCTTTCAGTTGTTTACTAAAGTCGTGTGGGAGTAGTAGTAGGTCCATTGATTTGAATTTCCTCTAGATACGGCATTTGGCAGTTTTACATGGGAAATAAGTAGATACACTCTACACAATCGCCCGTTTGAACATTCACAATTTTAAAAGTTACATTGCTAGGTATCTTGTTGCATAAAAGTATCAGTAAATTTATTGAATATAGCACAATTATCTCCAATGCAAATAAATAAGTGCTCTATACAAAAGTATAGCCGTTTGTAATAAGTATGGTAAGGGACGTTGATTTTTCCAATATAAATTAATATTATGTATTAATCGGACAACATCACATTCCTTGACCTGAATCCAAAGTAAGTAGCTTAAGCACTTGTATTATGAAACCAAAACCAACAATGATACCATGCTTCCATTAATATGTTGATAATACCACTGGTTTTCTGCGTAAGGATCGAACCCACAAACTTTGGTTTAAAAGTTAAGAGCGCTAACCATTAATTCACCTACCAGTCAGATAAAAAAAAACCAAATAGAAGATCATGTGTTCTTCTCTGAGCATGACTTTCAATTTGCTTATGTGCTGTGACGTCATTATCTTATCAAAGTTCGACGTCATATCACGTACGGCAATTTCAAACGATCCAAGATGGCGGCTAAAATTCCCACTCCACTTCAACTGAAATCTTACTCCGAGGATAAATTTATCTTTAACAATACACGCCATCCTAAGTCTTTTAAATCCAAATCTTGATATAGTGCTCTTCGATTCACGATATTTGCCACGTTTTGTGGAAATTGCCTGAACTTTTTGTATTCTTGAATGTCATTTTTGTCCTGATGTTAACTTAATGATTACTGAGGAGTAAAGAATCTCAAAAACCATTCAAAAATGTATCTTCCAAAATAAAATTATAATTATTATCAGACAACATCACATGCCTACATTGAACTGATCCCAAAGTAAGTAGTAGGTATAAGCACCTTTGTTGTGGAAATCAGAAAGTCAATCAACAGTGGTACCACAATAGGCTTAATATATTCATAAGAATTCATGAACCACTCAAAATATTTATCACATGAATGATTTTCCTCGGTGAGGATTATTTACCCTTTAAATTTAAGTACAAACTATGGTCCATTAAGCGAGTCAGAAGTGTAATAATAAATTTGTTAACTATATACATTTGATATCATGGAACCGTTTTCAAGACTTTTCTTACAATCATAACCTCAAACATTGCTCCATTCTACCCTAATATAGCTATTGACCGCTACGGTAATACTGTTATCATTAAAAAAGTGTTCACATTCTAAAAGAATCCAACAGTTCTTCCACAATCATAACCTTAAACATCGCTCCATCCCACTCCGATCAGAATCCAAGGCGCTGAATAATTCACCAATCATCTAACAGTTGTTCAGGTTCTTCCACAATCATAACCTCAAACATTGCCCCATCCCACCCCGATCAGAATCCAAGCCGCTGAATAATTCACCAATTGGCCGCGACGTTAATTCTGTTGTCACAATGGTAAGTCACGCGACTCGCAAGGTTGGAACGACTTGCCCACAGTTGGTTTGGTTAAACACAGTCGTGAATAATAGGGTAAACAATGGATGTCGTGACCGTATGGACGCTCAGCAAATATTGACGCGGCGGCGTGCACGAATGTTACCCTTTGATTGATCGTGGCTGCCCCAGCTCAATGGAAACGGTTGGGTAATTTGCACGGTCTTCGTTGTAGGCCTTCAAGGCAATGACTGTGTGGAACTACTACGAAATCTGTATTTTTACGCAAAGTAGTTAAGCACTAGCAGGACCACCGCATGATGAGTACACCGTTTTTTGAAAGTTTAATTACTGTATTGTTTTTCGTGGGGAAATGTTTGAACTAGACTAATGCTTCATGTGGCTCTACGAGCTACAACCCTCCAGATGCATCTTATCGTATTCAGTAATGATGCCGTGGAAAATTTGGTTCAGCCAGAACTACAGACTAATTACGTCTGACAATGTCCTGTGTTAGAGAAGACAACTTTTTTTAGGTCTCTCATAAACTACAAAAACACTTACAACAATACTTTTTATCGTTACACAGACATGCATTTAGGTGTTTCAATCATCACACTATATTTGAAAAAGGAAAGATTTCTATTTTTGTATGTATGCAATGAAAGAACTAAAAAGTACTGTGCCAATTTAAAAAAAATATTTCACCATTAGAAAGCCTGCCTTCTTAGCTATATTTATTGCTAGAAAAGACTAAGTCCACGTGTACAAAGCGCAAGCGGTCGTTAGTATTCAATAAAAAATTAAAATATTTGTAACTTCGATAGTAATTAGCTTCAGAAGAATTATTAATAATAATATAATTCAAACTTTGACTGTTGACATCAATTTACTTGCCAGGTTATAAAATTGTCCTACCTTAATCTCGTGCAGTTACATTTATATCAAATCATAAAGAATCTAGAGTTAGAACGTTATTCGACGTCTTGAAATTAACGATTTTGGCAAAACGCCAATTGGCGGAGCTGGCCGTAAACGTGTTAAAAATATCAAATAAGTTATCAATAAGGGTTTGCTGTTTTATAAGGAAACTGATAGGACTAGTTTTGTTAACAACGTTTTATTATTCCCCGTGGTGTAGCGCTTCAGAGGTTAGATCAGATTATTTTAGGATCTAAAAAAATGTTTATAGGTAGATATAAAATTTCGGTTGCTTACAATATTGGTCTGTATGTATTGAAACCATTTTCTAGAACAGTTAATTTTCTCTTAAATACTATTGGAACTTTTATTTGATACTTACAACAACAGATTATTGCTATTAACAGTGTTATGGAGTTCCGATTGAATAAAAAAATAACTTTTAAACTGTTTGAATTTTTTATACAGATTTAGATAGAACAAGCCACATCACGCTAGATGGAAAACAAACTGATACCTATGTCATAATTTTGTTATTTGTTACATTTAGCCGAAACCCAAGAAATCGTCATGGTTGACAATCCATACATTCCAAATAGACGGCACAAAACGTTATCTCGTAAACCAATGTTTGCCTACAAGAGTACACATGTCCAAATCGGATTTATAGCATCGAGACGAGGGCAGAGGACCGTTGGAAAAAACATTTGGACAAACACTACTGGTTATAGATTTCTACAAAATCTGTTACCGCTTTATGCAATTACAGTTTTTGTTAGCGGTTCCATTACTAATAGTAGGAACATTGGAATGGAATACCGTAAACTCAAGACACTATGAGTGGATGTAGAAGAATTGTCAGCGGAAATAGCCTACGAAGTAACGACTCTTTTTTGAGTAATCCATACTAAAATAAATAAGCATCGAGCACAATGTAGACTATAAAATTATTGGAGCCTTTGCAATATTATGTAGACAAACAACATAGTAAAGAATATTTTACAGTTATTGTAAAAAAACAAAAGCTTCGATTTGGACATCAGAGTACCACCACAATGACAGCCATAAGTACACATTATAGTTAAGTTCAACATGTTCAATATGTTGACAAACGTTGTCAAATTTTAGGCAATAAAATCTGACACTGTCGCTAATATTTTAAGCACTATATTTAACGTCAAAGGTAAATATAGTGCTTAAAATGTAAGCGACAGTGACATACTTTCAGAAACTCAATTCTGCTATGGGACCACTATTCATTCTAACCGTACCCTTATCTGCTTTATCGAAATTTGTGTTCGATACAAAAATTACAACCATCATAACATGGAGCGAACGTTTAAACTGTCGATAGATGTTATCGCTTCGACACCTTTGTCGAAGCCGACGGCAAATCAAAGTCATAAAACAAACGTAATTTTGCTACAGATAGCGCTGACGGGTTCGCTAGATAAGATACGTCAAGCCCAAATCTGAAGCCAAGGGATTTAGGGCCAATGTTATTGGAATTTTCGTCGGAGCCTTTACGATAGGTTATATTGAAAATTGATGCTCTAGCCGCCGGCTTTCTCCAAATTGTGGTGAATTTAAAAAAAAATGGTCTTGATTACTTTCTGTTTTTGCATAATTTTAGAAAATGCCGGACCATTTTTTAAGTGGACTGATCATTTTACGTTGAAAAGATTTAGAACAAAGTTGATTGATGTTCAAAAATAAAGTATTTATTTTTATATGTTTCACATCTAGTTGCTGTATTTTGGAGGTTTTTAATCAGATGATAAAGAATGTCTACAAGATTCATTGAAACCTCGTACCGTCTTAATAGTTTAAGTACCAGCTCGTCATCTCGAGGTCGAATTTTTTTAAATAGCTTGGGTCTGTGAACATCATTAACCTGCATTTGGCTAGCGCGGTGATTTAGACCATACTCTTTCCTGTGACGATTTCAATATATAAAATGATAACTTTGTAGTGGGATTTTAAACAGGCTTTACTTTTTTAGAGCTTGTTAGACAAACTTACCTCTTGCTGAAAATGTATCATGGCTCTGGGTCGGCGGTGGTGAAGCAAGCCTAGGTTCAGGCCTAGCGGAAGCACCCCACAATGATTGACACAGACCATTCCGTAAGGCCTCACTTGCCGAAATACCTGGGGACGAAAATAATAATGAACATGGATAATGACAATCTCGCATACATTGACCTGATCTTAAAGGAAGTAGTTTTAAACTTGTGTTATGGAAACCAGAACCAATAGTGGTAGCGAATAGATAGATATAGACTTAAATACATTTATAAATAAGCACTCAGACACAGAACACACACAAACTCATGCCATTGGGTACAACATGGTCCTTCGTGTTGTCTTGTTTGTAATGTGAATTGTTTGTAAGGCTACAGTGGTCCGAAGTATTAATGTGTTTTTGTATGTAAAACAAATTTTTTGAAAAAACTTATGAATTCAAAGGTCTGATAGTTTATTTTGATTTCTTAATTTATTCACTGATACTATTTACCATCCATTCTAATGAGTAATTTTAAAGGACACAACTTAGAATACTTGTTTCAAGTCCAATCTTTTATTTTATTTTTTTTCGAAGTGCATAACACTTCAAGTTTGACCTTATCCCACCTTATGTTAAGTGAGAATCAGGTCCTAGCTTAAGTTTTAAATTTAATTTCTAAACTACTAAATTAACTGATCGAAATATCGAGGGTTCCCTGGTCAAACCCGATAAGTGACAAAAATTGAGAATTTTAGTTATAAATGCAGTTAAGATGCACTTTTTTTGCTCTATCTAATGGTATATTCCAATAAGCCGAGTTTCAATTAATCACAAAGATACGCTTCACTAAGAACCCAATAAGTGCTACTTTTTTCGTTTTGACCAATACATAAACAATATAAGTCTACTTAAAGGAAACTTTTTAAAATTTAATTAGATGAAGAACCCAATAATGAATATTTATTGGGTTTTAAGACAAATATATTTTAGGAAATTATACTAAGTGACTTAAGGTAAGACAAGTTATTTGCACTTATTGGGTTTTTATACCAGGGGAATTCTGAAAGCATGAAGTTTTACTTAAAACTAAAATCCATCAACACAGTTTGTTGGGTTTTACTATTATAATATTAAGTATGTAAACAAATTTAATCATTAAGCTAAAACCCAATAAGTACTACTTATAGTGTTTTACTTCAAGCAAATAATAGAAATGACATATGAAAACCATACTTATCGGATACTCGCACGAGCAGATATCAACATTGGACTGTAAATTTATTTGGGAAAGAACCCAATAAGTAGATATGACAGTAGACATAACATTAGACAGGTGGCGACAGGATCGCGAGCGTTGACCTTCGTTTGATTGCACTGCGCGTAATTTTGACAAAATAATTATACCTACTTTCCGTTTATTGAAACGAAATAGCATCATCTAGACTCCGGAATAGGGAACTTATTGGGTTTTACCTCTAACCAATTTAGGTTACAATATTTACGTACTTAGAAATATTTTTAATGGAAGGATAGTTATTGGGTTTCACGTCTTACTTTTTATTTTTGTTTTATATACTTATAATTACAAGGTTTTGAAATAATTTTACACTTTTTACGTATGAATAAGAGGATGTTTTCCCAAAACTCAGCATAGTGTTCCCTTAGAAAATAAAAATATCAGCATTAATGTGCAGTTTCATATCAATGGTACTGTTGTTTACATGGCTTAAATTTAAAAGTATTTATTGACACCATTATACAATTTTTTTATTTATTCAGCAAGCTCAGAGGATTATTTTTCTCACGTGCTATGACCCTGTGCTTTTTGGGGGCGTGATCTATTACAAAGCTCTAAATACGTTTCTAATCGGAATTTGGTCAATTTTACTGTATTGCCACGCAGATGAATAGTATCGTCAAGCATATTTTATTTGGTGACAGACACATGTTATTTTTTTTAATCATGTTATATACATATAATGTGATTGTGCCAATATGATGTTTATTGCTACTAACTTTACCTTTGTTTCCAAGATTCAGATGTAAATTTTTTTTATATAAAACGCGGTGTATTGTCTCCTTCCAACCGAATGGTAAGAAAGAGAGGAACCCACATCACGATGAAAACATCATCGCCATACTGGCCTGCATGATGTTTCTTCACGCACCTTTTGAAGGAATTCATTGGACGGAGGAAACACATGAGCCGGCAACGAGGCACATTTTTTAATGGTACGTCAAAGATTAGAGTTATCAAACTTTTTGGTTCGCGATGGAATATTTTCCACAGTGAAGCGATAACATCGTTGGCCGGCTCTTTTAATTTTGTAAAGGAAAAGGGAAGGTGGTATAAGAGAAAACACCTCCTCTGAACACTCACCGAGATAGAAAAAATAAAAGACAGTCAATAAACCAATGTCTCTACGAAGTTGAAGAGGATCAAGGTTCTCAGTAACGTCTTCAACATTAATAATGCGCACAGCCTTTTGCTGTAATCAATCAAGACTATCCATAAGGTATTTGACGGAACCGTCCCAGAGATACAAGCAGTAGTCAGTCCAGACAGGACTTGACTTGAGTCTTGTATAAAAGACAAAGCTGGTCCGGCGTGAGAAAACAACGCACTTTATTCAGAATCCCCTGTTTTTTGGATGCTAATGAGATGAAGATCTCCATATACTGATCTCGATTAAGGTTGCAGCGGATATCCATGCCAAGCATGCTTAGGCTGTTACGCAGGCAGAGGGGGAGTGTTCTGACGAATAGGAAGCGGAATGAATTGGGATGTTTTTGTCAAAAATGCGCACTCTTGTGTTTTCTTGGCATTGAACTGGACCTGGTTATTTGAACTCCATTGGCTCATGAGGCTCAACACCCAATTCTGTTCAACGAAAAACTTTTCCCGTACCTCCTCCATTACTGCGCTGCCAGCCGAAGGTCAACCAAGGTTTCTTCCATTGACCGTACTGTGATCAGCATAGAAATGTATGTTTCCAAGCAGTGGCATATCATTTATATAAAGAAAGAAGAGGGTGGGCGATAAATAAGTATAAACTACTAGTGTCCGTCAGACACTATGTGAATTCTACGTCATGCAGAAAGCCGGAAATCCAGTCACAAAGCCGTGTGGGTAGTCCATATGCCGTAAGCTTGGAAAAAAGAGCTTTGTGCCAGACCCGATCAAATGCCTCGGCAATGGTCTCCCCTCTGAGATGCATCACATACGCTAGAAGATCAACCGTCGATTGTTTCGGCCTAAAGCAGTGTTGGAGATCGTTAATTAAGGAGTGATCCTCTAGGTAGTAGACCAACCGGTTATAGATGATCCGTTCCATGACTTTGAACAGCACTGAGGTCATGGTAATAAGGCGGTAGCTTGATGGGTCTAATCGGTCGAAAACTATGTACACGAAACAAATCATTCCCAAAGAAAATCATTGCTGGATAGAACGTTAAATGAAAATCATCCTTAAAATGTAAACAATAAATAAGTAAATAAAAAGAGTATAAAAGTTAGTAATAACCTAATGCAAACATAATTACAATTGATTTTTGCTTGGAATTGATAAAAACTTAAGTGATTAAATCGTTTTTTTCTCTCAGGTGAAACCCAATAAGTCGGTACCCTTTACCAAAAAAAAAAATTTTACAGAAAAAATGTAACCATTAGAAGTAAAATAAATATGAAAACCAAATCTTCATGAAATATCATTACTAATTAAACTCAAAATTGTGGACATTTACTTATTAAAATGCACTTTTACTGTTTACAAACCTTTAACATCGATTATCTCAGAAGTATGTTTTTGGCACTTATCGGGTTTGACCAGGGAACCCTCGATATTTTGTAATTTAAGGTTAAGCATTAAAAAATACGACAAAAAGCATCAACTTAAGCTACAAATTCGTATGAACTAGGAGTTAATAGGGCACTTCCTCATTCACGCGATGATTACAATGACTCACTAGCATCTGCCATCTGTCTTTGATTTAGTCGCCAGAGCGGCTTTCGAATTTTTTTCTATGATTCAATAGTTAAAATCACAACTTACAAAAATGTTTAGCATTTGAAATCATACCGGTGGCTAACATTATTATATTTCAAAACATACGTGATACGTGACACATCGCATGTTCGCATTTTCCTGCATTTATATAACAATTTCACTTATCACAAAACAATGCTAGTGAACGAAAATAGTTGTTTTTTCCTCACTCAACTCTTTTCGAAAAGACGAATTTGTATTAAAAAATACCCTGGCCATGAATTGTCTAATCTCCACCAAAGGCTTGCACAGTGGAGAGTTGGGAAGGATCACTTCTTATGATCAGTGGTGGTTTTTATATATATGTATATTATCAGAAAGGCTATTTCACCATTAGATCTGGCTATTTCACCATTAGATCTTCCTAAGTGCAGTCTTAATGATGCCCTTTTTTAGGATTGGCAAATTTGCAGCCCCTAGCTATCTCCAGTCCTAGGCTCCAACCTACCTCTAAATCTACCTCTGCATATGACATCAAGGAATGGTTAAGCAGATATTATCTAAGGAACGAATAATTTTGTTCCAAGAAACACGATTTTAATGTCGAGTCTAATTGCGACATTTTCCATTATTTACTCAGTTGATTTGAACCAAGGGGCGATTGCATCAGATGGTTTATTGTGAAGAGTAATGATGACTGAGACGATCTTGAAGGTGACTTAAATACCGTATCAACAAAGCTCAACAGTTGTGTTTGCGTTTTACGTTTAAACGCTTTTATTATGATTGATCGTGTGTGATCTCTTTAATCCTCATTACGATCATGTTACACCCTTACTCTTGGAAATGCTACTGAATCTTTTAAAATACTATTGTTCTTAATAAGCTTGTTGTATTTTATGTTTATCTGGTGCTTTAAATTGATCCAAGCAATAATGTGACTTCTTGTTATTTATGTTATGCTTTCAAGTATATAATTTTGCTGAAATGGTCACTTCAAAGTGAAATTTTCAACGGTGGTTAAGTTATTTTTGAGATGAAATTGAATTTTTGAATGATTGAAGAGTTGTTTGACCAATACTTACTATTAAACTAATTTTACTTACTAAGCAAAATCACTGTTATAGCTAAAAAAAAATCTTATCTATGAATTCTAGTTAAGTGAGTGGTATTAAAAAAATAAGTATTACACTTTATTAGTCATAAAAGGTTCAATCAAACAATGACGGTGTTAGCTTATAAAATAGCATTAGGATGCGTTATATGCGTATTCAGAATTTGATGCGTATATGAAAATACAAACATTTATTTGCTAGTAAAGACACATTTACTTCACAGAAAACGAACAACAAATCCGTCACGGAACTGAAGTTTATTGGAAAGCTTTTAAATCGAATACTATGTGCTATGTGCCTTCGACATTGCATACCTTCTTGTATTCCTGACTACTGTGTTACAACATACTTTACATTTATCATATTAAACTGTGAATCTCAAATAAAGAAATTTTATTTGATTCCATTTTTTCAACCGAATGCTGCAGCTTACAGTTTGCGTCAAGTTCTCAGTGGAGATTTTTTCATCATTTTTTCACGAGGCGAAATGCTTATCAAAATGCAAGGTCAGCTGGTGAAGTATAGTTCTAACACGTAATTAATACAGACAATCTTGTTACCCATGCAGTTACAGACACTTTTGACGAACGTCGGGTGACTGTTACTATGCAGACAATAATTTATCTGCTGATGAAACCATAGCAAACCTAAAAAATAACATGCATGCAAAACAATAGCAGCCCTATATCAATCTCAGTTCAGTCTTCATTTTAATAATGGTCTCCAAATCAGACCGCGCTAACTAGACGAGACGTGTCCTCTGACTCTCACGCGGTACAAATGTGACTGGTGCCCTAATATGAGGGCATGTGTCGTGCAAATCAAGACGAACCGCTTCATTGATAAGACAAACATTCAATTGGACAAATTGTCCACTGGGCGCCCGATCTGCTAGCTAGGCTTACAGCTAAGTATTACAACGTAATGTTATATTTGTTAAAGTTACTTCTATTAAAGAACAACGGAGCAATCGCAACTCCTTGTGGTACACCTCCGGAACTACCTCATTAAAATCACATCAATTAGAAGACTATTTAAATGACACAAATATTAATTATGTAGACTACATTGGAATTATAATTCATAGGCTTTACGTTTTTTTTATATTTGATGTTTTTTTTAAATAATAAAAATTTAGTTTTTGCCAATTTTTCTCAATACTTTTAATATTCCGAACACCGCAGTGGTTTCACTTCAATAGAAACATTTATAAATACTTTTAAAATGTTAACATGAATAAAAACAATTTCTATTCTATTGTATTAATGCTATTGAAAGAAAAATAAATCACTGTTAGTAGTTGTTTCTTTCTAATTTTAATTTCTAATCAGAAACTTAGTCAAGATTTTTTTTAAATTGTTAATACAACACAATACAAATAATTTTGTGATTAGGTAGCTGATAATATTTAACAATACGAAGGTTACGAGAGTTCAGGAAAACGAACTAAATATAGTGAATTTTCCTTACTCAGATTATTGTAGCCTAATAGAGATTTGAATTAGAAGGCGTTGAACCATCTTTTATTTAACTATGACTTAACATTAAACGATTCGGTAGAATTATGTGGTTCGAGACAAAACAACTATTAAGATCAATAAGTGCAGCTCAAACCACTGAATATTCCACTGATTTTTTTTGTCAACTAGTAGTTTCTATGACGTTGGGAAAATGATTGTATAAAATTCACTCCATTAGGGGATGGTATGGTGGTCCATATTACACGCAAACGGAACCACGGGCGTTCATTCGTCATAATTAAATTGTTATTTACAATTAACAGTTGATGCAAAAGATCTCCAACGAGATGGGCAGACTTCAGCGAATTTATGACACGCATACATGAAAACAATCACCAGAAAGGCAAAAAACCCAACCTATACATGACTATGAGCAATTTGGCAAGACTCCTTAACTACCTGAGAAGGGAGATTGAAATTGTGTTAGTTCTACTAACAAACAGTGTGTTCCAGAAAACATTAGCATAATTGCACTAGAGAATCAATGACTTTCAGTAAAGCAAATTGTAATGTTAGATTTTAATCTACCAGCTGTAGTCGACGCTTATCTTTAAGACCGATTACAAGTGGATTAAAAGATAAGCGAAGATAAGTACTATCACGGTGCATGTAGTTTGGTAATCAGTGCCAAAGTTACAAAATATAACTTGTAATTCCGCTTTATCTGATTCATTAGCTCGTAATAAACACTCATTTCTCTGATTAGGATCGTAATGACTGATGGAATCATTTTGATTTTGTTATTTGTCGATTATACGTATTTTATGACTACAATAGCTGCATTCCCAAAATTTAGGTAAAGATAAATTAAAAATATATCTTTAAAATGATAAATAAACACTTAAACGATTATTCCAAAATATTCATTTTTATTCAGTAAATTTATCGCATGATTTGCATAACTTGCAACAAAATATTCAATTACTTACGGGTTTAAGAACACTTGTTGCTATTTCGAAAGATAGTTTTTTTTATGTTATTTTTTTATGTAATTTACTAGGAAATTAGTAGGTATCCTGTTTCTATTTGAAGCTACTTGTATGCCAAGACCGTATTCTGTAAGTTTGGGAATCATCAAAAGCAAATTTCCATTTAAATTTCATGTGATTTTAGTTTGAAACCCATATTCTAAAGAAGAAATTGATGTTTATGTTAACTTGGCAGTTTCCAAAATTAATCATCATCTTTCCCTACTCAACCTTCGCAACTTCAACGATAGCAAGGCAAAGGCAAAACAAAAACAGACTATGCTCACGAAACAGGATAAGGTCGATAAAAGGAAGGGCAATCAGTGCGGGCAGAGGAAGAGAGCGATTCGGTGGCGCCAGCGAGGCGATGGCGTCCCGAATGTCAAGTGCTGATGACATGATCGCCTGCATTAGCTCGAGGATGTGGCAAGGGACCTAACTGTGCCGAATGTGTGGGCCAGTTTGCTCTAAAGGTGCGGCTACTTGCACTTAAACAAAATAATTATAGATAAGGAAGCGTACCCGCTTCCTTACTTATTATACTATATACCGCATAAGTTGATATTTGATATATAATGATGATTGCATAAGTGATGATTGATAGCCGTGCATTGACATCCATCAAAGTAGAGCTGACAAGACTTCATCAGTAAAGAACATTGCAGTAAACCAAATTGAATTGAAATTCAATGAAAAATAAAGGAATTAGCTGCTTCATATCCTTTCAATATGTATGGGTTGAAAGAAAATGATAATTAATATTAATATAATATGATTAAATGGTATAGCTATGTTAACATTTATCACTAGATACCTAATTTTGCCTTTTAGAAAAAAAAGAAGAAAAAAAGAAGAGAAATTATTCCTTCTAGAGACAACAATGAAAAAACACTAAAAATATAAGTGCAATACATAAAATAATACAATTAAAAAAAATTGATGTGCTCAATTACGTTTCATACTAAAATTCAAAATTTTTGCCGTGAAGAACGCTCTACAGCATTTACATAAAACTTAAGGGCAATCACTGTCGCTTCACAAAGGAAGAAACAGATTACTTGGCGCCAGGGCGAATTGAGTGCATCAAGGATCAGGGTGATTGACGACGGCTCGCATATACAGTTTATGATTTGCTAAGTACGTTTCCGATGTCCTGTTATGACTCAGGAAAGAAAGGACTATTCATCGTCAGTATTACATTTCGCAACCCCGGTGCAAGACTGTCACTGATGCAAAAATGCAATCGACAATTTTTAATGAAAAAAAAATTACATTTATTAACCCGATATATTTAACAGTTAATAATAAAAGACTAAAAGTAGCGCAAGAAATGAAAATAATATTCAAAAGTATTGTACGTGTGGTCAATAAGGTACGGCCTCAGCATTTGCTACATCAGCCCATTAAGCTAACTGCAGCGAATAATGAACAAAATAAACATTTAACCATATGATTATCACTAAAGTTTAAATACAGATCAATATTGTTAAAAGTGCTATCGTTAATGTATTTCGTGCACACATAGCCATATTAAGTACCTCTGAAGTTTAGCTTAGGTATCTTCATTCACTATCCTTGAGACCAGTCACAATTATTATTACATCAGCTACCAAAATCGAGGGCACCAGTTCAATTACCAAAGGCGTCCAATTTACTTTTGCTTTCTGCCTTCCCGGTTCCAATAAAACATATTCTATAAATAGCGGCACCTAGTCATAGTCCTGGTTCTATTTTTACCAAATTGACAAGGCTGTATGATTCAGTGTGTAAAAAGTTGAAACAAAAGCGCCGAGCGGCGCCAACAGTCGGAATCAATGACCGGCGTCCGCTCTTCACTAAATTGTCGCTGACAAAGCCAATTGTATCATCGCTTCCTGTGGTAACTGCCGGATTAAGATAGAGGCGCGCCGCTTTATACTTTTTCATTGAGGAATTGTGTCCATCACATTTTTTTCTATTTCTTACCTAAAGCGTAATACGGGGCCTCATAACTAAGATCCCTGTCTGTCTATCCCTCTCCCATAATAAGATACGTATGAATATTGACAGACACTTGAAATTTTTCACAAATGTATTTCTATTGCCGCTTTCACAGGAAAACTAAAACAGAAACAAAATTTATATTTAAGACTTTCTATATTGTAACAGACATTATTTTTGTGCCATATTATAGTAGTAACAGATACTGAATCCTTCGTGCACGATTCCAACTTGCACTTTGCCGGTTTTACCTTTCTTCTGCTGCCAAGTTAACGAGCGCTATCGTTGAAGGTCTGCGTCAAAGGCCTGTCAATGATTTTGGTTAACATTATGTTTTTAGGTTAGAAGTTCTCTGTCTTCTTAGTGACAAACGTCATTTTGACTCCAGATTTTATGCTGTGTCACTGTTTGATACATGAAGGTAAGAAAAAGAGTAGATTCCGAATTTGAATCCGTTTTCTAGACATTTGTGAATATGAGAATGTAGTTGGGCTTATAAAATTCTGCTCATCATATTCCGGGTAGAGCTTTTATTTTCAAGTTTCAAACGAAATATGTTTTCATTGGGGAATAAGTGTACCAATATTGAGTATCAATTTTCAGTTCTTTAAAATGTATCCCAAACTGTACGTCTCGCTTTATCTTATGAATTAAACCATAGCTACCATACCTTGGTGTCACGTGGATCCTTCAAGATATTTTATAAGGTAAATGAATAGAAAATACATTTTCATGTTATTTCCCTTTAAATAAATTCCAAATTACACAAGTATTTTGTTGAAATTGTTATAAGAGCTCTCCCTTTCTTCTTACTCATCATTAATGCTAGCTTTCCTGAAAGTCATTTCGTTCTACTGTTAAACGGTAAATAAACTTCTTTAGCGAACTCTAATTAAACCAGTGTCACGTGAAAATTGATACAGATTAATGTTCTATTATGTTCTGTAGTTTGTCGTGAATTCCGCACTTTTAAACTAATCAATAGATCATTTTCTTAATCATAAACTACTGAAATCCGTTACTTAACAAATCCACACTAAATTGATTGAATTGAGTTCGTTGTCATCGTACCTCCTTTGAAAAATAAAATCAAAACCGGTTCTTATAGGTACGACGAATGCTCACAATAAAACGCGTGCTGTCAAATTAATAATATTATTTTTGAAGTAGATTAAAACCTCCTTTTTTAAGTCGATTTAAAAATAATTTGGATTGACTCTGCTTTTCCAGTGTCTGCCACTGAATGCAACGAATATCTTTAGCAATAGTACTTAACCCCTACTGCTAATCATAGTCAACAAAAAAAGTCTAATGCAACTAAAGCATGAAATAAAACGGTAGTTGGTATTCGATTCCCGGCGCCAACTCATGTAAGTACCCGGCACTCCCTATCGTAACGAGCCGACGCATCGATGAAGTATCATTCGATTATCTGGCCCCAGCTTTATTATTATGGCTCGATTGATTGAGTGTAACAATTTTATCTCGATTGTCCAACGATGAAATTGTTTGATATGACCCACCATCGCCTAGTGATGAACTATAAATTGTCTATGGTTATTGTACTTCCGTTTATTGTGAACTAGTGGTTGGCCGCGACTTTATACGCGAAGCATTAGAGTTTTTCCACTTATAATTATTAATTATTCACGTTTTATATTTCCAACCACCGAAAGAGGGTTAAATTTTAAAGACACATTATTGGAACACGTCAACGTCATCTATATAACTCTGTAGACTAAGAAAGAGACTTGAAAACAGACTTGAGAGTCTCTTTCTGATAAATTTTTAACTTCAAGTCTCTTTCTCCAAAAATATAGGACTTATTAAAGAAACAACAAACTAACGTTTTACCCGAGTTTCATTAAATTCATCCGTTTCGTATTTCTTAGCGGAAGTCAATACTTTAAAAGAACTTACCTGTCAAATTTGAAGTTAAGTACCTATTATAGTTCTAGGAGTTCGTGAGTATCATTTAGTCAGTAAGTGAAGAGATTCACATTAGACCCTCTGTTGCATTGGATTGGTCAAGAATATTAATAAGACCGCGGTTAAGTGGCTAACGTAGTCAGTCACCCGTAAAGCGAAAAGTCCCGGGTTCAATCTCAGTCAAGTAAATTTTCTATTTAGGTTTATGGCGCCCCGAATCTTCTGATGATAGAAGGGGTAGCCATAGGGATAAACCGATTGATTGGTGCAATTGTCTGACACATTTATTGTCTGTATTTTAATAAAGCTGATTAAAAAAATACACAAAACAGTTAACAAATCGATACACCTAGTAAACGATAAGGTTTTTGATACGTGAACGATACAAACGACACAGAGTCACATTAACATATTTGACATAGATTTCCTTTATTTTTAATTAAATTGTATTAAAATGCGTTGTGGTTTAAATAATCTGATACGGAAAATTTTCAGTTTCAAAACAATTTAAGGAACTTCCTATACGAGTTAAATCGGTTTACTAGTTGATAGGGATACTGAATAACTCATGGTTGCTAGCTGCAAACTATTTGGCTATGAATAGTATTTATTTACAGCCATGATTTGACGCTGTGCAAATATGTCGGACTTATTTGTCAAAGCTGACAAATTTCTTTGATATACCTATATGTTTGATCAGTATAGCAATAAGTATTTAATATTTCCCATTAGCTGAAATTCGTAGACTTTTTCGGAACATAATAAACTTTTAATATAATATTATGGTAGCATTTAAAATAAGTCATATTTTCCCTTATAAGTCTATAACTCCGAATATGGAAGCTAAATTCTATTCTTTTCTATTCTATTCTAAAATAAATCAATGATTGAAACTATTATATTGAGTGTACCATTGTTGGTATTTTAAAT
Source organism: Glyphodes pyloalis (assembly GCA_037074685.1). Lineage (NCBI taxonomy): Eukaryota > Metazoa > Arthropoda > Insecta > Lepidoptera > Crambidae > Glyphodes > Glyphodes pyloalis. The sequence goes on from JAYKKO010000025.1 coordinate 9,246,395, forward strand.
TTAACCACATTCTACAAATATTATAAATGCGTAAGTTTGTAATAATTTACAGATATATACAGGTAAGTATTTGTTTTTACGCAAAATCTTCTAACTGGAATTCGATAAAATTTGGTACCAAATTCGATAATATAGTCCCAAATTATAACAGCCGAAAAAGTACAACATGAGATGTTTTAAATTTTATCATAATATTATAAGTACGCTACAAAAGCATTTCATTTTAAAAACGGAACCCGATAACAAGTTACTTGATCCAGTTCAAGGAATTTCTTTCAAATTGTTATCGCAAGAAATTTCAAATTACTGTATTTTTCTAAGAATGCTCTTAGCCAACCTTATGGAATAGAAACTTGAGTAACCACTGAAAGGCTAAAACACGATAAGATTAGAAATTATATTTACATTTCGTAGAAACACAATTTCTTATTAATTTAACTACATCTTTCCTCTGAATCCTTTCTTAACATTTCAAACACCGACAAAATTAAATTATGAGATGCTATTTTTAAAATATATTTTTTAAAGAAACTAGTATTTTAACAATAGCGTCTCAGTAAATTTTTGACGGTATTTTGTATGTACGAAAAAACTATACGCTCCTGCCTAAAAATCAAATACCCATAGATTTAACACAAGAAATAAATAAAAGCTTGCCGTCCCAAAACTCAGACTTCATAAAAGTAGTAATTCCTTCATAGGGATAAGTATCAAAATATTTAATAAGTTACCGCAAAGCATTATTGACTTACCCATACATAGCTTTAAAACTCAAATCAAAACATGGCTTATGAAAAAGGCTTATTACACTGTACAAGACTTTTGAATGATAAAAATATGTGGAATAGTTAAAATGTCCATTTGCACCTAGATAATGTTTATTGATAATTCAAAAATTTTAATGCTTTATTGTTACCTATATTTGTAATTTTTTTAAAAGATGATATCTGTTGAGTTGTTGCGGCGCTTCTTCTCAACAGAACCAACGTCGAGGCGCTGGTAGGAAAAAATAATCGACGTGCAAAAGGATTTATTGTAAATCCACTTGCAAAAATAAATCATTTTATTTCATTTCATTATCAAAATAAACTGCTACATGTGTGTATGTCGATTTGTATGGAGTAATTAGTTCCTAAAATCGGCTAATAGATAGAGTTATGCACTGTTGCATCGCGATGACAAGGTTTACCGTCTGTTTAATAAGTAGTCAAATTTCTTTGATAAGACATTCCGTTGTTCAAAATATTAAGTGTTTTTAAAATTTTAAGGGTGAGCCTTCCGCTCCAGTGCAAGCTCGGTGAAGATGATAAGGACATATGCGCTGCGGCCAACACCTCTACTCAGTTATAAAAAAAATAATAATTAGACAATCCATTTCTAGTGCAAAAACGTATAATGGTTTTTATCAACAAGTATATAGTGCTACTAATTACAGAGGTCAATTCATGAAGTAACAAATGTTCGATATTCTTAATACGATAAAGTGAGTATTTTACACGATAATTGTGATTTTGGGTTTCAGGTTGATTAAATTGGTTAACATTATTACGTTTAATTTAAATTCAATAGTAAAGTAGCTACTGCTGAGTCGTGTAGAGTCAAAGTTGTGTAGGTACGTTACTATTATTTGCAAGAACCTTGATTAAAATAAAACTGAAAATTAAAAAAATATTTTGCTCATGTCAATTATATCTGTAATATTAAACTACCTTGTTAATTGTTTTAAGGCAGAACAAAAATTTTTTATTGTAAAATGTTTCGCCTCTCAGTCTTTTAACTCACACCATTGCCTAAACAGCCTGCATTGTTTTTTTGTGTATAATAATGTTAAAAAATCTGGGTACAAATCTAAAATTATTAAAACAAACATAATATCTTCTATTCTTCATATTTATGTATCCTCCCACTGAATTACCACGAGAACGAAAATCTAACAAATTTTTTTATTCATTTTAATTAAAAAACTATACTGTACAAAAAAAAGTAAAAATTTGCTATATCAAATAAAAAAAATTGAAACTTTTTTGCGCATTACATGTACATTTGCATAGCCATTGGATCATGCACAAAAAATGTTTATGAACTATTTACAAAATAAATAAATAAATAAATAAATACAGTTTGCGTTCTGGAAGTGTGAGGGGCTACAATTGATTAAATAACCCTAAATTTCATATGGAAAAGCTTTGAGCTGTTTGAATACTACAATTCAGAAGATTGAACCTTCGCTCAATGCCAAAAAGTCCTAAGAAATGCCACCAACAGAGACTTTCTTATCAACCAAAGAACTTGCCGCAGTACATCAATTAGCTACAACCGAGACAATACTGCATTTACCGACCATCAATGGGACCGAGCCATTCACAAACTGGACTTATTATTAGCGAGTGATGTACTTCAAATCGTTCGATATGTCATGAATGGACAACAGTTCAGTGGAGAAGATGTTTGTCTATAAATAGATTTCAATGGACTTGTTAAAGGCGTTGGTGTTATCGCAAAACGTAATGGAATAAGGATAGTTTGAGGAATCATTGAACATAAGAGTACAGATATGTCAAATTTGGATTGGACTGTATGAAATGCGCAATGGGAATTATTTTAGACTGTTTTTCGAGTCGTAAAAATATCACGATTATTAATTTCAAATCCCCAATTATTTTTTCGTTATTTGTTTTAAAATACGAGTGTCAGGCACTCAATCCATCCATTTAAAATTATAAATTATATTGATCCATTTAATCGTAACTGAAAATAATCAAATTGAGACAGTCTTATTACATAAGCACGACGCTATGAACAATATGCCGCGATTCTAATATTCTATAGGTACTATTTCTTTAAATTTTTCTCCTTGTCCCTGAATGGGACCTCTTTTTTATGTCGTTTTTTATACTTTTTTATACATTCTGTTTTTTGATACGTTTTGTTTTTGTCGTTTTGAATACGTCATTATAGCACGTCACAGAAAACAACCGGGTTTTATTTAATAATTATTTAAATACGATAAACCCAGGTACGTTCGACAATAAGTGGTCCTTCTCCCTGTGATTAACCAGCACACGAATTATAATGGTGATTACGCGATCGCAAACCAAACTTGGACGAAGTGACTCCGATGGACATGCAAGCAGTGGTGAGGCCGTTCCGTTACCCTCTGTATCTCAGCTTGATAGCGACGAACCCCAGGTACAAACCACGCAAATGGGGCCGAGCTCGCGTGCTCACTCGACAGCGTCTACGCGCGCTAGCCGCTTCTCCGCGACGGTTACAGCGAGGAAACTCGCAGCGGAGGCGCGACACGCGCAGCATCTAGCGCAATTGAAGCACGCACAACTTGAGTTCGAGCGCGAAGCAGCAGAGGCCGCACATCGGGCCGAGCTAGCTGCCATTGAGGCAGAGCACAGCGATTGCGGATCACATCGCACTGAGCGGAGCCGCGCCAGCGTTGAAAGTTGGTTGCACGATGCATCTCCCCCGGCCGTAACATCTATTTCGCGACCTAACGATGTCTTTTTCCAATCTTCGAATGTTGCAGTTTCGAGTCCTACGCCGTTGCCTCGGCCCGATTTTAGCAGAGGTGACAGGGCTACTGCCGTTGACGTTCAAAGGAAGGAGGACGGCGCCGTTGGTCAACTAATTCAAGCTCTACAAACTTTTCATAATAAAAGCGACACATTTAATAAAAATATAATCCATTTTCCATGTTTTGACGGTAAATCGCCACTCGAGTGGCTCATGTTCAAACGTAGTTTCCAGGATACTGCAAGTTCGTTTTCTGAAACCGAAAATCTTACGCGCCTAAATCAGGCTTTGAAAGGCGCAGCGCGCGAGGCGGTGAGCATGCTCCTCGTGATGGCGCGCCAGGCCAGCGACGTTATGGACGTGCTTGACCGACGATTTGGCCGGCCCGAACAGATTGTACTGCAGGAAGTTAACGCAGTGCGATCCCTACCGAAGCTTGGGCCTGAGGTAAAAGATTTAAATATCTTTGCTACTCGCGTGCGAAATTGTGTGGAGGTTGCCAAACTTTTAGAACATACGGATTATTTACATTCGCCAGAGTTGTTTGGTACGCTGCTTGGCAAACTTTCCCCACTATTGCGCGCACGATGGTTGGATTTTGCAGCAGGTCACGATGGGGCGGGTCAGTCCAGAGTTGAAATGTTTTCACATTTTCTCAATCGTGAGGTGGACCTAGTGATGAAGTTTGGTGCCGCAACTGACATTAATGCAGCCACAGTTCATCACCCCAGGATCCATACGATTGAGAAAACGGGTTTAGGAGTAATTTCTAAAACATTTCGGCCACAACATTCCAAATTTCCTGTGAAAAAATTATCATGTTTATTTTGTAAACACGAGCATAGTTTGACAGATTGTCAAAAATTTTCATCTCTGACAATTGATGACAGGTGGCAGTTTGGAAAGGAAAATAAAATTTGTTATCGCTGCCTGCAAAAAGTTCCGCATAGTTTTAAGTTTTGCAATAAAAATAAAGACAACTGCACAATAGCCGATTGCCATCGTAGGTATCATACTCTGCTGCACGATTCGAATTTGGTGTTATCAGTACACATTAACGAACAACCGGAGCCCGTGCCTTCAACATCGAGTGGTACTGAGCAAGTTGCTATCAACACTGCAGCGACTCTGCTTGATCCGTCACGGCGTCCTTTGTTGAAAGTAGTAGCAGTCACCGTTTCTGGGCCCTCTGGAAGCGTTGACACGTTTGCTCTACTGGACGACGGGTCAACAGCGACGTTTATAGACTCCGAAATAGCCTCACAGATTGGTGCAGTCGGCCCTAAGGGGCGCGTACATTTAGATTGTATAGGAGGTTTGTCTAAAGATAGCGAGGTTCAGTATGTTGATTTTGACATTAAAGGCAGGACTTCGACGCAACGATTTTCGATACGTAAGGCACGTTCTATCAAAAATTTAGGGTTGCAGAGTCAAGCTGCTTCTCGTGATAGCCTACGTTCGTTGCCATATTTATCAGACTTGATCAATGTTTTGAGTTACGATGAGGCTAAGCCTACACTCATAATAGGTATAGATAATTGGCACCTTATAACCGCGACCGAAATTAGGAAGGGTACTAAATCACAGCCTGTCGCTATATGTACTCCGCTCGGATGGGTTTTGTTTGGGTTCACGAGTTCTAGAACTAAACCAATGCATTCTTTTTACCATGTGCGTTTGCGCGAAAGTGAAAATCCACATCACAACCTGGAAGCTCTCATTAATGATCAGTATAGGTTAGACTCTAACGTCATTACTAAGCGCGAGCCACGGAGCGCGGACGATCATCGCGCCCTCGAAATTTTAGAGCGAACAACACGACTGTCTGATGGACGCTTCCAAGTTGGCTTGTTTTGGAAGTCCGATAATCCTAAGGTTCCGAATAGCTATCTTTTGGCATTTTCCAGGTCTAAAAGTCTCGAGAGGGTAATGCTAAAGGACCCCGAGTATGGCAAGTGTTTTTCGTTTGAATATACACGATATGATTGGAAAGGGTTATGCCAAAGTATACGAGGGGCCGGCACCGAAGTCTTTTTGTTGGTATCTACCACATTTAGGTGTGGTAAATCCCAACAAACCCGCGAAAATTCTTTTTGAAGCAGACGCAACGATCGACGGCCTAGCGCTTACCTCTCAGCGAGTTCTTACGGGGCTTGACATCCCAATTACTATATACGTGGATGATTTTATTGGTAGTCTAGGTGATGTTGAACACACAACTCAGTTGGCGGCTGATATTTTGAATGCACATAAGCGCGGCTTCTTTGAAATTTGTAGATGGTTTTTTAACAACCCTATAGCCTTAAGTCAGCTACCAAATGAGCTTGTTTTCGATGTGTCAGTAGTAGATTTGGGTAGTTTGGACTGGTGTAGATTTGTTTGCTTTTTAGGACTCATATTACACATCATCCTAGGTACACTAGATTCCATCATAGGTTCGAAAAATCATTTGCCGAAACTAAAGCCACAATTTCCTCATTCTGTTGATCAAGCATCGTCAATTGTAGAGTTCATTAAATTTTCAGACCCACATCAGTTGCTCTTACCGGAAGAAGTAGATGTCAACCATTTTAGCTTATGGATTAAATCGGTAAGGGCTACTGCAAGACTTCACCAATTCAGCTCGTCCATTATAATAGAATGGGGGCGCGATTTTCAAAATTATTGGGTATGGGACATTAGTACAAATCCGAATGGGGCTGAACATTTTTCATGGTCTGTTATCGCCTCTGCCTCGGCTCCTGCACGACTAATCGCTGATGACATCATGCGCGCGGAGCGGCACGTTTTGGGGTGGAACCAACTCAGCACCTTTGGAGAAGAACATTTGGTACACGAGCGTCCCTTGCTTAGAAGACCCTAAGAAGAGTCGCCAGATTACGCTATCCCTCTGCTCTATGATGGACTGCTGCACCTCGCCAACCGAACAACTTCCGTGATTCCAGAGCAGCCGATTATATTGGATGGCAAAGAGGCAGCAACTTGAGTCGTGATACGGCATTGCCACCTTTAAGTATGCACAACCGAAGACCGGAACTGTTATTCACTAGCTACATCCACGGTACTAGTTAGATATATGAAACTCAGTACGCTCGATTGTTCATGGCTGCCAGATGTGTTCCGAATCCGTGAAGCCTCCTCGTTGCGGCCGCCGATGGAAGCCCTTCTGACGGAGTTTGTGGGAACCAACGGAGAGCTACGAACCCTATTTAGTACTTCAAGGAGAGAATGCCCTTCATATAGAAAGCTAACGTGGCGCTTTATTCCACCATCTGTCTGCAAGTTTCATGGAAGGAGCCTGAGGAAGATAAATGAGGAGAATAAGAGAACGCGCTCTACGGGAGGCAGTTTTCGTCACGTTGTGAGCAAAAGCAGAGGCGATAGTACATTTGCGACCACTAAAATATGGCCATTCTTTTGTCTTAAAAAAGGGGAGCATGTCCCTGAATGGGACCTCTTTTTTATGTCGTTTTTTATACTTTTTTATACATTCTGTTTTTTGATACGTTTTGTTTTTGTCGTTTTGAATACGTCATTATAGCACGTCACAGAAAACAACCGGGTTTTATTTAATAATTATTTAAATACGATAAACCCAGGTACGTTCGATAATACTCCTGTTTTCACATATATCTTCACACGCATTTTTACGAAATATAGTTTAAACGTGTTATAAATGTAAAAATATTGCGATTATTCGATTCATTTTATATTTAGCTCCGCCAAAAAAAATTACAAGAGTCAACTCCATAGATTTGGTTTCTAATCCGGGTGTCATCTTACCGCTTGGGTGGTCATATGCGCAATACAGTGAATTATTATTACTGATCACAGACCGCCACTCACAATGGACAAGCAGAAGGATTCAAGAGGAAATCAATAACAGACTGCTAGTGTGAAGTAATTAATGCATCTATGCAGATACGAACAAGTTGAATGCAATTAAGTACAGGCCTTTCGATATTCGTTGAAATACAAACAAGTTGACTGCAATAAGTATGGACTTTTCGATATCCCTTGTAATGCAAAGGGATTTGTGTAACAATTTAAACAGGTGAACTGTGAATAATAGTGTGTACCTGGCCTTAGTCCATTAACCACTACCGAGCTTTGGAAAATCGGTTTTATTTTTAGAAAACAAACTAAACTTAATTAATTGTTTGTGCTGGCATTTGGTGTTTTCTGTCGAATTAACATGATTTAACTGTTTTACTTTGACGAAACTTAAAATGCCTCCTGTTAATTTAGTTCTGGTAAATTAAAAAACGCAATAACTGCAAAAGTTATTGTAGGAGAGCTAAGGCATAGATTTATCGCTCGAACTGGAGCAGCCCGACTGGTGGTACCTACCTCCGCCTTACAGAAGACCGTAGCCAAATACTAATCGTTTGGGCGTTGTTGTGTTCCTGCATGTGGGTAAGGTTTTCAAAGCTCCTGGGGAGGGGGGTGCTACATTAGTAAGGGCGACGCGTCCAGTAAGAGCGTTATTATGCTTTACTGGTCGCCCTTAAGCTAGGATCTCATAACGACTTAACATCTGGTAGGATGAAGTCAATCTTTAATGCTTTATAAATAAAAACACCAAACATTGGTTTAGTTCAGTTTGCGTCAACAAAATTGCCAGCAATTCACCTAAGCCTATCTGACTAAAATAATGAATTTTATATTTCAAAGGTCAGTAGGCAATAATCTTCAGTGCACCAAGACTTGTTTAATTAAGTAATCGTCATAAGAACATTTCATTAAAAAGCCTAGTCTGAAAGTAAACAGTAAATTTCTAATCCGGCAGCTATTCGCCCATTCCCTATACGAATCTAAAGTCTTAGAAAAAAACATTGATTTTCAAAGTTCAGTCGAAGAACATACCGCATATTACCTACAAAAGCATAAGAAATCCTTCAAAGACGTATCAAAGAGAGACACAAAGAAAACCGTGGAACCGCTTTCTTATCGTGGTGACAGGCAGTCTACCGCGTATCCTTATCTTGACGAAACAAACCGGCATTGTTTTAAGAGCGTATGAATAAAGAATCTTTCATTTTTAAAGGCAAAACACGCGACGGGGTCAACTCGGTTTCCTGACTTGAGATTATTAGCGAAATATCACATATTTTTTTTGTTTTAGATAACAAAGTTGCGTTTAATTAAGTAAAGCTTGTAACGTTTTCTCGGAACGAAGGCGAAACTAATGGAGGAAGTTGCTGATTACAACATTTAATGATTGTGTTTTTAATATTTAAATGTGTGCCTAGTAACTGTTGGTTAGATGGTTTTTGTATTAAGCGCTTCTTTATGTTATTGTATGTAGGATTGACAACTATTAAACTTACTATCATAGTAAATTGTTTATTGTATCTAACCTGCGATTACCTGTACAATACTATATCCATGTGTAATTACGACTCAGTTGCATTAACTTCTTTTTCATTTTAATATGTATTAGCGACCGAGGGTTTACATTACCGTAAAATGACGATTTGACAATAGTCACTATAGTTGACTTAAAGCACATTACAGTCATGTTCTTTAATTTTTTTTTCTAATTGACTAACAACTTATTCCTCGTATTTATCGCTAAGACTAACACTAATGCTCAGTTGCCCCACATCAAACTTAGCATTGACGGTAACAAGCGATTTGACGGTTATTAATTTCAAAAACAAAAAAAAATGACAGTTTTGGCAGCTGTCAAATCGACAGTCAATGTCAAATTTACGTTAAATTCTTATTTATTGCCAATGTATCATCTGTCATCCTGTACGTATATTATTATACTTATTTGTTATTAACTAAATTAAATTAAATATAAATACCTCTGCTTTTGTATACTATTAAATCTATGGACATATAATTATAATACAGATGGTTTTAAATACAATGCCAACTAAAATTGGAAGACAAGCTATAATAATGAAATATTATAAATGATGCGGTTAATATCTTTATTTTCCTCATAATTAATGTTAAACGTTTAGCAACAGAGAAGATAATAAAATTATTATTTTGATCTCATTATATCCTCATTTATTAGTTGCAGTACCTAAATGATTTTCTGTCAGTAGCAGGATGCCTAAAACGGAGATTTTGATAGTCGACCTTAAAAGTTTTTGCTGATGACTTTATCAAGAACTTAAAACAACGTCCAAATAAAAAATTTTTTTTGTTGATATTTATAATTCTGATGACGATAGTTCCCACATATTTTAACAGATAACGTATGAAAACAGCGATTTTGCCTGGCTAATCAACTGATGCACTTTTAAATACCTGTCAAAACAGAATTTCGACCTTTTTTTTGGGGGACTCCTCTGCTCTGAGAAAAGCGGGGACTACCCACTAAAGGTCCTCACCTCTCATCTAATGACGGCGCCATGGGAATATACCTAGATATTCTATGAAGAGAGCATCCTATGACGTCACAATTTTACTTATCTAAACAGGCATCTTCACGGCAGTGATACCTTATCATTATTTGTGAATGTTGTCACTATCCCAATTATAATTCTGACGAAAGAATAAAATTAAAATGAATCTAAGATAAGACAAGCCAAGAAAACTATGAAGAAAAGATTGATATTGGGCCTACAGTGAGAACATGTAAACTAAATAAAAGTAGCTTCATTTGCTTTATATAGAGACTACTCATAAGTATTACTAATGTAATATATGTGGATAAAAAAGAGTGACTTTGACTTTGAAATAAAAGTAAAAAAGCTCGCAATCCGAGAGGTAAAACATAACATTTTTGTTACTTTTTGGCTTGCTTAGACATATTTGAACTATTCACAAACCCACGAATGGAAAGCGGTTAATATTTTTCCGTGCCCAAAGTAATCAAACCAAATTATTTATTTATTAAGGACATCTTACAAGACATACGCATAACACGTTCAGTTACAACTAAAGTGTACAGTGTTGCCTTAATTATGAGAGTATGTATGATAACAAAATTTGAATTAAGTTTTTGAATATTTCACAAAATTGATCCTATTTGTCTCAAACTCTAAAAGTTATGGTTTTAAATCGTTTCAATGATTTGATAGCTGACAAATAAATAATAGGCCGTTTGATCTTGAACACTGCTCTTATTGAAGCTATCAATTTTGATGACTCGTTAATGTGGTCGTTAAATTATTCCCATGGAATCCAGCATGTGATTTGTCCGTGATATATTCACGGTGTATGAAATATTGACGAGAAAAAATATAATAACGTGACAATTAAATGTTTGGCAATCATTTATGTCATGATGATGATGATAAACACTTGTGTTTATTCAATTTCTGCGTGTACATTACTATTTTAACCATTAAACGGGCAATATGAGTGTAGGAACCTTAAATCAAACATTAGGACCTTGACTTACCGGAGAAAACCAATGAAAAAATTACGATACTCCATGCCGTCATGGGACAATATATTAGTATTTTATTACCGTTGGGTCTGGTTTCCATAACAACTTTTTTTTAACTAACTGTGAAGAGATCAATGGACGCAATGTAGCCTGATAATTATTTTTTAATTATATTTGTTTACCTATCGTGAAGATCAGCCATACCTACTTAGAAGACTTGAAGGAAAGATAACATATGAAGGAAATCAATAGAACACTAAAGCATAGAACTGTAATTACATTAGAAAACATATCTATGACTTTGAACAAACCAACGGCGAAATGCAATATGGCTGTCAATACCATAATTTGAAAGATAGCTTAAAAAAATACACTATAAGCTTTTTAAATTGCGGCAAAACTTTATTTAGAACTAAATATATTGGACAACATCACATACATTGCTCTAATTATATGGTAAGTAGCTAAAGTACTTGTGTTACAGAAATCAGAAACAACGATGGTACCACAACACCCAGACCCGAGACAATATAGAGAAGTTAACCAAATAGATTTAACCGGATTTAATTTTTTTCCCACTCTGCAATTGGGAGAGTGCCGTTTGTTTATTTTTATTTTTTTTAAGATTAAATAATATTGCATGTGGAGCTAACCTATAATTGTCTGTTACATTTAGTTATAGTATGCTGATGTATTACCTATATTTAAGTAATACCTATATTATAAACAGATGTTGGTTAGCCTAAATCAAAAAAATAAATAAATAAAAAAAAAGTTCGTTTCCCATATTGACCCGACCGGGGATCGAACCCGGGACCTCAGAGATGGCGCTCTCCGAAGTCAGACCCGTCGCCTCTTGGCTACGGAGGTCGTCAAAAACACAAAAGTAAAGTAAGTGTAAGGAAGTGAAAACACAAGAACTGAAGTACTTAGCTGCAAAATACCGGCGAGTCTCTCAACAGGGTACTTCCTTGACCCAAAGCTTTAAATCTTAACCTCATTAGAATGTTCCTGTCCGAATTAGGTTGTGCGCAGATGAAACGCGCCGCGATGCGCAAGCGCAGGACCGGGTGAATCATTGCCGATGATGGGACTGATTGAGGCCACTTTTATGTGCCGTTTGTAGTAGATAGGTATAAAACTATAAGACTGTTCTACACTGGTATTTAAACCATTTGGCCACCGCACTTTTGTAGTAACTATGTATTTTTTAAATAAACCTATATAATTTTGCTGCTAACGTTTTTAACTCAATTGGTATAGGGTTGAGTTCAATTTTAGTTTGTCTAATATCGAAATTAACTTACTATACGGCTACAATATAATTTAATTATTTGAAATCTATAAGTATATCATTCAGGGTCGTTACAGTGTAATACGACAGTTTTTAAGATTTTGGTAAATAAAAAAAAATCTTACTATTTTAATTTTTATTCTTATGATTTTCTTATGATGAAAAAAACATATAAAAAAATGATTTTACTTACATATCGACATATATCTACTATAGTATATCATGATAAAGTAATACCATTAAGAGAGGTATGGCATAGCGATTTATCGCTCGAACTGGAGCAGCCCGACTGGTGAAATACCTCCACCTTACAGAAGACCATAGCCAAATAACAATCACTTCTGTGTTGTTGTATTCCTGCGTGTGAGTAAGGTTTCCAGAGCTCCTAGGGGGGTGCTACATTAGTAGCAGGGGTCAAGCCTTCAAGGTAAGGGCGATAAGTCCAGTAACAGATTTATTATGCTGTACTTGTCACCCTTAAGCTAGGACCTCATTACCACTTAACATCAGGTGGGATGAGGTCAATCTTGAAGTGCAATATAAAAAAAAAACCATGTAAGGGTACCATGTACGACGCTTACCTACTTGAAAATAACTAACTGCCTTTAAGCCAAAAAAAAATCTAAATACGTCTTTATTTCGAAACCAATATCCAATAAGAAACAGAGCCACAACTTCCTCCGAACTAAAACAGGGAATGTAAAAAACGTTCAGACGAACAATTGCGTCCAATTGAAATATTCTGCCCTGAGAAAACATTCAATCTCGCACAATTAACACCTCTTAACCCGATCCCTCGTTCGCACGCCAATCAGCTGGATTGTACAATTTAATCGCACGACCGAATAGATACAAACTTAGAAACGAACTGAGATCTGTTGAGAACGTAAAACTTATATAATGAAGCGAAAAACGTTAAATATCTGAAAATATTTTCTAGGTTAATTTAATAGATATATAATTCACAAGAATTTGATAACAAAGTTGATGAACTGGCAACAGAAATGGATTCTTAATTTTGAAAAGCCAAAAGGGCATATGTTCAGGGAATTGTGTTAAATATTGTTATCCCACATTTTATGGTAGCCGCCAGCCGCCATCTTGGACCGATTTCCATAAAACATAGCTAAGCTTACACTCTCGACAACATGTATGTCAAATGACATACATTTTGTAGGTAATTATAATTGAGGTTAAAAAATATAAATAAAATATAAAAAATTGTACAACTGTCGAGACATCAAAATGACTAAGAGCAATATTCTACTGGTTTTAATGTACCTTCATAAAAAATAGTGTTGTGAATAGATGATCGGCTATCGATAAAGCCGTTCCTTACTTATGAAAATCATCGACAGTTCGGCAACGCTAGAAGAAGATTTAAAGCGACTTTGGCGGCACAGATGATTCATGTAACCTTTAAACGAACAGACAACATTGAACAACCAAAACAATTTCATTGACGAGCCCAACAAACGCTCCGTGATGTTCCAAGCGTCCCAAAGTACGACTAAATCAAAACATAGCCCAAAAACCGAACTGATTCATAGGCCAAGGCCGTATCTATCGGGATTCGTTAAAACGTTCACACAGTCCTACAGAGTTACGATTTAATTTAGGCATAGATCTCTAGATCAATTAGAACAGATGACAATGTGTGACTAAGAGTGCGTAGGATCCGCCGTGGGAACTGGCCGAGTTAGCCTTGCCTCGTCATACACGGTGGTTAGATAATTTTTGATCATTCAAATGTAGGGTATTCGGCCGTGGAGATTTACAACTGTTGAGGTCGACGGATTTAATGACATTAACATGTGAAGATGATCTTGAATAAACATCTGAACATGCAGCGTTCAAATTCTATGCGAACTTGAGCATATTAACTGCGTGTCTGAACTTAAAAAAATTTTCTATTTAGAAATCAGGGTTATTTGATATTGTATAATTTTAAAATTGTTTTTTAGATTTGGTCATGGAATCTAATACTGGTTACGGTTTCCAAATTACCGTTACGAGCACAAAATACTATGGAGTTATTTCATACTTTCGGTTTCTACTTTCTTTTTCTTTGTAACTTGCGAGTTTGCGTAAGTGTGTGTGTGAAAATGTGACCATCATCAACCTATACATACAAGCTATTTAAATAAAAGCAGTTTGTTATAAATGTAGCTTGTGATAACGACAAGCACACTATTCAATGTCATGATACAAAAAAAATGACAGTGGAGTGCTTTCAAAAAATTTGATTGCTGGTTCGAATTGCAGTATATATTTCATACAACACCGATCTATGTAACGTTTGCTTTTATAATAATAGTAAGATTGCTCCAGTATTAATCTTGACACATACTGTTTACTCTGTAGAGGAACTGCGTAGATTGATACTCACGGACAGTCAGAAAGTGCGCGTGGGCAGTTATTGAATGTGGGAACTAAGACGACGACGTCTTCCGTCGGTTTCGTGAAACTTAATATCTTCGGAGCCGCCAAATTATATTTTCTAACGCAGCTTTTAACCAGAAATAAATAAATAAATGCGCCAGACAATCACACCAATCACCTGGTCTCAAACTAAGGTTTTCCCTTGTACTATGAGTACCAGACGACGGATACTAACTGGGGGCGTCATCCCAGCACACCCAGACCCAAGTCAATTGAGAAAAGTTCGTTTTCCAAATTGACCTGACCGGGAATCGAACCCGGGACCTTACGCGCTTTGGGCGCCTACCTTAGCCACTGCGCCACCGAGGTCGTCAAAACCAAAAAAGTTCAATGTTACCGAATCTTGGATTTGTAATTTGTTTTGAAAATTAAAGGGCTTGAGGAGTATCATACACTTCTCTAGCCCTTTTATTTGATATATATTTTAAAGTTGTGTCAAAATAAGAAATCCAACATTTTGTGGCGGTGGCCATCTTGGACCGATTCATATCAAACAAAGAACACATCCGCCTAATTTAACCTCTAAATAAAAAAAAATTGATTGAAGCTACGAAGCCGTACACATACAGACAGACACGTCAAAATAACGCTCCGTCTTTTTTCAGTCGGGGGTTAAAAAGAAAAAAACTAGAACTTACATTAATTATTAAACAGTTGACTTCATTTTTGTTAATAACAGTCCACTCTAAAATGAACTTTATTAAAAGTGCTACGTTAACATATGAACATTTCCCGAGATCTTGCATTTTTTAATTCACATTTTTTTGAAGGTGCTTGCACCAATGCCAATTATAAACAATTAGTATCTCCCCTTGCGGTGCGGGAATCGAACCCGCGACCTTAACGTATCGCGAACGATTCGCAATGTGTCAAAAATGGCTCTCCGTTTTTCTACGAGTCGTTAATCTAATTTCAAATTTTCTTTCGATATCAGCTGTCATCAGTCGTCCGTCAGTCGTTTTTAGCTTTCCTACGCCTCGTGTAATTTATAACTATCCGTAACTAGAACGGATCGTTTTTCAAATATTGGAACCGGGCTTTGGTCTACGTACAAAGTCGCGGGAGGCCGCTAGTTTTATGTATTTCAAGGCATTTACATTTAACCACGGAACATGACCATTTTGTTGCTTAATCATTGTTTGAACAATAACAAATTAAATGAACGCAGACCAACTTTAGGGAATACCAGCCGATTATAAACATAGTTATAGGTTTCTGTTAAAGGATAAACATATTCCACTTCCGTTTTGTATAAGTACCTAACTCTTTTTGGTTTTAAAGTTAGTCAAATAATTGGAAACTAAGGTCCTTTTTAAATAAGGTCCGAAGTTCATAAATTAATTAAAGTTACTTAAGATTGTTTTACCTTAACTCACTTCTAATAAACGACTCTATGATCTAGTGTTTACAATAAATAAATAAATATAAGTTTTGGACAACATCATGTGATGTTGTCCATTGCTCTGTGAATGTATGTACCTACATATCTCTGATTCTGTAGTAAGTAGCTAAAGCACTTGTGTTACAGAAATCAGAAACAACGACGGTACCACAACACCCAGGCCTGAGACAATATTGAAAAGTTCGGTTCCCATATTGAATACCACGACCGGGTATCGAACCCGGAACCTCAGAAATGGCGCGACGCCAAAGTCCGGCAC
Source organism: Glyphodes pyloalis (assembly GCA_037074685.1). Classification (NCBI taxonomy): domain Eukaryota; kingdom Metazoa; phylum Arthropoda; class Insecta; order Lepidoptera; family Crambidae; genus Glyphodes; species Glyphodes pyloalis. The sequence continues at coordinate 9,262,671 of JAYKKO010000025.1, forward strand.
GCTCGCCTCTCGGCTACGAAGGTCGTCAAACTGAGTTGTAATCATGGGATGCTTGGGGTTTTATTCACAAAGTAGGTAGGTGTGTTTCGGATTCTTAGACCTTAGGTTTCTGATCACCAACCTGCATTTAGCTAGCGTGGTAATTAATTCCCGGTACCAATATTTTACGATTCGTAATGTGTCATAAAATAGCTATCCGTTTTTCTACGAGTCTTTAATTCTAATTTCAAATTTACTATCCACATCAGCTGACATCAGTCATCTGTCGGTCGTTTTAACCTTATTACTATCCGGACGGTCCGAACGGATTTTTCAAATATTGGAACCGAGTATAAGTCAGTACCTTTTTAGGTACACGATGAACTAATTTGAAAATGGAAGCCATAACTATGCAGTGAAAAAAAATATATATATTAATAGGATGGGAAATTAAAGCACTTTGTAGATAGTAGAGTAGTAGATTCAAATGTATTTACCAAATCATATAAAAAAATGTGATTAATGGTGTTCCATTAATTTATCATTCATCATCTTCACACTCGACATGTGAGTTAAACGTTCGAGTTATATATGCCTAGCATGCGCAATACGTCAAATTTATCGCATGAGACGACAAAAGTTTCGATACTGTTGATTGGCTAATAGAACACCGCACTCGTATTTTCAGCCAATCAGCAGCTGACGCACTGAATTCAATCGATTTTGACGTTTGTTAAGAGCGCGATAAAATTTAGTCGCGTTGCGTATGTTAGGCCTGATAGTCAAGTGCGATACTTTCGATACCGGAATCGACTTTCCTTAATATATTTGCGGGATAGTGATTGTATCCAAACGTATCTATAGAAGAAGGCTACAGTTTTGTTTTCAATAGCAGCAGTGGCGCCTTCAATTAGTCTTAAAAGTCACCGCCATACTTTAAACCTTCCCCGCTGGAAAGATTCCAGCGTCCCATTACACTAATGGGCGACACGTGCCGTCTGTGTGTTCGCTAAATCCCTTCGCAGTACAAAAGGCGATTTGGTGCCCAAATTCATTATTAATGGGCCCTTTGATGCGGTTGGACAACAAGAAGATGATTAGTTGATTGCGAGTGAGATTTTTCAACAGTTCAACGGATTTGGTAGAGTCTCGTGAAATTGTTTGCGCCTAAGGTTCGCATATAACGAAATATTGGTTAGACCCCAAAAATAGCTGTGTAAACTAAGCAAAAAATAGGGTATGTTTTAAACGGGGCGCTATTACTTCTCAACGAATTTTGTTTCCTAAAGATATCGATCGCGCAATGCTACCAATAGGTCGATTTTTAAGGGTAATGCTAAGATATAAATACCCAAACTAAGATAAAACCAAAGTAATCACACTGTAATCCTTTCTCACATTGCAATACCCTATCGAGGTCTATAATTATCTAATTTTAATACTACCTGTGCTGTCAGTATAGAAATAATAAACGAATGAGTATTGAGTAGGTATCATCTCATAATATGCCACGCGTTAATAAACTAAAACTCTGTTCAATATAAATTAAACAGCGTCTTCAAATAGCCATTCAGCGAGAAAATTAAGCCCGCATTTTGGGTAACTTACTAGAGGGGCAGTCATTGTTTTTTTTACTTTACCTATTTTAATATTTTTTTTCAAGATAATGTATTTTATATAACAACAAACCAATCATTTCTGTCAGTTCATTTTGTTCCCAAGAAAAAGATACTAACCTACTCATTAACAACACTTAACGATCAAAGTTGTAGGATTTTTTAAATTTCATTTTATTTTTTAATATTAAGAAACAAAGTAAAATATAGAAACGGAGTCCATGTATTTTTTGCTTTTACTCGGAGGACATTAATTGCGACTGTTACTCAGACAAAAGACACGCAGGCAAAAGTTAGTGTCAAGCGCACATGTTTTATTGGTCTTATGTGATTTCTGGCGGGTGATTTAACGTCGCGAGTGTGAGAACCGGACGCCGGATGCTGCGAAGGACGATATCACGATCCTTTTGTCATTGCGGGACATGTGTTCGTCGTTGCGTAATTCGCGAATTTTAAATCAAACTGTTAAGTGTCAGCTTATTTCATGTCCCAATGCCAAGGCCTCCGTCATAGATACAATAATGGCTATGCCTGGTTTTAATATTTAAAAAAGGATCTGGTTGCTAATTATACGAGACGTAAGCTAAAAACAACTGACGGACGACTGATGACAGCTGATATGGAAACTAAATTTGAAATTAGAATTAAAGACTCGTAGAAAAACGGATAGTAAATTTTTGACACCATGTATGTAAAACCATGAATTCTATGGGTTGTTTAACAAAACATAGAATTCATGGTTTAGTAACTATCAGTTGAAATTGTATCCTGATTTCCACTACAGATAGTAGGCCGATCCATCATTCGCTATGTTAATCTAATTTCTGGCATTCGGCTGCGCACGCCACGCTAAATGTATTACTGGGGGACATTCCCTGTCCCGATTATTGGGACGAGCGATTTATTTTACCATTCTCCGTAGCCGAGAGGCGAGCGGGCCGGATTTTTGCTTCGCGGCATCAGTGAGGTCTCGGATTCGTTTCTCAATCGAGTCAATATGGAAAAAGAACTTCTTAATGTTGTTTGGAGTAGGGTGGGTTGTGATTAATTTTACCATCATCTGTAGCCGAGAATCGAGAGAGCAGGATTTTTGTCGGACCATCTCTGAGGTCTGGGATTCATTTCTCAGTCGAGTCAATATGTATATCAAAAATAACTTCTTAATTGTTTGGTACTCCAAACAATAATCGTTACAATAATAATGATTTTACCTTCCGTAGCCAAGAGGCGAAAGGGGCCGGACTTTTGTGTCGCATTGATGATCTCTGAGATCCCGGGTTTGTTTCCCGATCGGGGAAATTTGGAAACTAACTTTTCTATATTGTCTTGGATTGTCTTGCTCGTAGTCATCTTACAAGTGCCTTCGTTACGTCTCACAGGATAATACCTAGCAATGTATGTGATACAGTCCAATACTTATGTCTTTTTTCTCAGATGATGCTTACTTGACTTACTTCAAAGGACCTTTCCCTTCGTAAATGGAATACAATATTCCCCGAATCATATAAAAATCAATGTCGCCGGCATTGCAGACAGTACGAAAATAATGGCAAACTCGATAACCGCCGGTGTTCGATCAGGCAAATCCGATTACAGCCGGATCAGATGTCTCGGCCACTGCGGGAAATTATTAGCAATCCGGATTATGTGCCTTGATATTAATTGTTTTCTATCTGTATTGTGCTTTTAGAGATTTTGTTTTGTGGCCAATTAAATATTTAGTATTGATGGTCCTGTGTTTACTTCTTAAGACGCTTAAGATTGGTATAGTTTAAAGAGGTAACCTACACACATACAAATATTTGTTTCAATTAAGGTTGCTAAAAATTATATTGTGGGTTTTATTCCTCATGAATAAATTAATTACTTAACTGTGCCTGGCCATGAACATCTATACTAATATTTCAAGCGGAAGAGTTTATTTATTTGAACGCGCCAATCACAGAAACTATGGTCTGATTTATAAAAAAATATGTTAAATATGCGTGGGGAAATAGCAGGAGCCAGGGCTCTTGCTATTTTCCCAGGCTGTTGGTTTCCACCAGAATACCAGCGCTGCTGCGTTATACATGCCGTAGCAGCATTTGCTGAGGTGGAACCCAAGTTGGCCTCACACGATACCTTATGTTTTAATTAGACTGTCTGTCTGTATGTGTTCAGTAATTGTGTGATCGTCGATAAATTGATTTACTTTCTTTCTTTCTTTCAAATAGTTTACATGCTGTAGCAGCATTTGCTGAGGTGGAACCCAAGTTGGCCTCACACGATACCTTATGTTTTAAATACACTGTCTGTCTGTGTGTGTTCGGTAATTATGTGATCGTCGATAAATAGATTGACTTTCTTTATTTCTTTCAAATAGTCTTATGATAACAAATAGTGGACAAAAGTCCACTAACCACAACCTAATAATAATAATTCAATTATCTTTTTTATGCCTTACTTTAGTTCATAGTTAATGCATAATAGTGTTTACCTTTAAAATATTGTACATTAAGAATTTAAGTAATATTGTTGGCTACCATTAAATGTATGATTGTGCAATTGTTGGCAAACCAATAAATAAATAAAAGGCTATAGTCTATATAACTACAGGATATGACCATTAGGAGCGATGAATCAGTGGAAAAATGTAAAAAACGCGTGTGAAGCTGCGGCGGAGAGTTAGTCTTTTATAGAATTTAAGACTTTCGCGTTCCATTTTAAATAATTAAACTAAATTAACGGTTAATTAAATTTAAAGTTAGTAGTTCGTATTAACTACTTAGAAATGTTATCGCGTTTCGACCCGTGAAAATCATAATGTTTATGTATGTTTATGATAATTATATCATATGCATGAATTTAAAAACACATTTCTACTGCAAATACAACAATCAGATTTGTTTACTGACATACTTTTTTTACTTTTTAAGGCCCTTGATTTTTATTATGTACCTAGTATTTATTATATAGTTTTTACTCCTTGCTACGTTTAACTATGATTGCAGTAACCAGCATTACAGGTCGCTATCCATATTATCCCAGTTCCAGTTATCTATTGAAAACTATTTAATTTCCGATTAGTTTTAAAAGTAAATTTTAAATTATTCAAGATATTTTAGCCTTTTCAGGCAACAGAGGCATTGTATAAAAACTTTTTTATTTACACCTTTTTTTTTAACGCCTCCTATTCACCCCCGGCGCGTTGGACCCGTTGTCATGCCAAGAATTAACACCCTTAGCACTTGAATTTTCAAGAGGGTTGCAGCGTGGGGTCGCAGGGACCGATCGCGGTGGATTAGTGTTATGGTGTTATTGTGCGGGCCTTTTTGCCCCTTTACGTAGACTCAGGGTTAATTTGAGTCTGTTTTGGGATCTCTCTTTGATTGCGCCATGTTTTAGGCTCATTGTGTAGGTTTTTGTGATTATTTATTGGTTGCTGGTTAAATTTTGATAAGTGTTAGTGTACTCTTAGAATATTTAAAAGTAAAATGAGTAAATTAGTTATTTTACTTCACTACATAGTATAAAACAAAGTCGCTTTTTCTGTCCCTATATCCCTTTGTACGCTTAAATCTTTAAAACTACGCAACGGATTTTGATGCGGTTTTTTTTGATAGATAGAGTGATTCCAGAGGAAGGTTTTTATGTGTAATAAAGAATAGAAAAGCCAATATTTCTAAGTATTTACATTACATCCGTGCGAAGCCGGGGCGGGTCGCTAGTAACTTATAAAGCGTAATTTTGGGTGCTTTTTATATTAAACGCATCGAAGGACATATGAAAGTAATATTATACCTATAATAATATGGTTTTGAACAGCCATTCAAAAATCATCTTCATCTTGCGGTTTTAATTGAGTCAAAAAAAAATGTTTAACAAAAAGCACTACTTTCTCTAAAATAAACATCGGAATTTGATTTCAGAAATATTATTTTACTACGTAATTTTTTGATTGAGTAGATTTAGACAACTGTACATAATTGGAATAAGAAGTTTGACTGCAACAACTGCTTTAATTTTTCAAATTAAGTTTATATTTTCCACATTTCATTCTGTAAATAATAAAAACCTGGGGCGGAAAGACTTGAAGAAATTTAAACTTTCGTCACCGTCATATTGTAGGCATTTCACCAACTTAGAACCTAAACAGGCCAACCACACATCATACTATTGTTTACGAAATCGCACTGTTTCCTTCCACTAATCTAATCCCCGACACCAGCGGATTATTCCCACCTTTTTTTGGCTCGCGATCAAAAGTCAAAGGGCTTTAACAGAAAAAAAGGCACGCTCTCATCAGGGGAACGAGAAATTGAAAAATTAATATTTCATCTACATTTGGAGCGCTTTGTAAATTCCAATACGTCGGCCGTTCGGAATTAACGTGGCATCGCTTTTGGCAAGACATTATTACCTTTTGCTGTGCAGCTGATCAATGGCAGTTTCGTTCCTCTTATTTTTACATTGCGGTATAGTTGAGAGAAACTTTAATGAAGCCTCTGGCTATTATTAGGGTTCCATCGAAATTTGCTGTGGTAGGTCTTCTGTTACCATGGAATCACCATCAAGGCGATGAGGTCCACCGGGGGGTTTAGTGGGTAGTCCTGCCCGTATAAGGTCAGGGAGTCCCACGCCGTCACCTCCCTCGGGTAACGGTACGGTGCGTCAATGCATTTCCCTCCGAAAAAAAAGGGTTCCATCGAAATGTGTTGTGGTGGTTATGGCTGAGCTGAAAAGATTCATATACAAACTTTAAAAATACTTTCATTGATAAAATTTTGGTTTCCTAATACTAGTAGGTATGTTTTATTAGAAGCGAAAAAGTGTGCCTATGTATAAAAATGTTGAAAAAGTTTGTAAAAACCTATAGTTGTAGGTATAGATATATATGTATGTTTCTTACTCTTTCACGCATAAAGTACTGAATGGATTTGAATGAAATTTGGTAGAAATACAGTTTAGATACTAAATTAACATGTTAGGATACTTTTTAACCCAAAATAACGGGCAAGATATTAAAATAATTTAATCTCAGTTTTTTTTATTTATTCAAAAATATACTTAATAAACAATGTAAATAATTGAAAATAGATCTGCATTGATATGAAATACATACTTGCTTATTTAAGTGTTAGGTAAGTGCAGTTAAAAATATTCAGCCGTTGGATTTTCAGAGGGTGTCGATAAAATAAACGCGCTTTTTGAATTTTACATAAAATATCTTAGGACAAAAATTTATCACCCATCAGGATTCGAACCCAGACACAGATAATCAAGCGATTGAGATTGCGGTTGATATTATAAAGCTAATTAAGCGCGGGTTAGCTCAGGTAACCTTATTCAATATTAATCACTAGCTAACTATGTTAAATTGGACTCTCATTTGGAATAAAATACAAGCCAATTTTTTTTAGGCATTTAACTTCATACATTTTTTATTAATCCTCTATCACCATACATTGACAATTGAAGACGTCGATTTTAAGCCAAATTGCCATATCCAAAACTTTCAATGTTCATATTGCAAATATTAATATTAAAAATATTTCAATTAAAAAAAGAATGCAACAATATGGGGTATAAGAAATACCTATTATATAGTAGATACGTAATTATATAAGTTAAATTAATTCCAATATGTCGCAGTTAAATTAAATATATTCCCGATTAAATAACACCCTTATGGCATATTCGATAACTTTGCCTTTAAATTCCAAATTAATGAATATTTATTATTAGTCAAATTTTGATGAGTAAACTTAGTTCATAATACCTTTAAAATTATGTTGATTATCGGATATCAACCTATCAACTAACAGGGATTTACTACCGTCAGTTAGCGTAAGCATTGTCGTTTTTTGTTTTTACAATTACGAAAAACAAGTTTTTTTGATAAAACTCGTACAAAAGGAAGGAGGGCGCTCATAAACCATTTTTGTAGGGCGTTTGACATCTCGAAACTCATAAAGAGATTACGAGACCAATTTCGATTTCAATTACCTATTTACATTTAGTTCATATCTAGTAGTAATTACCTATTTAAAAAAAAATATTATAAAAAAATGCAATAAACTTTGCCATGCGTATCACTACCTTTATCAACAATTGTGATATTTGCACTGCGTCAAAAATAAATTATAAAGTAGTAAATTGGGAGACATTTTACTTAAATAGTAACATCATTTTGATAGAGCCCTTAATCCTAAAAGAAAACATAGTTGTAACGCACCAAACCCGGGTTTAACTAACAGCATTAAAGTTTGCTAGTTTATTAACTTCGAGTTCACCAAATTTAGCAACAAGTTAAAGCTTAAGTAAGTTTTGTAGATCCTAAACTTACAGATGTAAACTCAAAACGTAATTGCTCTCGTTTGACGGAGTAAACAAACAGTGCAAACTTTTTTAGCCTGAATGTTGTCGATTTCGTTCGATTTTTAATTTCGCCCCAGTGACACTAAGAAAAAAAATGTTTTCAGAGAAGTTTTTAAAAAAAAACTTACCCTTCGGCGTGACAACTCTGAAGGCGCTATTCGAGACGGGCCTCGGTGAGACCTCGCGCACCGGCGACCCGTTACCGCTCCGCACCATCGAAAAGTCCAGAGGCATCGGCGGCATTGCACTAATTTCCATTTTCGAAAAAAAAAACTTATCAAACTGTCCTCATAACCGAACGAACAACTTCGAATATTTGAATTTAGAATTCGGCACGGCCCGAATGCAAGCGTGCGACCGGCACGGGCGGCGGGTATGTATTAAGGCTGGCGCCCACAGCGCTCTAGCGCCCCGGCTCTGTGTGCCGTAAAGCCGAAAATCTCTAGAATCTCCATACTGATTTCGACCTTATCGCTAGCTCCGTTTTTCTGTGGGCGTGGTGCGATAGGCCCCGCCTCGCCCTCCGCCATGTGCCACGAGTGACAATCACTTTGTATAGGTAACACAATAATATGATTCGTGATGGATTTTATTGCGCTACCGATGCATTGTTCGTGGGCAATTTTTTTCGCAAGACGTATTTTGCATTAAGAATTTCTGCTCTTTGTTATGGTTTATAGGAGTACTTTATAAGCTTATTTGAATAGACGCAATGTATTTGTGTTTCTTAGAAGCTTTTACTTCATTTGTGAGGCTATTGTCATTTCACTTTAAATGTTCTTTTGTAAACATTTTTATGTAATTTTAATGAAGTTGGTATGTTTTTTGCAAATAAAAAAATGTGAAAAGTGGTTTGTGCTTGCAGACAAAAGATATATTTTATCTCTTAATTTATTTTTAGTTGATAGTGGATTACAACTACATTACATCATTTGTACAAAGGACATAAGCAATCCATTTACCAATTGCTACAAAAATAGTTTCACTAATTAAAGACTTTTCTTTGCAGAAATGCAAATTTAACTCAAAGCTCCATAAATATGCATAAAATACGTTTGCTTGCTAAAATTATTTGATAAACTGCTCGTGGAATTAATGTCAAATAATAATTATTAAGTGGTTGATAGGCTTTTTTTCCTAATACAGGTAAGTTGTAGAATAAATAAATTATGTTTCAAATATAATTTATTTAAATACAAGATAACATTCCCAATAAAATATAATTTATCAAAAATAAATAATAATACGACTTTTTAGTTTAATTATCTCCAGGGATTAATATTGCATTTAATTAAGATTAAGTATGAGCTACTACTAGTGCGTTTATGTGTGCAATTTAAATAAATTATTACTTTTATCATCTAAATCTTTTCTTTTAGTTTTATTCTACACTAAATGCGTTTTTGTAGATCAATTGAATGTTTCTAAGATCAGATTATTTTATGATAAAGTATTACTAACTTAATAAAGAACAAATTAAAGTTTTGTTTAAGCATTTAACTCGAATCAATTTGATACATTGAGTTCCAAGATTCATTAGATACACAATTAGCTCTTTTTTCTTTAAACTTCTATATTGAGCATTAAACAATTCCCTAAATGTAGAACATGTAATTTGTTCGTCAAAATATTTAACAGGCACAAAAATTAAATTCACATAATGAGTACTAATTTTTAATTTGTCTAATTTAAAGTTATTTAATACGTTTTATTTACTTCCGTTCATAAACAAGAAATAGTTTACATACATACATCGTTATCCAAATATGAAACTAACGTACCCTACAATAATATACATGAACATGTCATTATTGTAACACTTAAAATAAATGGATGTTGATTTTTATAATAACACAAAAAATAAAAGCCACAAAAAATATATAAAGTCACTGATGTTGCTGTTTATGTTAAATGGAGCAACCAATTAACTAAACACTATTAGCACGAATTAATGGGGGGCAATTACAATTACATTACATCAATCGTAGCAAAAAGGCCTTACAAGATAGGTAATTAGTGTCACACAAAACAATAATGAAGGTTTTTTAAATTACACAAACAACCATCTCAACATAAATACACAAAACCACTGTAGTTGCTATTTATGTTAAAAGGACCACCCAATTTATTTATCACTACTAGTACATCCTAAAGACATGTCAAAAAAACATCAATCGTAGCAAAAAGGTTGCTTTGCACATAAACAAAATTCATAGAAAGATGATACAATTACAGGGCGACAGTGGCGCATTAAGCCCCCGGTCACGCACCGACATTTAAAACAATGAACGGTTCAATTTTTCACAGGCGCCCCGTGCGCGCCCCACTAATGCGGCCCTGTAGCGGCCTATTCTGGCTCGCATCAATTGACAGATGCAAAAAAAAAATTAAAAGACTTTATTTCAAAAATCGAATTTTTTTATTGTTTACAAACAATTAAGGTTTTTTTTACTTTAATGGATGTTCGGTGATCAGCACATAAAGATGAATACATGGAGTTCGATTTAAGCTCTTATTCGGTGCAAAATACGGGCGGTACAAAGTTGAAAATGTTTAGTCGTGCTTTCGTCAGCAACCTTTTTTTTATTATTTACTCTTCAAGACTGACCTCATTCCACCTGATGTTAAGTGGTAGTGAGGTCCTAGCTTAAGGGCGACAAGTAGCTAGGATAATAAATCTGTTACTGGACTAGTCGCCCTTACCTTGAACGCTTGACCCTTGCTCCTGATGTAACACCCCCCAAGAGCTCTGAAAACCTTACTCACACGCAGAAATACAACAACACAGAAGTGATTGTTATTTGGCTGCGGTCTTCTGTAAGGTGGAGGTATTTCACTAGTCAGGCTGCTCCAGTTCGAGCGTTAAATTGCTATGCCCTACCTCTCTTATAATCAAACTAAGCAAACTAATTTCTTACCTTAAGGCGAACTTGTACGAAAATATCACAAAAATCAAATTGTACATTACTCGACCAGACAGTAAAGGAGAAAATATGTAAACAATTGTCTTTGTAAAATTTTCACAGAAAAAAATAATTCTCCAGAATAAGGACTCCGGCTTGCTTTGCGAAAACTAATTACACCACGAGCCTCGCAATGATAAAGCAAAGCCGTCGTATGGGATATTTTTATTCGGGACAAAATGAAATTCCCCCGCCCTACCCTCCGCTCGATTCCCAACCTAATCAACAACGGGATAACGTCTACAGTCGCTCAAAAGCCGGCAACTCCTGGTCCGCACGAAAAATTTTTACTAGGTACTCAGCATAAAATAATCCAGGCATAATCTCACCCGGAAAATCCCATTATTTTTGATCCCCCCCTCGCCTTCTAGATGCACGTTGATCCGACGAAACAAAGAATCGAGGGCCGTATTCGTTCCGGAATTCCTTTTGATTTTCCGGATTTAGTCGTAAAAGTTCGTAAGGTCGGAATTTATTTGGCGTTAAGGACCGATTGTATACTGATTTACTTCGATATCTGAATTGGGCTGGTAGGGAATATTTTGTTTTATTAACATCTTTTCACGTTCCTTGGGTTATGAATAAAAAAAGGTATTTTTAATCTTAAGCAATCGTGTACAATTCCTTTTCACTAAAAGTTTTAATAATTTTTATTTCTTAGTCTCTTAATTATTCCTAGTTCCTATTTCACTAATGTTATAAGCGGGAAGCAATAATTTAACAATTAGGTACACTTTTGGAAAAAAACTACAAAATGGATTTGGATAAAATTTGATATAAAACTATCTTTGTATGAACTAATAAGTTAATCATATAAATGAGGTACAAAATAATTAACATATGGATATTTTTAAATCTCGAAACAACGTTAAGGGCGAACAAAGTTACCGGCAACGTGAAATATTAATCCTTGAAAACTTTTGACAAAGTGAAAAAAAAAATACAAACGACACGAAAATTAAACTAAGAAGATTTTATTATCAAAAAGTATCCAACAGTTAACCATTGTGTCATTTATATCGTTTGTCAATAACTGAAGTAACAGTAAGAATAAAAAAAGAAAAAAAACTCGTAAAAATAAAATGCACTCTATTCTGATCATATTAAAACGTAATATTAATTGTAAATGCCTCATCCTAATTGCAAAGCTATCACTCCCGCTGTAAAGGGTTAACGTCTCACATTGTAAAAGGAAAGAAAGAAAGAAGAAAAAGAAGATATTAATTTTGACGGCCTCCGTAGCCGAGTGGCAAGCGTGCCGGATTTTGGCGTTGCGCCATCTCTGAGGTTCCGGGTTCGATCCCCGGTCGAGTCAATATGGGAAACGAACTTTTCTGTATTGTCTCGGGTCTGGGTGTTGTGGTACCGTCGTTGTTTCGGATTTCTGTAACACAAGTGCTTTAGCTACTTACCACAGAATCAGAGCAATGTATGTGATGTTGTCCAATATTTATTTATTTATTTATTAATCTGTTTCTCAAAAAAACAAACGGTCCATGTTATACGCTTCCCTACCTGACCCAAATATCAACTCACAAAATGTTATAAATACAGTCAGATTAATAATTTTAATTAACAAAACGCTGGAAATCCCTAATCACCAAACAGTTGGGTGCACAATAAAACATTATTCGAATATTATTCGCGCCATCCATTTAACAGTATAAAATTATTGCTTGCAATCTTTCCTTTACTTCAGGAAAATTAAGCGGTTGACAAGTGCTTACTATCGCCGATATTTTATTTTTTTTATTTATTAAACAAACAATGGTTAACAAAAGTTGACAGTTGTCCCACAAAACTATTTACATAGTTTGTCTGTGAGGTCATGAGTCTAACTCTAACTTAATAAATAAGAACTTAAGTTGCTAAGCTAAGCTAAAAAATATTGTTTGAGTATTATTTTAAATATGTTTTTGTTTTGTTCCCGGCGTATATCCTCAAGCAAACTATTTGATAATGTAAACAGTCAGAAATGTGAAATATTGACCTATTTATTGTTGATATAATTAAAATACGCACAATAAATAGGTAACTATTTCACATAGTGTAGTAAGTATACCATACTTTAACAAAGTTGTGACAAATCTGTGCACTTTCATATTAAAAAATAATAAATATGTCTCCTGTGGCATATTTAATAGGTATACATTAGCACAGGTAGATATAATGATATGATAATAATATTTCTGTAGTTATAATATTATTTGTAACAAATACATACATTCTTATTGAAAATTTTTGGCAGAACTATCCTCCCGTGCTATTTCAAAGCGTTACTATATTACTTACTAACGCTAAAATTAGTTAAGATTATGAATTTAGAAGCCCATTTAGGAATCATTGAAAGTTTTTTTTGAGATTGTTAATTTGCTCTTCTTACTTTTACTGCTTATTTCAAGGTTACCCTGAGATTCGTTTTGTTTGATGGTGTTTCGTTATAAAACTGATTATAATTTCATACAAGCGTATTCGAGTGTTATACACTTAAGAATAGTAATATGAATGAGAGCAGTGAGCTCTTATTAAAAATAAAGCGAATCCGTTTAATTTTACTTAAATAATGAGAATAATGAATGTACCTTTTTTATACCACAAATAATAATGTAAATATGTAGGTACTACCACAATGCTAATTAAAGGTCAGGGGCCTACTCCCATAAACGAAATATGTCGGATCCGACAACGGATGGCAATTTTTAATCCTCATAATCATAACCAATTCACTTCGAATGCAAATTAAGCGTTTTAAAAAAACAAAATATTATTTATGCAAATCAAAAACCAAGTCTTCATTCTTAAACTTTTGAGTAATCTTCAAAAACGAAACCTTTCGTTTGTTCGTTTCGTTTTTGAGAGTACCCCTCCAGGTTTTAAGTGAATATTTTACCCATAAGCGACGCTAGTATCCTCATGCTGCAACGATAATGCGTTTTAAAATTCGTCAGTTAGGGCCCCTTTACACCAAAGCGGCGGAGTGCGGCCTGGGCAATTCGGACCGGGACTCGTAAACATGAATGTTCATTAATTCTAAGTGTGAACTACCTAATAACTCTGATATGGACTTTAAATGTAAGAAATTAAACCACACAAACTAAATCATCAATGGGGAGAAATAAATTGGTTAGTTTTGATATTTTAAAGACACAGGACAATTTTAACTCCACCCTTGCGGTGCGGGACTCGAAACCACGAGCTTCACGTATCACGCGTGCCTCTCTTCCAACTGACCTAATCGCAAGTTAACGTAGGCGATGATTTTTTTCGGTTATCAATTTTAATAAAATTAGGTCATTTTATTATCTATTTATACAGTACGTGTTTTGATTTATGAAAAATATCTTATTTATGATGTATGCATTCTGGTTTAATAAGGTTAGATGGCTAAAATTTATTTGGTTCATCAATTAGTACCAATAAAATTTAAGTCATGTCAACAGTTTTTTATAACATAAGTACCTACTTTATGTTAAATATTAGATCGACGACAGTCTTTAGAACAGTCTTTGCAAAGAAATTTCGTAAACACACACTTTTACATGGTGTAAAAATAAAAATTGTATGATGTTACAAATTTATTTCTTATTTCAAGCAAATATGTCATAAGTCAAAGTCAAAGCCGACAAGAAACCGAGGCATTGTCCTTATTATAATTAGAACAAAAAAAATATTTGATAATTGATTAAAAAAAAATGTTTGTGTTATTTTTACGAAAAAACACATATATAAAAACAGTACCTAATCTGCATACGTAGTCAATTTTATTACGATATCAATGATTGCAGAACACATTAAACTCGGCAGAAGCACAAACGTAGCTGGTTTAAAAGCCAGCCCGGAGCTAATACTCGTACGCCGTAACTTCGTACGTAGACGTTTACATAATTCGCAACACCGTAGCGGTCCGAATCGAGCTCACGGCACAAAAACAGTTAACCGGCCAGGGTACCGCCGCCTTAATTATACCGGGTTAATTAATACAAAACATTAGGCGTTCGGCCACGAAACTCGCTATTGGGGGCTCAAAATAAAAAAAAATCAATTAATTTATTCATGTTGGTTACAAGTAAACATCGTCAAAATGAACACAAACCAAAATTTAAGCTACTGCTGGTTTGCAAACGTCAGTAACGATCAGTCAGTGCGATTCTGAAATTCGATGTATTGTCTTTTTTCAGGATAGAAATGAAAGATGGTTTCCAAATTTTAATCCAATTCCGACGTTTTATGAAGACTCTTCCCTTATACACAAATGTCAAAATCGATTTAGTTACGGAAAGTCTATGTTCTGTCACGTCCAATCGTTTAAAGTAAGAAAGATATAAAAAATAGTTTCCACATTCTGATCCATTTCTGAGATTTTAAAATAAAGAGACTGATAGCAAAATGAGAGTTCTCAAACTGAGTTTTCTGCTTGTAATATGGGCACCAGGCGACGAATACTAACTGTGAATGTCAGTCTAGCACACTTAGACACAAGCCAATTAAAAAAAAATGCCTTTTATATTGACCTGACTGAATCGAAATTAAAACCATTATACCGCCTACCTTTGCCATTGCACCACCGAGGTTATGTGTAAGGCATGACTTGAACCCACTGAGTCATGTTGGGCTTTCTGTTCCACACCCCACTTCTGGGTACAAATGTTATCTCGTTACTATGAGATGAAACAAGACAGGTACCTATATGGTGTGTGGTATACAAACCCACATCACAGTTTAAAAGCGATACGCTCTAGTTTTAGCATGGAATAGAAGACCCATAATGAAAGGGACATGATTCGATCAAAGATGTTATAGATGCACTGTTGCGACCTAAAAAATCAGCATCCGCAAAACACGACTTCAAATAGTATTAACCTTTCCTTTCCTCTTATTCACTACAAGGTCATTTCCATACTTATCTCAGTCACATAAGGTTTAAATTAATTTAGACTTTAATATGACAATTAACGCTTTTTTGCAATGCTTGTCAATATAAAGTAGATTTATAACGCAGAAGACAATAATTTGGTTATATTTTGTATGATCAACAAAATCATTAATCAACGAGACAAGTATAACATAAATATTGTCTACTTATTTCCAGCCGCTTGTTTCCTGGCCCCATATCTACCCCGAAAGCTTAAAACACAAGCAGGTAGTTCGCATCAAAAATCATTTTCTCTCGCCTAGTCGACGGAATTACCTCTAAATGTTTACTTTTAATTCAAAATTTTATTTCACGCCGTTTCGCGCCGGCTTTGAAGGCAAAGACAACACAATAAAAGAGCTATCTGGTTTCCCTTCTGTGAAGACTGCAATTGTGTTTGCCGAATGGAATTGGAATTTTAAGCATGCGAATTTAGAGCACTGTTTTATGCTTGGAGTATGATTTGTAAGTCATCAAAACAGGTTTAAAAGGTGTCGGTAGTTGGTTATTAGTATTAGTATTAAATTAGTAGCTAAATTCATGTAAATAATTTAAAACCATTAATGACACCAGTAAAGTTTAAAGTTTGAAAAAAGTCGTAAATTTAAAGAAACCTGTTTTTTTTAATTCTTTTTTTATTCGTACGTGAAAATCGTGGCCTCGAATCCGACTCCGCAAGGGGAGATAAAGAAATTTTTTTTTATACCAACTAACATTTTTTCTATTCAAAGAATTTCAGTATAATTAAATAACATATTAAATACACCCGGTATTTCCATTATTATGACAAATAAAAAACAACGACCTTACATTAGTTCACAAAACTCTTTGTATGATGTTTCTATTCCATTATTCTAAAGTAACTTTAAAAACCCTGGCCATATTAGAATAAGAAATTTTAAGACTTCAAGTAGGTCCATTACCGCATCCTCACTATTCTCTACTATGACGTCAGTACTTCATAATAACACGGTTTACTACAGTACCCTCTAAATGGTAGCGGCTCAAAAATAAATGTCCTAATTATCCCCTTCCGACTCGCCAAATTAAGTGGTGGCCATCGTTTAACCGACTGCAAAAAGATAAAACGGGTTTCCCTAAGCTTCTAATGTCACATCTGGATGCAAATTGTTTCGGTATTTACTTTAATTTGGCACCTACCGGCAAATACCGCAGTGAGGTTCAGTTAAAAAGTTACGGGAAGGGTAATGATGCGCGCTAGCGCCGGTAATGAACAAAGTAGGTTAAATTAAAAAAAATGTTTAATGAGAAATATATCTTAGATTATTCGTATATAAAACAATTAATAAACGAATTTATAACCGCTTAAATAATAACTAGAGATATAATATAAAGAGAGATAAAAGTAATGTTTTTTGATTTTACCAATGTAGACAGTTCAAGTTACGTTTGACAAGAACATTAGATGTATACTTACCAGATATACCGGAACACCTTTTTGTAAAGTCAGACTGAGGCGTTGGCTAAGATAAATGCCAGTCTGAAGCGTAAAGGGGCATGGGGTCTATCTCCAACTAAAGAGAAGGAATAAATGGATAATAATTTTCTTGTTATTTATATCTGATACTAGCTAACCCAACTGACATTGTTTTGTCTTAATGACGATAATCATACATTTTATTTGTTTATTTTCTAAAGAACCTTCTCCTGACCACAAAAAATACAACAAAACAAAAAAAAGTAAAATGGCTCCAGCCGTTGACGCGTGCTAACGTGACCAAAGGAAATAGGGATTAATTTTTATATATTAAGGTTGGCAATAATACAGCATACAGCCAAATTAACAATTTTTGATTGTGTTTATTTTAGTACTCTTTGGTTTTATTTGTATTTACTAATTGTATTACTCTTAATACGCCAGGTTAGCTGCAATTTAATATTTATGTAACGTAATGTAAACAAGTTCTTTTTTTTTGGTGGCCTTAGTGTGTTCGCTGTTCCTTTGCTTTTTAACTCTTTTTTTTGCATTTCACTGTTAATGAAAGGATGTATGTCGTATGTCAGTTTTGTTTGAAATTATTCGTTTCCTGTCTACTTGACATGCTAACACGTTTGTAATATTAATAGGAAGATTAATACCCGATTCCAATATATGAATAACGATTAGTTTAAGTTACAACATGAATGCCCGGCTCCAATATTTGAAAAACGATCGGGACGGATAGTAATAAAATAAAACGAGCCGTAAGTTAAACTGTTCCAGACTCGTAGTCAAAACGGATCGTCAGTTGGAGAAAAACGGATCGTCAGTTTTGACGCATTACGAATCGTAAAATAAACAAACTACTTATCATACATTCACCTGCTCCTAAAGTAAGTAGCTTCGCTTGTATTATGGAAAACGAAACCAAGGCTGATACCACAATACATCTAAAATAATATTATAAAGCTGAACAGTTTGCTTGTTTGTTTGTTTGACCGCGCTTATTTCTGGAACTATTGGTTCGAGTGAAAAAATCATTTCTGTGTTCGATAGTTCATATATTGAGGAAGGCTTTAGGCTATATAATATCACGCTGGGACTAAGAAAAATCAGTGAAAAAATGTAGAAAAACAAAGATAGTACGAGTGTAAAGCCGCGATGGGCCGCTAGTACATTAACACCCAGACACAGTACAAAGACAAACTTTCATCATGAGAATGTTTTTCCTTTTTTGAGCGGGGAGAAATGGGAATAATTGACCTTAGTGGGGATCGATTCCACCCACCTAAGTTTAATTAGGTTTTATCAGAAGCGCTTACCACTATTCAGTCATTAATTAAATTAGTTAATTAGATAGACAATGGTGTTAAAACGTTGCCATGCTAAAAAAGCGTAGGCAAATTTACATCACCGTGTTACGTTAAGTATAAATTAGTTCACATGTGTCGCTTGTGATTAATAGCTAGCCTAGGTCATCAACCAGAGCACATGGCATGGTCGCTTCCTGTGGGATTGCACTTTGGTCTTAACTGCACATGCAACTCGTTTGCGGAATTTTGATGGCCGTAATCTGAGTGAGTGTGGCTTTCTTGGGAATTTCATTCAGTGGGTGAAATAATTTGAATCTGTATTTCACAAAAAGGAAATTAATGTTAGGCAAGACTTTGGCCTGCCATTTTTTTTCGCGTTGTTTCAGGATTCATTCCTTGGCTATTTATTTACAAAGTTTCATCCGAATCCATTCAGTAGGTTGTGTTAAACAGTTACTTATAAGCATATAAAATATTGGTAGAATGTCATGGGAAAATCATCCCAATAAATCCCGTTCAAATTACTCCCAATATTATCTCCTGAGTGATGTTCAAAATGGGAATGTTGATACTCAACTGAGATACTTCAAATAATCCTGTCAAAACTCTATCTCTTCATAGATTTTGCTATGAAGATGGCACACTAAGACGTCATAATTTTACTAATCAACACATTGACTATTCAAATATTTCCGAGCATTGTGAAGACTTATATAACACTAGCTGTGCCCGCTACTTCGTTTGCGTGGACATCCTTTCATGGTCGGTTTTACCCCTTTCTCCCCTAATATTTGAAACAAAAAGTAGTCTATATTTTAATCCAAATTTCGAGCTATAATTGTGCCAAATTTCATATCTCTAACTTCAAAAATAAACATTTTTCCATATAAGCTTTCAAATGTGGTATTACCCCACTCCCCCCCTTATTTGCTAATAAAAAGTAGCCTATGTCCGTTCTTGAGACTCAACGTATACCTATACCAAATTTCATCAAAATCGGTTGAGAGGTTTAAGCAGGAAAGCGTAACAGACAGACAGACAGACAGACAGATTAATTTTTCGCATTTATAATATTAGTAGGGATTTTTGCCAATAACCAATTTGGCCGATGTAACAGAAAGTCCTCTGTTACTGCATTAATACCTTAAAATTATAACTTCCCTTTTCTGTGAGCTTAAGTGTTTTAAATTGAGTTTAGGCTCGTGATCCCGAGGTCAAGGGTTCGACATCATATTTATGTGTTGTTGGCAGTTCAGCTATATCATTTTCATTGGTCACCTAAAATGTCTAATTAAGAAAGATGATCCATTCTATCGAAAAGACAAGGGCTCCTGCGGTTGATCTCTTTTTAGTAGTGTCTATCTGCTTTCTCATTGGATTATGAGAGTGAAGGAAAGGAGAGAGTGCCATTGTGTGCTGCACTAACGTTAGGACAGTATAAACCACTTCCTGTGTAATTGGTTAATGGTTGAATGCTCAATGAGATTGGCCGTCTTGGCTCAAATCATTCGCGACGATATTATAATTATTACGAATTTTGATAATTCGCGCAAGTTACACGGGGTTATCATGGGTGCTAATGAATGGAATCGTTTCAGTAAGTGAGACAACAGCACATATGGTGCATGTAATCAGCGGTTTCCGGCGAGTGATGTTTGTTTTTAGGTTTTTAGGTACAATCAATGTGATTTGTGTACAGGAAATGTTAACGCTTAGATTATTTTATTCGTATACTAGCTACCTACCCCGGCTTCGCACGGATGCAAGCAAATACAAATGAAGTTTTCAGCTTTTTTAACATGTATGGATTGTACATATGAAGCTCCCTCGTACATCACTCTATCTATAAAAAATCGCATAAAAATCGGAGGCGTAGATATAAAGATCTAAGCCTATATAGAGCCATACAGAAAAAGCGAAATTGTTTTATATGATGTGGTGATTAATATACAGACATGAGACAGGCAGTCTTTCGCACGAATATGTTTTCTGGATCGAACCCATGACTGTGTTAATTGGTTACTACCAAAGCATCACGAGCCAGATAAATATTCTACCTACATTATTGCCTCTTGTTCTTTGAATGTTTTCATCATCATAATTATTTTAGCCAGACGTATACAGCTGAACATTAAACTCCTTACAAGAGTTCGACAAGTCTTGTCTTTGTGTCACTTTCATCCGTCATACCTCCACCATTGGGATAAGGCCGACTATCTATCTTGTAGAGGGCAGTCCTACGCTGATGTCTGCTGCTGTTACCGTTCTATGAAGAAGTTATCAAAATCTTTTTATACATGTAAATTAGGTAGGTACTTACATCAAGAATATTTATGAAGTTAGCTCCGGTTCGGAACCTATAACTACGACAAAGATGCTCAGTAGTCTTCACTACGAAGTAAGCTCAGCTTATAATTGTGCATAACCTACTCCGAACATCATAGTACAGTCTAGGTTTGATGAGTGTAGTCGCAATTTGAAGTGATAGCTTTCACATATGTCAAGCTTTTGAACCGTTACCACCTTTGGGCACTGGTCTGTTCCGACTTACCTATCTAAAAAATACTTAATTGAGTTAAGTACATTGTTTCATCGCTCACTAAAACAAGACTATATGACTATATGATTGGATAAGTAGAATCACTTTGCATTGTTTTTAACGACGATTCAAAAGGGTTATATGTGGTCCATTTGAATAAAGAAATATTTGACTTTGAAATAATAAGGTAGGTAGATATTATTTTGGGGTTAGCAGTAGACCAGTTCCCCAATGTCCCCAAAGTTTTCTGCCCCATCGGCTATCGGATCAACGAGATATGTGGCTTGCCCACTGCCACTTTAGTTTCGTAATTCTCACAGCTATGTCGGCGACTTGAATTATTCCACGAACATCCTCATTTCCGGACCTGTAAGAGAAAAGTGATCATCAAATTCATTGTACGGTCGTCACGTTAAGTTAAACTCTTGCAGTTCGATATTAGTTCTTATGCGCATGGCATAAGGTGCACGTCAAGTTTTTTATATAACACTTCAAGATTGTATTATAACACCTCATCCCACCTGATGTTAAGTGGTAATGAGGTCCTAGCAAGTAACAAGTACAGGATAACAAATCTGTTACTGGACTTGTCGCTCTTACCTTGAAGGCTTGACCCCTGCTACTAATGTAGCACCCCAAGAGCTCTGGAAACCTTGCTCACACACAGGAACACAACAACACAGAAGTGATTGTTATTTGGCTGCGGTCTTCTGTAAGGTGGAGGTATTTCACCAGTCGGGCTGCTCCAGTTCCAGATAAATCGCTATGCCTTACCTCTCCTAATACCAGTAGTCTGTACCATCATCAGTACATTTCCACAACGAGCTCACTGCCATGCGTTTAATTACGCGAGTTAATGAATGAAATCATTCCGCATCTCCCAGACAATGCGACACATGCTCGCCAATCATCCGTTTCCGGTGTTCGCGTGCGTTTTTATTTTTGTTACGAAACATCCGAATGATTTGTGGCTTTTAATTGGGCGCATGGTAATGGAACCGCCAAGTTTATCAGATTTCCAATGTGCAATATTGATATTAGAAAACATGTTTTATGCCCATTACAATATTTGAAAAACGATCCGTTCTACCTACGGATAGTAATAAATTATATGAGGCTTAAGCTAAAATCGATCGACGGACGACTGATGAGAGCTGATATGAAAAGTAAATTTGAAATTATAATTAACGACTCGTTGTCGGGTGGAGAAATAGGAAAGTCATTTTGACACATTACGAAGCGTAAAATATTGGAACCTGGCATTTATCGCATAATGTAATTTTTTTTTTAAATGTATTTATGTACTAAGTAAAATACCATACTATAACCATCTGAATACTTTTTCTGTAAATATTATAAATTAATTATGTATTTAACGGATATTATGAATACATACCCGTACGTACAATTTTTCAGAAATAATAATTAATAATTAATATATTTATAAACACAAAGTTTGTGAGAATGCGAGGCTATCTGGATGTCTAAAAGTCTGATCAAACATACATTGTTTGTAACTCTGTCACGATAAAACAAATTAAACCTTTAACTAGTATTATTAACAATATTTTTAATTGATTTCGACCTTATCTTCAGCCGATAAAGTTCAAATTACGATGGCAACATATGAGCTACTACCGACTAAAGGGTTAACGGATTTCTATAAATTTGGCAGGTAGAGAAATGACACTAGATTTACATATAAGCATAGCTGGGCACCGTTAATCAAACGGTGAACTTCGTTAATCGTTAATCCGTTACTAAAAAAGTTAGCTTCGTTAAAAAAAAAAGTACTGTATAACGTTACGGTGCATTACATTACAAAAATTGCGTTACGTAAGGGTTATGTTCGATTTTTGGACTGTTCGATTAATTGTGTTCAATATTTTGATTTTCGATCATTTGGTATTCTATCGAATGTGGCGTAGGTAACCCGTTACTACGTTATACTTGAACGCTCCTTTCTTTAAACAAACACGGCACTCGTCATTAAACACCGGATCTAAGTAATTAATGACATGTTGAAATCAAAAGAAAAAAAGAATCTATTTGCAGCCTTCTTACTCGCACGCGCTTTGTATAGTGTTTTTGACACTTGTCTTTTCGTACCTACTTAGAATAAGAATAAGAAGTTATTTATTAGCACACACAATCAATATATACAGTACACGGATATTAAAGCGACACGAACAAAAGATAAAGTAAAATAACAAAAAAAATATATATGTATAATATTAAACAGAAAATATTACTTGTCTTGTCCGAACCTGTTTTTTTCGCCATGCGGTGATAAGAAGGCATTGGATTAACGATTAACGGACTTCTGGATTATTGACGGAAGTTAACGATTCCGTTAACAGTTTTTAAAGTTAACTTAAAAGTTAATCCGTTACTCAAAATGTTAACTTCGTTAATTAACGATTAACGGATTACCGAGTTAATGCCCAGCTATGCATATGAGATATCTTTATTTTTGATAAACAACGCAGACAAAGTCACAAACAACAGCTAGTATTCATGTTATCCCATACCGTAGAAATTCAACAGATATTTTCAAACACGTAGTTAGGTATTTTAAATAATCATTACGAGTTAATATTATTTGCGCCGATTACTTCATACGATGCTAATAAAGCTCCACAATGTGCGACTCGTAATGTGGCCTATGTTTATTATTATAACGTTCATTCATAGCTTCCTTTTAATAGTAATAAGTACCCACAGAGATGACAACCGATAGATATGGCAGACATTATTATAATCCGGATATAATAATCATTATTGCCGAAATGTTTTGGACAGTATTGGATTCTGAACTTAAACTTAACATAATCTTTAGCACGGCCAAGCTTTTAAAGTATTTTTTAATTTTGTGAAGATTTTGAAAAGTAAATGAAATTAATTCAATAAATATTTTATAATTAATGAGTTTGGGTAATATATCTTTTTGTAGTTCATATTTCTACTTTCATAGGTTAAAGGAATTACAAAAATTTAAGAAGCGAATATATGACTGGAAACTGGAAACTTCGTTTTTTTGCTTCATAATAGTTTGCCTTGAAGGGTACACTTAACTGAACATTCGGTTTTGTTCCGTGTAGGAGTTTTAAAATAAATTTTAATCTAATACCACTACAGATATTATGGCACCATCATTGATTCTAGTTTCCATAACACATACTTTGGGAGGTCAATGATGGTTGTCACATTATTTATTTATTTTAGTTAAGAAATCGTCTTAAAAGCTTATCAATACCTGCTATAGTCAGGACGTGGAGTAATTATCCATTTGACATATGTCAAATTGGTAATGGTAATGTCAAAGTAACTGGTTTACGTCGCTGAATTATTGCCAATTTGACATGAAAGCTTTAAGACGTTCGCGTTTCATTTTAAACATTTGAAATAAGTAAGTAGTTTGTATTTACTACTAAAAATGGTATTGCGTTTTGACCCCTTAACTTTAATTATATTTGACATGTGTCAAATTTGTAATGGTAATGTCAAAGTATCTAGGTTACGCCGCTGAGTCAATGCCGATTTGAAATATGCAATTTGACATAGGTCTTGACTATACATATGAAAACACGGCCCTTTCTATCCAACTTCTTAGGTTTCTCTTTGTGTCGTAGTGTCAAGTGTGAGACATTTGTCGTGGTCACACGTCATTAACCAGGCAACATGTGTTGCGCCCAGACAGACAGGGGGACGCGAATCTCTTTTACATTTTTCAGTTTAGCTATTTTTATTTTCCAATTGTTTTTAAGCTTCGCATATTTTTCTACGGTTTTTGTTGTACACATTTTACATACAAATATTCCTCTAAAATTATAAACGCGAAAGTTTAAGAAATAGTGTATGTATGTCTCGATGTTTAGATGTACCTATAAATATATGTTTGTTACTCTTTCAGGCAGGTAGAAAAAAATAAATTACTTTCGTTACGTAACATGTAGGATTTTTTGAATCCGAAATAGCGAAAGCGAAGTCGCAGGTAAAAGCTAGTACAATAAAAATCGATAAATACAAATAAAAAAAAACAAATCGACTACGTTCTCGGATTCTCTTTGCATAAGGAAAATGTCATGTCAAAAATAGTAAATTTACCTCTAAAGGGTGCATGTTAAAAATTCTTTAAAAAGGCAGTGGCACTTCATTTCTAATTAATAAATTTAGTAATTGAATCGTATGTATTTATTTAAGTACTAGCGGCCGCCCGCGACTTCGTCCGCGTGGATTTCGGTTTCCATACAAACTTTCACCCTCTTTTCAACCCCGCACGCAACGGAAGCCCTCAAGGATGAATAATTTTCCCCGTTTTTTTCACATGTTCCATTATGTCTTCGCTCCTAATAGTTGCAGCGTGATGTTATATAGCCTAAAGCCTTCCTCGATAAATGGTCTATTCAACACAAAAAGAATTTTTCAATTCGAACCAGTCGTTCCTGAGATTAGGGCGTTCAAACAAACAAACTCTTCAGCTTTATAATATTAGTTTAGATTAATCAGGAACTAAAAAATATTTGTGTGTGCTTATCGTTATACTGGTGTTTGTTCCGGTACAAAACCAATTTAACAATATACCTACTTACAAGTCATACAAAAAGAGTATTACGTTGTTTAAAAAAACACGAAATAAAACCCAAGCGTCACATTTCTCGCATCTCATTTGGCGCGTTCAAAAACAAGAGCGGATTATAAAGAGCAGCTAAGAGTTTTATAAAACGTTCAGAAAACGGATTATCCCCGTAAAGAGGAGTGTAACGGCGTCGCGGCGGAATTTTGATAATAAACTTTGCGTTTATTGTACCTCTGAACGCGTCTCCAGTTTTTTTATGAGTAGAACTGTTTCGTTTTAAAATTGGAATGTTGTGTTGGGTACAAGTTGTACATTTGACAGATTATGATTATGATTTTTTTTTATTTATTAGAGGTTTGGCCACAGAGCCATCAGCTATAAAACGAGTAAAAAAATTCTATTAATATATAGTAGTTAGTACAATAAATACAAAGCTATGTAGAAAAAAAAACAGATACAAACTTGACATAATTTTCTTTTCTAAAGTATTTACAATAAATTTATACAGATAGAAATTAATAAATCATTATGGACAAGTAATTGATGAGTGGAATTTCGAATATTGGTTGTTATAACAGACATAAACTGAGCTACCTACTAATGCTAATCGCTGTATGGAATGGAAAATATAGGGCATGACCGATTATGACATTAGTTTGAGACCTTCTTAAAAAAACTTTTTAAAAAAAGTTAACAGAATTCAAACACGCAATGAGGACTCGAGTGGGGAGCCTCAAATCATGTAAAATAGGGAAATCCTTACGATTTGAACCCGCAGACATCAAAGCGGCAATAACAAAGGAACCCTAAAAACATAATGAGACGGCTATGGGAGCAAGTGCGCCGGTTCGCAGGGCCCCGTAGCAATTTCGGGGCCTCATAAATATGTATGAGGTGGTGCTTCTTTCCTTAACTTATCAATTATGGGTCGTTTAGGCGACAAGCGCCCGGCCGCGGTGCAAGGGTTAAGGGCTCTGACGGTATTTATAGTTTTGAAAAGGTTAACGCGGATGGAATGGGTAGCGATTGATAATCGTTTAGGGAAAACTGGTAGATCGTGTAAATATATTAAACTAAAAGTTCTTGCCGTAGGGGAACCCAAGCCACGATCCTCACACACACTGTGCAAGAGATGCTATTCCAAATGAGATAACTGCAAAAGCAAACACAATTTTTACTTTGGTTTTTATATAGACTACTTGAAATGTAGAGAAACGAAACAAAATCTTGGCAGTCGCATACTTAGATTTAAATTTAACAGTGCAGATAACAAAATAAATAAATATGTATTTGAAAATACGTTTGATCTTTGTTTGTTTTTTTTTGAGAAAGTAGCAGGATTTAAACGACGCACCATTTCGGAGGATCAATTTGGAAAACGAACTTGACTATTGTTCCGGGTCTGGGCGTCTACTCTTGAAAACGAAATATGTCGGATCCGATGACGTTTAGTATTATTGCTCATTAACGCAACTAACACACTTCGAATGCGAATAAAGCGTTATCAAAAAACAAAATATTATTTATACAAATCAAAAATCACGTTTTAATTCCCTAACTTTTGATCAATCTTCAAAAACGAAACCTTTCGTTTGTTCGTTTCGTTTTCAAGAGTAGACGCCCTGGTTGTTGTGGCACCATCATTGTTTGTAATTTCTTTAATACAAGTGCATATGTAGCTATTAACCACAGAATTAGAGCAATGTACAATAAATATTTATTTTATTAAGTACTAGCGGTCCCGGCGAACTTTGTTTCGCCTTAGAGAATTTTTCCCGCTTTTCTGTTGAATTTTTTTAAATTTTACCAAGGATCCCTAATTTTGTAGCCTATGTCAAATTGGAAGAATGTAGCATTCTATTAGTGAAATATTTTTTTAAATGGGTCCAGTACTTTTTGAGCCTATTCATTACCAACATACAAACATACATATTTGTTAGGTACAAATCTATCCTCTTTATAATATTAGTAAGATAAGATAACCACTTGGTATTAGGATTTACTCGTCATTTATTTTTCGGATAACATTGCATCTGAGGTTATGTAATTGATAGATACCTAACCCAAGCGAACGTATTTAAAAGCAATAAAAAAACAACATCTCATCTCACCACCGTGATATATTGGTCAGAATCAACAGCCTAAATACCTTTGACACGCTGCAATACTAGGTTACAGTATATGCAACACTAACCAATTTACATTTCGAAGAAAAAAAACCATCCCATCTCATAACCAATATCAGCTTGAATAAAAAAACTTTCACTGTTAAGTTTGTTGCTCATGAAGAATCTTACTGACATTAGAATGTCGCCATATACTAATAGTCACCATCCAACACTGGATTCTGGCTTGCGTAGCTTACATAACACTTGCGGCTATCAACTATGATTATATTGATGGTGTGCTCACATGCCCGCAATGTGCGAGGATCTTCAAGAAGAAGATTGGCTACATCAGCCTCATGCAAGCACATCAGCGTCGGGGAGACTGAAGCGGTCGCCGAGCCCGAAATCGGCCGGGACACATCAGCTAAACTCCTGTAACGTTTCTAAACGCGCAACGGGTACAAAGAAAATTCAAAATGTCTCCTCAAAAACACAAACCGAGCGATCCCCGTACGCAAACACTAAAACGCCTCTGGCGGTCTGTAATGCCCACTAATTTCCATGATTATGCGGCTAAACCCTAAAACAGGTATTGCGGAATGACAGTGAGCTTACGTAACCCTTGAGCGCCGCGGGCGAGACCGACCCCCCTGTAGGGGCGCGTTTTATTGCAAAAAATACTCGACAATTTTACGGGTACAGTTGCTACCCAAAGATGAGGTTTGGCGGTTTAGTTTTTTTTCGTTCAATTCGTTACCTCTTCCAAATCATATTTTCTGAGGCTTCCAACCATTTGGACTAATCAATTAAGGGAAAGCTCCCTTAAAAAACCCTTTGGAAAAAATCTGAGCGTGTTTTCTTCGAATTTTACTTAACGGCTTTTTTAAACACAACTATTTATTTTGCCCAAAAAAAAATATACTCTCAAAACAAAAACATTTCTACAATATTATTCTAATATTTCATCGTAAAATCAATAGTTTCGCTTTTCAAGCGTCTTTTAGAGTAACTTTACTAAATTACAGATTTGATTTGAATGAAATTTTGCACTCATTAGACAGACATTCGAATTAGACAATCATTAGAATGAAAAAAATATCTTTTTTTCGATATAATGTTAACAAACTTGCGGGCAAAAGCAAAAAATACAGGCATGATTTTTTTTAAACAAAAAAATTGTGAATCGCGGTGCACGCAAAAATAGACCTAACCGGAGCAACATCTCCTGTCAGCCGCGGTACAAAACAGTCCCCAGTCCCCGAGGTAGTTTCGATTCAGACTCGATTATATTTAGGGTTAAACGTCATTGATATTGCCGATCGGCCGCTGGAGGGCCGTTTTTTTCCTCTAATTTGTATGGTCCATGTGGCAGCAGATAGCATCGATGTTTTATTGATTGTCGTTTAATTGAATTCCGCCTTCCGTTGGGGTTTTAACTCGATCAGTAAGTATGGTTTGTTACGCATCTGTTGGTTCTAAAAGAAGCATTTGAGAGTAGGAATTAAATTTGGTAGTGTCAGATTGTACAGGTGGGATGAAACGGTTGACAGCACGTCTAGGTAAACACTTGCAGTTCAATAGTTCTTCTGCGCATGACATAAGAGTGATACAAAGTTCTCATCAGTAGCTTTAGTTCGTGAACAAAAGCTACTGTAGCAGGGGTCAAGCCTTCAAGGTAAGGGTGACAAGTCCAGTAATAGCTTTATTGTGCTGTACTTGTCGCCCTTAAGCTAGGAACTCACTACCACTTAACATCAGGTGGGATGAGGTCAATCTAGAAGTGCAATAAAAAAAAAAGATATTACAAACAGAATTTTGTTACAAAAAAGCTACCACACGGTTACAAATCATCACATATATTACATAAAACATTCTTCGACGTTACAAACTCCGAAATCCAAACTAGCTGTTGCCTGGCACTTCGCCCACGTTATTTCGGGATGAAAAGTATCCTATATGTTATTATAGTATGCCGTCTCTTTTGCTACCAAATTTCATCTAAATACGTTCTGTATATTTTGCGTGATAGTGTAACGAGCATACATTCTACACATCCATACATCGCGTTTCAAATATTAGTAGGATTCAAAACTGATTCACATTTTTTTTTACACTGTGGCGACTTGTACGATCTATTTCGTTTGCTTTCAATCTAAGTGCGATAATTAAGATGGAACTCTCAATCCACTAATTACAAGAACAAAAGGGTGAACGCACGTTGAACTGAAAACAAACATTCCCAGCGTTCCTGCCCGCATGTCATTACTATCACTTAACAGATACAGCGTTAATTGTAATTATTAAAACGTCAGATTGCTTATTAACAGCCGACGGGTAATCAGAATGCGGTGATTCTCATTCTTCTCGTATCCAACATTTATACAAATATTTTAAAGTTGAATAAATAAATATTGGATAACATAACATACATTGCTCTGATTCTGTGGTAAGTAGCTAAAGCACTTGTGTTACAGAAATTAGAAACAACGACGGTACCACAACACCCAGACCCGAGACAAAATGGGAAAGTTCGTTTCCTAAACTGACCCGACCGGGAATCGAACCCGAAGAAGGGAAGTTGAAGAGTTTGTTTGTTTGAACACGCTAATCTCAGGAAATATTGGTTCGAATTGAAAAAATATGTTTGTGTTCGATGGTCCATTTATCGAGAAAGGCTTTAGGCTATATAACATTACGCTGTCGCCAATAGGAGTAAAGAATCAGTATAAAATGAAGAAAAAATGGAGAAAAAGGGACAGTGTACGTGCGAAGCGACAACGCTGCTTAATGGACAAGTAATAAATCTAAACGGAAGGATTATAATTAAGTAAAAAAACAACTCAATAGTCAAGGGATCTAAATGAAGGAGTTGTTTTTAGGTAGTCATCATATTTTTTTTGATATATAATTCTAAAATCAATTAAATAAATTCTACCAGAACTTTTATTTAAAAAAAATATATTTAGAAGTGGCATAGACTACCTATGTATATAGCATAGTCAAAGTTATAAACAAATAAACTTTTCGACAATATATCAGTAACACAATATATATGAATCGTCTCTATATAAAAACTAAGTGATGCTACCACCGGTTTAGAAACTTTAACTACCGAAAAGATACGGACAGAAAGGAGGATTTTTTACAAAAAAAAGATAGATCTATCTTAGTGCAAGTACATAGTTTTTTAATACATTCAACCATATCTCTCCCATATTGTCAACACGGCGTGTCATCGTCAGAGCCCCCCCTCAATCAGTCCCGAGTCACACACCACCATAAAAACAATCGCGATCCACACGCCATTAACGATTTATTAATTACGAGCCACTGATCACCGCATCCTGCCTGCGCAAAGACTAGTTTGTTACAGAAGCGCCATTCTGAACTTTGCACTTTGCTGAAGAAGTCTTTTTACAGGGGAAATTATTTTACAAAACGTTCCACCACCTAAGAGAAGGTGACGGCGTGTGTGGGACTCCACTGCCCTAAAAATAACAGAGACGAACTACTAAAACATCTCGATTGGACCTCATCGCTTTTAAGATGATGATGTGGGAGACTTGGTTCAGCCAAA
Organism: Glyphodes pyloalis; assembly: GCA_037074685.1. Taxonomy (NCBI): domain Eukaryota; kingdom Metazoa; phylum Arthropoda; class Insecta; order Lepidoptera; family Crambidae; genus Glyphodes; species Glyphodes pyloalis. The sequence goes on from JAYKKO010000025.1 coordinate 9,294,055, forward strand.
ACCACCACAGCATTGCTGAGAAAAGTATAGTTGCCATTTCAACAAATAAATAATAATAGATTTTTCTCTGCGTCTCAAATAAAAATTTAACGAAAAAGGAACTTCACCAGCCGATATAATTTGACACCAGGCACCCTTCGTATTCTTTCTATCTTGTATGAAAATAAAATTCAGAATGGGGATGTTTGAACATCCTAAGTGGTTCGCCGATCCATTCTAAAAATACGGTGTGTCCAATCACAAAAGTCTTATTAAAATCTTGCAATCTTCCAATTTACCAACCAAATCTACTGAGGACCTTAAAAATTATGAGTTTCGAGTAAGTTGGAACAAACCTCTATTTATTTACATTTAGGCACCGACTTTAAATTAAATACAAACGATTTTTTTATATATTGCACTTCAAGATTGACCTCATCCCACCTGATGTTAAGTGGTAATGAGGTCAAATTCAAATTCAATATTTGTTTATTCAAGTAGGTTACATATAATAACACTTTCGAATCGTCATTGTATATCATGCAAAGTGATTCTACTTCCGGTTCGGAACCTATATCCACGGTAATAAGGTCCTAGCTTAAGGGTGACAAGTACAGCATAATAATTCTGTTCCTGGACTTGTCGCCCTTACCTTTAAGGATTGACCCCTGCTACTAACGGAGCACCCCCCAGGAGCTCTGGAAACCTTACTCACACGCAGGAACGCAACAGCACAGAAGTGATTGTTATTTGGCTGCGGTCTTCTGTAAGGTGGAGATTCACCAGTCGGGCTGCTCCAGTTCGAGCGATAAATCGCTATGCCCTACCTCTCTTAAAAAACTCTTAACCAACTTGGTGCTAAATGGCAAGTTATCAAATGGCCCCTCATGACTATACAGTTAAGAACGACTGGTCTAAAATCATAGACCGTATTTTCTGAACACACTGTCACCTCTGTACAACTAATAAGTTACTCATTGGCCGGTTGCGTGTGCGCACATGCGGGTCCCACAACGCTTATCGAGCGATCTTCTGTCGACTTACAATTGGTAAAAAAGACCCCAGTACTAAATTTACCGTAAATTGCTAAAACGGTTGAGACTGATTCCGTTTACGATTTTAGTTAAAGATTGCTCTTTTTGGGAATGCGGGCGATGGGATTTTTTCTGCCGTTATTGTTTGAGCGCTAGATCGCGATAAGGTTTGTGTATGGGCGAAATGTGTATGCGTTATGGGTGAAAGGTGTTTGCTGAAATTGTGTTTTGGTCTGATCCTCAGCTATGTAGCATCCTAACAATTGATATGTTTTCTAAGTGTCTAAAAATCATTGCCTAAACACATACCAAGTTGAGACAAAAATAGATAAATTTACGTAAACAAAAAGAACGAAAAAGTTACGATCGGACAAGGTACGCAAGTGTTCTGAATACCAACATGGTAGGAACGATTTTTGCAATCTTACTCGCGATTCTTACTTTTATAAAAACCTAAAAATTATAGTAAAAAGTGATACTTCCACTTTTTATAATTGAAGGGTGCATCACAAACCTAGAAGTCTTTAAAAAAATTTTTTTACAAGTCATACAATGACAGATATTACGTATATTTTTTAAAATATCGTGTAATTACTTGAGTAGAAATTCAAAACAATGAACAAAGTCCCTGTGGTCACCATTCAAAATCTTTTCTTTTCGGTTGCTGCTTCGGTTTTACGAACCATGTGACCTGCTCATTTCCATTATCGCGATAATAATCCGATACATAAATAATTTGAAGGTTAGAATGTCGTAAAAGAAGATAGAAGTCTTTTTGATAAATAAGACATGTTGAGTTTGCAAAAATGTCTTTAAAATGCACCGTAACTATTTATTTGACTTTAATAGTGTGTTGATAATTGAGACGTCACAGTTTCCATAGAATATGTATGTAGATATTATGTTTTACCAAATATTTTACAGTATATAAATTTCTAATTGACTTCCCAATTATTATCCCTATCGCTAGACAGTTATCGAACTTGGATATTGTTCTTAGGGTTTTAAATCATATGGGATTAACACCTCAAGAATACGTAGCTTTTCTGAGTTATATGTTAATCTCATACCTACATTTTAAACTTGTTCAAAATATGAAACAGTCATTTAGGTATATAACTGACTACATAACATCATGCCGACAGTTGGCTAGGCCCCCCAGTTATACCAATATAAAGAAATATAAAGAATATCAGTAGTAACTGATATTCTTATTTCTAAGGCTATCATCTACATGACAGTTCGTCTACATAAACTCCTAGCATAGCTCTCTTCAGCATTAAATTAAGGCCTTTGGATAAGGTCCATGGTTAGGCTCTTCACTAGCCATTGAGATAATTCGGATGATAAGATCTCTCACAGCTTGAATATCAATATTCCAAACCAAATGTCTAAAGAAGTTCCCAAAGGACAAACGGACAAATAGTCAAAGGCCCCGCTGAGTTGAGTCAGAGCTCCCGAGATCAACTAATTACATGTTATTCTCAATGATTAAAGCACAGCTTGCCTCTAATGAGTGACTCAGACATCTATCGGTCGGAGGGTAGTTTACACAACACGTTTTCGGAGCCAAATGCAATTTACTTTCTAGGTACCGATTTTTAGGTCACTCACTCACTAAAGTACCAATTTTATGGGCACTTATAAAAAATCTTTCTTGTTCTAAAATGTATAGTTCTATTGTATGTTTGGATAAGCAGATGCAATTTCATTTTTAACACAATAATGACTTTAGATACTAGATTAACGTATATCGTCGACGCGCGTGCAATACCGCGGAAGAGCAGTATGTTTATACCGCGTGTACTGTTTGCAAGTTAATTTAAGTAAAAAGGATACATATCGGCTCACTGCTCCACACACCGTACGCACCTCTCAATTAATGTTTGGGTTTGAATTAGGTTTGGTTACACTGCAAAAACATATAAGATTCTTTTAAATACGAAATAATGCGGTCAAAATCGAGGGTATGTACCTGAAAACTTTATTTCTCCTAAATTTATATGTTTTTGAACCTAGTCGAATCCAATTATCAATATAAGAATATATTAGGACGACGAAAAAAAATCGAACCATAAAAAGAAGAATATAATTTAAGATTTTCGCGTTCCATTTGACACATTTAAAATAAGTTACCGTGGTCACTAGCTGACTCTTGGTTGATGCAACCTAACCGAAACGTCAGGCAGAAAGTAGTTCGTAATAACTAATAAAATATGGTGTCGCGTTTTGACCCGATCACTTATTTTAAATAAATAAAACAAAGTGTATAAACAAAATCACGTCCGACTTACACACTTTGCACCGCCATTATTTTTTTTTATTTAAAATAAAAAATCGCCGCGTGTAAACCGGTCGTTTGAACAGCGGAATTAGTTCTCACAGATACTCTCATCTTTCTCAATCAACAAGCCGCTGGGGCACGATTTTTATTGTTTTCCTACCAATTGCCACTAACTTTTTTAATTCTCCTAAAAACCATTACGGGCTAATTAATTTTACAACATCTTTATTAAGCCTAACGATTTTGGAAGTGGACTGAAATCGTAACATTTTAACACTAAGTAACTCGGTTATTAAAAGTAAGTGTGTGGTAAATTTTTATTGCAAATAAATTTGTTTTTGTGGGCTTTCGTGTGACTTTTTAGTTCTTTTTAATTGTAGGGTTGTATGTGCACTAAATTAGTAGTAAAGTTTTTATGCTTAAAACCTTAACATTCAATCATATTTTTGGGCTATTAAACTCAATAAGCGTGAATGAATGATAAATAAATATAAAAATGTAATCTCTAAATTTATTTGATTCATTTTTGCCATTACTTTGAAATTATTAAACGCAAATCTTAACTAAAATTAAAGAAAAAAAATGTTTTTGACTTTAAATACTCGTACTAAGTTATGTAAGTCACAATAACCTAATATCCTGAAGTTTTTAGTATAAATACATATTCACATTTTAAGATTTTAAAATACTTGTACCCAAATTAAAAGATTTAAGATTATTCATATGAATTTAATTATTTTTAAGGACTTTATCAACCACCAACAGTCGGGCCTATCCACATTTTGACGTTGCTCGAATGTAATACGATACCTAAATTATTTATGTTCAGTCCAATTATTATATTACCAAAAAACAAAAGCTTTGTATTTTTCTTTTATAACGTAAACAATAATAATTTACTAACTTACATTGCGATACATTTAGCGTGACGTCATGATTCGCATAGTTTTTACGAATTAGTCACGTGAACACACCCCTCCACTGAATGTTGATGCGCTGTATCATAGCCAATGTTTATTAATTTGTTGATGCAAAAAATGATATCTACGTTTTCATTGTATTTAGAAAATTTAACTTACGGTTTAAATGGAATACTTGTGTTTTACTCGATCGTCATTCTCTAATACTTCTTCTCTCTTGCTAACATGTAGGTAATGATAGTCATGAATTTGTCAATTGCTGAACCAATTTATTTATCTGCTGAATTTATAGTTATGTAGATATTTGTTTTTATATATAAATTATTAATATTATGTAAATCTAAGTATACCTTCATATTTTATATATTATATTCTAATAAATTTATATAGTATGTGTATTATTATCGTATATTTAAAAGATACCGTAATGTTATTTTTAATGCTTAATTTATTGTTGTTTAAAATGATTTCTTTTTTTTTTTCTCCCATGTTACCGCACCCATATACAAACTATCTGCATGACCCAAGGGTTGACTGGTAGAGAATGCCCCTAGCATTAAGTCCACCTGTTGTACCTATTTGTGCAATAAAGTTTTTAAATAATTCTCTTAGTAATAATAAAAAATAATATTTTGTCTTGTTCCTTACAATTTTTAAAATTAAAAATGTAAGTAATAAGGTAGGTGATCACAACATCAATCAGCAACAATGGTACAACAACAACCAGACCCAATAAAGTATAAGTTCGTTTTCCCTAACGGGACCTCGGAGACGCGACGCTAAAGTCTGGCCTTTTGCCTCGGAGCTACAAACGTAATATCATATCATAATAATCATTTATATATTTTTTAATTTTTTTAAATAGTTCTTACAATGGAAATTACTTTTAATTTTTTCCTACCTGACTATGGATCAACAAATCAAATATTTCTTTATTCAAGTAGGATGATAGCTGGGAAACCTTATCATCTTCACCGAGCTTTCAATGGAGCGCAGATAACTCTCACCCCTATAATTACTTCTAAAAAGTTGCAAGTTGTATAAATCAGGTGGGCTCACATATCGGTTAAAAATTCGGATAGCTACGGAACCGTAGATTACGTCGCCAGATATGTACTTGACCGATTTTAACTTAAACAGTTTGTGTTTTCGAATTCCCTTTAGAAGCACCAACGAACATTTACTGTCGCTTTCGCTTACGTTTGACAAATTGCTAATTACTCTTTTTGGGTGCAGCCAAAGTGGCATCTAGTTGGAATTGTATTTTTAAGGTCTATAGGCCAAGTAACTATAAAAATTTAAAACTCTTAGTTTTTTATTTATATTTCACTTCAAGATTGACCTCATCCCACCTGATGTTAAGTCGTAATGAGGTCCAAGCTGAAGGGCGACAAGTAGAGCATAATAAGAGCTGTTACTGAACTTGTCGCTCTTATCTTGAAAGATTGACCCTTGCTACTTGTATGTAGCACTTCCCCCCCCTACCCCTCAGGAGCTGTGGAAACCTTTCTCATATGCAGGAACACAACAACACCGAAGTGATTGTTATAGGGCGGCGGTCTTCTGTAAGTCGGAGGTATTTCACCAGTCGTGCTTCTCCAGTTTTTAAGCGACAAATCGCTATGCCCCATTATACAAAAATTGTAAGAATGATACCTTTTAAAACGTTTGCACAATAGCAAAATACAACTTATAGTATGTAAAACAATAATCCAACAAATATTTTCCATCCCCGACAAAGCACTGATTATCCAAATTAATTAATTTCCGGCATATCACGACGTTTCACTCGTCGTTGAAATTAAATACTAATTAATGTCATTCAAATGTGTAAGCTTGCGACCCTTGCGTGTACGAACTCGGATTTTCCATAACAAAACTGTTTTAATTAAAATAAAACATTATTGGGGGTGTTAAGATTTTAGAATAACATGGCGCATGTAATCAAATTGCATTCGAGATTTTTAGATGAAGAAGTCAGTATATAGTCCAGTAATTTTTACCTAAATACAGAAAAAAGGAAATCAAGATAAAAGGCTGTAGTTTTTACAGACATTTGACATCCTCAACCCTGTCTCAAAACTATGGGTCAAAGCTGTTTGTCTTTAGATTGAACCAAGCAAAATACAATGAAAAGTCGAATTTTTATATGTTTTTGCCAATATCTCGGTTCCTTTCGGTTTTTCGCCATTATATCGCTAATATCTTGATTTCCGAGGTGAACCCCAAAGTTAGTGGACTATAGAGCATACTGTTGCGTAACTATCTATCGACTGATGATCATTTTCAGATGAGGGGTTTTAATAGTGACTTATTATAGCCAGTTATCAATGTTAATTGTTGCGGTTGTTGAGGGATCAGGAAAAGAAAAACGATATTAAATAAGGGAAACTAGAGTAATAAAGGATGCGTGATAGAGACAGCGAGGAAGAATGTGACAGACAGGAACTTTTCTGTCTGACAAAATGAATATCAAAAATGTACGTCAAATTTGAATTATTATGTTAAATAAAAAAAAATATCCAAAAGCAAGTATGTTCGGTTGGCCCAGTAAACAAACTCCAAAACAACTGAAACGATAAATCTTTCACTCTTCGAAAGCTATTACACTCCGGGATTACATGCTAATATTTTTTTAAGCAAAAGAAGGTCCATACTAATATATCTAATGATTTAAAGGTACAAAAGTATGTCCTCTGTGCTCTTATAGTTAAGACAGTTATGACATCAAGGTAATTGCAGTACGATTTTTTTCTGTTGCCCGCAATAAAAGAAGGTTCTAGAGTGTCTGATTGTATCTACAAGTTGTATCTTGTTTTACCCACGTTTTCAACATATGGAATCGTTTCCATCCCAATAACATCTTGCTTAGTAGTGTAAGCAACATATTGACAGTTCAAAAAATACATCTCAAACTTAAAAAGTAAATTGAATGCAACAAAATAGCCGTCCTATCAGGATGCATGTACAGTCGCGAGCGATAACACGTAAACATTTGAGGTTGTATGCCGTTGAAATAAGTACTTTAAAGAAACGAAAACATTTTATCTTCCCTTGCGCTGTGGGGTATAAGTATGTAATTGTAAACATATTCGGCAGAGGGCACTTTCCGGAGGCTAAGAGGTCAATACAACAGAAAAAAATCATCGCTTACAATAGCTTGTGGTTAGCTCAGTTGAAAGAGCAGCACGCGCGATACGTGAAGGTCGTGGGTTCGTGCCCCACATCGCAAGCGGAAATAAAAAAATTCTGTTTCTTAAAATTATTTAAGTTCGCTAGTGCGGCGTGACACGCTTTAAAAAAATTAAATCCGTAAAATAAGGTTCACTTTAGAATAAGGCTGGATACATTTTACTGCACGTGACTGTACGAGTGTAAAAGTTGCGCAGTTTACGTAAAAGTTCAAATTAACCGAATTATACTTCGAAGCTCGGCTAACTAGACTCGAAATGAGACAGAGCAGTGTTGCTGTTACAATAAGCGTTTTGCCCCAAATTGAATTACGTTTTGTATGGAGCTGAATACACGGGGCTATAATGGGGACTGCCACGCGTGGGTGAAGACGAGCCAGGAAACAGTAACAGTTTTGGAGAAAATTCTAAACCTTTTTAAAGCACTTAACCCTTCTTAGTATAAAACAAAGTCGCTTTCTCTGTCCCTATATCCCTATGTACGCTTAAATCTTTAAAACTACGCAACGGATTTTGATGCGGGTTTTTTTAATAGATAGAGTGATTCAAGGTTTATATGTATAATAACATCAATTTTTCGCAGTTTTTCTGTAGTGTATTTAGTATCAGCATTGCACCCGAGCAATGCCGGGGCGGGTCGCTAGTGTATTATATTTTATATTTTAAATTTCAGGTTTAAGGAATCCCCTAAAATGTATTGTTTTTAAATATTCTTGTTGATTTGTATGTCATATAATCATGGATATGTTAAGAAATCAATGATTTTCTATTGTATCTGGAATTGCGTTTTATGAAAAATTAATTGAAAATATAAAACAAGACAATTTAGTAAACGTAATTTCTCCATTCAGTTTCTTTACATTGAGAGGGCTGTAGATTTTATTAAACTAAGTTAACTATAATTTAATATTTTTTTAACTATAAAGCAAGTAGCGTTTACTTTGGAAATCCTCATCTTGTACGTTTTCACTTCGCATAGCTCACAGCGAAATACATTTGGTGGCCAGTTTTAAAATTAACTTTAATTAAGTGAAAACTACTGAACTTCCGTAGAATACAGGAAGGTTTTCTTGATAGACAGGTACCTAAAGGTTACCTGGTTACCTTCAAAACAAACAACTTTATAAATATATACTATATAAAACTTTATTAAAACTTACTTACTTTTTTTTATTTATTTAGAAAGAAACATTTATTACTTAAAGTCATCACAACATTGTCTTAAAAGTACACATATACAGAGAGGAGACAAAAAAAACAACAAATAAAATATATATACAATCAAACATGAAATCGATCTCCTCGTCAACCGGGTGTTGCAGACCATGACAAGGCGTAATGTCATAAATAAAATTATTTAATATATGAAAACTTTATTTTTAAATAAATTTCCTAATGTAAGCATTTCTTTGGGACTTATTTTTTTGTTTTTATTACTTTATTTATCGAAAAAAAAATACCACAATATATTTACCAATCAATACAACTAACCATAATATTATGAATATTACTAAAAAAAACCGTAATGATTTTTTTTATTGACAGTTTAAAACCTTGAATGACAAACGAATAATCAAGGAAGCGATGTAATTACTTTCTTGAAAGTGTAGAGTTAATAAAAATATTAAATTAGCAAAAACAATAATAAAAAATGCCAGCAACGTAATAAAGTCATTACAGCTAACAACGCCACACCTCGCCGTAAACAAATAAAAATCATAACCAACACCCAAAAACAAAACGAGCGTGCCATTAACGAAACTATAATTCCCGACTACCAAATAAACGAAAATTACTAATCATTGCGTCCAAGTAGGCTGCTCCACCACAATTTAATAATATGACACGTCTGTCAAAGCTCTGATGACCCTTTTTATATTTCAAAACGAAACAAACTTATCCTCACCACTCGAAAACACCACTTGCCACCCTAATTCCAAAGCAACTACGGCTCAGAATCCAAATTCAAAAAGTTAAAAACGACCTTGCTACGTCATTTTACAGTAAACAAACTGCGCGTTCTAATGACGTCATTGAGCAGTACCCTTGAGGCACTTTGCAGTATTAAAATGATAAACGGAGCCCGCTATCGAGTATGGAAATCTTCCAATTTATTATACGATAGGTCATCATTCTATTAGGTAAACAAAATTTAGGGGTATAATGGAGACATTGCTGTTATTAGGGACTATTGTTGGGGGAGACGCTTGATTTTGTTACGTGTACTGTGTAGTGATTAACTGAGCATTATGAATAAAGATGTTATTATAATTTTAGTCCATTATAAGGTCTAGTACATGCGTCAAATCATTGTAGCTTTTTATTTTCTTACATTTAGTTTTTGATACCATTTATTTTATAGGTCATTCATGTTTTCATATTTGTTTCATAGTCTAGTATATTTTTAATTTTAAGGGAAAAATAATAATTATTATGTTTTTGCAATGCGATTGTCCGTGTATACATTGTGGGCCAAAATTAGGATGTTTTATTAGAAATTACCTACAGCTTACTAACTATTACGGATTAATTGATAGGATATTTCAAGATAGAGGTTATTTAAATAATAATTTTTATTTTGTTGATCACGGTCTATGCTTTGTTTAACTTCTTATACTTGTATTATTTTTATTTGAAATATATTTTTAACCTTATTCTGAATTCCTTATCCCTCAGACTTGGCATTACTTCCCTAACTGACTGGGTTTTTTTTCAGACTTCAACTATTTCACTCGAACAATAAATAAGATAAATAAATAAATATTATGATACTTGCATAAATTTTACTAGCTCTAGTTTTAAATATGTATTAAAAATATCACTGCAGATCATTTTAAAAACTTAACCGGTACCTAATTGAAGGCATTCACCCACTTGGGTTATAGCCTATTTTTATATTAATATGCAAGCTTTCTAATTTATTACATTGTTTCTTCTCGTAGTTATTCATACTATAATGTATGTATGTATATGTTTAATGTTTAATATTAATAATATTTAGGTACCTACTGTTTGATTAATTTGTATGTATATATTTGCTTAAACAATTTATTATACAAAAAAGTAGGTACAACAGCAGGACTAAATGCTAAAAGCATTATCTACCTGTTAATCCTTGGGTGATGCAAATAGTTTGTTTATATATTGATTATTTTGTATAGATATTATGCACTGCCACGATAATTTCGGCTCAAATATGTGGGATTGACTGGTAGATAATGCCACTAAGCATGAAGTCTGCCATTTGTTCATATAACATAATTAAATTTACATAAATGCACATATTCTTTATTTTATTTTAGGACTTGCGACAAGTAAAATAAAAAGTATGGACGCATCGATATATTTCACGAACATATTTGTCATTTTCGTTACTTACTTAAGAGGCAATAATTATGTAGTTATTTATTTAGTAAAACAGAGTGTATATTGTTAAAATCAACATAGCCTGAGATAACTATTGTTTAAGGCAAATGTGTTATTTACTTAATTTATTCTATCTGTAATACAACGATGCTGTTTTTTTTCCTGAATAAATAGATAAATATTTCAGAAATGTTCCATAAAGTATAAATTTAATTACATCAGATTATTTAATTCCCCATAATATTAATCATGCATAATTGTATGTGATCGCCGTGTCGTTGGTCGGCGCGTGCGAAACGGAACTAAGTATTGCTTGGCTGCTACATTATTGACTGCATCGAGCGTTTGACGCGCTCATTGAAAAATTAAAGCGTGGAACGAATAACAGGTACCATTGGTTTCCATTCGAGATGATATAAACATTATTGAATTTACATTAAATAAATAAAAAAAGAATAATAAACAAAAAAGGAATCATTACTTTACAATAGACCAATTAAGGTAGAGAGAGTAAACCTTATACCTTGATAACGAAAAAAAAACAAAAAAAACGAAAAACGACAAAAAATAGAGTATATAATGACGACAAATGTCTATTTTAAGGTAGCTCTTACCAACAACATGGACAAAACAAAGGTCATGTGTAATGTCCATCCAACTGTTGTGAACTTACTCTTGAAATTGTAGACGAATATATTTACCTAGGACAGGCAGTTCGATTGTGTAAGTCCAATTTTGAGAGAGAGGTCACTAGACGGATCTAACTCGGCTGGGCAGCGTTCGGATAACGAAATGTCTTCTCGTCCAACATCCCTCAGTGCCTTAAAACAAAGGTGTACAACCAGTGTCTGTTACTAATAACTTACGGCTCTGCGACGTGGTGCTTCACAAAATAACTTTTTAGAAGGCTCAAAGTCGCTCAGCGAGCTATGGAGAGGTCTATGCTTGGCATTTCTTTACGTGACCGAATCAGGAATGAGAAGATCCGTACAACTAACTAAAGTTGCTGACATAGTCCGTAGTATTAGTAAGCTGAAGTGGCAATGGGCTGGCCACATAGCACGAAGATCGGACGGTCGATGGGGCAAAAAGGTTCTTGAGTGGAGACCACGTACCACTAAGCGCCACGGACGTAGGAAGGCCACCTACCAGATGGACCGACGACCTAGTGAATATTGCTGGTTGTTGGTTGGTTGGTTGGTTGTCTCGTTGGATTCAGGTGGCAATGGACCGGTAGCGCTAGAAATCGGTTGGAGAGGCCTATGTTCAGCAGTGGACAGGAACAGGCTGAAATAATGATTACCAACAACTTGGTTTAAACTTGACTACAATAAAAACGACATCTACTGAGTCGTAAAAGGGTCGACTTTCCTTCGAGTTACAATAGTAGCGGTTAAAAAACCGTGCCACTCGGAACTTGAACCGGTCGTTTTATATCTTAAGCAAACACATTACGTCCGATTTTGAACTGTAAAACGCTATGAGCATAACCATTGCCTGTTATTACTGGCAATATATCAAAATATTGTAAAAATGAGGGTAATTCCACCCCTGCTTGTTCCGTCCGAGAAGTTTGTAAACAATACTGTATGGCTGCAACGTTAATGAATAGGGGTAGTTTATTCGTATGTTGGTCTGTATTAGCCAAGTTTTTTTCACTTTATTAATCCTTCTAATATTATAGACGTGCAAGATTGCAAGAATGTATGTATTTGTGGATGGGTTGGGTGTATGTTTGTAACTCTATCACGCAAAAACTAAACGCATTTCGATGTAATTTATTAAGATGAAAGGTGGCATACTTTTTTTTGTAGAGGGGGAAATGCCTACCGCACCGTCACTCTCAGCGGGGAACAGAGAGTGGTGTGTCGGGCTCGCACCGACTAAAACTCCCTCAGTGGCCAACGCTGCGCAGTTGTGGGGGAGTCGGGATTCCTTGCGGATTCTAGACAGGCTCCCCCACAGCGCCTACCGCCAAGCGGCCCACCTCACCTCGCAAAGGTGGAATACTAGATTAACATATAAATAAATAAATAAATAATAAATAAATGCGCCAGAGAATCACACCAATCACCTGGTCTCAAACTAAGGTTTTCCCTTGTACTATGAGTATCAGACGACGGATACTAGCTGGGGGCGTCATCCCAGTACGCCCAACCCCAAGTCAATTCAGAAAAGTTCGTTTTCCAAATTGACCCGACCGGGAATAGAACCCGGGACCTTTCGCGCTTTGGCCGCCTTACCTTAGATACTGCGCCACCGAGGTTGGATCATTTTTATTCTAAAGAAGCGCGGACGGAGTAGTTTCAATTGACTACTAACTCCATGGTGTACCTACCTACTAAGATCATAAAAAACCCATAAGTCCTGGGTGCGGATCCTGCTGATATTCTATACGTTAATATTTGGATGTCTAGATGTATCGATGCTTGTTATTTTTTATACAAAATCTACTCAATGTTTTTAATGAAATTTGGTAGCGTGATATATGTAATACCAGAACAACAACATATGATACTTTTTAATACCGAAATAGTCCGAACACAGCGGAGGGCAAAGCACAGTGGATTATATTTATCACTTAGCCTACTAGCATGTGCAATAAGATAAAATTTCTCACGTGGAACGACAAAAGTTTCGATGCTGTTCATTGGATGGCACACTGTAGGTACTCATATTTTCAACCAATCAGCAGGCGATGCACTGATTTTGATATTTGTTTTTCCTAAACTGCCAATGCCCGTCTCCAATATTTGAAAAAACGATCCGTTTTTGTTATACGAGTCGTAAGCTAAAACGACCGACGCAGTAGGTGCTGATGACACATGTATGGTACGTTCAGTAATATTTAACGACTCGCAGTCGGCTGGAGAAAAACGGATAGCCATTTCTGATACATTACGAATCGTCAAATGACAATGGTATGCAAGCTCAGAGTAATCAAATAGCCTTCCGTGCAAAGAACATCTCTGACAATAATTATCGCGAAACATCGAATTGAATTTCGGTTTCTTGCCCAAACAAAACCAAACCGATGTGGTCAGGGACTAGTCCCAATAATTTAATCTTACTTTTATTAGCAAATCGACGCGCGTGCTCATCTTTCACAATTTGCGAAGCACTCAAATCGCACGCTGTAATTGGAAGGTAAAATCGTAAGTGACGACGGGCGAAGGGTCAACAAACGAGTTAGGTCCCCTTCTAGGGCTGAACCATCTGAGTAGACTGTTTTGTTATGCTTAAAAAGCATAAAGACTCAAATCAAAACATGGCTTATGAAAAAGGCTTATTACACTGTACAAGATTTTTTTAATGATAAAAATATGTGGAATAGTTAAAATGTCCATCTGCACCTAGATAATCTATATTATTAATTCAAATATTTTAATGCCAAATTGTGACGTTTGTAATTTATTTAAAAGAGGATATCTGTTAAGTTTATTGCGGCGTCTCAACAAAACCAACGTCGAGGCGCTGGAGGAAAAAATAATCGACGTGCAAAATAATTTACACACAGTACAGCGCTTATGTCGCCGGTATAAAAACTAAAATTGAACTGGAAGTTTTTACATTGACAGCTGCTCACCGTATCTACTACTGTACTATACTTCTTGCCGGGATCTTCTCTGTAAGTTATAGGTTCCGAATCGGAAGTAGCGTCATTTGCATTATGTATATAGACGTTTCATAAAAAATACTGATGTAATATACAATTTATATATTAACTCTATAATTAAACACATTCTATTTAAAACATCGTGTTCAATGAACATTACATTCCCATATTGTCAGTGCCTATGATGTTAATTTTCTTTCTCCAACCCTGCCGCCTCATAGCCGACATCTAAGCGATTGGGGCGCAGGTGTGCCTCTCTTCTGATTTCTCTAATCAATGGATCTGGTAAGTGATCGCGCCGGGCAATTTCTTAGCAGGACTTTATTGTCGATTGTCGACAGGTGCGTTCCTTGACTAGGTTTTGTAAGGCGGTTTGAACTGGACCTAATAACGATATAAGGTCCAAATTGGGTAGCAGTCTGTCATCAATCATCAATCTATCAATCAATGGAAATAAAATATATCTAAGCAAGTTACGGTATAATATTTTGAATTGTGATTAAACGGAGTGCAAAATGACTCTCCTAACGTTCCAGAACCTAGGTATAAATATGTAGTTTATAATGTATTAGAAGGATATTTCATCCAATCATCCATTGGCAAATAAAAACAAACTATGTTGTGTTGTTCTGAAAATCAGATTTTTATTTCATTAGTTAAATAAAATTAACACAAAACTATCATTACAACTTTGAACACAATAACATACCTGAAAATCAGATAAACGACATTCAAAGTCTATTTTCCAATATGCCAATTCATTTTATATAATAAGTGTTAATAAAATAATTTTAGTTTAATTTACGAGTAACATCTCCATTTGACATCAACAATCTCGTTCGCGTGGACTACATCCTTTTATGGTCGGTTTTACCCCTTTCTCCCCTAATATTCGAAACAAAAAGTAGTCTATATTTTAATCCAAGTTTCGAGCTATATTTGTGCCAAATTTCATATCTCTAACTTCAAAAATAAACATTTTTCCATATAAACTTTCAAAGGTGGTATTACCCCCATCCCCCCTTTATTTTTTAATAAAAATTAGCCTATTTCCGTTCTTTAGATTCAACGTATACCTATATCAAATTTCATCAAAATCGGTTGAGAGGTTTAAGCAGGAAAGCGTCACAGACACACAGACACACAGACAGACAGATAGACAGAGTTTCTTTCGTATTTATAATATTAGTAGGGATTATATTATATACAATGTTATATTATATTACTTTACAATATTATAGCTCATACATCAGAATAACACAATAAAAATTTTGTGTAAAGACAATTTACACAATTTTTTTATAGTGTTATTAAAATATGACTATGATTTTAATAGTTTACGCATTACAAATGAGTGCACGATACGCGATGGCGGGCGAAATCTTTTAAGTTAGAGATATGAAATTTGATACAAATATAGATCGAAATATTAGGTACGATAGGGATGAAACCAACCTTGAAAGTATGTAGCCCACGCGAACGAAGTCGTGGGCACAGCTAGTATATCTACCATAAAGTAACTCTTATAATCCACCGCGGCTAATCGTCTCGTGTCCTCGCGTCCTGATGCGCGCTTCCCGGATTTGTTATGATCGGGCTAATTGTTCGCTTCCCGGTCGAGGTTCGTTCCTTCCTCATTAGCGCTGGTGACGTCACGGGCGGCCTGCATGCAAGATTTACAGATGCTATAGCCTACTCGTCTGCACCGAGCCTCTAATAACACGCTTGTTACACATTGTTTAAAATATATTTTCACTTTCCAGTATATAGGTAGTATCAATCTAATAGCAATTGGGAAGCGGACCAGTTTAAAAATAGGAGATTGTTTTTAGTATGTTAGATAGCTTTTAAAAAATATTAGACACATAGTTTCATTTGCTAAATTAATACAGAGTAAATAAATAAATAAAAAAATGCACCAGACAATCACACCAATATCCTGGTCTCAAACTAAGGTTTTCCCTTGTACTATGAATAACAGACGACGGATACTAACTGGGGGCGTCATCCCAGCACACCCAGACTCAAGTCAATTTAAAAAAAAAAAGTTAGTTTTCCAAATTGACCCGACCGGAAATCTAACCCGGGCCCTTTCTCGCTTTGGCCACCTACCTTAGCCACCGCCACCGAGGTAGTCGAGATCAAATACTGAAATTTTTCTTTGTGGATTCTATCCCGCATTCAGAAATAACGCAGTGATCCCGTCAATGTCAAATGTTTAGAGAGACACGTCAAAAATGAATACGGAGATAAAACGATAACAAGTTACAGGACGGGGGCTTGTTACGTCATTGTTGGTTAAAAAATACAGACTAATGACGTCACAATTCAATTCAATATATCGCCGTTATTTTTTGATTAGGTGGTGGTTAAATGTAAATATACGTATTCCATATTATTAGATAATCTTTAGATTTAGGCCTAAAAAATTATCAAGCTTCCAATGTGTGCTCGGATCATTAAAACTACGCATTTTTTTTATTTTGGTGCTTTTTTAAAATGGTTAGCGTGATTCAAGAGGAAAATTTGTATGTAATAAGTACATATTTTTGTACAAAAGCAAAAAAAAATATTGATGTCTATATTGCAACCGTGTAACGCCGGGACGGGTTGTTAGTTTAAAATAAAATAAGCTTACAGAAAGGCAACATCATAGATCACTCAAATAATCACATTTGGCACTTGTCATGAACAAATTGAAACCCATTCACTGGCGTTCTTTTTAATGGTGATATTTAAAAAAAATATATATCAACTCGATCCAACAATTTTACACCAATAATAGATTTATCTAATCTATCCCTTTGTTTATAATTTTTCAAAAGGCCTTTCCGCAAATGTATAGAAAAACATTTACTCATCTAAACGGACTAAGTAAATAAAGTTCTTATTTTTCCACAAACAGGTAAGGTACGTACTATATGAAACACATCGATGCGTTTCAACTGCTTAAATTCCCAAAATGGAGGCAGATTGACTGCTAATACATAAAGATGATGTTTCAAAGGGTATCGGAATTGAATATTGCTTATGAAGGATGTTCTTTGGTGCAAGGGCTAAGCTGTGATCGATTTTGACTTATGCCTTAAAATATCACTTACACACTACACTACTACTACACTTACTTAGTATGCCATTATGGGTAATGATGTAGAAAGCCAGTGCCCGACTTAACTGTAAGATCTTCTTAGTGACTAATATCAAAACAGATAGATAGATGAATGCAGAAATGAACATTAATGCACAGAAAATGTACAAAAATTGTAATATGTGCCAACAACTTAAATTAAATACTCTTCAAGTTTAGTTAGGACAAAGAAAGAAAGACTATTTGAAAATGGGAAAGAATTCAGATTCCCTGATAGGTAAAGGTAGAGAATGCCATGAGTGTATGGACTGGACAGTGAAAGATTGTGAGTAGGATTCAGAGGTATGAGTAGCAAAAGTCAGGAGAAGTTTACGGGAAGATCGCCTATCACGATCTTTGATGTTTTGCAAGAAATGAAATCGTTCTTTGAGATATGGAGAGGCTAGAGGATTAAATAATTCATCATATAGCTGAGGTCATGTCGTCGACGAATAGAAATCCAGTTAGAGCTCGAAAATCGGAGACATGGTCATACTCGTACTTGCGTAAGCCAAAGTTAATGCAGATACAAAAATTTGGAGACGCCAAAGCTGTCAAGAAATACATGATTGAGATTTTAATTAATACTACCGCTGTCGCTATCGTGCTGTGTATTCGCCTTTTTAGTAGCATTATTTTATTTTGAAGTTGCTATTCTAAAAATGCCATGTCACGTCATTAAATAAAAATTTAATTGTTTCTTTCTTTCTTTATTTCTGTCTTTCTTTCTTTCTGTCATACCACAAGCACCATCTCTAAGGTCGATAAAGGAGCACCAAAGTTAATCGCTGAACTCTCATGCCTCACGGCACCAAAGAGGCCCGAAGCGCTGCGAAACTTAAATTCGCAATCTTTGAGATTCAAATCGGCACAAACGTTGTTAGGTGCAGCCTGTGGGATTTCAAAGGAGTCGAACATCTTTTACCGCCGCCATTACCGGCCCTCTGCCACTACGTACACTTTGCATGTTTACGTTCACTTCTGAAGTAGTTTGAGAGTAATTTTTAGCGTATTTTAATTTACTTATTAAAGGTAGTAGAAATTATAGCGTAGATATTAGGGTGCATTTTATTATATATTAAAAAAATATGAAATTATAGCTGTGTGTGGTTGTCTGGCGTTTATTTATTTATTCGTGCCTACTCGCGTTAAAAGAACGACTTTCCCAAGACAAACAACGATTTAGGCGACTAATACAAAATTCCCTTCCCACAATCGTAACTCGAAGTCCCTACGCAATTCCGGAAAAAAAAAATTAAAAATCGTACATCAACCGGCTCACGCGTGTTGTAAAGCGTAGCGCACACGGTAAACATTTCATAAAAATAAACACTTAGGTAATGGAAATCGCGTGGCGGGACCCGAGCCGGAATAATGTGAAAAGGTAAAGCGGGCGCGGAACTACGCCCTCGGGACCCTGAATCGGTTATTTGCCCGTGGATTGTTTGAATGTGCCGCTGTGTTGATTGTGGGGGACGCGGCAGTAGTTTTTGTTGGGAGGGGTAGTGTTACGGGGAGATAACGCTTTTTTGGCGTTTTTGCGCGGTGTAACTAGGCTAGGTGTAGACTGGTGTAGTCGAACAGTGTTTGGCGCTCCTAGCTGAACACATTCGTATAAAGTTTTTGTTTTAACTGTGTCTGGGTGTTCATCAATGTGTTTAAGCACGTATTGTGGTACCAATGAAATATGTAGGCATGGTGGTTTGGGATTTCATAACACAAGTGCCTATGCTGCTTTCTTTGGAATCAGTATATATTGTTATCTAAGCTATATTTATGATATCTGCAGGTGGAAATAAATTGTAATGCTCTTGTAATAAACTTGTCTCTTCAATCTAAATAATGGATAAGAGTAAGCCATGTGCTTCCTGGATTTTTTTCGTAGGCATTCTTACCATTATTTTTTTTAAATTATGAATTAGAATATGTAATAATTAAAAAATATTTTTCAAAATATTTTTACTTTTGTTGTTTAATAGGTATGGTTTTGTCACAGAATCGTTCACCACCATTATTTTAAAATTAAAACAATAAAACCTTGTATTTAACTGTGTTACAAAATAATAAGCTTTCGTAAATTCTGCCTTATTCGCTTCTTTTTATGTCGAATGAAATAAATAAATGAGTATGTGGATATTTACGAAAGCAGTTTTGCCCGCGAATTCATTCGTTTAGTCAACATAAATACGATTATTTTTATTATTTCTTTAACGAAATCGCACTGACGTGATTAATTATGAGTTATTACTAATTTGAGTAACTCACAATTATAGTATATTAGAGTTCAGACCAGTACAGAATTAGCTGTACATGATTCTATGTTTTGCTGAGAAAATCAACACCAATGTCACAAACATTATTGTACGGACTCTCTGCATGATGACCCATGGGTTGTCTGGAGAGAATGTCCCTAGCATTAAGTCCACCTGTTGTGTGTGTAATAAAGTTTTTAAATTGTTTTAAATATTTATTTCAAAAATCAAAAGAATCGCGTCCATTATTTTCGAGATCTCGAGCGCACGCAATCGGCGAGCAGTGTCGTGTGCGATATTTAATTCATGACGTCACTACGCACTAGCCATGTGCCCTCAGCTTACTTGAGGTTGTGTTTTAAGTTCTGACTACTTGCCCCGTGATACTTCACAATTCATATGACATGTATTAAACATGGTGTTAAGGGCAGACAGGGAAAAAGAAAATGTAAAACTCGGTCATGATTCTAACTCCGAAAATATCAAATTTATCGTCTTATTTTTGTTTAGACTATCTGTATCTATGTGAAGTAAATAAAAAATATGTTTAGGCCGGACTTGGGCGTCGCGCGTGACATTTGATTATACCTATATATCTACTAAATTAATATATATATAAAAATATCGGACAATATTACATACATTGCTCTGATGCTGAAGTGATATAGCTGAAGCACTTATGTTACAGAAATCAGAAAAAACAACAGTAACACTACACCCAGACCAGGAATCAAACCCGGGATATCAGAGATAGCGCGACGTCAAATTCCGGTTAAATAACTAAAGGTGCACGGTCAAAAACACTGGATTTTAACACTTTTGAACGGCATAAATTAAATCAATTATTTATTGATTCAAGTAAGTTACACAAGACACTTTTGAATCGCCATTGAATACAATGCAAAGTGATTCTACTGCTGGCTCGAAACCTATATCCAATGATAAGATAACGGTAAGAAACTCAATAAATTTGTTACAGTAGCAGTATCTAACTTATTGCTATGTGTACACTTTAGACCAAAGTTCTTTTGATGAGTGAGGAAACATTATATTTGAGAGGTAGAATGGAACTGAACAGTCCCCAAAGATGACCTGTTCACAAGCACGCCGTATGTGCCAGCCGTCGCTTCACCCAACTATAATGAAGGGAATATAACGATCTGCCAATAGCGGCACCAACTCAGTGACGTTTACGAAATCTGAAGTAGTTCTTCTTTTTCTTTCAGCACCCAGTTTTACAGCACCTGCACGTTGAGCACCTGGCCCAGTCCACTTTCAGCATTGATATTTAGAGAGGCAGGGCAAAGCGATTTATCGCTCGAATTTGAGCAACCCGACTGGTGAAATACCTCCACCTTACAGAAGACCGCAGCCAAATAACAATCACTCCGGTGTTGTTGTGTTCCTGCGTGTGAGTAAGGTTTCCAGAGCTCTTGGTGGTGTTACATTACTAGCAGGGGTCAAGCCTTCAAGGTAAGAGCGAAAAGTCTAGTAACAGTTTTACTATGCTATACTTTTCGCCCTTAAGCTAGGAACTCATTACCACTTAACATCAGGTGGGATGAGGTCAATCTTGAAGTGTAATATAAAAAATTAAAACAAATTTGGCAGGTATTATCTTCTTTCAGCACCTGTTAACATAATACTACTACGTCCTGCGTCCCAAAATCTTCATCATCACGTTTATATTGAGGCTATTCAACTTCTTGACAACACGAACATAGTGGAGAGTCAAAAGAACGAAACCTATTGAGTTAGTTTAATGATTAATTAATACTATTGAGCAGCACATATTATATTATAATACACTTACATATTTCTAGACATTATACCCTACCTAACAACTATTACCTACGCACTATAAAACTTTCATTTAACTGTAGCATATAATGTAAGTCCTTATTTCACTAATTGTCTAAAGTAAACAAATCCTATTTACTCGCAAGCGGGTTTCGCTGATATTGTAACATAATGTGATCTTATAAGTGACCATTGATGTTGAGTTCGTAATTACACAGTATCGTTTTTGCACAAATGTCTAGACATAAGTTATATTACAAACTTGTTATATGGTTCCGTTAATAAATTAAAAAAAAAAAGTTACAGAGAGTCAAGTGTGTTCCAGTCATTAAGAATATAAGAACAAAGTGCCTACCCCTTAATAGAGACAAAAAGATAAGTGTTATAGGACACACTCTTAGTAATACTATTTTTAACAGTCTAATGCTCAGGTACAATATTTTACGATTCGTAATTGGTCAAAAATTAATCCTTTTTTTCCATTTCAGCTGTCATTAGTCGTCCGTTAGTCGTTTTTAGCTTACGCTTCGTATAATTTATAACTATTCGTAACTAGAACGGATCGTTTCTCAAATATTGGAACCGGGCATAAATGAATTTAAACTACTTATTAGTCTCTACAGGCTAGACTGTATTATTTATGTAGTACTAGCGGTCACGCCGAACTTCGTTTCGCCTTAGAAGATTTTCCCGCTTTTCTGTTGAAATTTTTCCTGAATTTTCTACGTTATAAACCTCACGGATCCCGAGACCTTTCCAACGAATGCAAAACCGTGGAAATCGGTTCGTGCGTTCTGGATTATAGCGTCAGGCCATTTATCTACTATATAAAAATAAGTCGGTTTTCCGACTTATTTTTATATAGTAGATAAATGAGAATGTGTATGTTTGTGTTTGTATGTTTGTCCGTCTTTAATGGCAAAACAAAGCGCCAAATTGAAATAAATTTTTAGTTGAAGTAAGTTGAAGGAAGTGAAAATGACATAGGATACTCTTTATCTCTTTCCAACTCGTCGCTTTGCTAAAATGGAAGGTGGAAGGTTGTATGGAGCTTTTCACAATTTTTATAGGCAGAAATCTAAAAATATGGTATGTGTACTATTTATGGCTAACAAAAAAACCGTGCATCATTGTTTTTTTTTACCTGCCCCCAACTCCTTAAAAAAAGGGTGAATTTTTTTTTTATATTGCACTTCAAGATGACCTCATCCCACCTGATGTTAAATGGTAATGAGGTCCTAGCTTAAAGGTGATAAGTACAGCATAATAAATATGTTACTGGACTTGTCGCCCTTACCTTGAAGGCTTGACTCCTGCTACTAATGTAGCGCGCCTAGGAGCTCTGGAAACCTTACTCACACGCAGGAACCCAACAACACAGAAGTGATTGTTATTTGGCGGCGGTCTTCTGTAAGGTGGAGGTATTTCACCAGTCGGGCTGCTCCAGTCCGAGCGATAAATCGCTATGCCCTATCTCTCTTAAAATCTCATTCTTTCTGTTATCAAGATAGAAAGCTAATAATCCGACTTTGTTACCATCGCTAATCAATTGCCTTTTTTGATATTCTATATCAGGAAACCAACCGTGAAAGTCCGAATTTAATGCGAGCAAAGCCGCTGGCAAAAGCTAGTACAACATAATCATATATTTATATAAATAAATCTGTTGTTCCCGGCTGGTAAGTACCACGATTGTAGTTGGCAACCCTACAAAAAGACATGTATGTTATAAATAAAATTTTTGTCAATAAAGTAATTAGATATATTATCCACATTCACGAATCATTGCATATGAGATACCGTTTCATCTGAGCACCGAAATTGAATCGGGACACAATAAATAATTTCTTCATGCATTATTCACTTTCGGGCGTACAATTTCGGATTACTTAGGTACTCTGAATAATATTAGCATACAATTTCTTTCCTAAAGGCTCTCCCACACCGCAGTTATATAACGTTGGACAATGTTATAAAATTTATAACAAAGTGAAGCAAAAGCTATGTTGTACAACTTTATGTAACAAGGTTTTTTACAAGAAGTGAAATAACAAGTATACTAAGTATATGATGGTTACAGATTATTAGACAATGTTATATAACAAGTTGAACACGTTTGGGAGCGTTTATAGCATACTAGTGACCGGTCCTGGGTTCGCATGGATACAATGTAGGCAATAACGAAATTTCAGTTTATCTATACTAATATTATAAAGAGGAAAGATTTGTACCTATGTTTGTAATGAATAGGCTCAAAAGGTGCTGGGCCGATTTAAAAAAATATTTCACCAATAGAATGCTACATTCTTCCAATTTGACATAGGCTACAAAATTAGGGATCCTAGGTAAAATTTGAAAAATTTCAACAGAAAAGCGGGAAAAATTCTCTAAGGCGAAACGAAGTTCGCCGGGACCGCTAGTCTATATTATAATGACGGAAATGGTGTGTTTTACATATATACCTTCTCCTTAAGTAACTCTATCTAAACCCGCATCGAAATCCGATGCGTTGTTTAAAGTTTTAATCATGTAGAAGGAAGTGACTTTGTCATAGCATGCAATGATAAAATTATTTATTATCTTGGTGAATAATGGTTTATTCTACAAATATTATAAATACGATAATTTGATAAAATGTATTGATGTAAGGCTGTGTGGATGTATATTCGTTATTCTTTCAAGCCTACTAATGTGTTTCCTCCTTCCTTTGACATGGATTCCTTCAAAAGGAGCGTGAAGAAACATCTTGCGGGCCAGTATGGCGATGCTAACGGATAGGATATATGCTATAGGATATTTTGATATCAAATCCGTTGTCATCGCGATGTGGGTTCCTCTCTTGCTTACCATCAGGCTGGGAGGAGCCAATATACTGCGCTACTATAAAAAAAAAATGAATTTAGATGAATAGTGATAAAGATATAGATCAGCTAGATAAACATATATGATACTTTTGGTCCAGAAATTAATATAGATGAGATACTGCATTTAAATAATAGTAGGTACATTTTATTCAGAAATAACGCGAAAAAAATCTCGAGCATAAGTTAGTAATATACAACGTGTAACGGAAAGGGTATAACAATATCAAACATACCAAAGCAGTAACGATTACAAACTGTATGGGACCATTTTTAGCTGTGTACACGCATTTATTGCTTCAATATTTTTTTTTGAAATATCAGTCAAATACAAGTCAAAATTTTGACTAAGTCACGCTTGCACAACACTATCACAGTATTCACGGTGTAACAGCTGTGGGGTCAACATCAACAATCAGCTCACACTGCACTCCTGGTATTCAATTAAATAATCTTATATGGGTTCCAGATATTTATTTTCATACATTGTTCAATTTCTTATGATTGGGGATTATAATCTGTATTATTATTTCCCTACATTTTAACAAACAAAAAAAAAACGAACAGTAACTAAGCTAAACTAGTATCTGCTAACTTTTATAAATTTTTGTAAACATGTGCAAATGTAAGATGACAAACAGTGATCAATGTAGTTTCAACATATTTTGTCTATCGAATGCCGTGCAGATCGTAAAAGTGAGTAAAGGAAAAGTAGATATTGATTGTAACTCTGAATCGAAAACTAGGCGTTTCCGGTTTCACATTTCCAACTTGCTATAACAACACCTTTCTCGTAAGGAATAAAGACGTTATGAGCGAGCTAGTTGACATTAAGGATTGTGAAATGTAACTTCTTCAGTTCTAACAGTTACAAAATGATATCAACAAATTTGTCGTATCAAGAACTATCTTATCCCAGTGATTCCGGCTAAATAGTATTTTTTAAATATTTATCAAAAATATTTAAATCAAAAAAATATGCGGTGAAATATTTAATAAACAAAACTATTCCACTAAATGAGTTACTTATTTTTTAAATGAACCCTAAAAATGGGCGGGTCTCGTAGCTATGATACTTTACTATGGCCCTGGTACAAAAATAGTGCTAATTTTAAAAATGGGTTCTGCATTTTAATTTATTTCGTTCCTACAATTTCAACAATAATAAAATTATGTTATTAATGATGCGATTCTAATACCAACATTTTAATTATGTTCATGAACCTTCAGTATAAAGATTTTTCGCAAATTGTATTAAATAGGTACTTGGTAACATTATGTTACAACTGTGTGCCCCATACTGTAAAACTATCAGGCGTTTTCTTTATTTATTTAGAACAGTTCGTAATTGCATTAAAGGCTTTTCAAGCAAAAATACGATAAATCTTATCGTATACGTTATGTCCAAAAAATTAGGAATAAAGAGGTTATGAGCGAGCTAGTTGACATTAAGGATTGTGAAATGTAACTTCTTCAGTTCTAACAGTTACAAAATGATATCAACAAATTTGTCGTATCAAGAACTATCTTATCCCAGTGATTCCGGCTAAATAGTATTTTTTAAATATTTATCAAAAATATTTAAATAAAAAAATAAGCGGTGAAATATTTAATAAACAAAACTATTCCACTAAATGAGTTAGTTTATTTTTTAAATGAACCCTAAAAATGGGCGGGTCTCGTAGCTATGATACTTTACTATGGCCCTGGTACAAAAATAGCGCTAATTTTAAAAATGGGTTCTGCATTTTAATTTATTTCGTTCCTACAATTTCAACAATAATAAAATTATGTTATTAATGATGCGATTCTCATACCAACATTTAAATTATGTTCATGACCCTTCAGTATAAAGATTTTTCGCAAATTGTATTAAATAGGTACTTGGTAAAATTATGTTACAACTGTGTGCCCCATACTGTAAAACTATCAAAAATACGATAAATCTTATCGTATACGTTATGTCCAAAAAATTGTCTGTCTGTAAAATCGGTTCACAGACGATAATTTTACGTAAGAACGCCGAAAACATAATAAAGAAAAAGTATTAATTAAAAATTACATTTTAAATCCTCAAACTTGACCATGCAAAGTAACGGAGCTACCAGGAATCCATGAGTATGAAAATTTTTTTTGTTGCTAGTTTTAGTAAAATAATCTTGAACCCTAATATTGATTGTCACAACTTTGTAGTTGGAATCTCACAGTAAGAGAGAGACAGAGATTAGAATAGAGAGAGTGCTAAAAATGTGATTCAGAAATGACTACTTGTACTGTTTTCTCAAGCATGGAATAGTCATAAGAGAAAAAGAGACAGATGACGTTCAGTACGTACACTCTTTCGCAGCCGTACACACTTTTAAAACGTCAGTGAATCTATTGTAATGCTACAAAATTCAATAATCAATATTTAGACGCAAGTTCATACTAATTCTGAAACCTATTAAATTTTGTCTATTAATATTTTCCTTACTCTAAGGTTGGAATCGTCGAAAGAGTTGGATGTACCTATTATGCTATTAATTGAAATATCACAATGGTGGTTCATCTTTTAGTGTTTACTGAATCACATCTGAAATTTGTTGGTTTAGCGTTTCTCATTTTGACACTTCAGTTACTTCGTTGTGTTGTCGTCGCCGTGACAACATCTCGTGTTTTTGCCTTTCTGGATTACCTACTTCCTACGGATAGCCTAGTGATATTTCGTGATGTCTTTGAGCAATCAAGAATATTCGAGATGATTCTCTGTGTCGGAGCAACCGACGGCAGCCTGATGGCCGACCAAGAGCTAGAGAAAGAGATTTACGAAACCATTGGATTGGGCGAGGAGGTCGTATCACATGGCCAGCTCGGTCACCAGACCTAACTCCGTTGGACTTCTTCTTGTGGGACTACGTTAAAAGGAAGATGTACGCTGTAGCATGCTCGTCAAGGGAAGAGATGATAGAAAGCATCAAAGCCGCGTTCTGTACAGTGACGCCACAAATGTTGCATAATGTTAGCGCATCTTCATATCGGCGAGCTGGTTTATGCATCCAGCTTCAAGGACAATACATATTTTGAACCGTTCCTCTGAAAAGTAAGTAGATAACTTTGTTCTAAATCCTCAATTTATCAATTAGAATTTGGTTTTCAAGAAATAAAATAAACTATGTAAAAAAATGTACTTACGTAATTAATAATAACAAATTGGTCTTTATGCCACGTTAATAAGTCCTCATTTCGTTTGTTCCAGGTGTTTCCATAAACGTTCGCTACAATGTACCTAGTGACAACGCCGATTCCTCTGTGCTTAGCCGCCCAAGCAAGCCGACACGCGCTCACGCCGAAAAGTACTAGGCGCGCATGTCGAGGAAGGAGGTGGAGAAATTCAGGATCGCAGTGATTGTAGTGAAGTGATAACGTGATTTGGGGTCGCTGACCTCAATAGTGTTGTGATGCGTTTGTTTACGTTTTAGTCAGTCATTATAGTTAATCATTTTTTATTTCATAAAAACAATAAAGTGTTTATTTTAACTCGGGATTTTGTATATAGAATCTATACAAGGTATAGTATCCACCTACTTTACATTGTTACCCCCTTTCCGTTACAGGTTGTATATAACATTTATATAACATTACTAACTTGTGAAAGTACCTTAGGTAAGAACTCTGGTACGATTCGTAAGAAGATTAAACTGACAGATTATCATAACGTCCCTGTGTTTTTGTTTTTACTGAACAGTTTTCTCGAAATCGGTGTCTTTAATTCGGTACTAAACGCAGGAAGTCGCCCATTTATGACTATTTTATTATAATTATACTTTTTGATCCATTATAAATAGTATAAATGCGAAAGTAACTCAGCCTATCATCTGTCTGTCTGTCTGTTAGTCTGTCCGACTTTCACGCCTAAAACACTGAATTGATTTTGATGAAAGTAAAGGAATATCTACGTTAAAACTCTTGGTCGGTCATAGCCTACTTTTTGTTTCGAATAATAAGGCGGATGGGGGTAATACCGCCATTGAAAGGTTATATGGGAAAATGATTATTTTTTAACTTAGAGGTATGAATTTGGCACCAATATAGCTCAAAACTTGGATTAAAGACTTATTTTTGTTTCATATATGTATATAATATTATGGAAGATAGGGTTAAAACCTACCATGAAAGTATGTAGTCCACGCGCACGAAGTCATGGGCACAGCTAGTCTTGAATGAATTAACAATCGCGGTCTTAGCGGCTGCACAGCATAATTTAATGACGCTATGGAATTGCCGAATAATGTCATTTCGGCGTACGAAAAGACGATATTATTAGGTTCATCAAGTAAACGTTTATAAGTAATTGGGGGGCCGCGTCCACTACCACGATTGGTCCATCAGAGACATCTGTAGCGCGTCAACGGAATGACGCGGTGACAAATGAGCCGCACCTTAATAGAGCGCTATGATACCTGTGTGGCCAGGAAACCAGCGACTGATCACCGCCATCACTCGTCAAGGCGCGTTTCCTTCATGTTGGGCGTATGAGAATAAGAATAAGAATTGACAATCTTTTTATTAATGTAAATTACGTCAAAAATATATTTTATAAAACTTCTAATTAATGCAAAGGACGCTACCTCTGGTTCCGAACCTAAAGCTACAAAGACGATACCGACAAGAAACTCTGCAATTTTATAACAAAAAAAAGCTAAAATAATAACAAACTTTGCACCATGACATACAGAGTATGTAGTAAGACAATCATTATTGCAAAGGCATGATGAAAATTTAAAGCAAATATTAAAATATAATAAATAATTATAGGATTAATAAACAAACTGTAAGTACTTATATGAAGGTCAGTGTACAATAAAAAAGGTACATATTTTGAAAAAATCCTAAATTTAATGAAACAAAAGTGACAGCAATCAGGCCAGTTAGTGATCCAGGCATCTTTGTCATCGATATAGGTAATCTTCATCTCTAAAGTAGCCTTTTTTAAAGTACAATTTTAAACACCAGTCTTAATTTTGTAGAAGGGTAACTCAACAATATACTTACCGCCTCTGCTCAAAACTCGTGCTGACCCTACAAACTATCATTATATTTCTATTTTTTTTTTTTTAAAGTGGGACTAAGGTTATTGCTGTAGGTATTAGTAATGCTTAAAATCTTGAGAGGTTTTCTGTTTCTTTTATTTTTATTTGGTGACTCGCTCATTCTCTGGCCCTAATGCAGACCGCAAAAACGGTTGTCTCCAAGAATAGTGGAAAACTCGAATTAGCGTTGGTTTTCTGCTGACATTTGTCATAGTCAATCCTCTTACTTCGGAGAGAGTGCAGGTCTGAATGTCTCTTTCTTTACGTCATTACCGTTGATGACGTAACATTTCACGGAATGTTATTATTACGTACTATATTTAGAAGCCATCATGGACTTATAATTTATTATATTAAGTCCATGGAAGCCACGTTTATTATTATTAGGGGAATGTCATAAGTAGGAATTAGGTAGATATTACTATGTTTTCGACTGCGATTTAGGTTCTTTATCCAAAATATTTATTTTTACTAATGATAAAATAATGACTTACGTGTTAACGTAATTATCTTACTTAGCCTACAAACTGTCCCACTGCTGGGCAAAGGCCTCGAAACGTAATTATATTATGTATAAACTTAAAATTAATACAGGTATGTCCAATTTGCACATAATTTAGATAAATATTGTATTTCATAGAAACTGCCTAAATGTCAAATTTTGTCGGTATATTGCAGTTAAATGAAAAAGTTTAATTAAAATCCATTTTTTTTTGTTCTATGTCTGTTCTATGTTTGATATAAAAATTAAGCGAGGAATATAATTTACACATTTTTCTATTAACGAAAAATAATAAATAAGTAATACGCCTAATGTTATTTTATTCAAACAGATTTTGTCATAATACTATTTTAAAAAACGCAAAGTGTATGATAGTTCTCAAATTACGTTCACATTGTATTCAAAGCACGTAGTTTGACGTCACTCCTATGCAAGGAGATATGCTCAAAGATGACCAATATTCAAAATGAGACATAAAAAAAAATACGAACAAAAAAGCCTGATTCGGATTCACAAATACAAAGTTTAACCTACAAAGCCATTAAACAGAGCGTGTCCACGGAAAACATGAACGGGAAGAGTTATGCAATAAAACTATCCGCGGCCGTTTGGATGCATGGCCTAGATAAAGTACCTATGTCCGGCCGGCCGGCGATGTCCGGCGGAATTAGCCGGGCGGGTGTAACTAGCGGCGGGGCCCACCTCTACCATAAATTAGCTGCTTGAGCGCTACACGGACCCGCACCGTGTCCGCGGTCATACGGCATCAGTCAATCACGGATTTACATTAGCGTATGTAATTTTTATACCTATCACAACATCAACTTCAAAGTAGTTTTACATGAATACTTTACTGCACACACGTAAATCGTCGTCACACACGTGTCATTTTGTAACCCCCGGTATGTAAACTTTTTATTTCAATTTCGTTTTCATTTAGTTTTCAAACAAACATGATTTAGCTGCCGTACTTTTGCTATATTTGGAAGCGCTTATTTTCGGGACGACACTCAAAGGATTTTTAGGTGTCGATATTAAAAAGACTGGTGTCAAGATTTTAATTTCTCGTATCAGTGACAAAGATACGTTTTGGGTCGCTGGGCCATCAGAGTAAGTGAGTAGTATGTTTTAAAATTGCAGTTTTAATGGTTTTGGCAAGCCTCGTTACCCACTGTTTCAAGTATCAAAAACCTCCAATTATTATTGTGTCAGTGAAACCATTAAAAGCAAATGAAAAAGAAATATGTATCATACAATGTACACGACTTGGCCTTGTTTGTCTGATAGACCTCAGAGATAGCGCGGCGCAAATATCTGATATCTCTGAGGTTTCAGGTTAGATCCTCGGTCGGGTCGATATGGTAAACGAACATTTCAGTGTTGTCTTGGGTCTGGGTGTTGTGGTACCGTCGTTGTTTCCCATTTTTACAAGCTTTATTGTAATACAAGTGCTTGAGCTACTTATCTCAGAATAAGGGGAAAGTATGTGATGTTGTCCAATATTTATTTATTTATTCTTTTCTAATGTGATAAAATGTCGTGCCGTGAGACGCAATGGACCCAAGCTATAAAGCATGGGCCATAGACTTTTAATCAATCTGCACGAGCGATGCGGGACTGCAAAAATGGCGGCAGGTTAGTGCCGGCTCTAATTAAAACAATAAGGAAAATTGGACGTCCGTCCGTTGGTCCGTGTTTACTATGGGTTTTTTGGAGGCTCACTTGATTGATACTCTGTCCGTTGGGATTAGGTTGTTCGGATAAATCTCGCGCTGCCTTGTTGTAAATTAAAATGGTTCAACATTAAACGGTCAAAGTCCAAACTGTTTCGCCATTTTGTGTCGGCGGCCATCTTGGATTTGAAATTAGTATTAAAAGTTACTCAAGCGCTTTTATTTGATGAGCCTATGTTTGATAAGGAACGTTTATTTAGAGAGCTTTGCCAAAATAAATGGCAAAAAAAGTAAACCTTCATTTTGAACTCTACTGCTAGACCTATGGTGAACAAAGTGTTTGTGGCAACGTCCCTAATGAGCCAATCTTCATTCATATTTATCAGTCCAAGGTTTGTAAAAAAAGATTTAAATTTACCGCGATTGTACGTGTGTGAAAACCAGGAGAGCTAGTATAATATAAAATAAATAGTTTTACCATTAAACAAATGAAAAGAGAAAACAATGCGGGTAAATTGAAATAAGAAAAATTTACCCACATATTTAAACATAAAACCTATTTTTAATAATCACAACACTGGCAAGTTATTTGTTCTAGATTTAAGTTTCACACCCTCTCTCAATATTTACCCTAAAACTCTGTGCTACCTACCTCTAAAAAGCTACCTCTAGCTTATGCTTTTAGGATTACCTCTAGCTTCCACAAAGCAATTTCATTTCATTTCCGATAATATCACTGAACTAAACTTATTTGGAATAGAGTGAACGAAACAAAAGATGCGTTTGAATGAATTATACGAGGCGTAACCTAAAAACGACCAACGGACGACTGATGACAGCTCTTATGGAACGGTATTAGAGGCTCGTAGTCGAGAGAAAAACAAATAGTCATTTTTAGTAAAGTACTAGCTGTCCCGGCGACCTTCGTAACGCATATTTTTTTAGTTTCTAACCTTTTAAACCTTCCCTGGACCTCCACAATTATTTCAGAACCAAGATTAGCCAAATCGGTCTAGTACCTACTTGTCGAGTTTTAGCGAGACTAACGAACAGCGATTCATTTTTATATATAAGATTGGAAGCGGGCATAAATTAACTCATTTAGGAAATAGTGAACGAAAGATGCAAATGGACAATTTAAGAAGTACTTCAATTGACTCATTCATTCAGGAACTACACATCTAAGTAGGTACCTAGTCGGTGTACCTACGTTGTGTTCTAGCCATGTCATTCACCGCCTGCCATGTTTCTCACGGGCCCTCTTGTTTCTGATCCCAAGATAGGTACAGGCGATTGCCTGTTTTTGCAAAGGGGATTAGCAATCTTTGTTTCCGTTCGTCAGTATGACTTTTAGGTTTGAAATGTTTTGTTTTGTTTATGGTTAGTTAATAAATAAGACGTAAGACACTTGTCAATCAAAAAATTTCAAGCAAAGGTTCTCTTAAACTCAAAAGCACGTTAGATTAAAAACTGCAGACTATGTACCGTACCACCCTTGTAAGCATGTTTGTAAGGGCCTATATCAAACTAGAAGTGATGTGTTTTGCTCAATCAAAACATAGTGTTGACGTCGATTCGATTGTATATCGATAATCGATATTACAATCGATAGTATCGATATAAACGATTATATCGATATCAAGTTAGGTCGATATAATCGATTATTAACAATTATTTGATTATATTTTTGTAAATTAAACAAAACTATCGATTATAGATGTTAGATTATTTGGGATGGGGGATAGTCGATTAATCGATAATCGATTATCCGGCAACACTAAGTGTATGTGTGAATTTACTTGGGTCGACAACATATTAGGTACCTCTAGATCCAACCCTATTTAGAAAATTCCTATACTAACAAAGAATCGGACCACGTTTTAATTCCAAAAATTTTAAATATCTTTATAAACGAAATTTATCGTCTGCTCGTTTTGTTTTTAGTAGACCCCCTGATATAAAAAAATGCAATACTTTTAAGGTTCACTTCGATTTCGGTTTCCGAAAGCAATATGGATGGAGTTATAATACGGGCACTTAGGGGTTAAATAATAAAATGTACTCGATATAATTAATAATTACTTGGTAAAGAAACAAAAGAGGCAATACCTACTTATCTGCAAATTATATTATATTCTAAGTTCTTCGAGCAATATAGGCTTTTGAACTTAAAAGTCTTAGTTGCACTAACTTTATTTGAAAAGCTAACTGACAGTTAACAAGGCATGTCAAACCTATATCCTAAATCTAAGTATCCCGCTAAAATTCTTGACAACCTTGAAATCGTCAGTTTAAGAAACAACTAACTTGTAACAAATAAATCAAAGGGCAACAGTTTTAAAGACTGATGACGTACATTTCTGATATACCTACCTATTTAAGAATTAGAAATAGGTAAAGACTAAAACAATCATAAACTGAAATTAATCTCTCATGACCCAAAGGTTGACTGGTTTATCCTTTAGCAGGAACAATACCACCGGAAAAACAAATAACACACAGTTAGTAAATAAAAACACATAAATAGTAAAAACCACTTTCCTCTCTTTGAAACTACAAACTAAAAAAAACTGGTCAATTCTAGCATTAAGTCCTCCTGTTGTATTTTGCGTGCAATAAAGTTTTTAAATAAATAAATAAAACCATTTTACAAAACTTCTAACGAACTCTGCCGGTCACTAAATAAACTATTCGCTAAGCCTTGAAGCAGAGTTTAAGAAAGAAGTTGGAAGTTATTAAATTTTTACATAGATGTCGCTGTAACGCCATTTTTTTCACATGTTTTTGTTTATTATAACATTGTAATCAAAACTATTACCTATTTTATTCTTAGCAACCTTCACTTATAACACTCAAATTATAATTATTATAGTACATTGAATAAAATCAAAACATCGAATAAAACTAACGAAAATATTTTTAAACGCGAACGCTTTGGTAAATTGTCAGTTTGACAGTATCGGAACGGAACAGCTGATTGTTATTGTTATTCGGTAAGTGCCCGAATAACCTCAAATCGCCGCGGTTTTTTAATTATTGAGGGAATATTAATCTCATCGTGAATACAAACATGCGTTATTGAAAGTCGGAAGCTCGTTTCCTGACAGTGCCCGTGTTAATTGGTGTGTTGAATTGTAAAATAACAGTGATATGTAACTAACCTCGTGTTTCGTGTTTGGTTGATATTAAATACATAGTAATTCTTTATAATTAAGATTTAAAAGTACTTTTGAAGTGTTTTCTTTGTAGCTTAGTATTAAAATATTGTAGGTAATAAAGTTAGAGTTAAAATAAATAGTATAATCCACCAAGGTACCATAATATTCTTATAAGCTTTGGTATGCTAAAGTTTATACATAAAATATTAAGTAGTAGTGCTTTTAAAAAAATACCTCTGCCGGCAGCTTTACGTTTTAAAAAACAAATTAACATGGACGGAGAGCCTTCTAAAATCAAGGCAGATTTAAAATTAGAATCAATTCCGGCCAAAAAAATTAAATTAGATATGGAGTGCTCGGAGGTTTCTACAAGAACTGTAGCAACGATGTGTGGTGCGTGGAGACCCGAGGAGGTGGATGGAGGGTTGATATTTGTGTTTAAGAAGAGGGAAGCTTGCCTGAGCCCTGACCCTACGAAGGAGTCGGACTACCCGGAGAACATTGAAGATTTTTGGGAAGGCGCCTTTAATATCGAGGAGGAAATAAAGGTAAGTCTGAATTATGTTTTAACATCTGGTTACCCTAATTTAAATGCAATTTGTTAAAAGATAATATTTTCGAAGAAATTCAGGTTTAATGTTTTATTGTGTATAGCGCCATCTATTGTTTTAGGTTCATACTATCAATTACGGCTGTTTGTAGCTGATTGATGTCATGGTAGTTTTTCATGGCGGTAAAAGATGGCGCTAACTAAATTTTTATGCCGAGCGATTACTTTCTTGTTTCCTTATTTTAAAAATTACTCTTTTCTTATCCTTGCCAAATAAAATACTCTAAATTATGTTTTACAAGATAAGTAGATTAATCTTTTACTAGCGGCCCGCCGCAGTTTAGCTTGCATTTTCATTTTTTACAGAAAAATGATTAATAAAGAACCGCTCGATCGATTTTGTGCAAATTTCATACAAACTTATAAAAAGTAAAAACCTACCTGCTTAATACGAACGAAGCATAAACATTTGGTTTTACAATTACAACAAAAAGTTGGTTTAAGTATTATATTCCTAAATTTATTTGTAGACAAAAAAGATGGAAGTTTTTAGTATTAGGTATATTATAGCATTATTATGCTAAGCAGACAGGCTGTTTTTTCCGTGTGATTAGCTAACAAACATACCTACCTACCTACTCGTACCTGGGTCGTTCTTCTTTTTTACCGACAATAAGTTGTCCCCATTAACACGAATGTATAATTATAAAAACAAATATATGAGTACTTCAAATTCAAACTATTGAAATATTCCTAATGTATGATAGATTAGGAATTATGTTATCATGTCGTAGGTACTTCTCTTAATTATTTAACTTAAGAAAAAAGTTACATCGCGTGACGGAGGTGTAAGTGGTACTATTTTTGAAGACCGTGACGGAGTTGTACATTTTGATCGATATTGTTTGCTTATAAATTAATTTGACATCATAAGATAGACCATCTGAAAAATGATTCCTCACACAACAATTTAGGCAGTATTACCAATGATTACTAATATGATATGTACATATTAAATATTGATTTATCAGTCATGTCCATTGTCGGTAAAAAAGAAGAACGACCCACCTACCTTTTTTCCTGGTGTAAATTCGAACGTGATTTCGCCCCTCTTCCCACTTATTGACTAATTCTGAAACAGGGAAATTCATTTTGTTTTAGAAAGACACAAAGTAGGTACCTTGGTAGGTACTAGTACAGTTTCAATTTGAACCCATTTCCGACTCTTTGTGACTCCATTATCACAAGAGATATCTTCCGATAGGAAATTAAGGTCTGAAATTATGCACGAAGTAAGATTAAATTCTAATTAGGTACCTACATATTGTCATCATCCAACACTTGTGTTATAGTTATAGATTATTTTTATAATCCAAAAATAATCTCACGCGGACAAAGCCTTGGGTAAAAGCTTGTTACTTCATAAACATCACATTCTTCGCTTAAAACTTAACCGATTTCAAGTCTCAGCAACACAATTTGTTCAGTAAAGCCAACTTTCGTGACAAACAATAGACCGAAGATCGGCAAAGCCGAGGTATTAATAGCCTGACATTGATAGATATCCTGTGACGTCATAAATAATTAAAATTCCGCCAGCCGGTTTGCTTAGCGAAAAAGGACCGGCGGCGGGGGTAAATTATGAAACATTGGGTCGCTATCGCTTTAAAATAAATTAATATCCGACAAAATTAAATAGGTACATTAATTTTTTTGTTATGTCCCTATTCCGCGTTTGATTTTTTATTTTATTTTTTATATTGCACATCAAGATTGACCTCGTTCTACCTGATTTTAAGTGGCAATAAGAACCTAGCGGAAGGGTGCATCATAATAACAGCTGTTACTGGAGGCTTGACCCCTGCTACTAATGTAGCAAAACCAACAGGAGCTATGAAAACCTTACTCACACGCAGGAACACAACAACACATACCGAAGTGATTGTTATTTGGCTGCGGTCTTCTGTAAGGTGGAGGTATAAAGCAAGGCTATTTTGGTAGTTCCCCACGACTAAGTGTATCGGTAGAATGTTAACAATTATTATACAATACATACAATGAAGAAAGCATTAGCAATGATGAAACGAAAGCAGTTTATCTCTAAATATTTTTACTCTATAAATTCGTGTAACTATCAAGTTCAAGGTTAGCACAAATAATATGTAAAGTATCACTGGAAGAGTTCCTGTGTTACTTTCAATGTTCTGTTTCCGAACATTCGTGAAGGAAATAAAAGACATGAATACAAAGTCAGTGAAGTTAGGTTATGTCAGCATCATAAGTGCGTATATTCAGCATCACCTCAGTACCTTGTCATACCAAATTTCCGCGTAACTAAGCAAGTCAGATAGACAGTAACTTAATGCGACAAGGTACAGAGTTGTTCACGAACTAAAGCTGGTGACTGTACTATGCAAAATTAAATAAATGTTGTGTTCTAAAAAGGTACGAAACAACACCCCTGTTTTTTTTTTGGCGGGGGGAAATGCTTGTCGCACCGTACCGTCACCCGAGGGAGATGACGGCGTGTATGGGACTTTCCTGCCCTGAGAAGGGCAGGCCTACCCAATAAACCCCCCAGGGGACCTCATCGCCTTAATGGTAATGCTATGGGAAAATTTTATAACTACCACAACATTACCGGCGAACAAACAATACCTCTGGAATAAAAACAAAGTGTTCAAAGTCTAATCGTATGTTTCAACCAATCTACATACCTATTCATTGGTCGCTAAATATGTCATTGATATATTAGCAGACAAAACAACATCTACCTTCCTGATAGTGCTATCAATGACGTGTTTCGGCTTGGACGGACCGCGCCGGCAAAGGGGCTTTAAAGAAGTTTATTTTATATATATATTCTATTTATTCATGTATGTTTATGTATATTTAATAGCTTTTGTAATGACTTTTGTAACGTTACTATTCTTGTTTATTATGTATATATTTTTTAGATTACTTATGCACTTTGTAACTATTGCCGCACCCATAAACGAACTCCGCATGACCCAAAGGTTGACTGGTAGAGAATGCCCCTAGCATTAAGTCCATCTGGTACTATTTTTTAATTATATTTAGAAGAATTAAGAGTTTTCTTATAGTTTATTTTGAAAGGGCGGGTAACGACGAGAGTCAAAATGGTAGGTGTACCATGAGAAATTAAATTATATCGTCCACCAAAAAAATTTACCTATTATGTACTTTTTTGTACCTCGCTCTAAAAAAATTGTACATTTTCAAAACAAAGGTATTTTGAAATAAAAATGCACCCGCCGTATTGACATCAAGATGGCGGGTGTTATATTTTATTACTTAATAATTACTCATAAAATGTGTTTACGTCATAAAAATGTACCTTAAATGTACTTCAAGTAAATACCAACCAACCAACCAACCAACATGATCAGTTGCATAGTTTAACAGAAATAAAACTATCTTTTTTGGTTGTTTTTGGCCACGTATGCCAGTGCCAGTATTCTGGCCACATTCACAGTGTGAGTTCTTCCTCCCGTATACGCATTGAATATGGTTGAGTAAAGCGATGGCTGGCAATTACATCATGCTTGCGAACGGGTGTCACCTTGGACTGGTCTGTTCCAGCTTACCTCTTAAAAAAATATTCCTGAGTACTTAATAATTTAATCCCTACTTAATATATAAATGCGAAAGTAACTCGGTCTGTCTGTTACGCTTTCCTGCTTAAATCTATCAACCGATTTTGATGAAATTTGGCACAGACAATCTTTAGGCCCTGAGAAAGGACATAGGCTACCTTTTATTGCGAAAAAAAATCCTGTAGTCCACGCGAACAAAGTCGCGGGCACAGCTAGTCATTAATAATAACAAAACTATATGACTTGGTTCAAAGTGAGCTACATATAGCAATAAGTTAGATAATGCTGCTGTAACTAATCTATTGAGTTTCTTGCCGGCGTCTTCTCGGTAAATATCGATTCCGGACGGGAAATAGAATCACTTTGTATTCAATGACGATTCAAAATAAAACGGAGGTAAAGAAAAAAAATGACTTAAATACATAATAAATAAAATTAAAATTGTACTATAATTTTTCTGTAAAACCTATTTCTGTAAAGATTTTGTGCAATAAAGTATATCTACCTATCTATCTATCTATAATAAACATCTAAAAATCAATATTCTTCACACGAGAATGCCCTAGCTGGGAGTCGAACCCCAGTCTTTTTTTTTTTTTTTCAGAAGATGTTTAACATTTTGTGGTATTTATATCAAAATTTTCTATTAACTATGGATTATTTCGACCAAAAAAAGTAACAATTCCGCGAAAGGATACGGGAGAGGGTGAAATGGAGAATTATAGGATTCCCGCTATGAGATACGGGAGATAGGAACTAGAGAGGTAATTCGTTGAATAGACATAGTTGGAGAAAGGAGATGTGGAAGTCAAATTAAGGGAAAGAAGATGTGTTACAGGAAAATGGGAGAGGAGTTCTGAAAGGAATTAAGACGAAGAAAGAATTTTTTAGCGACACAAGACGTGTGTGGGTATCTACTCACACGCCGTAATCAGTTTGGTCGCCAATTACCCAAGTCTTTTTCAGCGACCAGATTAAATTCAAAGCGACTGCAATAGACACTAGAGTTACATAATAGGTACGGAAGTTTATAATCAAATTGGCCTGTGCAAAGTTCAGGTTTACTCTTTAGAATTTATTAATGGTGTCGTAACAATTAACTTGGGAAGTTTGCGCTAGTTAAAAAAGGGGGTTTTGAAGGGAAGGTCGGTAATACGGTTACTCCCAAATTCAAAGTGTTTAATTAGTGTTAAAATATTTAATGGCATCTGTACTGTGATTTTTAATTAGGTGTACTAAAGTGACAGCTGTAGGCTTACTTATTTTTTTAATGTTGCCAACTGAGGAAAGTGTTGTCACGCGAACGATTACCGATTCAATTGGATTGTTGTGTCCTCAACGTGAATAAGTATTTATTAACATATTATTACAAAATATATAATCTTATATTTACTTATATAAAAATCATTCGCTGTTCGTTAGTTTCGCTAAAACTCGACAACGGCTAGACCGGTTGGGCTAATCGTGGTCTTTAATTTGTGGAGGTCCATGAAAGGTTTAAAAGGTCAGAAAAAAGGGGTTACGAAGTTCGCCGGGACAGTTAGTATGTAATATATAACAAAAGTAATTTGCGGTCATATAATTGGCTACTTGAGGGTGTTAACAATAAAATATGAAAAGTGTAAGATGTTTTAGCTTATTAGTTAAGTAGTATTTTTTTTAATTATAAGCATAGTAAAATAAAAACTGTATTTATGTTGCACGGCCGTACCCATTTCTCGCCATCTACTATTTCCTCTACCTTAAGGTTGTCTGGAAGAGATCGCTTTCTAGCGATAAGACCGCCTAAATTGTACTATAATTTTTCTGTAAAACCTATTTCTGTAAAGATTTTGTGCAATAAAGTATATCTATCTATCTATCTATTTTTTTTTTGCAAAATAAATATTACTTTTTGTATCTGTGGAACAAAAGAACCGAAACGGAAACCACCATTGCAATTCGGAAATGACTGCTGTCGGCGAAAATTATTTTATTTAATGTGGCGAAACGATGATTATTTTACCAATTAAATTGAATTATTGTTTCGCTAACCGTATTAATAATTAATTAATTAAAATCGTTCCTATGCGTTTTGGTTCGATGTCTAGAACGTTGACGTAATAATTCCAACAGTGACGTGACTTGGCCTTTTTGTGCGCCTTTTAAATGTGTTACACAAAATCTTATTTTTCTCTGGTTATTTACATTTTTTCCAGATAAATCCAATTGCTTGGGATATAAAATGAACGGGGTACATTTAACAATACTTTCTCATAAACTATCAAGTAGCCAATTATCTTTCTTTCTACCAAATTTTATCTAAACCCGTTCAGTAGTTTTTACATGAAAGAGTTACAAACATCCAAACATCCCTACATACAAACTTCACATTTATAATATAGGTAGGATTTAAACCTAATGTTTAAGAAGAACATTGGTAGATACTAGGATCTCAAAGCTATTTCCTGACCCAAATAATAAATTTCTTCGCTTAAGCACTTATAACGGTATTCGAAAAACGAATCGTTTTACTGAGAAGGCTCTCAGTTCGCTTTCAGGGTTTATTATTTTTGGGCACTTTCTTATCAAGGCGAGAACGTTGCCTGAAGCCGTTTACAAGGGGCTGAAAGACGGGACAGGGCTTTTTACTTGTTTGTGGAGTTCCGTTCTATTGAAACGATTATAGATTCACATTTTTGAGATCATATCTACGGCACATTCAGCTGAACAATTGCAATTCGATGTATGTTCTTGTGCCTATGATAAAAGAGCGAGACCCATTCCTGAACTTCAGTAATCAAATAATTCCATATCAACAAATTAAATAACATTGGACAACATCGCAAACACAGCTCTGTTTCTGTGATGAGTAGAAGCATTTGTGTTACAGAAATAAGATACTGCGGAACCACAACACCCAAACCCGAGACAGTATAGATTGTTCGGTTTCCATATTGACCAAACCCAGGACCTCTGAGACGGCGCGACATCAAAGTCCGGCCCTCTCGTCTTTCGGGTTCCTTACCCGGACCCCCGTACCCGTACCCCTGTACCCGTACCCGGTCGGGGACTATTTCTGACTGACCATTAAAGTAGCCTAACGTACTTTTGACGATCAAAACAATGTGTACACATTGTTAGTTATCCCTACTAATATTATAAATGCGAAAGTAACCCTGTCTGCCTGTCTGTCTGTCTGTTACGCTTTCCCGCTTAAACCTCTCAACCGATTTTTTGATGCACAAATATAGCTCT
The DNA here is from genome assembly GCA_037074685.1 of Glyphodes pyloalis. Lineage (NCBI taxonomy): Eukaryota > Metazoa > Arthropoda > Insecta > Lepidoptera > Crambidae > Glyphodes > Glyphodes pyloalis. The sequence continues at coordinate 9,336,291 of JAYKKO010000025.1, forward strand.
ATTAAAATATAAACTACTTTTTGTTTCGAATATAAGGGGAGATAGGGGTAAAACCGACCATGAAAGGATGTAGTCCACGCGAAGGAAGTCGCGGGCACAGCTAGTCCTATATATAAAAATGAATCGCTGCTCCTTAGTCTCGCTAAAACTCGAGAACGGCTAGACCGATTTGGCTAATGTTAGTTTTAAAATAATGGTGGAGGTCCAGGGAAGACTTCGAAATTGGAAAAAATTGCGTTTCGCCGGGACGGCTAGTTTTAAGTATTTTTGTACAGAACCCTTGGCGCGGAACTCGGAAGTGACACTCCTCGATTGAATATTACGCGAGAGGGAATCAATAAATAACCAATTTTTTTTCAACGATTTCGCTTTATGTAATATTCGTCGATCGTTTTAAATCAGCTGCTATTTGTAACTGCCATTTGTACGTAAATTAAACACTGATAGCACACAATCGCTAAGAAAAAACATAACATGAAACTCTGGAATAAAAACACCGTCTGTGTAAGATATGTTTGGTGGATTTAGTGTATTTTGTTTATTCAAAAATTTCTAAATTAATGATGAACCGCCTAAGTGGTATATCGGTTAGTGTTCTTAGCTCAAAGCCGGTATAAACCTGGCGGCCTTAAAGTAAGAGATAAAACATTGTTTCCTAATTAGAATCCAATTTCGACCTTATAGTGGTGTCGGTATGTTCTCGGTATAAATTAATGCGAAGCCGAAAGTGACCAAATGTACCCTAACCAAATAAACATATTTAAATGAAGGTGTTCGATAATGAAAAGCCCACTAGATGGCGATACATAGACGAGAGGTCCAACTGTTATTTGATTGGTGATTTAAATGTCATTGTGACATGTCCGTCAATGTCATGTAAACCCTAACCAATCACGTATCAGTTGGACCCCACGCCTACGTGTCGCCATCTAGTGGATTTTTCATTCTCGAACACCCTCATTAAAATGACTATGTGTCATGACGTGGACTATTAGGAGTTACAGGTAATATCAATAAGAACCTCGACTCCGAAAAGTCTAATCAAATTGCAAAAAAAAAATATTGGACAACATCACATACATTGCTCTGATTCTGTGGTACGTAGCTAAAGCACTTGTGCTACAGAAATCAGACACAACGATGGTACCACAACACCCAGACTCGAGACAATATAGAAAAGTTCGTTTCCCATATTGACCCGACCTGGGATCGAACCCGGAACCTCGAGAGATGGCGCGACGCTAAAGTCCGGCACGCTTGCCTCTCGGCTACGGAGGTCGTCAAATTATTAATATGACACAACAGCAAAAATTACTATATCGAAGCTTTCTTCCCAAAAGAATCCCTGCAATTTTCTCTTCAGGTCGCAAATGGCCCTCCTAAGTCCTTTGACACCTCAGCTTAGGGCCCTTAAGACCTCTCACCTCGTCTGTGACGTCACACTCGACTCTGACGTCACACTCGACTCCGTGCCTTGAGGATTGCTCATTTTCTCGAGTATTTCGCTTCTTCACCTATGAGGATTTGAGATAATTGAGTGAATGTAATGTTTTTCGTTATTTACACGATTGTATAAATAAATCAATGCGCCAGACAATCACACCAATCACCTGGTCTCAAACTAAGGTTTTTCCTTGTACTATGAGCACCAGACGACGGATACTAACTGGGGGCGTCATCCCAGCACACCCAGACTCAAGTCAATGTACTAACATTTGTCGAGGAAGGCTTTAGGCTATACAACATCACAGTGCGACCAATGGAAGCGAATAATCAGTGGAAATGCGCGTGCAAAGCCGCGGCAGGACGCTAGTACCTAAAAATAATATTTGTTGCACATTCAAAGACAGAATATCGTAAAACAGTACAATCGCATACTAGTTTTTGCCGGATAATCGATTATGGATTAATCGATTAATCGATATATGACAATCGATAGCATCGATATCATCGCTATAATCGATAGTAGTGTCTAATATAAACAATTATAATCTAATAATTGTTATTAGTCGATTATATCGATTCCATCGATAGTATCGCTTGAAAACTTGATATCGATATAATCGATTATACTTTATAATCGATTAAATCGATATTATCGATTGTCATATCGATTATTTGGGCCCTTTTTCATAATCAATTAATAATCGATATACAATCGAATCGACGGCAACACTATCGCGTACATCATTGTGGAATGATGACGAACTTAACACTGTAGGGTGTTAAGTAACGAAATTATCTCCGTGCAAGAATGTACAGGAAGGATTAAAGCTGAAATTAAGGGACTCTGTAATTCAACGTATCTCAGTGGAAATTGCCCAAGGAATGAACCATTCCGTAACAGACTTGAGTACTGGCATAGATGCAGTGCCGTACTAAGGTCGGAGCTGGGTGCGGAATTCAGACCTTACGGTCGAAGCACGTCAGGCTAATGCTCTGTTCCAATATTTGAAAAACGATCCGTTCTAGTCACGTATAAAAATGAATTATACGAGATGTAAGCTAAAAACAACCGACCGACGACTGAAGACAGCTGGTATGGAAAGTAAATTATAGAGCGGTATTACCGACTCGTAGTCGGTTGGAGAAAAACAGATAGTCATTTTCGAATCGTAAAATATTGGAACCGGGCATAACACACATTGGACTTAGTACCTCTCTTAAGTCATGCCCAAAAGAATAAAAATGTAATAAAATAAGGGCAAGTGTATACCTCGATGTGCTGTGCTGCAAAGCATGCAATTTCGTTTGTTTTATGCTCATAGTATATATTCACCAGTCGGGTTGCTCCAATTTGAGCGATAAATCGCTATGCTCCACCTCTCTTAAAAACTGTCGCTTCGACAACTTGACCGAATGTCATGATCAAAGGGCTCTCTATATGAATGATGTGTATTTTGAGATAATATTCGTATCCATAATAAATCATTATTTGTTACAAATAAGAAAACATTATTTAAGTCATAAAAGTGAGCATAAAAACATTCGTTTTTCCAGCTGCAAGTGGATAGCGTTTTTATGCCCACGATTAACCATTAGGGCGATGCAAAGTGTAAATCTGACGTGCTTTTGTATGCACTAAGGCGTTTGTAAACTTATTACTTTGACGTAGGTACAATATTGACATTGTTGTAGTATAAAAATATTGGTTTACTTTCCATCCACCCCAATACGTCACTGTGAAACATTACGTTGTTTTATCACACATTAAAAAGTGTCATAGCTTCCAAGTGTCCCCAAGGATAAGGGGCTTTGTCAAAAAGAAAATAAAACGGTGTCCTCACAAAGTAATTTTAAAGAATTTACCAGAGTTTCGGTCGAGGAATTTTGATAATTTTCGACATCATTTTATTTAAGGGAACTCCGCCCAAGTATTCGTCTTTGTCTTTTCGTCCGTTAAGGGTTTATGTAATACCGTTCGCCCTAAGCGACATTCTTTGGGGTCGTAACTAAATACTTTTTGGTTATTAATTTAACGTTTTTTTAATTGCCGTTGGTTATAGCTTCGAATTAATTGGTTCTGATCGTGGAGCGATTTTAATAATACGCTCATTGGATGCAAAACACACGCAATCCCAAAAAGCTTTGTTTTACAGGTCGTGAAAACAAATAAATAAATAAAACGTAATAACTAAGTAAATAGAATTAGTGAAATTTTCATGTGAAGGCGAACAGACTAGTTAGTGGTCTACACTTCTTTGTGTTTGTGTTGCACAAAATGACATACAGCCATTATGGACAAAACAACATACTGTGTCCGTAAATGAAAAAAACTATTGAAGCTGTGATGGAGACGAAAATGGGTTGGTTTTTTATTTCTAAGACATTCAAAGTGCCACAAGCTACACTAAGGGGACTTTGCAACAAAATAAAACAATTTCACCTGCAGTTAAAGGTTTGGACCGATTTAAGGTTACATTTTCTGTAGAAATCTAATAAAACTGGATCAATTAATCAAATCGAACAAACAAATGTACCAAAGTATGCTTTGACAATGATTGTTAATGATTTGTCAACGAAATGTGCAAGTAATTTTGTTAGTACTTATTTAAATCACGTTAATGGCCGTATGTTAGTGTTGCCGTCGATTCGATTGTAAATCGATTATAATCGATTATTCCAAAAGAGGCCTAAATAATCTAATAATCGATATGATAATCGATAGTATCGATACTATCGATATAATCGATTAATCAATTATAATCGTACTCAAATATAATATAACTAATCAGTATAAATAATATATATATGTATATAATATATATCAGTTAACTCATGTTGTGTACGCTAATTATGGATCTCTGTCTAGATTAATAGTGATAAGTTTTTTATTTTTTGTTATGTTTATGGCAGTGATCTGTTCGTGTACCAATTTTAAATAAATAAATAAATAAATATAATCGATATAATTGATTATATAGATATCAAGTTGAAAGCGATACTATCGATATAATCGATTATATCGATTCGATTAAATCGATATAATCGATTTAATCGATTATATCGATAGTATCGCTTTCAACTTGATATCACCATTCCTGGAATTAATCACAATCACAAACATAATCGATTAATCGATAATTAATCGATTATCCGGCAACACTACCGTATGTATCATATAATCCGTATTGCTCGTGTCGTTTTGTCCATACGATATGGACTATATAAATTCTTGATCTTCATTAAACTAAATATTTTTGAAAGTGTTGATTTTTTTGACAAAACCTTTATAATTTCTTATAACCAATTAGTATGAGCAAAGTTGTACGAAAAAAATATGTTTATTGATGACTAGCGGTCCCGGCGAACTTCGTTTCGCCTTAGATAATTTTTCCCGCTTTTCTGTTGAAATTTTTCAAATTTTACGAAGGATCCCTAATTTTGTAGCCTATGTCAAATTGGAAGAATGTAGCATTCTAATGGTGAAAGAATTTTTTAAATCGGCCCAGTACTTTTTGAGCCAATTCATTACAAACATACAAACATAGGTACAAATCTTTCCTCTTTATAATATTAGTATAGATTAATAAAACACTATGTCATTTTGGACGTACTTCCCCTATAATAATAGTTAGAATAACAACAATCATAAGGGTAACGACTATTACTAATATTAATTACTAATATTACTAAATATACGTACAAGATTAAATAAAATATATTTGTAAAGCATAAATACTCTACAAATAGTAATATATATGAAAAATAAGTAAGTAATAAATATAAAGGAAAACAAATGAATTAAAATTAATTAAATTAAAATTAAAAATTAAATTAAAATATTTTTATTCAGATAACTCGGATCCATATGTTAGTAACAATGTTCTTATATCTACTGTTAGTAATTTTAAAAATTGTTTAATTGATGTAATAAATTTGTTCCGCCTGCGGGTTTATTAGGGACGTGATCCAGTGCCGCCTTAGTGCACTATCCCACCTCCCCGCCAACACCTTTAGGATACTGTTGGAACTGCCAAGCATTCTGTTTTGGATGGATAATATTTTTTTCCTAATTAAGGCATAAAAACCGTCTACGTGAGCTACGGCGAACATGCCAGACGCACTGCAGAATTTCGGCAGTCCCACCAGCGCCCGGAACATATTATTATATAAGACGCGCAGAGCATTGTAGGTCTTTTGCGTGTAGTCAACCCACAGGCCGCTTGTGTAAAAAGATTGACAGTAGGACTTAAATAGTGTCACTTTTACCTCACACGTACAATGTGCAAACCTGCGGGCCAGCATATTCCCTCGTACTGACAACGCTCTGCGCTCCCTTCCTATGTCGCAGTCGTCCTTCAAGTCAGCCGTCAGCATGTGACCCAAGTATTTAAATGAAGGTACCAGGCGTAACTGCTCACCATTCAGCCGAATAGGAGGGACATGTTTACAGGAGATGCCGCGCGCCGTAAACACCACGACTTCGCTTTTCTTGCAATTGTATTTAAGGCTGTGTTTATAAGCGTACTGTTCACAAAAGCGCAGCATCTGCCTCAAAGCACCTATCGACGGGCTCAGCAGCGCCATATCGTCCGCGTAACTGATGTTATTGATTATTTGACCATCTATGGAACAACCCACTTGCATGCTACTGAGCCCAGCGATAAGCTCATTGATGTACAGGCAAAATAGCCTAGGAGACGTTAATCCCCCCTGCCTGACACCGCATTCCAATCTATACATGTCAGATGTTTTTTCAGCCCACTTAACATAATTTTCTTGATTATCGTACCAAAAACTAAAAATTTTAACAAGTTCTCTAGGCATACCAGTATCCAACAACTTTTCCCACAGGATAGAATAGGACACCATGTCAAAAGCCTTAGACAGGTCAAGAAAACAACCATACACTGTTGTTTTCCTTTTTGTGTAGTACCTGACTGTTTCCTTGAGGGCAAAGATGGCACTTTCTGTTGAAAGTTTGGCCCTAAAGCCGAACTGAGCATCATGTAAATTAATGAATTCATCTAGTTGTTTGTCAAGTAGCCCGTCAAGCACCTTGGCAGTTATGGTAGCCAATGATATAGGCCTATAGTTGCTGATATCAGATACATCGCCCGTCTTATTTTTTACTATAGGAATCACAACTGTTTTCATTAGGTCTTGGGGCAAAAAGGAATGTCTAACACAAAGGTTATAAAACATACTAAGTACGCGTGGTAGGTGTACACCAGCATGCTGGAAGTGCTCGATGCTGAGTCCATCATGGCCCGGTGCTTTGCCGCGAGTACTGTGCTTAATGATACTCCCTACCTGACGAGCTGAGAAGTACACCTGTGGTTGTCTTTTTTTTGACGCGGCATCGAGCATCCCCTCATCAGACCCAGAACTGTCAGGAGCACTATCTACTTTGACTCTGAAGTAATCTTTAAAGCGATTGGCAATAGTCTTATGATCGCTAACGTTATCCACACTTACAGGCAAGCTCGGCTTTGCACCAACCTGTTGCGTACTTTTCCAAAATTTTTTGAAGTCCTTGTTCTTATGATGGTTGGCTAGGATATTCATTTTGATTTGATTTTCATTTTTAATACACCATTTTAGTTTGGCTTTAAACTGTTTACGTGTCTCACGCATTAACTCGTAAACTTGTCCCACTACGGGTTTTCCATACAGTAACCACAAGTTAAAACATCGCCGAGCCTCTCTGTGTGCTTCACCAACATGAAGATTCCACCCCACCACTTTTCGCCTGTTTGTGTTAGACTTCCCCACATGAGTTGCGATCGCAGAGTCAGTCAGTATATTTATCATATCCAAATAAAGTACTTCCAAGATGTGTTTATGCTCACGGTTGTCGCACATATGATCAGCACAATTACTAAACTCTCCGGGAAAATCAATATTACGTAATTTACTATCGCATAACATTTTATACTGCTGAATCTGCTCTAAACTCCGGTTGCCCCATCGTACCCTATTACATTCATTCTTACTAACTATTGTTTTGGACTTAACTGCTTCTAGATTACACTTTATGACTAATGGAAAGTGATCGGACGCATACACTCCATAATCTATATGGATATCTATTATTGTGTCTAACGCCGAGCTTGTTACAAGGCAGTGATCTAACCATCGTTTACAATTGTGTGCGTCGCTTATATACGTAAAATTTTCCGAATTGTTACCTAGGTGTATTAAGTCTGCACATAACCAGCTCTGTTCATCACAAAAAGATAACATTTCCTTACCGAAAGCCTCTGGGAAGTGAGCATTAAAATCACCAAGTAAATAAACGCATTCTATCTCACTGCTTTCCACCAATGCAGTCAACGATCCTAAACATTTCGTAAAAACGGGAAAATTATCTACACTGTCCGTTGGCATATATATACTACAAACCACAAAAGAACGTCCACTTGTTGACACTTTTATTGCCACTATTCGCTCACTATCGGTCGGGATGATGGACACCGTGGGAAACAGTGACTTACGCCACAGTACAGCTACCCCACCGTGAGGCCGCCCGCGGAGCACGCCTGACGATAAGTCGACCGCAGATGATCCAGCGAAACTAAATTCTGGGTGAATCTCCCCTAAAAAAGAGATCTCGTAGGGTAGTAACCATGTCTCCTGGAGACACACAATATCCGCTTGTTCACATAGCATCTTGATTTCAATAACTGACGTCTTGACGTTCTTACAATTATAACTTATGAAATTACTCATTTTAGACATATTTATTATTTCATACGAGTCGCTTCAACCGCATGCTGCGATGTGTTCGCGCTTTTCGCTCTTTTTATGCCAAAATTTATGAATCTACGGTATGCTACACCTTGTGGCCAGAAGTTATCTTGCAGGAACACATCAACTTTCTGTCTAGGCACAAAAACTTTATAACTATCATATTGTCTCGAGGATTTTATGCTCATCTTTTCTAATATTACAGATATGTCAGACTTTTTCTCAATATATTTTTTAACGTCACATAAGGCCACATCTTTAGATACGTTGTAAATATAAATAGGTACTTTGATATCCGCTGCCTTGAAGTTTGAATTAGTATCGACGGCAACTCCACGTTTTCCTATAAATCGATTTCTAAGTCGTTTTTTCTGCATGGTTTGCCACTTTTCATTTATAGTTTCTGGTTTCCAATCACCATCTTGCACGATTTCAGAAAATGATTTCAAGTTGCTTTGCTGCATAGTTACACAGTGCGCCTGACCAGCACTTATTAACGGGGCCGGTTTATTAGTCACCGTCACCGCTTCTGTCGTCTCGGCTACCGTTACTTCGCTGCTATTCAAAGGCTGGCGCTCAGCTGATTTATTTGCGTTAAGCGCGGGTAGTACGTTTTCCCGTGGTGATAATGATTGATTATTTTTCTGGGATACTGATAATGATTGACAACTCGTCGACAGCTCATTATTCATACACATGACGGGGGGTAATCCCATGGGGCCACTACTATATTCAAAACTGTCCATCAAGCAAGCTCCGCGTTTCGTGTTAAGTTTTTTGTTTAACGAATGTTCTGTAGGTTTGCATTTCAGTAGCTCAATTTCAGACCTCAACTCTTCCACTTGGGCGCAAGTGGCATATTTTTCACTGATATAGTTTATGTCGTTACGCAATTTAAGCAAGTCTTTTAGAAGTCTAGTCACATCAACGTGATCGAATAGCACCGGGGGGAGTTTGTGTAAATCCCGCGCTACAAAAATCGGTATTACCTCTGGATCTGTCTCTTTAAGGAGACAAATGATATCCTCAATATTGCGTAGCGACTTCCCCTGTCTTTTTCTTGTTTTTTTGCGACTTGGAATCGAAGCAAACAGAAGATTCTTTGCCTAATTAACGACCACATTGACTATTTTATGATTTAATTAATTTGTAAACAGGAACTTTGATAAAAATGTTACGTGTTGTTTGTGCAACGAGCCGAGTTGATATATGCTGTTCCAATGAATAAAAAAGATTTAAAACAAATACCATTGGTATTAGATGATGGTATTGGATCGGAATAGATCGCCGGCCGAGTTACTGGTCTGACTCGGGTGGAGAGTCACACCCTGAGCCATATTTATTTTTTTATTTTTTTTATATTGCACTTCAAGATTGACCTCATCCCACCTGAAGTTAAGTAGTAATGGGGTCCTAGCTTAAGGGTGACAAGTACAGCATAATAAATCTGTTACTGGACTTATCACCCTTACCTTGAAGGCTAGACCCCTGCTTCTAATGTAGCACCCCCAAGGATCTCTGGAAACCTTACTCACACGCAGGAACACAACAACACAGCAGTGATTGTTATTTGGCTGCGGTCTTCTGTAAGGTGGAGGTATTTCACCAGTCGGGCTGCTCCAGTTCGAGCGATAAATCGCTATGCCCTACCTCTTTAAAATGGTATTACTTCAACATAATACATATATTCTAGGTCTGATTTTTTAAATATATTAGAAATATTATTTTAAAATATATTTAAAGACCTCCGTAGCCGAGAGCCGAGCGGGCCGGACTTTGGGGTCGCGCCATCACTGAGGTTCCGGGTTTGATCCCCGGTCGGGTCAAATAGTAAATGAACTTTTCTTTATTGTCTCGGGTGTAGGTGTTGTTTCATATTTCTGTAACACAAGTGCTTAAGCTACTGACCACAGAATCAGAGCAATGTATGTGATGTGTTCCAATATTTATATTTATTATATCAAATAAAAAAAGCAAGTAAATAATAGGAATAAATTGTTTCAGCATTCAAATTAAACTAATTAGAAACTAGCTGTGCCCGCGACTTCTTTCCCGTGGACTACATCCTTTTATGGTCGGTTTTACCCCTATCTCCCCTAATATTCGAAACAAAAAGTAGTCTATATTTTAATAAAACTATATTTGTGCCAACTTTCATATCTCTAACTTAAAAAATAAACATTTTCCCATATAAACTTTCAAAGGTGGCATTACATCCCCCCCCCCCTTACTTTCTAACAAAAAGTAACCCATGTCCGTTCTTGAGGTTCAACGTATACCTATGCCTAATTTCATCAAAATCGGTTGAGAGGTTTAAGCGGGAAAGCGTAACAGACAGACAGACAGACAGAGTTACTTTCGCATTTATAATATTAGTAGGGATTAGTAGGGATAACAAAACAATTAGATAAGTAGAGTAATGCCCGATTCCAATATTTGAAAAAAGATTCGTATTAGTTATGGGTAGTAAATTAAACGAGACGTTAGTTACAACCGTTCCAGCCCAGTCAGTTGGAGAAGAACGGATTGTCATTATTGACACACTAGCTGTGCCCGCGACTTCGTGCGCGTGGACTACATCCTTACATGGTCGGTTTTACCCCTATCTCCCCTAATATTTGAAACAAAAAGTAGTCTAATCCAAGTTTCGAGCTATGTTTGTGCCAATTTTTATATCTCTAACTTAAAAAATAACCATTATCCCATATATATAAACTTTCAAAGGTAGTATTACCCCCCCCCCCCTTATTTTGTAACAAAAAGTAACCATTTCCGTTCTTGAGGTTCAACGTATACCAATACCAAATTTCGTCAAAATCGGTTGAGAGGTTTAAGCGGGAAAGCGTAACAGACAGACTTATTTTCGCATTTTAATATTAATATAGCAGGGATTACGAATCGTAAAATGTTGGAAGCGGGCATAAATTGTTTCAGCGTTTGTCAAATTCTCGACACGGTTTTGCAATAGTAATTTTGCGGGATAATTCAATCACAATCCTATAAACGAGATAGCCGATGGATCGCTCAATAAATATGCAACGAGGTGGATATCGACCATCAATCTACGTCAGCGTAAAGTGCAAACTGTTTATCATAATAGATTCGAGCTCGGAACATTCAGTCTTTGGAAATTTCTTATTCAATAATGTTGCTCAGCCTTGGGCTTGTGTAATATTTGAATGTTTTAACTGTAATTGGACGTTTTAACAGTAGTTCAGGTAAACGGTATATCTACATGGGCTAGCCTAGGAAGAGGGTGGGGAATATGATTTTTTTAAGTCATCTTGCCCACGGCTGTTTTATCATATACACTTACAGACATGACGAATCCATAAGCTTTCCGTTTTTCGCCATTTTGCTACGGAACCCTAAAAAAGTGAAACATTAGGTTCACTGTGCGGTTTATTCAAAAGTTAGGCGTTTATACTTTGGTTAGTGATTAGACTAGTTAATTTCTATGACTGGGGACTAATTATTCTGGGGGGGGGGGGGGGGTGCCATAGTTTAAATTGATGATATGTCAAAATGACAATCCGTTTTTGTCCAACCGACTACGAGTCGTCAATACCGTTCCATTATTTACTTTCCATACCAGCTGTCATCAGTGGTCAGTTAGTCCTTTTTAGCTTACGTCTCGTATAATTTATTTCATAAGCTCGAAAAACATAACTCTTAGAATAAGAGTTTTCGGAGCAGTCGGGTAATCATGTAATCATAAGTCGGCCAATGAACCGTAGATTAATGTAATTACCAATAAACCATAATTTTATCATGATCTCAGTAAAACAAAAAATGATAAAACGTATAACAAACGAATTATGCACGACACAAAAGCATCATCGATAAAATATTAAATTTCTTATCAACTCCAAAAAATGATTAGACTTGAATGTATTAATTATGTGCAGTCGCCGTCAGATATATCGGAGCAGACAAAGTGACCAAATACTTCTGAACAGTTAAAATGTCAAAAAGTTTCATACACCACAAGTTATTAATAACATCTGAACACTCATAACGTCGATATGTGTCACGCACGTCATGTGTCTCATTTAGCTACCTGTATAGATGAGTGTTCAGATGTTATTGGTAAGTTGTGTGTATAGAAATTATTGACTAGCATCTACTCAGATATTATTGAAGTAATGAATGTTCAAATATTAAGAACTATTCAGAAGTATTGGGTCACTTTGCCTGCTGCGATATATCTGACGGCGACTGTAGACATAAGCTATTTCGTTAATATGTTTTTTTGCATGTTATTTTGAAAACAGTTACTATCGGGTTTCTTGCCGGTACTTCTCGATAGCAACTCAATTTGATGATTAATTTATGATTTTCTGAGAATTTGCATTACTAAAGAAATTTTCTTTTCTATTCTATTATCAGGTTTTACCCGAAATGGTTATTAAAATATATGCATCCGAGTAAAGGCGAAAATTTAATTGAGTCTGGTACTTAATAGACTTTTAATCTTGCGCTTTAATACCTTGCCTTAAGAGAGTTCACGCCGCGGCGCCCACTAGCGCCACAAGACAAGAAAACGTAGTGCTTAAATAAAATACAGATTTTTTTGTAGAAATGATTTCTGCTGTTTAGTTACTACGTTGTACATTGATCAGATTAAAATAATAAATGTTGGAAAACATCACATACATTTATTTGAGTCTGTGGTAAGTAGCTTAAGCACATGTGTTACAGAAACAACGACGGTACTATAACACCCAGTCACGAGACAAAATAGTAAAGTTCGTTTTCCATTTTTTTCCGACTGGAGATGTAATCTGGGACCCAAGAGATGGCGTGACGCTAAAGTCCGGACTGCTCGCCTCTCGGCTGCGGAGGTCGTAACAATGGTAGTACATTAAAGTCAAAGTCAAAATTTTTTATTCATATAATAGATTTTATACAAGTCACAGCTAAGTGCAGTAGGAATACTCCCGATAGCGAAACGAACAAACAAAAGGTTTCGTTTTTGAAGATTTAACTCTTAAATTTATTGGGCACCTACGTAGTGTTTAATTTGAATACATTTATTTTTGGTAATGCTGTCTTCGCATTTAAAAGCAGTTTGTTTTGATTATGAGAATTTTAATCGTCAGTTATAATACTTAAAAAGTTTAACCTTTTATGGTCTGGTTCTGGTTTTTTAATTCTATTTCTTAGCGCTAGTGCGCACGCGAACTCGCTTAAGCTGTTTTCTTCAGGAAATTTCCATTTTGTCGGCTATTTTAAGTTTCATTGTGGAAAGCGGGTAAGGCAGGCGTTTAAATTTGAAAATAAATTTTCATAATGTCAATTTGTGTATCATCGTTTGATTAATTGGAAATGGGTGATTAAAATCTTGGTATTTAAAGGCGGTCAGATAACAAATTTTAAATAAGCTAACGGGTCAAATCGCACACCATTTTTATTTAGTAGTTAATACGAACATCTTACTGCCCGACGTTTCGGTTAGGTTGCACCAACCGTGGTCACGAGCTGACTGGTCTTGCTCGCCTTCGTCTGTTCTAGGGAGCTTGCAAATCCTCATCCACCCTCACATTCTCACATAACAAAATGTTATCAAAAGCACTTCGACACACTACTGACAGTATCTGGAATTGTTTTCGATCGTTCTAACCGCGGTATCATTTTAAATGTTTAAAATGGAACGCGATTTTTAATTAAAAATTGTCCTAGTAATATATTTTTTATCGTCCATAGTATGAAAATTAATGCCGAAATGTAGATGAAATGTAGATCGTCGACGCGCGTGCAATACCGCGTCGTTTGCCATAAAGATATTATTTTGTCATTTTTTACATAATTTTGTCTGCTATTTCATATTAATTCAATCCAAATTGGAACTTACGGAAAAATCTATTTACGCGGTATTGCACGCGCGTCGACGATATGCGCCTTTTGGTACAATCGACAGCACAAGAGTTTGTTTGTTTGTTTGAACGCGCTTATGTCAAGAACTACTGGTTCGAATTGAAAAAACATTTTTGTGTTGAATAGTCCATCTATATAGGAAGGCTTTAGGCTATATAACATCAAGCTGCGAACAACAGGTGACAAGAATCAGAAGAAAATGTAGGAAAAACGGGGATAGCAGCAGCCGTGCGTCGCTGCAGCATACAGCTGAGGTGTGGCCTAGTTGACCACTTTGATTTTTCTTTGTTTTTTTTTCTTTTTTAATTACTTCATGTTTGTTATGTTTTACTTTTTCCTGTACTTCTTTTTGTTTTTTGTGTTTGTTTTTATTTTGTTTGTCGTGTTGTGCTGTCAAGTGGTCAATAAATGTGTTTTCTTTCTTTCTTTTCTTTCTTTCAGCAGGAGCATTATGACATGTAACTGTCTGCACCGCCCGGTTGACGAGGAGAAAGAAAGAAAGAAAGAAAAATATTTATCAAGTACTGTTCGTACATAATTAGGTAAATTAAACAATGTGGTATCAAATAACATGGTAGGTACCTAAAAGGTCTCCGTTCAGCATATGTCTTTCACGTTTTATTGTACTCGTATAGTCTAGCTGTGCTTGCGACTTCGTTCGAGTGGACTACATCCTTTTATGGTCGGTTATACCCCTATCTCCCCTTAAATTCGAAACAAAAAATAGTCTTTATTGTAATCCAAGTTTCGAGCTATATTTGTGCCAAATTTCATATCTCTTACTTAAAAAATAAACATTTACCCATATAAACTTACAAAGGTGGTATTACCCCCACGACCCCCTTAATTTCTAACAAAAAGTAGCCTATGTCCGTTCTCGAGGTTCAACGAATACCTTTACCAAATTTTATCAAAATCGGTTGAGAGGTTTAAGCGGGAAAGCGTAACAGACAGACAGAGTTACTTTCGCAGTTATAATATTAGTAGGGATTTATTTTTTGTTGTTTTCTTTTTCTGTCTCCATTCTCTATATGTGTACTTATATGTTAAAATGTCTTTAAGTAACATATGTTTGTTTCTTTCTCTCTTTCCGTAGCAGCTCGCTAGTGGAAGATAAAAACTTTTTAGTCGGTCAATGTTTGAGGTTCTTTGCTTGTGATTTTGGCCCGAGCTTCGGACTTCATGATTCCACCTTCAGACTCAACCACCGGTTTTGTATCCACACATCTGTTCGCGTCAACTTTTACAACCACTTCAATTGAAGTAAGGTGACATCATTGAACTGATAAGATGACATACGAGCACTTAGCATAATGTTGAGATTAGTGGTATCACTTATCACTTTCATATAGTGTAGGTAAAACAAAGTAACCACCGCTGTATGTCCTCATATACGCTAAGGTATATGTTTAAAACTACGCATCGGATTTTGATGCGGTTTTTTTATTGATTGGGCGATTCAGAACAAAGGTTTATCAGTATAAAAGAGATATTTCAAGATCATAGCGATTTATCGCTCGAACTGGAGCAGCTCGACTGGTGAAATACCTCCACCTTACAGAAGACCGCTGCCAAATAAATAAATAAATAAATAAATGCGCCAGACAATCACACCAATCACCTGGTCTCAAACTAAGGATTTCCCTTGTACTATGAGTACCAGACGACGGATACTAACTGGGGGCGTCATCCCAGTACACCCAGACCCAAGTCAATTGAGAAAAGTTCGTTTTCCAAATTGACCTGACCGGGAATCGAACCCGGGACCTTACGCGCTTTGGGCGCCTACCTTAGCCACTGCGCCACCGAGGTCGTCAAATAACAATTACTTCTGTGTTGTTGTGTTTCTGCGTGTGAGTAAGGTTTCCAGAGCTCCTGCGGGTGCTACATTAGTAGCAAGGGTCCAGCCTTCAAGGTAAGGGCGACAAGTTCAGTAACAGATTTATTATGCTGTACTTGTCACCCTTAAGCTAGGACCTCATTACCACTTAACATCAGGTGGGATGAAGTCAATCTTGAAGTGCTATATAAAAAAAAACAGCATAACAGAGATATTTCAAGATTTATCGCGATTTATAGCTCGAACCGGAGCAGCCCGAATGGTGAAATACCTCCACCTTACAGAAGACCGCAGCCAAATAACAATAACTTCTGTGTTGTGGTGTTCCTGTGTGTGAGTAAGGTTTCCAGAGCTCCTGGGGGAGACACTAGCGGCATGCCGTGGCTTCTTTCGCATACTATCCCCGTTTTTCCCATATTTTCCACTGATTCTTCGCTTTTATTGATCACAGCGTGATGTTATTTAGCCAAAAGTCTTCCTCAATAAATGGACTATCTAATACAAAAAATACTTTTCAATCCAAATAGTAGTTCCTAATATTGTTTGGTTCAAACAAACTCTTTGGCTTTGTACTATTATAACACAGAAAAGCTAAAAAATGTTCGTATTGACATTGATCTGAGCACCTACTCATGGTTTAGAAGATGCCTTTGTCTATTGTTGTCAACATTTCTTCGAATAAATATTGTATTTTTCAATTATAGATAATAAAAAAAAATTGAACTCTTCAATAAAATATAGGACTTAATGAAAAAACATTTTTTTTTACTATAAAAATCAATATTTATTACTTGTTTTCCGGCTTATCATTAATAAATATTTTACTTACAAGCAAAAAATTATACCTAAGTTTTATTACTGGAATTCTAAACATCATTAATTCAGAAACCCTTAGATTTCTACATAGATAAAATATAGTATTTTTGCGAACTATATAATTTTTTAACAGTATTTAGGACGCAGTCTAAAAATTTAGTACAAAACTATATATTATAGTGCGGTTGGTAACCCTATCTGTGCCCAGCAATGGGAAGTATAGCCCAGATATTATTATTATGCGGGTATCAACTTTCATTGATAATTTCAATTCACGCCCAAGCTTCTACCAATCATATCTTTCATAGGTCATCTGATAACATTTGACTCGCTTATCAGTAATTGGGTATTCCGGAATGCAGTAGGTATAAATACTAATCTGGGCTCAACCTACGATATTCACTTTTAAAAGATGGATATCCTTCTTTTAGCTACTAGATTATGTAATGGAGGTTTGGCAAAGAAAAACTATCATGAACACTTTTTCCATACATGTATTTCTGTTGACATGTCTCCAAATCACTGTTCTTACACAAAACATGTTTAGAACTATCTGTAAGTAGCCATAACTTAGGTACATTAAAATCCAATGTCCAACTAGTCTTTCCCTTCTAACAATGAAATTAAATTATAAAAAGATCTCCTCAATCCTCCGCGCCATGTCAATCCAAAAAGAATGAATTATTGAACGAATGAATGAAAATAATCATTCAATGATTACTCTTAAAAATAATGACATGTCACGTGATCAAAGAGTTTAAATATGAGAGGACTCCTTGGTAAAAGCTAACACTTCTTAGTCCTTTAAAAGTCTTTGTTTATGCAATAACTGAAATGGGTTCCACGTCGGCTCGTATTAATTTACACGGGTTTTGCTCTCTTCCCCTCTAATTAGAATAGCTTCGAAAAGAAATGTCGACGAGTCTCATTACTGAAATGTCTGTGCCCGTCGTATGGCTTTTAGAAATGTACCTACATATTTCTTTGTCCTTTGGAAAAAACAAACCGATTAGTCTTGCAACCTCACACTAGAAGAAAACAGCTAAGGGCGAATCGGACCCTCACCATGGGTGCCGTATCAATAAAGTTTTCAACTTTGGCAAAGAAATGATGTATTTTGTATAGGGCCTTCCCTTTATTGTAATTATTTATCTTTACAATTAAATAAGGAAAGAAAAGACATTTTTTGAGCATACATAGATAAATATATGGCCTTGGTGGTTCCTAATAATAGTTGATAAAAAGACAAGTGGAATTGAACTGCGGACTTCTTTGGTATGTGACCGACAGATATCCCACCTGAGGCCCAGAACCTCTTGCATACTAAATTTCATGACAATCGTTGGAGTCTTTATATATATATATAAGATATAGGTAGGGCATAGCGATTTATCGCTCGAACTGGAGCAGCTCGTCTGGTGAAATACCTCCACCTTACAGAAGACCGCAGCCAAATAACAATCACTTTTGTCTTGTTGTGTTCCTGCGTGTGAGGAAGGTTTCCAGAGCTCTTGGGGGATTCTACATTAGTAGCAGGGGTCAAGCCTTGAAGGCTTGACCCCTGCTACTAATGTAAGGTAAGGGCGACAAGTCCAGTAACAGATTTATTATGCTGTACTTGTTGCCCTTAAGTGAGGACCTCATTACCATTTAACATCAGGTGGGATGAGGTCAATCTTGAAGTGTATGTAATGTAAAAAAAAATATGCAAATTGTGCCGGAGCACTCTGTATTGCTGGATTGGCCCGAAGCGGTCAGTACGACGGGATAGGGAGGCAGAGAGGGGGCAAATAATACTCGTTTTACGAAACGTGAATTCGGCCCCCCTCTACGGTATCTGGCGACGCAACGCAACGCTATTTCTGACTGCGGTCGTTTCTGCCAGGCAGTCTGGCAGAGCTCCAGCAGGGTTTCCTCTTCTAGCAGGGTTTCTTCTTCTAGCAGGGTTTCTTCTTCTTGCAGAGTTTCTTCTTGGAGCGTAGAGCGAAGTGAAGCGTGCCGTGACTGAGCTCGCTCGCACTTATATCTTGCGCTTCGTGAGCGCAACTAGCGCCTATTGGGAGGAGCAGTTTCATACCCCGTGCGAATTTGGGGTATGAGCGAGACCTATAGTGTGCGAGCGAGACAGTCCTATATGATTGCGTTGCCCCGAGCAATACCGCAGAGAGGAGTCGGTCTTTATTAAAAAAAAAGGAAATAAACAATAACAAAGTATTTACAAATAACTAAACTAGTGTCTATCCATCTATTAAGGGTAATGAAACAAAAAACGAAAACAAGGTTTATTTTTGGCTATGTACAATAATTGATTAATGACTAGTGCCGTCCTGCACATCTCTCCCGCCGTGCGTCGTCCGCTAGGTCGTCGCATCTTCCTGTGGCTGCTGCGGGGCGGCTGGATCCGTAGGCAGAATGACGAGCTTCTTGGTGGGTCTTCGGAGGGTCCCGCCGTTGGTGCGTACATCCACTGCTCTGATGACGTCATCTGGTCCAGGATACACGGCGGTCACTAGTCCTCGTGGCCACATGTTGCGAGGGAGATTGCCGTCCGCGACGAGCACTACGTCGCCGATTTTGATTGCAGGGCCCTTGCCGTGGGGCTCCCGCCGGTGCTGGAGGTCAGGCAGATATTCACGAAGCCACCTGGCCCAAAACATATCAGCCAAGCGTTGAGAGGTGCGCCAGTGTGCACGCCCGACGAGGTCGATGTCTCCTGCGTCGTGGTGTGGTGGTGTCAGCGCTGACCCTCCCAGGAGGAAGTGGTTTGGTGTGAGGGCTTCCGGGTCTTCAGGGCTCACAGAGACGTGTGTGAGGGGCCGGCTGTTGACGGTGTATTCGCTCTCCATCAGCAATGTCGTGAGCACTTCTTCCGTGGGGTGTCGCTCGTGTAGTACTGCGGTGAGCGCCACCTTGACGCTGCGGACGAGACGCTCCCAGGCGCCGCCCATGAAAGGCGCCCCTGGAGGAATGAAACGCCAACTGATGGTTTTCTTGCTTGCTTCCTCTTCCGTTGCCCTGTCGACAGCTTGTCTGATTTCCTTGGCCGCCCCCTGGAGGTTGGTGCCGTTGTCTGACCATATCTCGGCTGGGCACCCGCGCCTAGCTATCATGCGACGTAGAGCCATTACCGCGGAGTCCGTACTAAGTGACCCCGCCATTTCCAAATGGACGGCGCGCGTGGTGAGGCAAGTGAATAGTGCAACGTATCGCTTCTGCGTTGCACGCCCTACGGTGACCGTTAGCGGCCCAAAGTAGTCGAGCCCGGTGTAAGTGAAGGGTCTCTGATGGTGGGCTAATCTGCTGTGTGGGTGGTTGCCGGTGGGCGGCACAGGCGGCGAAGATTTTCTTATGCGGCACGGTAGACAGCTGTGTAGTATCGCCCGCGCTGTCGGTCGCAGGCGGAGTATCCAATAATGTTGGCGGCACTCATTGATAGTTGCCTCCACGCCGGCGTGCTGTAGCCGTCGATGTATGTACTCCATGTAGAGCCGAGTAATGTGGTTATTCCCGTCGAGTATTGGTGGCCTTCTCATTCCGTAGGTTATGTTGTCGGCGGCGTCGATACGCGCTACCAAGGTGATAACGCCGTTGACCAATTCTGTCGACAGAGGGCGCAGTCTGCTATGTGTCGACACAGTTTTGCCGCGACACATGTCGTGTATTTCTTCTCCAAAGGAGTCTTCTTGGCTTGCTCTCACGAGAAGGGCCTCAGCTGTTCTGAGTGTGGCCACACTTATCGGTTTGTACTAGTCTGTCTGATTTTCACCTTTACGTTCCGGTGGGCTTCGCCTTACTGTGGGTATCTTCTGTGGGTACCTTTTCCACCCGGGGTCCTTTTCCACGTTTTTTCTCGTTCGTTTGTAGCTGACGGTTTCTTTCCTTCGCCCACAGAGTTCAATGAACTGCAGCACCCGTGCTGTGGTTCTTAGAAGCTTTTCCCACTTAGAAAATCGCGTGTTATCGGGCACCGCGTTCCGGACTGAAGTCTGTGTTTTCTGTGTTAGTACACAAGTCCTCTCTTCGCCCGTTTTTATCACGGGCGTAGGTTTGTCGGCGGGCCACGTGGATGGGTCTTCATATAGAAAGTCAGGTCCCCGGAACCAGCGGTGTTCGGCGTTCAGCGCGTGCGGCGTGTCTCTGGTGGCGTCATCGGCGACGTTCAGTTTCGTCGGCACCCATCGCCACTCCTTTACCGCGCTGTTTTCTTCTATCGCGGCGATGCGATGCGCGACGTACGGGCGGTAGCTGCGCGCGCCTGTCTTGAGCCAGGTGAGCACTGTTCTGCTGTCGGTCCAGAAGATCTTCTCGTCAGGTTTGTGGTCGTGTTCTTCTATGACCACGGTGGCCATGCGGCTTCCCATAACCGCGGCTTGGAGCTCGAGCCGAGGGATCGACGTGACTTTGAGAGGTGCCACTCTTGCCTTGGCGAGCACCAGTGAGACGTTGATCTTACCGTCGGGGCTAATCGTGCGCCAGTACAACACTGCGGCGTAGGCGGCCTCGCTGGCGTCGACGAATATGTGTAGCTCTCTGCGTTGCGCGTCGCTGTAGCCCGCTAGACATCTCGGTATGTTGACGTCTTTTAGTGCCCGCAGGTGTTCCATCCACCGGTGCCACTGCTGTGATAGGCTTTCTTCTATCTTCTCGTCCCACCCTGTTCCCGTGCGCCACGTTTCTTGCAGGATTTGCTTCGCTCTGGCGGTGACTGGTGACGCTAGACCAAGAGGGTCGAAGAGGGACATGATGATCTTGAGGACCTCGCGCTTGGTCGGCCTGTCGCTGTTCATTATTCCCGATGGTAGCCGTGCCAAGTCGAGGTTGAACGTAAGTACGTCTGTGGTTGGTTTCCATATAAGTCCAAGCACTCTCTCCGTTTCCGTACCGTCGTTTAGATCTACTGACGTCTGTTCTGTAGCCGCTTCCCCGAGAGCTTCTAACACGCCTTTCGAGTTGGACGTCCATTTCCGCAAGTCATAGTGAGCTTCTTTGTGGATTCGACACACGTCCCGGGCGATTTCGACCGCATCTTCTTCTCGTGGGAAGCTCTGGAGGTAATCGTCCACGTAATGGTGTCTCACTATGGCGTCGTAGGCGGCAGGGTAACTCTGCTGGTACTTCTGTGCGTTCGCGTTCTTGACGTAGATGGCTGTCGTTGGAGATGACGTCGCCCCGAAAATGAGTGACGTCATTCTGTACTGCTCCGGTGGGTGATCGCCTCTCTTGTTGCCCCTCCAAAGGTACCGCAGTGCGTCTCTGTCTTGTGGTTGTATCTTGACTTGCATGAACATCTCCGCTATGTCAGCTGTGACTGCGACTTGATGCTGTCTGAACCTCATGAGGACGCCGGGAAGTGACTGCAGCAGGTCGGGTCCCGTGAGCAGGTGGTCATTGAGTGATACACCTCTAGTCTTGGCGGCGGCGTCGTGGACGATCCTGATTTTCCCAGGTTTCATGGGGTTGATCACGGGGAAATGTGGCAGGTACCACACTCTGTCTCCCGTAGTTTCTGGCGGTGCGCGCTCCGCGTAGCCCTTTTCGACGAGTGCGTTCATCTGTTCTTCATATTTCTGTTTGAGCTGCGGGTCTCTGTCTATCTTCTTTTCTGTACTCAGCAGCCTGTTGTGCGCGTTGTCGTAATTATTCGGCATCACGACGTCTTCGTTCTTCCACAGCAATGCGGTTTCGTAGCGCCCATCTTCTCTCTGTTTCGTCTGCCCCTGTAGAATAGCGAGCGCTCGCTGTTCTGGATCGCTGCGTGGTCGCTTCGGTGTTATGGTGAGTGACTCCAGTGCGAAATGATGCTTCAGCTGTTCGTCCATACTGCTGTCCGCGTCGACTAAGTGGTTGATGTAGTGCACGCGTTGTCCTAGCGCGCGCGTATGTGCACCGTGAAGCACCCATCCCAACGGTGTAAGAGACGCGACGGGCTGATGTCGCTGACCCTCTCTCGTCTCGGCGGCGACTAGCAGATGCCAGTTGTCTTGGCCGATGAGCAGCTTCGGCGTGGCGTTCTCGTACTTCAGCTGTGACTCGATGTCTCTCACGTGGTCGCAGCCGGCTAAGTCGCGTTCGGTGATCCGCTGGGCTGAGAGTCGTAAGTTGTTAAACGTGCGTGCTTGTATATCTTGGGTCCCCGCGGCTCCGTGCAGTGTGAGCGTGACTCGTCGCGACCCCGTAGCGTTGACTTCCGTCTTTGCGATTGCTTCTATGTGGAGCGGGTCGAGCGGTCCCTTGGCGCCAGTCTGTCTCGCTACGTCGGCGTCGACGAGGGTGACCGTCGAGCCATCGTCGAGTAGCGCGTACGTGTCGACATCGCCTCGTGGACCGGAAATCCGGACCGGTACTATCTTGAGATACGCTTGATTCTTGGTTGGGGTCCACGTAGAGGTGACGACTTCGGGCTTCTGTTCTGCGTCGCGCTTGTTGTAATGTAGCATAGTGTGATGGAGCTTCGGGCAACCGTCGATGTTGCATGGTTTCGTTCGGCAGCTGTGGTTTTTCTTCCTGTGCTTGAGACACTTGAAACAGAGGTACTTGGATTTGGCCAAGTCCCATCGGGCGTCCGTATCCGCTTCTTTGAACCGCTTGCAAGCGGCTGTGGTGTGTCCCGCTTTATCGCAGAGTGGGCACTCCTGTGACGTTTTCTGTTCTGTAGCGGCGTAGGTTTTCTGGTACGCTCTACGTTGCGGGCCCCCCGTTGCTTCTGTTATTTGTTCTGGCTGCGCGTAAGGGCTGCATCTGTCCGCTTCTCTTTGAAGAAAGCGAGCTAACTTCAGTAGGTCCGCTTCATCTTGAGTCTGCTCCGCCGCGAAGTCGAACCATCTGTACCGCATCGCAGGCGACAGCTTCTCTATTGTCGCCTTCGTGACCTCGGGGTTGTACAGGTAGTAGATCTTGTTCAATGCGCGAAGTGTAGCCACGATGTTCACCACCCGTGTCGCGAAAATGCAGAGTTCCTTAGGCGAGTCGGAGGGGCGCGCCAATGTGCGCAGGCGCTCCAACTCTGACAGTGCGATGGCATCTGGGCGACCGAACCGTGACTCGAGTGTCTTCAGTATCTCTTCTGGCTTCGCGTTGTATATCAGGAGGCTCTCTACTGCTTCTTTGGCCTTCCCTTTCAAGCTGCGGCGGAGGCGCGCCACGTTTTCTGTCTCCGTGTGGGCGCCCGCTGTTTCTCGGTAGGCTGCGTGAAAGGTCAGCCAGTCTTGGTACGATCCGCTGTAGCTCGGCAGTTCTTGAACGCGTATCGCCGTAGGGTGTCCCGCCTTGGCGGCGAGCGCAATCGCATTCGCCAGTTCGGTGAGATCTATGTGTTGCGGCTGTCTGACGGTAATGGCGGTATCTCCTGCCGGTGTTGCGACGGGTTGAAGCGGGGCGCACGTGGTAGCGGGCTGTGCTTGTTGTGGCACGATGACTGCTGGTCCCACCGCGGTAGGCAGGTGAGCGTCGTTGTTCTTCAAACCCTTCGGTTCTGATGGCGGTTGACTCGGCGGAGACGGTGGCGGCGACGGATTGTGCGGCTGGTCGGCGATGGCCAGCTGTGGTTGGCTTTCGTTAAGCCATTCGGTGACACGACGTGTGGTTTCTTGCTTCGTCGTCACGGTGTCGTCGTCGTTGAAGTCGGTGTCTTCTTCTTCTTCTTCTTCCAACGTGGTGACGCGTGCTGCGGCGAGTTCGACTTGCAGTCGCAGCAATTCTTCCTTGGCCCGGGCGAGACGTAACGATCGCTTCGATCGGTGGCTTCTCTTGGATGACTTCCTGTCCCGCTCGGACCTTTTTTCCCGCTCTGCGGGGCAAGGGGTGCCTCCCCCCTGCACTGTATTGACGGCGCAGGGCTCTTCTTGCCCTGTAACTGTATTTGCCGCGGCGTGCGGACGCATAGCTTCCGCTTCTGTATGTGACGCTGTCAGGGTCGTCTCTGTGACCGCAGTTTCTGTCGTCGTTGTGCGTTGCGTCGATTCTGTATATCCCGTCGTGGTGTCAGTCCCGGTGGTCCCGTTGCTACTCTCTGTGCAGCCTCCCGACGAGACGGTAACTCCCGATGTGGTTTGTTCTGTCGGTACGGAAGTCTCTCGTGGGGGCTGCTCTGTTGCTCCTAAAGCAGCGGCGGGCGGCGGTTGGGCGGTCGTAGACGCCGGGGCGGGCTCTTCATTCGCCTGCCTCGAGCGCCCTTCTCGACCGCACATCGATCTGGTGACTGGCATCTTCTATTTCTTCGTGACGAATCCGGCTCGAAGGACCAAAATGTGCCGGAGCACTCTGTATTGCTGGATTGGCCCGAAGCGGTCAGTACGATGGGATAGGGAGGCAGAGAGGGGGCAAATAATACTCGTTTTACGAAACGTGAATTCGGCCCCCCTCTACGGTATCTGGCGACGCAACGCAACGCTATTTCTGACTGCGGTCGTTTCTGCCAGGCAGTCTGGCAGAGCTCCAGCAGGGTTTCCTCTTCTAGCAGGGTTTCTTCTTGCAGAGTTTCTTCTTGGAGCGTAGAGCGAAGTGAAGCGTGCCGTGACTGAGCTCGCTCGCACTTATATCTTGCGCTTCGTGAGCGCAACTAGCGCCTATTGGGAGGAGCAGTTTCATACCCCGTGCGAATTTGGGGTATGAGCGAGACCTATAGTGTGCGAGCGAGACAGTCCTATATGATTGCGTTGCCCCGAGCAATACCGCAGAGAGGAGTCGGTCTTTATTAAAAAAAAGGAAATAAACAATAACAAAGTATTTACAAATAACTAAACTAGTGTCTATCCATCTATTAAGGGTAATGAAACAAAAAACGAAAACAAGGTTTATTTTTGGCTATGTAAAATAATTGATTAATGACTAGTGCCGTCCTGCACACAAATCAAAAATCAAGTTTCTACTCCCGAATTTTCGCATAATCTTAAAAAACGAACTTTCGTTTGTTGGTTTGTTTTTGGAAGTAGACCTATAATTTAAGATCGAGCATCTCTGAGATATTACTCAGACATGATACCGACGAACATTCACCAGAAATTCCGTGCTCGTTTCCCTGTGTAGAGCATCGATACTTCAATTTTGGCTCGCAATGTTGCCGCCACGTCAAATTTTGCTACGTAGCGGGATTAATAAAAGACGTGTCGCGCAAGGTACGGGATGAGCTAATAAGCAAACTGACGTGTATTACGTGTAAGGCTCGCTGTCTACGAGGTGTACGTTGGACTTTGCAAACTTTCAGACACCCACCGGGCATTTTATACAAGTCGGGGCTTCCGTTGGGCCTATCATACGCCACGCGAGTAAATTTTATCGCGCTCTTAATAAACGTCAAAATCGATTGAAGTCAGTGCGTCAGCTGCTGATTGGCTGAAAATACGAGTGCGGTGTGCTATTAGCCAATCAACAGTCTCGAAACTTTTGTCGTCTCATGCGATAAATTTGACGTATTGCGTATGCTAGGCCTGCGTAAAGCAGTTTTTGTACCAACAGGCCCTGTATGAATGGCGGGGCCCGCTGGATATCTAAAACCCGACAGGGCCCGGTTTGAAAACTCAAGATACGTAAGCTGCTGTAAAGTGCTTTTTCTGTAGTCGATTGCTATCAAAAGCACCAATTAACATTGTGTAAAAAAAACAAACTTCCACTGTGATACTATGTCAAAACAGTACATAGTATTACAGTGGAAGTTTGTTTTTTTTACTTGTTATTCTCGACAGCATCAATCTCCAAAACACAACAGTAATTTCACTCCAATTTAAGAATTCATTGTTATTTTCAAAGATTGCATAAATACAATTATTTGTATTGTACTAATATGTAGATATTGTACTTCTTATTTTTTCTAACAATACTGATTTGTAAGTTTTTTAATGTGCCTGCAACGTTTTTGTTGGCTATTACGTTGTTAATTTGAATAGTACATGGTGTTTTTTAGACTACGAAAAAGTATTAAACATGGTAAAATCGAGTAATGATGATACTTTGTTCATACAAAGATGATCTGTAATTTGGCAAGTATATGACGACCAATTATAAATTTAAAAGAATTAGTATTTTTGCTAAGTTAAGTTAAAAAAGATAAAATTCCCCAGAGCTAGGTTAGGGTCTAAATATATCAAAAAGATAGTAGGTATTTACACCCTGTAAATAAAAGGAAAAGTTTTGCATTTTATTTTTAGGATGATAGATAGATTTGTAAAACTGTATGTGTGTACTTTTTCAGTAATGCCTGCGGTGTAGACAGAGAGCCTTATCTCTGGGACGGCTGACATGGTATCTAGAGATTCGTATTTTATTAGGTGTGACGACTTTTAATCTAAAGGGAGGGTGGAAAATCTCGTTAAGATTTTGATGGGTTACTGATGGTGTTCTAACGCATCGTGTGTTTTACCAGAAGATTGAAATACAGTAATTGAGAGCATTGTTTGCCGTAGATATATAATGTGGTTTTAAATTATCTGCCTTCATTGCACTGGGAGATAATAAATAATTGAAATAAATTGCACAACATCTTATTCATTGTTCAGATTCTGTTTTAAGCGGAACTTGTGTCAGTGAAATTAGGAACAACAACGCTACCGTAATACGCAGACCGGAGGCAATGTAAAAAAGTTTCATATTGACTCGACCGTGGATCGAACCCGGGACCTAAAATATAGCATATTTTAGTTACATGGATTATTTTATATGTTTTTTGTGTATTCATCACGTTATGGTATTTGTCTTATCTGGCAATATTTTCTCAACTTATTTTTTACACGACCGTGCTTTTTTCTCGATATCTACTATTTCCTCTAATGGTTGTCAGGAAGAGATTGCTTTTAATCATTAAGACCGTCTAAATTGTACTTAATAACACCGATTTTTTTTGTGCAATAAAGTGTATCTATCTATCTATGTAGCCTAATTGTGGCCCGATCCCCGGCTACGGAGGTCGCCTACGCCTGCTAAAAAATCTATGTCTACGAATAGTATCATGTATTTGTCGTAGGATGATAAGTTAAATCTTTAACAGTCTAGGTATTTTGCAAAACTCTGGATAATTTGATAATATGAACGTCATTTCTCATCATTTGTCATTGACGACCTTCGTAGCCGAGAGGCGAGCGGGCCGGACTTTGGCGTCGCGCCATGTCTGAGGTTCTGGGTTCGATCCCTGGTCGGGTCCATATGGGAAACTTACTTTTCTATATTGTCTCGGGTCTGGGTGTTGTGGTACCGTCGTTGTTTCTGATTTCTGTAACACAAGTGCTTAAGCTACTTACCGTAGATGTTGTCCAATATTAAATATTTATTTCTCAATCATACTGAAAACATTGGAATTGTGTTTAGTTGTTATCGCCTTACAGGCTTACAAATATATAACTTTTTGGTGCTATCAATAACAAGAACGCTGATTGGTTGATCGCAATATCCTCGCCTGATTGGAATTTCTTTGATTGTTGCACTGTTTTATTTTTGTTTTGTAACAAATTTTTCGCAGGATAAGCAACCTTTCAACTAAGGAAAAAGAAACTAGATTAGCCGAAATATATTAACTGCAAACGGTGTGAATAAGTCCAGTAAATAATCCGAGAATCGAATCAAAATTGAGTTTATTAATTGAAAAAAGCTAATAATATCTAAATACAATGTTTCACAATCAATATTTTTTTAAAGTTATCCGTCAAAACATTTGTTTTACAACTTTTCAGAGTAGGTTACCTTATTTTTCGATACTTAATTTACCTACGCTTAATTCAATATAATAATGAAATAAAACTAGTTTAATAATAAGGTCTACTTATTAAAACAAAATGAGAACAAATAATGCTCGTTAAATTAATGAATCATTACTAATTTTTACACTTAATGTAATCCAGTCTTAACATATTTCCCAAAATATATTGATGGTCATTTTGCAGCGTTATGGCCGTTATTTTTTAGGGTTCCGTACCCAAAGGGTAAAATCAGAACCCTATTACTAAAACTTCGTTGTTTGGCCGTCTATCCGTTTGTATCTGAACAACTGCAATAGCTAGAGAGTTGAAATTTTCAGATTATATATGTATTTTCAGATTATGTATGTATTTTCAGATTATGTATGTATTTTCACTTTAATTGATTGATTGATCTATACAATAGTTCTTGCGTTTCATTTGTCCATGTTCCATTTTGTCCTAGCCAAATATTTTGGCAAAGATGTTAAGTTTGTGATTGCGAAGGAAGATGCTGCCCATGCAATTTGCTTGCTCGTCTTACCGGGCTTGGCTGGGACCAGCCAGTGAACGAAAAAAACATAAAAACATTTTTAACGCTTGAAAAGTAAGGCACGGTGGGCGTGACTTAAAAAAGTGAGCTAGCGCAGATACGAATACCGTTTCCACGAACGCTGCGAGTCTATCCCATCTATGCGATGACGTAACTAACAACCGTCTTTTGGTCCACCTAAAAAGTCATCAGTATTTTTTTTAAGCTCTTCAAGATTGACCTCATCCCACCTGATGTTGAGTGGTAATGAGGTCTTTTTTTTTAGGGAGGGAAAATGCTTTTTCGCACCATATCGCTGTCGTGGGGACGACAGTAATGAGGTCCTAGCTTAAGGGTGACAAGTACAGCATAATAAATCTGTTACTGGACTTGTCGCCCTTACCTTGAAGGCTTGACTCTTTCTACTAATGTAGCACCCCCCAGGAGCTCTCGGTACTATATTACTAAATTGCGTATCTATTGCTTGTGTACTTTACATTTGTGTGCAGTGGCGTTGTTAAGGAAGGGCGGCGGTGGCGGTTGACCGTGAACATCAGTAGCCAATGAAAAAATTAATTAGTAGTAAATAAAAAAATACGATGGTATAATTTCTGCAACTTTGCACAAATGCAAACTTAGACACCAGAGGCGCTGAACTAAATCGTATGCTTGCAATTGCCTGATCGGTTATCTTTTTTTATATGCTGTATTTCGGGATGATCCGCACTGGGTGTCACCCATGGTAGCTACGCCACTGTTTGTGTGTGTAATGGTGTCGATATTCGATTGAAGGTATTATGACGGGAATTCTTCCATGTTTTTTTCACCGGCTGGGTCAGATTAAGTAGAATTTCTACGAACATTCGAACTGAATAAATTTCGTCAACGTGCTTTTCAGCTCTGGCGTCTGTTTTTTCTTGTTAGTATTCTGAGAGCTGGTGTTGCGTGTTTCACGCCCGTAGGCCACGTGTTTTGTGACAATAGTCATCATGCGCAGCAGATCGAAGTATTCAGAGAATGTATTGAGCGTTCTGCATAGTTCTTGAATCAGCCATGAGCCGCCGGTGTTTCTCCAACTGAGGTAGTCTGAAAGGAATCAAAGATAATTTATGCCCAATTCCAATATTTGAAAAAAGATCCGTTCTAGTTAGGTACGGATAGATACGGATACGGATTTACTAATCAGAATTATTTTCGAATATTTACCTTCTACCGTGGAATATAGGAAGAGGAAATCCGAATGTGTGGGCACAGTGATGAAAAAGTCGTCATCATCAGGACTGGCATCAAAGTTGACCAGTCTGCCGTCGTCCAGTGAGTTGCCTCTGCAAGCCTGTATAATGCGACAGTAAGTAGACAGAGTACGGTCAAAACCACGATAGACTACACATTTTGGTCTTGGTATTGCTTTTTCCGAATTTTCTATTCCAAAATCTATGGCCGGTAATAGAATTTATGATGTGTAAATTTTTAGTAATAAACAATTCTTTAATTTGAGTCCAACACACGCCGTCTCCTCCCTTAAGTGATGCGGTGCGCCAAGCAGTTCTTCCCGGCAAACATAATTAATAATAATAATTTTAAAAACCAAAATCCTGCTTTTAGCACTACTTTTGAAGACATTTATTATTTTTCGTGTTTCTGACAGCCAACCCTTTCATTTGATACCCATATCATGGGATTGGATTTCAAACGGCCAGTCCGTCGTCTTGGGGAGGCTGCCATATTGGATTTGTAATGACGTTTCTTAGCTAGTCATTTGTTGTCATCAAAACTCAGAGCGTGTGCAAAATTTTATTCTAATCGAAGACCGGGAAGTGGGTCAAATTGAGATTCCAAGATTTTCTTACATACATAGTTAGTTACAAGTGAAGCTAATAAAAGCGTGTTAATAAAAGGCCTCTAATGAAATGAAAACAATTCTACCTGGATAAAGAAAAGTTTAGGTTTGGTCACGAGCGTATCATGGCCATTCTGTAGCAGAGTAGTGATGTCTTCCAAGTAGTAAGTTTTATCCGCCGCGTACAATTTCCCCCCTCTGTCGCCATGAGTTAAAATGGCTACCGCTAGGCAAGATGTCGCGCTATGATCACGTTCACTGGCTGAAGTAAACAAAAGTATGCAATAGAGGCTTGAGGATTGGTTGCATCAGGACAAACAAACTGTTTATTTTACTACAAATTAGAAATCCACTTCGGCTTCGAATGGGAATTCAGTATTTAACACGTTGGTACATTTTCGGAGTTTTAGTAAGATTTCCTTTATTTTATGTTACTGCGTTAAGTTGTTAATATAACCAACCTATGTAAATGTATATTTAGAAATAACTTTAAAACGTGAAATAAGAGTTCGTTTATTGGAGACTAGTCGTAGTTATGACTTTCCGACTAGAGTAGATGCCAAAAAATCTGTTTAATCCAACAGTGAGATTACCATATTGTACCCGGTAGAACAAGGGCACAATCGTCTTTAAAACAAAACTTATAAAAAAACTGAAAGTTCTTAATTCTTGTAAAGGACATATCTAAAAAGAATATATATAATGGCTTATGTATTGGAAAGGAGGAACACTTTAGAGTCATAGTAACTGAGCTAGACCTCACTAAAGCAAAAATATATTAAAATGGCTCTCCTTTTAAATTGCAAAAACTGTAATTGTGACCTGAAGGTGCGATATTATCTTATTTTTTTTCTTTTATTATATCAATGAAAATGTATTAAGATAAATTAGATTAAAATTTAGTTCGACGTTACATTAGTAACGTAAACACATCCAACAACTTCGATGCGTTGTATTATCACCAATTTTTTTTTGTTAAAGCAAAATATACGTCTTTCCTGTATTTTTTTAGTAAATAAAATAATTGTTTTTTATCCAAACACCGTCCCCATTGAAAAATGCGAGTTTTTTATAGATCTAATAAATGCTATGCCTGTCTGTTTATCTGATAATAACTTGTTGCTATCAATCAATCAAATATTTCTTTATTAAAGTAGGTTACATGTTAACACTTTCGAATCGTCATTGAATACAATGCAAAGTGACTCTACTTCCGGTACGAAACCTATAATCTACTGAGAACGTTCCGATAATAAACTCAGTAGATTTGTTACGGTGGCAGTATCTAACTTATTGCTATGTCTATGTCGCAGTCATCTGGTTTAATCAGCTATTTGATTGGGTCACTAGCGCGTTCATTGAATGACAACGTTTAATTGAATGACTAAAGGACAACTCGTCAAATTGTTTAATATAACGTTCAACTTCTTGACTGAACGTCATTTAGCATAGTCGTTGAATGGGATATAGCTGACAGACATGACATAACACACCTTAATAAGATTTTTAAATATGTTTTAACAATTTTAAGTCTTAAGACAATTAGGTTAAAAAAATATTTTTTTACGAATACGTCACTTTATATCTCAATTTCACTCTAAAAATTATCAACACAGTGCTATTCGATTATATCTGTACCAGCTGTACGACGCTATCTTTGTTTTGATGAGCACTAACGCTGCAGTGGAAAAAAAATGAACTAAATTACAATCACCTGACTGATTACGTCCGCTATGTTCAAAGGGCTATGTTACAATCCGCTAACTTGTTGGACGTTCAGTGAGTCTTATTCATTCAACGGTCGGCCTAGTCATTCAATTAAACGTCGTCATTTAATAAACACGCTAGTGATTCAATCAAATAGCTGTTTCAACCAGATGACTACGACATCTATATCACTTTGGACTAAGTCATATAGTTTTGTTTTAATAGGTAAAAAAAAACATTAAGTATTTATTTTTGAGAAATAAGCGGGACTATAAATTACTACTTACTTTCTGCGATTACATCAATAATTCTTTGGTACTTTAGATCGTCGTAGACGCGAACATCGAATCCTAGTTTCAGGAATGTATGCTGCAAAGATTGAACGTCTTTGTCTGTACCGACACGTTCTATCGGTAGTTTTTGTCTAAAAAAATAAAAAAAAATGTTTTGTGAAACAGAACTGGAAAAACATTTTTTTACCATAAACAGTTGGAGCAGTGTTATTAAAATTTTGTTAGGATTTCGCAGTCACTTGTCAAATACGTTTACGTATTGCGTTTAATGCCCGGTTCCAATATTGAAAAACGATCCGTTCTAGTTACGGATCGTTATAAATAATACGAGGCGTAAGCTAAAAACGACGACCGACGACTGATGTCAGCTGATATGGAAAGTAAATTATGGAACGGTATTAACAACTCGTAATCGGTTGGAGAAAAGCGGATAGTCATTTTTAATACATATTACGAATCGTAAAATATTGGAACTGGGTATTTAAGCACAACATCGGGTTTAAATTATTACTTAAATTGTTAACGCTCCTACCTTTTTAACCAAAGGTCTTGGGTTCGATCCGGACACTCGTGTGTTGAACATTTGTGCCTGGGTGTTTATTAATGCATTTAAGTAATTCTGGTACCGCCTATGGTTCGGGATTCCAAAACACGGGAGCTTAAGTCAAATTACCTGCTTTGGCACCGGACTTCACATTTCCGATATTTTGTTTTTGTCAGTGGAGTCGATTTTACTCTTGATTTTGAACAAACACGTTTCAAGCCTTGTGGTAATTCGAAAATACATTGTGGGCTCTTAAGGACTTATACCTTGTTCCATCTCATATTTGAGATAAGGCCTACATGATGGCGTAATTGCACGTAGTTAAGACTAAATTAGTTTGAACATTTAGCTTATTTATATGATTCAAAATAAGAGATTCAACGGATATCCAGTTGCTATCCGGTATCCGGCCTATCCGGCTATTATTTTACTATCCGGCCTATCCGGCTATTATTTTACTACTAACTAATTTAGTCTTAACTACGTGCAATTACGCCATCATGTAGGCCTTATCTCAAATATAAGATGGAACAAGGTATAATTGCGCACTATCCGGCCGGATAATGAATAGTGATTCTGTTTGGTAATCAACTTCGAAAAATGGTATACACATTTAACATAAAAAAGTTATCTATTCAGCAAAATGGGTAGGTGCACGTGTACTGCATACAAAATAGTTCCGCACAATGCCTTAATAAAACACTTTCTTGGCTAGAAAACGGTCCGCGTGAACAAAAACCTGGACGACGCGCCCGCCGACAAACTAAAATTTAGGTATAATTTCCCCGGCTATATATTCGGCGGCCGGATACCGGATATTCGACCTGATCACCGGCCGAATATCCGGTGTCCGGCCAAAAAACTATCCGTTGCATCTCTATCCAAAATACTTACTTATAATATGCCGTTGGCAGGTACTTGTAGTGGTTAAAAATTATCAATATCTTTTCACCAGACATATCGTAGTTTAATTTTTCAGTTTGGTAGTTGATCTTAGGCAATTGGCTTATTTCATAGCTCGATAGAGTTATCTCATCTGCAATGTGACCATCGGCTTCGTGTGACAATCTGTGGCTGTAATCAAAAAAATATTTATTTACCAATATGATTTGTACCTACAGGCGACCAATTTAAGAGAGGCAGGGCGTAGGTAGCGATTTATCGCTCGAACTGGAGCAGCCCGTTGGTGAAATACCTCCACCTTACAGAAGACCGCAGCCAAATAACAATCACTTCTGTGTTGTTGTGTTCCTGCGTGTGAGTAAGGTTTCCAGAGCTCCTGAGGGGTGCTACGTTAGTATCAGGGGCCTTCAAGGTAAGGGCGACAAGTCCAGTAACAAATTGATTATGCTGTACTTGTCACCCTTAAGCTAGGACCTCATTACCACTTAACATCAGGTGGAATGAGGTCAATCTTGAAGTGCAATATAAAAAAAAATTATGGGATATCCCACCAAAAACGAAAAGTGAAATTGGTTATCTGCGAAGTCGGTTTCCGGACGGTAGTGCGAAGTGACATCGCTGAGGCGATCATGCCTCTCTCGTTCGTGCTGCGGTCTCGCTTGCGGAACGCGACTATGAACGTAACGGGACAGTGGCGTCTTTTTAATGCATGCAGCCCGTAGTATCGAGTTATTAGACGTTGTCACGTCAATAAAACGGAAAGTTAAGTAACTTTCCGTTTTGAAGTTAAACAGAAGATTCGGGATTAAAACGTGGTTTTTGATTTGCAAAAATAATGATTTGTTTTTTTGAAGGCGCTTAATTCGCATTCGAAGTGAATTGGGTACGATAGTTAGAATTAAAAATTGCTATTCGTCATCTGATTCGACATATTTCGGTTTTAGGAGTAGGCTATCAGGTAACACAAAAAGCTGTCGGAAACACAAATCAATATTATATAATAATGAAAATATGAAGTCAAATAAAAAATAATCAAATTAAGCTCAGATTAAGCATTACGTTCTGAATACTAGCCTTTGGTTAGGTTCCGCTTCGCACGGGGAGATAAGTATTTAAAAATAAAAAATAATAACCTTTCCTCTGAATACTATTAGTATAGATCAAGTACGGATAATTCAAATTACGTGTAAAAATATTTTGGGTGTGAACAAAGAATAAAGACTGCTAACCGGATGCACCCCAAGTTTTGCAATTGTTTTATTCTTATGCTTCACATGGGAAGGCAAGTCTTTTTTAAAACGCCTGTTAAATTCGTCGACGTGTCGACATATCTAGATAAAGCAATATTGTTAAAACACTATAATATATGCAATGTTAAACATGGCTGACAAGTAAGTTTTAATTTGAAAAATAACAACTCATATTTTTACTTTGGCACAATTTGTTAAAACGCGCCATCTTAAAAATTATAATAATTCTAAAAATTAATCAATCGCCCTATCGCACTACATACTACTTACTTTGGACATAGGCCTCCCCTAAGACCCTAGGCCTAATGATCGCCACGAGGTACGATACTAAGCACATATGTTCTGCAAACCACTGTTTAACCTCTTTATAATGTTAGTTCATTTAGGTAAGGGCCACGCTAAGATTGACAAGGCGTGGTCTCCACTTTAGAGACGAAACAAAAATCGACTAGTCTATTCAACGCTTCGGAAAAACTTGTCTTGCTTAACGCAATATTCAATGTACTCGTAAGTAAAGATAAAAACATGTCATTACTGAAGCACACTGTATATTCTCCACCCTCGAGTTCATAACGGACTTAAATACTAAAAGTAATATATTTTATGTCCTAAATATCTTGTTATAGTCATTTGTAGCAGACGCTAAGATGATTTGAGCTAAAGCAATCGACAAAATCACTTTTTTTAAGTATAAACTTGAACAGCTTATGACGTAGACACGATTTAAAGAAACTTTTGATGTGAATTTGTAAAATGCCGATATGAAGGAGTATCCGAGATTTCACTAATTAGTTCTCAACCAATTGCTTGAACAATTGACTTATAAAGCTTTAAAAAGTAAGATGTAGAATAACTTTCGAATTAGCTAGATTATAACCTTCTTACTTACCGGTACTGCCTTGCTTTCATACTTACCAATTAACTTTTATTTACTGCACTTAATATTTAACTTATGGTACAAGTTTGACCATTCAAACGCTATCACTGTTTTTAACTTCCACTACTGCACCCACATTCTAAAAATGGTCACTTCTTAAACAAAACAAAACTTTTTAAACTGTTGAATAGTATTCTTTACCTGATCGACAACGGACATTGATTTGCCGTCGAGTTTGGCTGGAATCCTATGGAGTCTGACTGACTTCCAGTCAAAGGACGTTGTGTTGGCGAAGTGTTCGCTAATTCTTTGGATTTTGACTGGCTTTCGGACATTTTTGTGTTCCTGTGATGTTGCTTTAGCACTGGTTAATGAACAACTAAAAGTCGACGACTGAATCAGTCACTTATCAGTACTTACAGTCCAGTGCTGTGTTATCAGTAGGAGACTTGAATGAAGCTTCAATTCGATTTACCTCTGTGAATCTACCCCATTAGTTCAGTGATTACAAAAATAATAATATAATATAATATTCAACTTAATAGCTGCATTTTCTTACTGTGTAAGACTGACAAGTTTATTTTGTGTGTTTTACGTAGAAAATTGCAATTCAAAGCCTATACAAGCCTATAAAAAAACAATAATGATGAAATGCTTGTATTGATTGTTAAATTGAACTTACCTTACCAATTTTGGAAACAATCATATGAAAAGAGTATCATAATTTAAGAATAATATGTAGTTATTCATAGAGTGTTAAAATTGTGAATTATTTATTTTTGCAAGCGCCTAATTTCACGTTGCGCGCAGTAAATTTTACGAATATACACATTTCTGTGTAGGCGTTTAGTTTTGCATTGAAGGTGTTTAGTTTTTGATGATACGGGGCCAGACAGACAGAAAAGCTAAATTATATCTATTATCGCCTGAAATTGACAGCTAATTACTTTCCATACATGGTTTGTTGAAAATCGCTCTAGATGTTAACTAATATAACAACTAAAAACTAAAGAGTCAATAGTTAAACAATCAATACTGTTTAAGGTTGCATTTAAACCATCGTGTCCATGGCCATTTATGGGAACGATACGACGTATTATGGGGAAAATAACAGCAATACAACTGATAAGAATGAATAACTACACGTCATTATTATTTTATCAGCGTATATACCTAAGTATATATTTACACTTTATTGCACAGAAAAATTTACAGAAATTGGTTTTACAGACATAATCTAGTACAATTTAGGCGGTCTTATTGCTAGAAAGCAATATCTTCCAGACAACATTAAGGTAGAGGAAATAGATATCGAGAAACGGGTGCGGCCGTGAAAAAGTTTTATTGAGAAAATGTCAACAGGAAACATAAATACCATAACATGATCAATACAAAAAAAGACATAAAAAATAACATAAAATACTTTACATTTAAAAAACGTTACATTGTGAGTCTAGCCTTAAGCGAGACACATTGCACTCGAGTGCCCTTATTATTATTTTTTATATTAGAACTGTATATTGGCTCGTCCCAGCCTGACGGTAAGCAAGAGCGATGCTAATGGATAGGATACTGTAATATCCTATCCATTAGCATCGCCATACTGGCCAACAAGATGTTTCTTTACGCTCCTTTTGAAGGAGCCATGTCCAAGGAGAGTCCACATGAGCCGGCAACGAACAAATTTCTAATAAATAGTGCGGCAAAGATATGAGTTCCACACTTTTTGGTTGATGGAATATTTTCCACGGTGAATTGAAAGAAAGGGGAGGGCGGAATGAGGGAAAACAGTTCATCGGAACACTCTCATGATAGAGACGATAAAAGACACTCAACGAATCAATGTTTCTCCGAAGTTGAACAGGTTTAAGGTTCTTAGTAACCTCTCTATCGTCAATTATGCCCACAGCCCTTCGCTGCCACCTATTAAGGCCTAAAAACCTACCTTACGCTATAAGAAGGGACAATTATTATTCCCATTACGCGTGGAAACCGGTGAATTAGGTAAATAGGCAACAAATCAAAATGGCGGCAATGCCTCTTGTAAACCGTCATTTCACGTTTTTGCAGGAGTTAAAAAGTTAGTTTACTACTGTAAGTATCGTGGAAAGTGAAATAAATGATCTCTGCCTACCTCTCCGCGAGGAAAGCTTGACTGTATGTGAAGGTAAACCCTTGCAGTTGGATATAAGGTCATATGCCCTCGGGATAAGGGCGGTGGAAAGGCCAAAACGTCTTTTGATCGCACCTACGCGAATCGTATTAATACTGCAGTCGGAAGATTGTTTCTATCGAGAAGATTTGTAACTATCTACAAAAATTACGGTATAAAATAAAATATCATTTAAATAAAAAAAAATGTCAACACATTAACACGA